>OW152831.1:4885975-6085975 GCA_933534255.1 Iphiclides podalirius | reverse complement strand
AAATAAATAATATTGGAGTATATGTTTGTAATTTTAAAATAACAGCTTCTTACTAAATGCATATGCATGTATACACGGTACATATACCAAAATAATATTTTTTAGAATTTTTGTCTGTCTATCTGTTTGTTCCGGTTGATGTCTGTAACGGCTGGACGGATTTTGACTGGACTTTCACTGGCAGAGAGCTGATGTAATAAGGAGTAACTTAGGCTTACTTTTATTTTAATAATTTTATTCATTTTAAATTCCACGCGGCAAAAATGTTTTACTTGTTACCGTTCATGTACGTACCGTACGGAGATCGCTTGCGAACAAACGGGCTTGCTCTTTGCCTCCTCCATAGAGAAAATTGGACTCAATAAAAGAGCCGATCAATAGACTATTGTCGAATACAATTCCGACTAAAGATAATCTCTGTTTCAAATGAAGAACACCCCTGTCGAAACGGCTAATTGCATATTGAATCGAAAGTAAGAGTTCTTCAAGAAAGGATTACGTGCGATAAGAAAAACTAGTTCACTTTTCGTTTCGAAGCTATAATGATAGCATCGTCGATAGAGTGTGCTCTCTATAAAATAAAAAACTGAGCGTTGGGCATGCACTTAAATGGCAAGATCGCCTCTCTCTACTAACTGTAGATCGTCGGTATGGCAATAACGTCAAACTCGCCTCTCCGACGAGTTCCCGCCTTTTTACCTCGATGCACAGATTAAGCAAAAACTGTTTATTCGTTACTCATTATTTGTTATTTCCTCTTAGTCAACTTGATACGTATAAAATATGAGTAGTTAGATATATGGAATGACTACGTGAATAAAACTAGTTTAACGATTTCATCGCGTTTCATTTGTTTTCGAATTCCAGTGGATTCGGACAATTTAAATCATCAACGGAAGGACCGTTGATGATTTAAATTGTCCGAATCCACTAATAGAGAGACACCTTATAGTCCGTGCGCGCTTACGTCTACATGTTGCTTACGTATTTCGATCGACGCGGAAAAGTTATTGTGAGAAACCGTTTATACATTGTCGTCTGCAAACAAACGAAACCGAGGCGCCACGCGTCGGAAATCAAAAGGGCACGTCCAGATCGATCGGCATTAAATTCATCCACGCCGTCCGCGCGATTTCTTCCAGGCCGCAAATTAACGTTATTACACGCCGCGGTGTAATAACGATCCGATCTCGGAGGCCGCGCTCCGGATACGATCTCGGAATCGTGACCGACGGCCCTGTTTGCTTTGCGGTCGAAACTGGCGACGTGCGGACGAAAGTCTCAGCCTACATCCGATCGGCCGCGTGTGGTATGCTGCGGTATGCCGCGGTGTGCGCCGCCGTAATTTCCCCGGGCCGTGCTTAAACCGTGCCGCCGCGCAGTGCGCAATGAATGCAAAGCCCGCCCGAGAATCGTTGCGTCCGAATTCGTATCACGGACCGTGCGAAAATCGCGTCACTTTGACGCGTGCGGCCTACCGGGCGGCGGTTAGTAGCGCGCGAAACGAATGAGTTATTACGAATGCTAAACGAAAATGAGTTAAGTCGAATATTGACGCTTTTCTGGGCGGATTTTAATTTGACGTTAGCAAATGATAGTAAAGTAACAGCCTATGAAATAAAAATGAAAATGAAAATATCCCACTGCCGGGCTAAGGTCTCCTCTGTGCAGAGGGTATTGGAGCATGTTCCCCCATGTGATCCCACTGCGGATTGCAAAATATGCAGGTTCCATTACGATGTTTTCCTTCACCACTGTGGACTTGATAATTCAGCAGTTAATAATTAATTAATAATTTTATATGTGCCGGCAAGAACGATCACATCAATAACTAAAATGAACTAAAGGCTATTAGATAACTTGTCAATTTATCCACGTTTTGTACGTTTTGCATATCAGCCTAAAACAACATACTGCCTAATTGGAATAACAGCTAAAAATTGGAATAACTTGAAGGGTTTGAATTAGTACAATATGTGAGAGTGGCATCAAGCAACTACTCCGCGCTCGACTTTGTTGCATATTTAAGCTTTATGTACTGTAATAAAACTAAATTAGAATTTTCGACGGGTAATTGTTGAAAACATTAACCGCAATCAGCTAATTATCTCGGAACCGCACAATATAAGAAAGTGTGTCAAAGGTGAGTTATATTACTTTGTGCCCATTATCACTTCTCTTTATAACTCGACAAGATATTATCACGTTGATTTATTAAATTGACTTGTTGAAATTGACGTTTGAATTGCGCTTGAGCTTTTTGCGAGGAACACTCTTTTATTAATGAAAAAATTATTACGAACTTTATTAACTATCGACTGGTGGAACTACGCAGCAGTCTTTGTTGTTGCCCGAATGGGCAGACTCATCCGCGGAAGTACCAAGATCTGGCAGAAGCGATATAACCCTGTTGGTGTTGCAGATGTCTATTGGCGGAAGTTATCACTTGTGTTCAGGTGCCAACCTGCTCACATATGAAAATTATTTATATAGACATCTTTTGTTTATCCTTTTTTTTTTCTAAGGTCATAAATACCTTCATAGTATATCTGCGACTATACATACTTTAATATGTAGATACTTTTTTTCCTTATTTTTTGGTATCGGTGGGGAATCTTCAAAAGATAACCTATCACCTTACATGACAGGGTTATGTGGGGTGATTACCCACCAAAATCACTCGGTGGCCACCTTCTGTACGTTTGGAGGGACTCCGGGTTCTTCTACGGAACGCACCGGTGACCTTCTCTGATTCCTTCACCATCTTGCAGCAGCTCGAGAGCACTTCGAATTCCTGCCAGTTCATGTCTCCTTTTAATCGCCTTTTACGAAGGCAGGGCATACCTTAGCCCTATTCCACGAGCACCGACACACCGAAATAATTACCGAAGAATACATTTTATTACTATAAGAAAGATAGAAAAATAACTATTTATTCTTATTACACTAAAGCTTAGTTGAATAAATAGAAGAGAAAAGCAGTTTTGTAAGTGTTTGTGCAGTTAACATCGAAAATAAACTGCGATAAAATCCAAAAAGTTGTTTTGTTACGACTCGCTCTTATTACTACACAACTTGCGTTAGCTTATGTTATTAAAAGTCGAAGTAATTGGTGAAAGCAATGGAATTGAATCCGAGGGCGCCACCGTTTGGTCTGTTAACCTTAGGCGCTATTGTAAATGACAACGCTTGCCGAGCGGTAAAGAATGGTGGTCTGCGTGCGAGAGCTTTGAAACAGCCTTTTCATTTTCGTAAATGAGTTACCGATGGAATTGAATGTCAGAGTTGCCAGCCGCGAAGCTTTCACCCGGTCCTTGCTTTGATCTGTCAATAAAACTATTCATCGCCCGTAATGATGGGACGTACCGGCTATTAATTGTCACTTATTTCACGACTAACAAATGATGCGGCGCTAATCGCGAGCGGAGCATACACGAGCGTTATCTATAGACTGTATCCGTTGACTGCTCAACGGTTCACGAGTTGGACTCGCCGATGCCATTGTGGTGAGTGTCGTCGGTTCGATCTCATCGGGACCAGAGTTCTTGTTCATGAACAGTGTGGCAGCATATTGGTGAACTATTTCCCATGGCATGCATTTTTGAAGAACTGATTAAAATTATGCGGAGTTTAGAATCTTTAATCAGTACGGCGATAAGGTGGTAGGGCTACGCAAAAATTTCGGCTGTTGCACGAATGGGAAGGTCCAGCCGGATAAGTACCACAAGCTCACATAAGATCGGCGTGAAGTGTTTTACTTCTACGTTTCGTCTAGTGAGTGAGGTAGCAGGGCCCACTTTAGTAAAAGATGGATTATCTGCAACCCTACGGGTGTTGCAAATGTCTATGGGCGGCGGTTTTCACTTAACAACAGATGAACCGCCAGCTTGCTTGCCATCTTCTGACATAAAAAAGTTTCATTGCTGGTTTACACCAAGACGAAGATACTATTTTTAGTTTAGTTATTCTAATATTATTTTATATATTGTGTACTTAAATTGTTATTTTTAAGTTTTGTATATTCATTTTTGTATGTTCATTCACGGTCTGAGCACAATGGATATTGTGCTCAGACCGTGAATGAACGTTTCTTCTTCTTCTTCTATTCGAAGGCCCGCTTGGATTATTCTCGGTTCCTGGCCCAAATGCCCTTCACCTTTGGCACCCAATACTACCGTATGGTTCATCTAGTAATTGGGGGTCGCAATATAGCACGATACGGTGTCTTCGGTGTCTTCTTTAGGCATTAGAAAGCGACGCGGGAGCAAAACTAAAATGTATTGTTTACGCACTAGTTCGAAACGTTAGATTTAAAAACGCTTAGTTTCATTCTTTTTTTATGTGAAAAGTTGCCAAGCAATCTGACGGTTCACCTGATGTTAAGTGAATAGAATCGCGCATAGACATCTGCTACACCCGAGGGTTGCAGATGCGTCGACAACCTTTTGCAAATTGGGCTCATTACTAAAAGAAACTAATTATGCGGATTTAACGCGTTTATTTTTAATTTGTTTTACCGACGTTTCCAAACCTTTTCAGAGATCATGGTCACGGGACTACACAGACTGTTCCGTTGTATAAAATAAGTTTCATTAAGTTTGGTTTTTAGTCGCTTTTGAGGCTGTATAAAAATATGCATGCGTGACAATAGAACTGGGTGCATATTTCCATGGTTTTTAATTGTGTTTGCGGTGCACATTACGAGTTTGTCTCGATTAATATCCGAAAAGTGTACTTAATGTAAAAAATAATATCTTCTTTTCTTTTCCTGCCTTTATCCCACCTAATGTGGGGTCGGCACAAAATGTCAATCATGTTGTTAATGGGATTGGTTAGGGTTTCTACGACCAGCCCCCTGACGTAGTTAATTAGTTTTATATATTCGTTGGGAATATATAAAACTAGTCGGGCCGTACGAAACTTTCGCACAATAATGTGATTAGTCACCGTATGGTAATATAGAAAAGTGTAAATAAGTATTTATCAATTAAAGGTATTTAGAATAATAACGCTTTTCAGTCTTTCTTTTAATTTAAAATCTTCTCTTTAATTTAAAAAGAAATTAAATATTATCAGACATCTCAATCAGATGGAATTATCAGACATTCTCTATAAGAAATTTTTGAACGAAAGTATTTTTATGAAAATATCAACTACATTCCACCTGCCTATATATCGTCAATAGTGGTAAATAAAAGCTTTAAAAATATTGTTTTAATTAATAAATATGATGAAGAATTATGGAAGTCATGGAATCACGTGAAGCAAAAAGTTTGTACTCCTTTTTACGAAAATTACGCGGACGGAGGAATATGAAATTTGCAGAATGCTAATATTTTTTTTAATTATGCATAAAAATACATTTAATCAATAAAAATAACACATTATACCCACTACCAAGTATAATTAATTATGGTCGAATTTCAACCACTGGGAAACCACTACTACTACATAATTATAATTTACAGATTACTAATAAATCAATCCCCCATTTAATTTATCTATTCATTCACATTTAATAAACAAATTGGAAGTGATTGTCTAAACAATACGCTAAGACTGGAAGCATTGAAGATAGCATCGCTAAATGCGGGCTGGGGGTGACCTATAAAATGAGAGAGAGAAACGTAAATTGGACGCATTTGTTTCTCGGTTATATGCAAGTCGTTCACCGTTAGACGAAAATTCCACGGGCGCACAATGCACGCGTCAAAGGCGCCGTGGACGGTCAATTTGGATTTCCATTGTGCCGACACCGAAGGGCCTCGTTAACGAAGAAGATTGGGAAACCAACGGAGTGGAACCCACGTCATCGCTCTAATGGAAACGCGGGAGGCGGGAAAAGAGATCAAAACGGGCGGCACACAACGCGTCCGCTCGGCGCGGTGAAATAACAGTAGTGGCACGAAATAAAAAGGCGGCAGGTGTAAAAAGAGGACCGGCGACAAATGCACCAGAAAACGTTCAACCAGAGGTACAAATTTTCGATGATGCGGTTATTTTTTGTTTCGGTTGACGAATCTGACGGGTGCGTGCCGGAATGGAAGGACCCGCCGTTTGCGATCGCCTTTTTTATGTGGGAAGGTGGCAAGCGAGCTGATGTTAAGGGATAACCGACCAACTTTTAAGCAACGCTAAAAGTAAAATGGCCTTAAGGCACGAATTATTATTATATAAGACCTGCGTACGACCTATTATGTCCTACGCATGCAAGACCTACGCCCACACGCACCCTACTCCCTTGTACAAGATGCAAATAGTACAAAATAAGTTCATCCGCCGCGCAACCAGTGCGCAGTGGTATGTCGACAACGCAATGTCGACCTGCACATCGATTACAAACTCCCGACGATTCGCGAATGTTTTAAAGACCTGACCAAACGGTTCTTCGATAGAGCCGAACATCACCCAACCCTCTAGCCTCCCAGGTTGTAAGCACAGCAAATTACCAACCCGACACATTCACGAACGTCAACAAGCGTTGCCCGCGAAACGTCCTCATCGAGTGGTCGAGGAAGGGGACTTAAATAAGTCGGACCCACCGTCGAGGATCCCGCGTTCACAACGCGTACACAAGGTACACCCACTTTCCAGGGCGGTTCTCACCGCCCCCAGCCACCGATTAACTAAAAACACAGTCGACGGCCATCGGGGTCCCGGTCCGAACCGCAACCTCGATGGGCCTTAGATGACATACCATAGTCAAACGCACGCATGCTCGGCCCTACCCACAGCGGAGGGCCCAAACCCGTGCAATTGCCTTGCCACCGGTTACCCCACTCCTCATACGAAAAGAAGACCGGCATGAATTGGAATTGTCATACATATGATTAAACAAACGATAACAATTCCACTACATGCCGGTCTTCTGTGGGGTAGTGGTACTTGTCCGGACCGACCAGCCAATTCGTGCAACAACGAAGACAGTTGCATTGCCCTACCGCAGTTATACGTGTGGAATTGATGTCCCCCTTTAATGTGAGTACACGTACAATGCGAGCCGCCTCTGCGGCTTAGTGGACGTTTATCATGTTTCATATTCTACGCCACAACTTATTGAAACCTCAATGGGCCGTTGAAATGCATCGGGAAAGAGGCAGACCGTTATAACACGGAACACACTCCGAATGTAATATTATTAATATATAATATAAATTCAATATTAATATCTTCTTTTATATATAATTCTTCTGTACGTGTGTAATGTCACTGAACTCCTTCTAAACGGCTTGACCGATTTTAATGAAATTTTCTGTGTATCTTCAATGGTTTAGATTCACAACTCGGTCCACATTTTTTTTAATTTTTTATTTATAAGTTGTTTTAAGTCGGATTTAAGTCGTGAGTACAGGAACAAGGACTTTCGGGTCCTCTAGTATAATATAAAAACAAAATAGAAAGTATTCGGTTTCAAATATTTTGAAATATCTTTTTTCAAATATTCTATCTTGCTCAACTTAATCTAGATTACTAGACGTTCCGAACGCCTTACATTGTAGTAGTGATAGCTCAATGATCGCGCTCGCTTTCAATTCAATATAATTCAATATCGAGCAACGTGTGTTCAAATCCCGGTGCCGGCACTGAAGAAATTTCTTAATTGCAATTTTAAGTGTTGACTTATAACGTGTAACACTCGGCGGTGAAGGGCGGGGAAGGTGAAGGTGACTTACATCGTGAGGAAACATGAATATTTTCGAAATAATAATTAATAAAATATATTTCGAAGACATGCGAAATCGTGAAGTACGTCAAGGCACGGTGGGGTCGCGTGGTGAATTATGCCCTGCAGAGAGGGAGGAACTTTGCTCAGCGGTGGAAAATATTACGTAGGCGGTTACTTTTAAATTTTTATTATTTTTAGGAATGTGGCATAAACTCACGTTCGTTGCTTAACGGGGACAGACAGAGATGGCAAGCGCTATCGTTCCATCAAGCGTTGGACTCGAAACGTGACAGGTGGTGTGTGGTGACTGAAGCAGTTTCACATATAAAAAACGGTAAAAGGGTAATTAGTTTGTAAAAGTCGCTTCAATTACTCGAAGCTCGCCGCTGACTGACTATACAGGGTGAATTTTTAGACGAAGTACTTACTTTGACACAATGTTAATTGAGCATTCCATAATTCAAAAAAAATATATTTTATTTTGACAAGAAATAACCAGAAAAATATCATATCAAACATTGTTTGTTTATCCCGTTAATTGTGTTGATAAGTGGTTTAATAATATGCGTTCAGCGAAAAGTTTTAGTGCTCGTGAATAGGTTATTGTATTGAGACGGTAAGACAAGAAATTCTTAAGGTGTTTATAATGTATGAAAAAATTAAAAATAATTTTTGAAAAAATAAATAAATAAGATCACAGGTACGTACCAGTTTTAGATTTAGAATCAAATTCTGCATATGCTCTGTTAATATGTCCGTCGTCTATAAAATCACCCTGTATATGAAACAACATAATGTATTTTTTAAGTTTGAAATATATAAACAATTAAGTACGGGATTAGGTCAAACTTTCTTACTACTCTTACGTATCATCATCATCCTTCTGCTCTCATCCTACCAAGGCGGAGTCAGCACAACATGTGAATCATGTTGAAAGCGGTTTTGACTATGACTTTTACGATCGGCCTCCAGCCTAACGTCAACCCTCTTTGGGGATATGATCCCTCAGATACGGTACAATTATCTGTGGCTGACACAAACAATTGTCCCGTGTGGGAATCGAAGCCACGACACCCGACGCCGAGGCCAATGGCTTAAGTTAATATCGAATAAAATAGAAGCTCCTTTATTGTTTAATAGGCGGTGACGACGTATTAGTGCATGTGAAACATTGGACCGTCTGTATTCGTTTACGTACAAAGTACGAACGTAAACGAATATAAACGGACTTAGTTTATTACAGCTCAAAAATGTTTTTATGCGTAAAGGCCGTAATTGAGTAAGTGATCCAACTGACAGTTATCGTAATAATAAATAAGAAACCCGGGAGGTTGCACTTGTGGCCGCATTTTTTTCCAAGTCGTCCCGGTTACCTGAATCACCAGAAGAAATGCAAATACTCACGGTGTGGTACTTCCCGGGACGAGCTTGGCACAGCCTGGCAAGGAACAACTTAACGATAAAAAAGGATTTACGCAGAACGATTTACACAGAAAGACGATAGATTAGTGGGTACGTTGTGTTGTATTTTTTTATGCGATAAATTGACAAACGTACTGACGGTTCACCTGATGTTAAGTGATAAATGCCGCCTATGGAGATTTGTAACATCCGTAGGGTTGCAAATGCGTTGTCCCCTTTGAATAAGGGCTCCTCATTCAATAGACGAAACGCAGCAGTGTAACACTTCTACTTTACGCCGGTCTTCTGTGATGTCGTGGTACTTACCCGGACTGACCTGCCCATTCGTGCAAAAGTGAACACCGTTGCGTAGCCCTACCACAGTAGTACCGTTGTGTTGTATAGCAATACGATCAAATATAAAACAAACAAGATGCAACCGCTATACATATAATGTATACTTTTGAATCTGTGATTTGTGGAAAGTCATACAAAGTCACATAGGCGCTATGGGACCATAAAGCGGTAAACGTGAGCGTGGTATATCCTAAAGCAAGAGGATTATGGGGCTAAAGGTCGAAACGTGGTACCTCAGGGCCGTCGAGCCGAGGCTGGAATCAATTCGACTTGGAGCCACAGGAAACTGTGTCAGGGGGTTACAGTAATCCAAGTGAGCCGTCATCGGATCCGTTACCCGCGGTTCACGCGGCACCGTGAGATTGCAGTAACCAATAGCCGAGAGCCGGCGACAGATTGCAATAAACGGGACGATGGGGGCAACGCGAGACTATTACACTCAACTAGTTGAGCCGTGCGAAATTTGCGCCAGTTACCGTGATAAGTCGCCGAATAGTGTGATAATTTGTAAATAAGTATTTGTGAGAGGTATTTTGAATATTAACGGAAGTTTTTCAACGAAAGTTAGTTTTATGTGAAACTTACGCTACATATATGTTGATTTCTTGGTTTTACGCGACTATAATACCTAAATTGTTAAATTTAACTATTTTATGGATCATATCGCGTTTAATTGGATTTATAAATTCCCGACGTAACTGTTCGAAACGTCGGGAATTTAAAAATCCAATTAAACGCAATATAATCCGTTAAGTAGTTTCATTTCTTCTATATGTCCATTTTTGTGAATAGCGGCAAACACGCTTTATAATGGTGATAGAATTATTATAATACATTTGATGAACAATTATGGAAGTTACAGCGCATATATTTTCTAAATAATAGCCCTACACATCCGTAGTAGTGCGGCGTGGTGGACTATACCCTAATACTGTCTGTACAGAGGAGGTCTTTGCCATGGAACATGTATGCGCTGTTAATTTACTTTTTTATTTTACGTCTGTACAAAATGTCTAATAGTTTTTAAAAGAATAGAATAGTTAAAACGGTTTTTTTCATGTCATTTAGTTGTTTTGTTTTGTTTATTGGTTAAGACCCATTTCAGAGATCAACGATTTTTTTCTAAAAATAGCTGTTCGTTAGGTTCTCATATTCATACAGTTAAGATATCAAATATATTGAAGTATTGATAAAAAAAAAAAAAATATAATATAAATGTTAATGTGACAATGTTCGTTTATTAATGTAATTTGAAAATGTAAATAAATGAAATAATTTAATACATGTTTGCAGTCAACAACAAACAAGAAAATAACAATATATTTTTAGTTGTTCAGACAATAACAGCAATGTAATAAATTTTAATAGCAAAGGCGAAATATCTCGTTCTGAATATTTGAATTTGTTTGTAAAATATTATTTGAAAAGTGTAATGCTGTAAAGTATGCACATTGGAAGGCGCCAAGCATTGCTAAAAATGCAATAAAGAAAGTAGATGTCGAGACTTTCGCGACATGAGGGTATCGGCCGCTTAGCTCAGTTTGCTTGAGCGAATTGAAAGTCGCAGGTTCGTATTTTGCTGCAATGAAAATTTTTCGACAATTTATCTATAAAATATTCACCTAATGATTTGAAATAGAATAGATTATCATCAAACGCTGGTAACGCATCTGCAACCCTACGGGTGTAGCAAATATCCATAGGCGGCGGTTATCAATTAACAACAGCTTAACCTCCAGTATGCTTGCTCTTCTAAAAAAAATCCATATAAGGATCATTCGCATTTTTGCGGTATTTGTTATGACCGAAAGAGTTCAAAAGAGCCACATATTTGGCAAAATCTATCGTATCCACGGTCATTAATCTATTCGATTCATTCCACCCAGGCTCTTTTACGTAAAATTGGATAGACTATCATTCATACGCCATAAAACCAAATTACACAATTTAATTTTACGTCTTTTTTATTCTTGCCTATAAGTCAAGATTTATCCATGCTTTGTTTTGGTTTTCTTTCATTGAAGTTTTTTGGTGCCCAAAGCAAAATACTACGAATAAATCATTGAAATGCAATGCAAAAGTTCTAACTCCATCTATTAGTAGATTAATGAATAGTTTAAAGGTCCCGTTGTTAAACTATCGCAGAAAGAAGAAAGAAGAATTTTAATAAGAAAGAAGAAGTTCGAATTATCGCAGTAAAACGATATTCTATATTATTTGTATGCTTAAAATGCGAAAAAACAATGTAGATAAAAGTCGTCGGCGTGACGATCAGCCTTTTAGCTTAGTGGTTAAAGCGTCTGGTAGCGAGTAGGGTAGACGTGGGTGCGTTTCACATTGCAGCGAAGATCTTTTCGTCAAAATTTTAAAGTTTCAATATAGCTTTCAGTACCGTCTTTAGGCAGGTAAATTCAATATAGCTTTTATATTGAATTTATCGTCTCTAGACAGGTTCGTGTGTATCCGTATGTATATGTGATCTCTGTACAATTGAGGTCAAAGACCATCTGTAAATTGACTTTGTCCAGCAGTAACGGCAGCCGACAGGTGAATTATCGTCCGCCGTTGTCCTTTGTGAGCGAGCGGTTGAAATCGCCATTCGTAAAGACGTTTCCAAGACGATTTGCGGTTTCGATGGGATTTGCGCGGGCGGATAATAATTTCGTTTGCACTTTAGATCTAAGATAGACCGCGACCAATGTAAGCGGTGAAATAAAGTGAAGAACAAATTTATTTTTCTAGTAAAACTCCATTGAGATACTATCTTCAAACTACTAAATTCACTGTACGTATATGTATATATACTTAATACGTACCAGTCGCCGAGTACATCGCGCTTTAATTAATTTTTTACTTAAAACGATGAAGAAATTTTAATGCGATAGAAATTATAAATTATGCTACAATCTGAATTGTCTCTCGTTTAAAATTTCTCACAGTTTAAATAATAATCTGAAGAGATAAGTTTCACCTAAAATATAAACTGTTTGAACACTGAAAGCGCTTTTGAACCGAGTGCACAGTATCACAAAGAAAGTATGAGCTTTTAATATATTAGTCAGATTGTCTCTCTAAGCTTTAAAATATACAATTGAAAATATAATGTCGAAATCAATATCTTATGATAAGATTTATGAAGAATAAGACCTTAATTATATATTTATTTCGTAAAAGCTTAATAACGTGTCTACATACGTAGCATTCATGAATTTATAAAAAAAATCAGTTAAAATGGTGACGAAAACGCATATAAATTAAAGTACCTGGAGGACCGAGCTTAGATCGGTTTTTTTGGTAAATCGTGTATTTTGGAAATAAAAAAAAATAAAAAATAAAGAAAGCAATGATCTGCTATAGAAAAAAAAATAAGTGTGTAAATGATCGTGACACGAACCGTGTCCTTCTGTTTCGGGGCCGCCCGATTACCGACCGAGCTATTATAACATTTTTTTTTCGGCGAAATTCACCGTCATATTCGAATGATATTTTTCATTCCCTGAAAATAGGGATAAAAGAACATTTTTGAAAAAGAAATCTAGTTAGATCGGTTTTTCGCCCCCGAATCTACGCACATACAAAATTTCATGAAAATCGCTGGAGCCGTTTCCTAGATTACGATTTTAGATGTATGTTAAGTTTTGGCCACTATTGCTGAACTGCAGTGTACGATGTGACATTGTTGTAATATTACGCACACACAATGATAATAAAAGAACTTGATCACTGTTATAATTTTTTACTTCAAAGTACACACTATGAACACTCCGAACAGAATGATGTAGCTTGAAGTAAACATCGGCTTTTATACTGAAGATTGGCAATAAAGATTAAATAAATAAATATATATAAGAATTGCTCGTTTCGAGGAATTTGACAAAATCTCGACTATAGAGTCAAACCTCTCCCCCCATCGGAACGAGAGTAAAGGGTCATTGTACCGAATTCGCTTATTGAATAAGTTCGTGAAATAGTGAATTTAGGAGAACAATATCCGTTAACAATAAAAAAAGAGCTAATGGTTAATCTTGTAAAAGATGAGTTGGCGCAATGTCATCTGCAAAAAAGATACTCCAGTCTAGTATGGCACGCGGCGTCAGTCGAGTCGAAACTGTTATTGTTAAAAAAACAGATCGGCGGTACGCGTGACAAGAGGTTGGCGAACACAATAAAGTAGCGGTCCCCGAACTCTATTTACTACAACCATAGCTTCCACGGGAAACTGGGCTACAATCGTGTCAAAGGAATCCTAGTTATGCGAAATGTTTGTTACATAGCCACTCGTAATACCGTTTGAGGTACCGCTCGGCCGTAAGTTACGGTTATCAAATGCATAACGATAGAGGTCAATAGAGAGAAGAGCCATGTAGCAGGTTGCTGTTGCGCGAAGGTACCACGGCTTCGCAGAAGGCCGGTTAGAAGTAGAAGCGACTGAACTTTATCGTCAGGCCTTCTTAAAAGTTAGCAACAATAATCCAAAACCTTCGGATTGATGTCCACGAAACGCTTACACTTTACACTTCCATAAAAAAATAACTACACAAATTACAAACCAGAAAGAAGCCATTACGTCATAACATTATCGATATCCATATTCAGTAGTTACAAACAGAGCGAGTTATTTATCTGCAGCATTGTTTTCTGTATGTCGAATAATTTCAAGGAATAATTATGACCGACGTTATAATTATACAGAACGCAATGCGTAAATGTATAATCTAAGCCATGTAACAACAACGTGGCTGTCTATTTAATGTTTCCAATTCGTATAAGCGCAGTTTGTGAAGTAATATCGGAATATTAACATAATACATTTGTTGAATATTCAAGAAGACGTGGGAATAAAATCATAAAACTCTACGTTGCCATAGCGGATATTTGATGTGGAGCGAAAGACAATGATGTAAAGAAATTGTAATTACTTCCTGCTGCATGCCATTATTTCGACGTTTTGCAAATCAGAAATAAAGTTCAATCGTAATGAGCAATAGTTGTACCGTTAGACGCTTTTGAACCTAGACAATGGACTTCATAATTTCATATTTCTATAGCAAGTTGATTAACAGATTTTACGAGTTTGAATACGCGATAATATTGTAGTTGATATGCGATATACAAAAATCTATTTTAAAGTGATTTCTTGTATCAAATATAGGACCATTTAAACCATATACCTAATTTATAGCAGAGGACGACTTAAATGTGTGATGGTGAGTTATAACTACATCTAATGGAAAAGCTGACATCTTAAACTTCGAAAGTAAAGTAACAGTCTATGCATATGCCACTGCTGAACGAAGTTTTTTTATTCTGAATAGTTTCTCGTTTAAAATTTCTTACAGTTTAAATAATAAACCGAATAGATAAGTTTCAACTAAAATATAATAACTGTTTGAACCCTGTAAGTGCTGTGCATTCGATTTAAAAGCACTTTCGGTGGTGAAAAGGTGGGCACAGTCCACCACGTTAGCCCAAATCATAAAAATATTTATTTTTAATATTCCGAAAATGTGCAGGTGCCTGAAAATGTTTTCCTTCGCCGTTTTGCACGTGAATACGTTTTGCACTTAAAAAATGTCAACTTGAGGAACTAAATTTATGACAGGATTCTTTTTTTGGTAAGGGGCACAGGTGTGCCCCATTCGATTAAAGAGGAGCCTTTAATTTGGCTGTTACTTTACCGGGTGTGTCGTCGAAGTTCATCAACCATCCACTGTAGATATTTTTATAAACTTAAACTTCGAAATGCCCGTTAAACGGTTTCTATTACGGTAGCTTCTATTTATATCAACACTACAAAAGCTCTCAACTTACGTCGAATGGTGCTACAAGTGACGAAATAAGACGCTTTGGAGAGTGTTATACTAAACGCTCAGTGAGACTTCATCCCTTATATAATTCGAACTTCTAAAACCATCGTTTTGCTCCGTTATTTGCTGTACGTAAATCAAATTGCTATTTTCGTATTAATGAAAGTATTCCACACATACTGATTTTGTAAGCGACGTTTTCCTTTTTACTGATATTTATAATAACGTTCAGAATTATGTAAATTTTATTCATGGTGGTAATGTGATTGCCATCGGTTTTTTTTACAACGAATTAACAAATGCTTGCTCGAAGCTACCGCACTACGCAGTACCTTTATTTTAATAAATAATACTCTAAACTATATTCTAACTACCTTTTTTTTAATAAATAACATTCTATTTTTTTCTTGGGAATAAACGATTATTATTACTAAACAGCTAGTATAAGTCATTAGATAATATTATATGTAATTGAACATATTTTAAAACATTATTCCCTTGTTCGTTATAGCAGTATAGTATAGTTCATCTAGTTACAATAGGAATAAGCTCGCCACACCAACATATGTCGACACGAAAAAAAATGTCTTTACGTATAAGTTCGACACGATAAAATTTTCAATTAAAAACGGACTTAAATTCTCCTTATTCTGGACATTATATATTTTTACGTTGCCATGCTCCGCCTCAGTTTTCTTTTATGATTTTTTATGTTAGATGTGCCTATGTGTGCATAAATAAATAAAAGCATTCTGTCAAGAAATTACTAATCTCGATGCAGTGAGTGATGTAATTAATACGTCAGTGGCAAAAGAAACTAATACTTTCGCCGTTGCTGAGATGGAAACAAGAAGTTAATGCCAAGGGTTGGCTGGCGGATGAGCCGTCGCATCTAGACCGTATCGGAAAGAGCAACCGTCAAAACGGTGCGTCACGCCCAACTAAGCTAGGCGAGATAAAAAAAGGAATAGTCATAATATTATATTCTAGTCACTTTAGAGGGTACCGGATATAATACCATCTCAGGGCCTTAATTTAGTTGCGAAACGACCACACAAGAGATTAGGAAAGGTAATAATGTAAATGTAAGGGTATATAATGTCCTCTTTCAAATTATATACGCCCATTCGATCGAATCGGTGAGATCACCGGTTGCAATAAGTATCGGGGCTCATCAAGTATATCTCTCATCACTGGACCTCTTCAGCTTGTCTGACTCCATAATGGCAATAACCACTGTTTCATATTTCTGCACGGCCGCAGCGATTGGGTCCAGGTCAGTATTTATCACAAGATCTGGGACTTCACGAGGGAATTGTATTATAAATATCTGTTTATATTCGTTAGGATTTAAAACGTAAACTCTTTTGGTACATAGAAACAGGGTATGTGATACGTGATCACTTCAACGTTACGAACTGACGTTACGAAACTGACGTTTTCGTTACTTATTAGGTAGTATTAACAGTTACAGTGAGATTACTCCGTAGCGCAGTTGCCAAGGCTTCGGCGTCGGGGGTCGTGGGTTCGACTCCCACACGGGACAACTATTTGTGCGACCCACAGATAGTTGTTTCGCATCTGGGTGTTTGTCCTCATGCAATTTATGTTTGTAAAACGTTAAAACACAGGATAATGTTATCTAAATCGAGAGCAATGTTTTTAAAAAAATAAGAATAAGAAAAACAGTTAGTACCATAATATGATCACTATTTACTATATACATAAATTCGACACTGGATTAACTTACAATGTTTTAAATCCAGAATACTTTAAAAACATCTCATCTAATGTCTTAACACGAATCGTTAAGAAAATTTATAGCGACGGTAGCTACGTGTTGTTCGTACGATACTTACTAATAGATATAAGACGGAATAATGTCAAGAGATCGTTACGACTTCCGTGTAAACTAAGAAAATGCTGGCGACGATTGCTATAAACAGTTAAACAAACATTTGTTGTTCCGATTTGTGTGAAAGTCTCGCATTCTATTTGAAACACAATCAATTTGAAAGAACACTCAAATAAAAGATAAAGACATTCAAATGTTAGTTAAAACCTATTTATATTTAGATTTTTACATTCTATGCTCTAACAGGTACCAGTTGTTCTCTTCTTTTTCTTTACTGCAGTCAGTGAGGCCTAAATAATGAACTGTCGTATAAAAATAATGCCAATAATGTTGACAATAATAAATGAGCTATTGATATAAAATCTGTATGAGTACTATACTTATAGTACTGATATTTTAAAACAACATATTTGAACTTTGTTTACGTATACGCTTGCGTTCGTGTTGCAGTGCTTAATAAAAATCTGTGCAATTCTGCGTATTGGTATTGTGTGCAGAGTACCATAAAAGCAGTACACAAGCGGAGTGGCGTTCTACTGATTCACAATAAGATAACCCATACAAGATGTCACATACAACAATCGCGCCAAGACAGTGTGTACCTTTTCCGAGGTTAATATATAAAGTGGATTACATTTTATTTAGGTCATTTTTTACGCGCTCACCAAAATCAATGTGTTTTTTTTTTGTTTTTCCTTGAGAGTTTAGAAATAAACAGTGCAGTTAGGGCAACGTGTTCGGTGTTTATGATCATACTTGGTTATGAGTACACGGATTAAATAAAAATAACATTACTTTTAGGCAAATATAACTTGGGTAAAGCCATTGAAGCCACGCTTCTACTTTGGCATGATTAGGCTCGTGCTGGGGAAGTGTCACAGCCTCACACAGAATAATAACGATAAGTAGAAATAGTTAAGTCTGGTCAGGACGCCTGTTTTACGGGGCCTACTATCGTAAAGGTTGTTGCAACAAACGCCATTTATTTATGTCCATATCCATATCATAAAGAGGTTTATTGGCATTTTTTCTCTTTTAGAACAATTGAACTGGAAAGGCATAAAAATACCAATTGGATCAAACGGTATGCTAGTGATTGTCGTTAGTCAGGCAGCTGAACCTTACGCACCAGTTACTTGTCCCGGAACAGTATTGATTATTATTATTTATTGCCTCGTTTCTACAGAGAGGCGGAAAAGCTGACAAAAAGAATCCAATTAAATTGGACAGTGATATTCAGTGTCGTTTTTATCAATATACGTATTCATGTTATAATATAGTTCATTATCGCTATAAAAATATATACTAATGATATAAAAAGGTTAAAATTATGTGCAAATTTTTTGTACCTAAAGGGTTTAACTATATACGTTGTAAGACAGGTCCAGGGTTTTCAGAGGTCCTTTTTTGTACACACTTTGAAACTGCAGAATTCAATTAATTTAATTCGGATCATAAAGACGTAGATTATGTTTATTTATATTTAAAGTACATTTAGTTAAGTTTTGTTCACTTAGAAATCATATTATACATCTAAACAAAAGTTTTACTCAAAACTTTTATACTAAGCGGACTCAAGATTTATTGAAATGGTTTAAAAAGTATTTCGCGGGAATATAAAGAATATTGTAGTGAAATAAGATCAAATTACACAATAAAAGTTTAAGAATACAAAAACTTGTCGTACAGTGGATGGGTTAAGAAAAACGTGTGGAAGGGTTCAGCGCTCTTAGTACAGCGGAACATTTGTTCCCACAACTTTCATTATAGTAATAATGACTTACAATGACTGACTTTTTACAACCAGTCAACGTAATTGAATGCATTCTGCAGTGTATTGATATTAATAAGAAACGAAACGAAAATTATATTCAAACAACAATTCGATACTAATTCAGATAGATTTATTAATGAAGTGCTGCTTTAACAAAGCGTAATGGAACATGCATGTCAATAAACTACGGGCATGATTTCAGGCCCTGAAATTGACGCGTATTTAGTTGAATTTAAGGGTTTTGTTTTCTTTTCAACCTTAACTAGATATCATTCATCAGCCATGTAAAAAGTAAGAGCCTATACATGTCGCACTGGTGGACAAAGGCCTCAGGCATCAGGATATAGTCCACCATGCAGCCCCACTACGATTGGCGGACTTCATAATAAATCTTCGAAATATTTTTTTGGTATTATTTCGAAAATATTCCGGTTTCCTCACGATGTTTTCTTTTTCCGGTGAGCACGTAATAAGTCAGCACTATTAAAACGACGGAACATAGATAAAATAAAATGATGCTTCAGTTTTGGACCGCGCCTCGTAGAAAATAAAGTGACAAAACCTTAAGTGGTATGCATGTGTACGTGTGCTACTATCTTACTTCATGTATCGGCAACATGTAGTTAAATAAGTTAAGACCACATTTTGCCCCATCCCGTTCCCGTCTTTATATTTTTCTTTATACGGCATTGAAGTAAGTTCAAGCGGCTAGAGAGGATTTGTACAGTACTTGCTGTGGCAATAAATAACAAGAGCGCGGCGTAGAAAAGCACTCCTTTGTTTATTTTATACATATAATATTTTTCTTTCTGTATACTTTTGTACGATAGAAAGATTCGGAATACCAGTACGCGAAGCTGCACTAACTCCCAGCCATGGCAAGGGAAGTGAAGTGGATTTTACAAATCATAATTTGAGGCCTATTATTTTTACTAGTTTTTATGATTTTTATTAGAATTCGTTTAGTCATTTCGGAACCTCTTTGGCATCAAGGTGCATATATAGAAACATGCCAGAACTCTAAAAAAGTCATTTCTGATTAGCCAACTTACAAATATGTACCTACCAGTTTTGTAAACTGAAATTTTGGCATTGATTCTGAAAGACACTTAAATTTTCGTATTGGTATAGATAGACAGATTTATACGTTATAAATTTTAAAGTTTTTTATAGTGCTAATCTCTGCACTTAAGATTGAACATTAAAACATGTAGAAAAAGTACGAAAAGATTGTCGCCGCTCTGGGAATCGAACCCACGTCCTCGGCATTCGCGGCCTGACGCTCTAGCCACTGAGCTAAACGGCTGATAGCCACAGCGGCGAAAATCTTAACGCCTTGAATGGTGTAGTGGGTAGTGTACCTGCCTCCTGCGCCAGAGGGTGTGGGTTCATAGTGTTTTTCTAGTGTCTGAGTGTTTATATATGTATAATATGTATTTCTTTACAAAAGAAAACTATGTTTAGGTATGTTTATCAGTTATTTAGTACACATAGTACAAGCGTTGCTAAGTTTGGGACTAGAGCACGTGGTGTAAAAATGTGTCCTAAACTATTTATATTTATTTATTTATTATATACAATAATGTCCTAACCGATAGAGGTTATACAATTTCATCGCGTACTTTATACATATATGCTTCTTTTTGATAAATTAATTTTTAATTACGTTTCCTTTATATTGCTTTTGTCGTTTGCTTTAATATTAATAAAAAAAGAATTTCGTAGCCAAGTATTTTTTCGTCATTCCAATACACTTTGGTAATATAAAAATGTCTTGTTAAATATTGTAACATTCCGTAAAAGTAAAAGCCTGTCTTTCTGTAAGCGCTCTGTTCGATAAAGCTTTACATCAGTCTTAAGGACTGTACGCGAAGCATTATGAAAAAAAAATCAGACAAGAGTGAAATAAAATAACCTAAATGGTTCATTCAATAAGATAATCACCTGTTAAATTTCATTGCAGATCAGTTCTGTTTGTTTGTTACACATCCTCCTTAGTTTAGGCTAGATGGAAGTAATAGTAAATTGCATAATTCTATGTCGGAAAATTTGTTACACATCCTCCTTCGTTTAGGCAAGATGGAATTAATAATAATTTGCATAATTTTATGTCGGATAATATACAACACAATCATTTGTTTCAAGTAATATTGACATATATTAACTCAATTACATGTTAGCATTTTATATTTTAAATTACGAGAAAGCAGAACGTGTTATACGATACAGCTGATAGGATGAAGACAAAATTCATTTTTGTTCCCTTTAAAATGAGACCCAACGTTATGATCCAAAGATTCGATTTTGGATTTATGTCCGATTTATCGATGGTCTGTTATATTTCTTACGTGGAACATAGATATATTTTAAAAGCCTTTCTAATTTTTCACACCGAAAATTGAATAACACAACGTAGTTTTCTTAATAAGGTCTACAATAAAATATTAAATCAGTTTGTTTGGATGAGATTTATTTAGTGTCATAATATTTTTACTTCTTTTTATTTCTGGCTTGTACTTTTTTTCTGTCAATCTCTCCTTAAGGTGCACTGGTTAAGAATGGTCGACATTAAAACCGATAATATACATGGTATCGTGTGAAAGTTTTATTGAATATATAAAGTTTTTATAAATGAAAGTTTAGAGAGTTTTTATTACCAATCCAGTAATGAGCGAGACACTTTTATAAGAAATATTTGGCATAAGCCGTTTCGAACTTTCATACGAGCCTCATTTTCTAAAAGTTCGTGCAACAATAACCCGAATAAAGCGAAAAGCATTGTTGAAGGGTATGACGAACATTTTCAATATACGTATTTTGTTGATATTGATCAGCGATTCCAATGTTAGTGTTCTGCAACGAGCCATTGCAATAGCGATATCCAAAGGAATATCACGCAGAAATCGATTTCTATTAATTTGGCCTGGAAACGCGCCGTTTCCAAATTGATAAAAATAAACTTCCCGGTCCGAGAAACTCGTTCCTTTGCTTCGGGTAAATCCTTTCGTTTCGGTTCTGACTCACGGCGAGTAATCCGGATTTGTATCTCAATAAAAGTGCTTTGGCTTCCTTCACGATTAACGATTGGTTATTAGTATATGATCCATGAAGGAAAATAAAACAGCCGGAACGCATTGAATCTCTCTAGTATTCTCATGCGCGATATTCGCAATACAGCGTCTTAGGGTGAAATAGACACTACGTTTTAGTCAGCGACTTAAAAAGAAATAAAAGTATTTTTGATGGCTCGGCGGAGTAGTTGTTAAGCTGGCTTTGCAGTGGTTGTGGGTTCGATTCCCACACGGGACAAGCATTTGTGTGATCCACAGATAGTTCAGGGTGGTTCTACCACAATGACCTACAACTGTCACAGATAAAAATTACTACACGAACCTATCGAAATTGCTTGTTATAGTTAAAATTATATCAAACATTAATCAAAACATATATTTAAATTTTATGAGTGTCATGTAACAGTAATACCGCTCATGAATCCTTTAATAAAGAGTGAACATTTTATATGTATAGTAATAATATCACAACACGAAACCCAAACATAATACGCAAATCTAATAAAAAAAAGCCTCTGTATGTTTAAGCTAGACCGTTATCCATTTCAATCTATTTTTGTGTCCATAATTACATTGTTACCGGCTCGGCTGTTCTTTTAAATTAGCGCTTGGACATCGATGTTTACTTAACTGTTCAAACAGTGTTCCGCAATATTATATATTCAAACAAATATTCCATTCAAACAAATATACAAATATTCCGCAGTGAAACGTTTCAGCGACGATAAACACGTGATATTAAACGAGTGAAACCAGATCGGTCATAAGATTGGAAAGTTCGCTAAACCACATCATAAGCGGATTGTGAAAAACAAAGTTACGGGTTAAAAATAAAATTCATATAAAAACACATAAATCGAGGATATATGATAAGATATAGCTGCAAAATGTTACTTTATTACGTTATAAATGTTTCACAACGAATTGTGACTGTCATTAACAGCAGTCGCCGATCTCGATTTTAAATTGCAGATTAAATGAACACTGTCATCAATTTAAATTACGTACCAAATATAAATATCTATATATTATTTCTCCAGGTTTTTTACGGAACTTCATAAATTTCATAATTCTTCATCAATTTTAAGGTTTCGAAAATCATTTTAATATTATTTAATATTACTTATAATTCAGCTTATATAAATATATTGATGGAAAATAGAAAAATTTTTATAGCATGAAAAATATAGTAACAATAGGAAGTTAAAAAAAAAAGAGCCGTGATAGCTCAGTGTGCGGGCGCTTGTCTTTAGATGAAGATATTCGAGCTACCTGACTTACCAATGAAATTGTTAATTTTAAGTGCTGACTTATCACGTGCTCCGAGGAGTGAGGAAATCTCCATATTTTCGAAATGTTAACAAAAACATTCGAAGATATGTGAAGTCAAGGCCCATCCGTCGTGGAGCCGCGTGGCGGACTATGCCCACTGAGCAAAGGAGGCCTTTGCCTTGAAGTGGGGCATGTATAGGCTGTAACTTTAATTTTACTTTTTTCCCATAAAAAAACTTTCGTTTAAATACACCACATAAGGGATGAACGATAATACCATCTAATGACAATTTGTTTAAACGAAATATAGCGAAGTTAGATACTGAAATTTACAGTCATTCCTCAAATTAAGATACCTTTTATTAAGAAATACTTGTTTAGGTACACATAATCATATTGCCCACCGAATGGCAATGGTATCGGTACAGTGCCAAAATTTCGTACATATCTGCTAGTATCATCTATAACACAAACATTATACCTCAAGTTACATACAAGCTCTATCGAATTATGTCTGTGTCTTTAAGTTTGTTCATTTGAGAGCCTTGTTTACAATGTGTGTTTAATACAAGTACACATTTGGGAACATGCTTCTACCAAGGTAGAATGATGCATTAAGCTGAAAATTTACACATGAGAAGAGATGAACTCAGGCACTGCATTCGATGTGCATGTTAGAAAGACGATGCTCACTAAAATTGTTGCAAAATAGGATAGCCGGGTGATTGGACTTGCCTTTAATTTAGGGATTAAGTGTGGTAACAGCGGTAAGGTCACGCAGCAGCCTCGGCTGTTGCAGGAATGGGCAGTCCCTTCCGAGTAAGTACCACGACCTCAGAGAAGACCCGCCTAAAGTAGAAGTATGACAAATACCTTCGCGTTTAGTCTGGTGAGTGAGGTAGTCGGAGCCCGATTTTCAAAAGGTTTTCAACGTATCTGTAACCCTTCGGGTGTAGTAGATACGGTGTAGGGTCCATGGGCGGCGGTATTCACTTAACATCAAGTCACCCGTCTGCTCGCATGGCTACTTCAACGTTCAGAAACAAGTAAGACTGTCATGTTTTTCTAATACTTATTTGTCTCTTGAATATTAATGGAAGGAGGAGTTTTATTTATCCACATAACGTATTTTTCTTCTTGTAGTTATATGTCTTGTTTTCTATCTTTATTTATTATATATTAGTGTATGTTATATATAATGATTTATGTATTTATATTAAAATATATATTTATGTATGGTATGTTACAGAAATATCTCTGTGCACTCACACATTTCCAGCTACCTTCAATCACATATTTTTCTCACCAGGTTAGCTGGCAGAGAACTCATGCATTGAGTTAAGCTTACCTTTTGTAAATTGCTAATATTTTTAATTTTTTGCGTATCCTGTGTTTTGCGTACAAAAAAAAAAGTAATTACCGGTGTACTACTGGCACAAGAAAGATGTGCATAGCCATAGTTTTCCGCTATAGTGTTTCGGTAGTTTATGAAACAGTCTAACGTGTTTTCTAGCCCATAACTTTCACGACACTTAATCAAAACTTATTGCACGTTATTGCAATTCAAAACCGCAACCTCCAACCACGTCCAAATTGCACATCAACACAGGCCTGTCACTTACTCGCATTAAAGCTCAAGATTTATATTGAAAGCGGACGCCATTACGACTTTATTTATTGTTAATACAAATAGTAAATAATTTGAGTGATCAACGAGGGAACGACCGCGTTGCGTAACAGTACCGTGGTCGTACGTTATTCAAAAAAAGTGCCCAACGCCGTCACAAACTGGAGCAGATTGCGACGTGTCACCGCGCTAAGAAAACAGACACGAAAGTAACTGGGCTAAATGTAGTCACAGTTATTTGAAGAGATCCATGTCGTCCGGCCACGTTTATTGTGAATAAAAAAGTTCTGAGAATTTTTTTCAAGGTTTTATAAAGCATGCACGAGACACGCAAATAAACATACAACTCTCACAGTTATGAGCCATCTATTCTAAAGATATGATCAAATTGAGACAATTTGACCCGTACAGACAAGAGCAGTTTTACGAAAGCACTGGTTATTTAAAAAAATCTCTACATATAACTCTATACGCCGACGTTGAAATTGAAAAGCGGAAAGCGAAATAAATCTTTCTACACTTACCTGTACCTAAAGGTTGATTCTTTTTTTTTTTTTTTTTTTTTCAAATTTCTGAGGCAAACTTCGGATTAATCTGTAAAAATTTACATACCAACATAAAAAAAAAACTACCTTACCGAGTTCAGAATCTGCTCTTGTATTTCGTTGGATTACATTTAAAGTAAACAATTTCTATTGATATACACGTAACTCTTTAGCCTAATACAAATAGTTATTGCATATATATTTATTCTATTGCAGTAAACATGAATGGAGAAGGTAAATGATTGAAGGTTATTTTTATTTTTGTTTTGGCGAAATTCCGCAGTCAAAAATTTGTTAGCAGGAGATCGGCTATCAAGCGTGATAACTAGCTTCTTCGGCTTAGAAGACATAATATATTTCTTTCTCTCGTTGGGCAGATGGTAAAACACGTTTTTAGATGTAGATAAGTGTTGTAAAACAGCTTAATAACTACAACAAACAGTAATTCCCGGTTTAATAAATCTATATACTTTTCGGGATCCGTATTTCGTAAGTTTTTGTGATCTGTATAAGTTACGATGGGGTTGGCGTATCTTTATAGATAAAAACCCCATAAAAATAAAGATAATAAAAAAAAAGCTTAATAACTATTTAAAAAATCTTCTTCTACACTGTTTCTGCTTGTTGTCATGACAATGTATTAAGACTTTTTAATCCAACTCGTAAAATAAGGAGGTTAGCTTAGCTCTCGACAACATCTTAGTAACTTTCATACAGTGCCATGACTTGATGCCATGACATTAGTATATGAATTTTATACAAAACACGTCACGAAAAACGGTAAAATGAAGAACCGTCGAAACGTTAAAAAATTCCACCGAGCGGTTTATTCTAAATGCAGTAGCGGCAACATGAATAGGGGCTCTGCGAGTGAATATTTTATCAACGCCCAAACTGTAAACATTTTTCTCTCTAAAATGTTTGAGTATACTGTAAATATACATAAATCGTGCTGTATACATTTTTTTGCACACTAATCCATAATAATATTATAAATGCGAAAGTAGCTCTTTCTGTCTGTCTCGCTTTCACTCCAAAACTACTAAACCGATGTCAATTAAATTTGGTACACAGATAGTAGAGCCTGAGAAAGGACATAGGCTATTTTTAATTGGAAAAAAGTGTTGTAAAGGGTTGAAAGATATTTATTTAAGGGCTTCAAGGCGAGCGAAGCCGCGGGCGAAAAGCTAGATTAGAATAACTATACTGTCGCTGTATTCGTGTTGCATACTCCTAGAAACAGTATAGTTGAAAAAGCGCTTTCAATCCGTAGACAATATATAGCTTCATCGAGCACTGACCTTGAGGAATGACAAAGCTTCTACGAGTTGATAGAGGCAACGTAGAATCACATGCATACATTAACAAAAATTATGGGATTGTTGGCTCTGTGTCGACTGTATTCGTTGAGAGTGAATAAATTTAGTGCTAATCCTTGGAACTTCGAAATCGTTTCGTTCATGGTTGATTTTTTTTAAATAAAGAAATTTTATTTTGCACTTCATGTTAAAGTGTTAAACCATTCAAAGTTGTCTTTGTTATAAAATGTTTTATGTTGCGTAGCAAGCACTTACATAAATCAAGTCCTAAGTTCTTTCAAATTTGCGACGCTAGACTGGAAATTTCACAAATCTATAAACTGTCGTTGTTAAGGGCTGTTAAACATTTTAAGGGTTATACTTTCTTACACACAAACTAATGTATTCATTTACGAAGCACTATGTGAACAGAAAAGGTGAATACTTTCACGACTTTGACCTGCGAATTTTGTTATGCAGTGGAGAGGGACATCACTGAGAGGCAAAAAGTGCTTTCGGCTTTACTTTGACTCTAACACGACGGTTTGGCGTGGGCTCGTTAATAAGTGTTGCACCGGATTTATAGGCGTGTAAGTGCTGTCCTAGCGCCTTTTACGAGTGTTCGGTCTTCCGATGGTGTGATTTACGGTCCGCGGGTTCGCGAGGGCTCCGCTCCGCACGATCGGTTACGACCCGCACTCGGCAACCAGTCTCGTCAGTCTCGCCCGCGCTGCAACGCGTAGGGCGGATGAGCCAGTTAATGACTACGCTGTGACCGACGATGGCTCCCCATAATACGAGCACAGCTTTGTGTGTCAATTCGAAGGGTCACTTTTCTTAATTAGGGTTCCGTATCCAAAGGGTAAAACGGGATCTTATTACTAACAGACAGACAGAACGAGGAGCCGCTTTCTGTCTGTCGTCTGTCTGTTGTCTGCCGTTTGTCACGAGGCTGTATGTCATGAACCGTGATAGTTAGACAGTGGATATTTTCACAGATGATGTATTTACGTCTTCGCTATAACAACAACACTAAAAATTAGAATAAAAAATATTTAATGGGGCTCCCATAAAACAGACATGATTTTTGCCGTTTTTATAAATAATGGTACGGAACCCTTCACGCGCGAGTCCGACTCGCACTTGGCTGGTTCTGATAAGCTTTACATTTATTTCAATGCTAACGCGACTGACAAATCTACATACGTTATTTAAATGTTTATAGTGCTAATCTGTGCACACGAGATGAAACATAAAATTTGTAGTAAAAAACAATGCAAACAACCCACACGCAAATCCGGAAGAAATTGGTCCGATTCCCGCGGCGGCGAATAACTTGTCGTCCTTTTTTCTACAAATTTTAATCTACATACGTTGTTAAGCAAAAGCGAATTGCTTTATTGAACGACAGTCGACAGTCTGAAATACCTACGAGCGAGCAAAAATACAGTTAAGTCCGTCCCTTGACCATAGAGACTAACACGTGTCCGTAACGTCGTAGTAAATTACCGGTGGTAGTTTTTTTGACTTTCAATAAGAGCTTACAATAAGCCTATATTGAACAAAGAAATTTTGACTTCGACTTCAAACCAATCACAAAGACTTCAAAATATTTTTTTTTTCATTTCCGTTACGCATAAAGTTTTTCCTCTGAGAAGTTGTCAGTTCCAGATAGTGGCAGTCATGTGTCAAATTAACGTTTGGTTTGCGGTTGATTAAATTAGATGAAACAGAGAATCACAATCTCCGAAAAACATTTCTAAAATTGTGTAGGTATATTGAATTGTCTCAAACACAAAAGTGAATACTTCTAGATGTAGATACATCATGCATTTAAAGAAAATAGAAAAAAAAAAAGATAAAAATATAACTTAATAATAAAAAACAAAAAAATTCTTAACTAAAAATAAATAACATTTATCTAAAAACTTGCACTAATAACCACACAAATAAATCACATGAAGTTTAATAACAAACGAAAAGGATGCAATAAAGCCTAATTTAAATTAATCAATATTTATTGAGCTTTCCGTACGCACGGAACGTTGGAATTTTGAAAACAAACTGAAATAAAATTTTAATCTTATTACTTACACAAAAGCCAAAGGTTAAACGTCCCTATTTCTTTTCTAGAAAGTACAAGAAATATGGAGGATATAATTTCGAAACACGTCCCGTTCAATTTCCACATTTATGAAGATTACGAAGTAGAATTAGGGTATTCGCCTCGCAACGGCGGCGACGTTGTACGGCCCGAAATAAGAGAAATCTCGCGGAAACGGTTAGAAATTGTCGGCGATGAAACAAAAGCACCTCGACGGGTCGCGGTTGATGCACGAGCAATTTACGGGAGCACGGAAAACAAAAAGATTGCCCACTGTTTTGCCCCTAATCATTCGCATTCATTTCTTTCTAACCACCTTCTGGTATAAAACTTTGATGAGGGGACGACTTTAGGTCCGATATTTCAATAAACTATGATATACTAGGTACTTAATAACTTTTTTTTAACTAAACTTAATAATAAAATATACATACGCGTCACAAAAAAAATTAAGGAAATATAAAACCTCGCGAACCCTATGTACACCTACAGAGCGTTTCACGCGTTTCGTGTTTTTTTCCGAATTTCACTGAATTATGGTATATACATCATAACATATTATTATTGCATTTAAATCAATACTAGATTTATGACTTTCATTAATTTCCCCATTAATCAAAATAAAAAATTTCGCTGGTACATGTTCGGTTATGACTAACGCAATTGCAAAGTCAGTATATTATTTGCAAATGTTTATTATATAAGTGTCTGAACGAAATTAACAAACTTGGAGCCAAAATGTATCTAGGCGTATCTAGAGAGATAACGTCTTATAAGTGTATCTATCGCATTGAATTAAACGCCTACGGTTTTGCAGCTTAATAGAATACCGAACGAGCCAATGAACCAGCGCACAGGCCATTATGATTAACGTGCTTCTTGTTAAAACGGGACTGTCGGGAATGAGATAGATGCAAATAGCAAAATCGTAACACTTACAAGCATGAAATATTAGTTTAAGTTTTTAACAACATTGCCCTGTGTTGTAGGGACGTATTTCCCAAACAGCCAGATCCGAAATAATTATCTGTGGGTAGTAAAAAAGTGTGCTAATCGAATCTATGGTGTGGTCAAAATAATTCAAATCAAAATAATTGTCAACATAATCGAGGCGATGATGTGACAGGCAAGTATTCACATGCTTTCGACAACAGATCTGTTGACACTGTAAAGTGTATACTGTTGTAGAGACAGCATCTTCTGCCGTTCCACGAATGGCCTACGAAGGCTGGCCTCGCATTTGCATTTCGTCTGATAAGTAAGGTAACCGGGGCTGAGGTAATAATTTGCATAAAGTACGAACGTATGTTCGAATTTGTAGACATCGGAGTTGAAAGAGAATTGTTTTAGTCAGCGGAATTTATGCATTGGCTCCGTTGGAATTTATCTGGGAGGAGAATAGGGATCGCTTAGGCAGCGTCTGTATCTCCCCGGGGCCAATTGTGCGTCGTATTCATTACGCGGAGCGCCTGGTTTAAACGAAAATATATGGGGACGGGGCCGACATCGCCTCGCCTTTCGCTCTTATCGCTTTTTCTAGCGCGGCCGAGCCCGATTAATGTGGTGCGCCAACACCTTACATGCCCCCCGTAAAAGGTTCCAGAACCAACGAACGCGCGAATAGAAGCTATTTTAAATGGAATGGAAACTAATTAATTTTATAATATTGAGCTAACTGTACAACCGATTGTGCCGGCAATTGCAATAGATACGCTTTCGCTTTATCGTTTAACACACATTTATTGGCATCGCAAACCTTACTTTGGTAAAGTAACAGTCTATATATACAAAAATTTTGCGTATGTCCGTATGTTTGCGTCCACAAAACTTAAAAACTAGCCGATGGATTCAAATAATAAAATAAATATTTCAGGACGTTTTACATAATGTTATCAAGTCCCAACGTAAGCAAAGTTTGTACTATGAATACTAGGTATCTGATAAACATACTTAAAATACTTTTTTTAGAAATCAATACATATTATAGATAAATAAACACACTACAAAAAATATTTTGTTCTTCACACAGTATTTTCCCAAAAGTGGAGATTGAACCCACACCCTCTGTCGCAAGAGACAGGTTTACTATCCACCAGGCCAATCGGAATTGGAATCAAATTATATGATTGACTTGATATTTGTTTACAACATAGCTATTGAACAGGACAATGTTTTATACATTTTTATTGAAAGAGCGTGGCTCAGGCTCAGGTGGTAGATTATAGATTTGAACCTCGGTATAACACTGTCATGATATTCAGCGGTCATTGAACTATTAACCGAGGCGGGAAAAACGACGATCGTTGCTCGCAAAATGACATTATCGAAGATCGAGCGACCGCAACGCCGCAGCATTTTGCCGGCATAAGGGGTCTACGTCCGGAAAGTTTTGCTAGATTTTATACACGCTAATAAATTCTATTAGGAGGATAGTTCCGAGCGAACACGGCGGCGCCTTGTCGCATGGGCGTAGGTTGGTACCAGGCGTATCGCTTTTGTTCCATCTGCGTACAACGCTAGCGTCGTAGATCCTCATTCTTTCTAGCGTCTCCTCGCAATAAGTCACGTTGCTCGGATCCGCCATTATCTTACAGAGGATCTAAATTTTAAAGCGAATAGGGAAGTTCGCTCAGTGTACGGATGCCCGCTTTTAGGTCGATACACTTGAGAAACACGAGGTCAAATCCCGGTGCCAGCATCAATCAGCTAGTTACAAATATGTCCACTGGTAAAGTGAAGCTGAAGGAATGTATAAATCTGCTAAATACAAAAGAACATATTTCGATGATTTGTCAAGCCCTCCAATACGCACTAGGAATGTTAGGATATGGCCCATACGCATCGCGTGATGGACTATATCCTAATATCCTTTGTACAGAATAGGCATTTGTCCAGCAATATGCTACACAATTTACATTTTGGATTTAAGTGAAGTTGGCCTGTGGCCGTTTCCACATTAGGACATTTTTTTTATGTGAATACCGCCGCCCATGGACATCTGCTACACCCGAGGGTTTGCAGATGCGTTCTGAATAATCTACAAAGCGATGACTTCTTTCGAGCTTTTCAGATACCGAGATAATTTGCGTCTCTGCCTTTTCACATTAGTAACAACCCGACCTTCCGCCCGGCACGTTTCTCCCAGCAGCGGCAAAGTTCAAATCCGCGGGGACATTACAGAATTTAGCTAGACGGTATCTCAACACGTATCTAGAGAAAGCCTTAAACGACGGAACAAAGGGCCAGCGCGAATATTCAGCTATACCGCGGCGCTTACGTTCGCCGGGGATCGGTCAATTGCCTCGGAATACCCGCGCGCCATCGCCCGTCTTAAACATAGAGGAAGGAAACGTAATGGAGTACTATTCGGAATATTTCAACTTCCCTGTATTATCATAAGGTATTCGTGCTCAATGCCCGATAGGTATTGAGCACGACTTCATACAAATTTTATGCAAAATATTGAATACAATACTAAATATTCGTTTTTTTTTGATTTTTGCATTTCATCATATATCAAGTCTGACTGTTTGGAGTTTGGTTATTTAGTCTTATGTTCATTTAGTCATAAAAGAATCTAAAAATACTTATAACAAGAGACCCAATGTATGGTATATATAAATCTTTTATCACTTTTAATTATTTATTTATTCTTGAACTTAATACTTTCGAGGGTATGGTAATTTTTATATACTCGTTCGAAAGTATAGATCAACCTATCTGGTGGAATGCCCTCATAACCCTAAATATTTGGTACGGCAAATATGACGGTTAATAAAGCTTTATATTTGAGAAAGTAAAACATTACATAGTATTATTTGGTATATAAGTATATACAAGTGTTCACTTAAGTATTGGGTAAATAACAATAACAAAGTTTTATGAAAGTACAGAAATTTACACGATGTTATTTCTTTTGTTATGCAGTTCTACAAAATTTAACTTCCCTATTATATACTCTATTATTATATTTTTCTCAGCTTAACAAGTTAAGTCAATATTCTAAACATAAAAAAATTTACATATAAACATGATTAATGAAAAGAAAGGAAAGTAAAATTATTTATGCATTTCTTTCTCGGTACGGAAGGTATTATGCCCTATATTGGAGGAACCGAAATATTTTTTTAATTATGATTTTCCTCACGATGCTGTTGTTCACTGATGATCATGAGACAAATCAGCACTTAAAATTGCATAATGTCAGTTACCGACAACGTAGTTTATGTTACATGTTACTGAAGTATTTTGAATTAAAAGCGAACACCGGTGACACAGAACTATTACGGTTAAATATAAAAATTCAATTAAATTATATTTAAAATAAAAAAAAAAAACAAATAAAGTAACACTTTTAAATATCTCAATCATAATTATAATTTTCTGTTATTACATCCCTACAAATGTATAAATCAATATATTACATACATCAGTATTTTTTTAGGTTTCAACAAGTAGGTCACAGCTGCCATACCTAGCTCATAGCTAGTTCGTCGACAACTTTTAAGCAGCATACTACAGCTTGTGCGACTGCGCGAACGTTAACTCCAAGAGGCACGTAATAACCCGGAAGTGGAAGCGGCCTATTAGATTACGACTCCGCTATGCCGTTCAAAACCAGTCCCGCAGGACGCCTGTGCGGCTAACAGTTATCTTTGATAAGGAAATGGGCGCGGAGCGATCAGCGAATAACCTAACCGACACGGAAGGAGGATATAATGATAATGCGTAATAGAGTGTCGTATTGGTAATAGATTTCACCGGCGAAGTTCGAAGTCGTGTTACTTGGTTTATATTCCTAGTAACATACGAAATAAAACACATTCACATATTTTCAACATAGTATTTCACGGTTAAACATTTCGTTATCCTATTAAATTATATCTAATTCGTCTACACAAAACGAGTATGATTAACTGCACAAACGAAAAAAAAATGTTTTAAGTAAGATACTCAAGAGGTTTATTATAACACAGACAGTGTAACACTCGTTGCAAAGAGAAGTAAGTATGAAATCTCCTGAAGAGAATAAGAGAAGAACTGTGGTAGGGCGAAGCAACAGTCTTCACTGGTTTAGCTGTCTTTCGCCCACTTCATTAAAAGGTGGCAACGCATCCGCTACCATAGGGGTATTGCAAATCTCAATGGGCGGCGATTATCACTTAACAGTAGGTAAACCAGCAAATCGGTTACCTCCATCTTACATTAAAAAAAAAATTAAATACTGGCGTATGGGCTGCGTGCGTCTATCGCCCAATCGTGTACGCAGCGTACGCGATCCGCACGATACCGTTCCACGTATGAATTAATACGAGCCGGAAGCCGTTGCGCAACGCGACTGGCATCCCTGGCAACGCGTTGAGGCTGGTCGGGGACGCGGTTAACGAACGCGCCTCTCGCGAGCCGACCCGATGGAGCCAAAGCGGATAGTCTGCGGTCGGACACGACCGCCACGCCGAGTGTTGGATTGGAACGCCTCAACGAATACTGTTTGCAGAGAGCGGACGATACGAAACGTAAACAATACCGGCATTATCATAACTTTACGGAGCACAATTTTTTTGAAAGTTAAAGCGCAAAAATGAAAGATGAAAATATCATTGATTAATCAGAATACTTCCAAAAAAGGCCAATCTACATAGATACGTTTGTAAGACGCCTTTGATAGTGTCAGATCTGATTTTAGAGTTCCGAACCGAATGGGCAAAACGGGACCCTATTACTAAGACTCCGTTGTCTTTCTGTCTGTCCGTCTATCACCGGGTGTGTGTGTCTCATGAACCTTGATAGTTAGACAATTGAAATTTTCACAGATGATGTATTTCTGTTGCCGCTATAACAACTAATAAAACTTTTTATAGATAATGGTACGGAAGCCTTCGTGCGCGAGTCCAACTCGCACTTGGTTGTTCAATCCAAACTCCACGTTTAAAAGCACTTTCGTTGAATATTTTTATTGGTAGGTCTGATTTTTTTTTAATATTTTTTATGTGAAAAGTTGTCAAACGAGCTGACGGATCACCCGATGTTAAGTGAATACCGCCGCCCATGAACATATGCTACACCCGAAGGTTTGCAAATGCGTTGACAACCTTTTTGGAAATTGGGCTCCGGCTACCTCACTCACCAGACGAAACGCGAAAGTATATTTCCACTTTACGCCGGTCTTCTGTGACGTCGTGGTACTTACCCGGACGAGCCTGCCCATTCGTGCAACAGCCGAGGCTGCTGCGAGGCTCTACCACCGTAGATTATGATTATTTATGCTTTGCGAAAGGTGTTATATTATTAGAAGACGTTTGAACTCCTCTGATGCAGGAGTTGATGGCTGGCGGTAATCGTTTACTTTTCGATGGTTTGACACCTCTTACTAACATTTTTTCGCTTAACACGGAAACATGATATCGTTATAAGGAACTCAGAAAAAGAGATAGAACTCGAGTGATATATATAAATTACAATGCCTTATTAAAAGCCATCTTGTGGAATTTTCAATATCAAACTTTATTTTACAGCATTATTAAATTTTCCTCTTTGTCCCTTGGAAAATATATGCGAACTCCTCGTAGAGGTCGCCTGAGAACGAGTAGCACTTGGAATTTAAGATGATAATCTAAATGGTATCAAAATATAGCACGTCGAAAAATATATTTTTATATGCTTGATCAGGATGGCTTTCTCAATGTTGATCTAATATATCTTTTAATAAAAGTCTTAAGGTTGATTTAATAAAATGTCTACGGTTTTCCCAGTAGTGTCTATTTCTAATCCTTACTAATATTATAAACGCAAAAGTTTGTATGTATGGATGGATGTTTGTTACTCTTTCACGCAAATACTACTGAATAGATTATAATGAAACTTTATAATAATAATGCTTATACATCAGAATAGGACAGGCTACAATTTTTATATATATTTTATATATATATCTGTTTCGCACGGGTGCTATGTATTATACACATGAACCTTCCTCTTGAATCACTCTATCTAGTAAAAAACCGCATCAAGATCCGTGGTGTAGTTTTAAAGATCTAAGCATACATAGGGACTTGTTTTGCCTTCCCAGAAACCCTACACTAACACTTACAACTTGATATTGAATTAAAGTTCAAATTGATTTTTAAGTATTATTACGAATCTTTTGTACGGGAATTTTATTTTATTTTATTTAAATAGGAATATAGAAAAGTGTTGTTTTTAGACTTTTTCAGGAAATTTTTTTACTCATTTACCATTGAGGTTTTATTTCATCCACAACTTAAAAGCTTTTTCAGTATAGAACTTTGACAATCGAAGTGATATTATTAGATCTAACAAGAGGTTTTTGTATTAAGGATCAATCATTATCTTTTTTATCCTAGTAAAATAATTGCAATAAACGTGTTAGTAGGCATACATTTATTTATGAAGTAAATACAAACATAGGCACTTTTCGCATATAAAGTGCAGGTAAAATTAATGGAAAGCCAACCGTTATATTGTGGATACACAAACAAGTTTTAATTAAGCTGCGAAACAAGTTAATCGGGAGGCAATGTATGCGATAGTGTCCAATCAATAACGTTGAATGACATGTCTTACAAATCACCAATTTGTAAAGTCATTTTAATCATACAATAAACAAAAAGACGTGTCGAATAAACAAAAAAGAAGTACCCAAAATAAGAAGATACGAAAATATTTGTGTCATTTCACCATCGCGACAATTTGGAAAATGAAAAACGTATTCCTTTCAGCGATCGCGACACGTCGGTCTTGGAAGCGTAAATCGTCAGAAAGATGCAAAATAACCAAACTAAAGAAGTATACTCAAAATAGGTTATTGTATAAAAGTATGTGTTCCTCAAGCTGCTATTTTATATAAAAGTACAGATAAAAAAGCGGCATGCACCTCAATCTTAGACATGGAAATTATGTTTGTAACAATGTAATTCACTTTTTACCAAGCGTATTACGACCTAAAGGAATATTAAGTACCTACTAAGACGCGGTAAGCAAATTATGTAAGCCGAAGTAGGAAAAAAGTTGACGATGTAGACGGTAAGGTAATATTAAAGTTCTTATAACATCTTTAATTTATTATAGTCATATCCAAGAAGAGATAAAAAAATAGCGACGATATTAATATGTCATTTTCTTTACATTCAAAGCTACTTCAAGGAGCAGTAGATTTTTTTGTTTTAAATTAGGTTTGTGGTTGCCAAGGGAGAAGTATTCACGATTTTCAAAGGGGATCGCATAAAATCCTGTTATAGCACCTCCAGAGGCTTAGCGTGATTCAGCAAAGAGAATTCATTCAGTTGTGACTTAAAGCTAAAACATGAAAGAAGTGGTACATACGACTTACTCTAGCACAAGATTCTGTTATTTTTAGGTATTCAAGAGCGAGATAATTCAAGTCAATGTGGCGAGCAAAACTCGCTCTTTCTGAACCCGAGCTTGATGTAGCGACATAATTTTTCACGCGGAACCACTTAAGAACTTAGGGTACATATGGGCACTCACAAACTTAAAAACCGCTACAATCTATCTTGCTCTTTGTGGATGCAGGGCAACAAAGATCTTAATTCTCCATCCAGAATTACTGTACATTTGTTAAGTTAATATTGGCTGAGTTTATTATAGAACTCCAAGTGATTTTGGAACGTTGCTTATCGCATGTTTCTGACAAGCGAATGTAATGTAGGCCGAAAAAGTGTAACATTTTGACCGTAGAAATTACGATCCTTTACTTATAGCCAATGTTTGTCAGTTTGCTTAAAAGCGCATGTGTGATTCATAATCGAAATGGGTGTATCATAAAGTGAAATATTGTATAGCGAAAGGAACTTAGTTCTCACTGAGTGTCCGGCGATACCTCTCGTTTCGTTTTTATTATTATATTTAAACATTGTGACGCGGGGGTCACAAAAATCGACGTCGGGGGCACAAACTACACCTAGACTCGGAGCAAAACTATTTGTGGGTCACGCAAATATTTGTCCCGCATAGGAAACAACATTGAGGAGAACACTTAAAGTACTATACCGCCAATGCAGTCATAAGCGAATTTTTTTTTAATGTGAAAAGTTGCCAAACGAGCAAACGGTTCACCCGATGTTAAGTGAATACCGCCGCCCATGCACATCTGCTACACCCGAGGGTTTGGAGATGCGTTGACAAGCTTTTTGGAAATTGGGCTCCGGCTACCTCACTCACCAGACGAAATGCGAAACTATTAGGTATACTTCCACTTTACGCCGGTCTTCGGTCTTGTGAGGTCGTGGTACTTACCCGGACGAGCCTGCCTACCTCGGTTTTTCATGTATATCCTTACATGTGCACATCTACAACGTGTATGCACGTCACTATCGTATTATATCGCGTTGTATTGAGTGTATACTCTAATATATCTCTCTCTCTCTCTCTCTCTCTCTCTCTACAGGTCATATTTTTCTTCTCTCTCGTGAAACTTAATTTGCCTAAACATGACGCGTCCGTGTAGTTTCACTCTCAAGTCTCAGGTAAAATGATAATTGCATTCAGTTATCGAATCGTTGATAAAAGTTATCACGTCAAAACTTTCGGAAAACAAATTTAAAGAAAACAGATCGCTCGTCACAGTGCAACGCGACTGCGCTCGTTACGTCCGCAGTTGTATGAATTTCGTAGTTTTCATCGCGACTAAATGGCCCGATGCACTGCACCGCTCTTAACACGTTGCTAATGCAATTAGCCCACGCACCCATTGCAGCATACTTCGCACTAAAGTGACGCAGCACCGTAATATTCCGTTGCGAAATAAACTCTGAGTGAGTTTCAAACGGATGGAATCGCGAAACGCGCGGTTTCAATTCGAATAGACCGACGCTCGACTTCGTTGCGTTCTTTAATTGCGCATTTTCGGAAATGCACGTTTTAATTAATATTTTAGTCGCTCCGAAAATGTAACAGTATCAACGCCGAATGCAAATGAACATTTAAAATTGTAATGAGCAATTTCATTGATGCCGGCATTTGAATTTAGTTCTCGCTGCTGTAGTAAATTTAAATACTTTTTAATGGACGCTGCTAACACGAGCGTATTCTGTGTAATCCCGTATACCTAAATTTCGGATTTGAAAAATAAGCAATTAATCTTTTCGAATTGTAAATAAATACAAACATAAGATAGTTTCAAAGTTGTTTTAATGGTTTAGGTACAATGAGACATCCATCACGGCCCCGCAGAAGACTGCCGTAAAGTAGAAATACTTTTGCAGAAATATTTTGCAGATCTCTAAATGTGCGCTATTCATCTGCAAGCCCACGAATACTGTAGACATCGGAAGGGTGGAGATATCTCTGTAGTGGACTGCCTGTTCGTTTGCTACCGTAAAAAATAAAACAATTTAGACTGAGCAGCCATAGCAGCTCTTAACGGCACAATCGGGAAGGTAATAGTCGAGATAAACGCCGCTAAGGCTTTCACCGTTTTAAACAGTTGACCGAGCGCGGCTTGGTTCAATAGCGTTGGCCATTTTAACTACTGAAGCGCCGCTGAGTTTGTGAGCGTAAGCGCTCCACGGAACGCCGCCGACTTCGGCTTTCATGGGAATGGGTCGGCTCGGTGCGCGTGCGATCTTTAAGACCGCGCAGACTTCTTTAGGCATTCATAATGACACGACCAACTTTGTCAGCTCTCGTAGACTTCCAATTTTTGCTACGCCCAAAATACAGAAATAGAACAATCTACATAGAGATTTAACTGTGGTAGGGCCGTGCAAGAGTCTTCGCTGTTGCACGAATGGGCAGGTCCGTCCGGGGAAGTACCACGACTTCACAGAAGACCGGCATGAAGTGAAAGTGTTACACTTCTGCGTTTCATCTGGATGAGGTAGCCTGGGCCCACTTTGTTCAAAGGTGACACAAAGCATCTGCAATCTTCCGAGTGTTGCAAATGACCATAAGCAGCGGTTGTCACTTAATATCAGGTGAAACGCCAGATCCCTTGCCAAATACCTCACAAAAAAAAGATATGGTTTCAACAAAAGTCGACTTCAACGATGAGAAATTATGTTTTTTTGAAGTAGACATAAAAAAGTAGGCAAAAATGGTGGATATCATTGATTAATCAGAAAATTTACACAAAAGGGCAATCTACATAGATACGTTTCAAAGACGACTTTGATAGTATGCGATCTGATTTTTTTTAAATTAAATATCGGAAGTCGAGCCATGATAGCTCAATGTCCGGGCGCTCGTCTTTAATGCAATATACTTGAGTAACCTGAGTTCGATCCCCGGAGCCGGCACCAATAAAATTTTTATTTCAAGTTGCTGACTTATTGACATATTTTCGAAATAATAACAAAAAAATATTTCGAAGATATGTGAAGTCCACCAATCCGCAGTGTGGCCGCGTGGTGGAATATGGTCTGACCTATAGTAATAGTACAGAGGAGGCCTTTGCCCAGCGGGCTGTTACTATACTTTTAAATATCTGAAACCCAAAATGTGGCCAAGATAAACAATGTATACCATAACCGGTTCGTTACACATCAGTTTGCACATCCTACGCGTAAGCAAATATTACTAAATAAAATGTTCTTCAGTTAATACACGGTACATAATAGCACATAGTAATATTTTATCAAAAAACCAATAATAGCTTATAACGTATCTAAAGATTAATTTTAGTGCAAGTATTTTGTAATCTCTTTACAAAGTGGACAAACAACAAAATACGTCTGATTCTATCATGCGAGTTAGTTCTCTTTAGCATACCTAGTCCAAGTATAACTTATTTTTTATTCATGCATAGAACGTAACCTTGTTTGTGCATCCAATTAACCATAGACCTATCATTATGAAAACAGATAAAGAAGTTCGTTATAACACAGTTCAATGTTCCATTGTTACCGTAATCTCCAGAATGCAGGTTGCATGAAAGTTCAGATCGTGTCAAGATCGCAAGCCCGAGATTAACCATTAAGGTAAACATATCGTGAGATCATCTGTTCATCGTGCCATTGACCCTGTAACTGTTCAGTAAGCTATCGATTTGTATGAACGATAACGAAATAAAGATTAGTAGGTAGTGATATTACGAAGTGAACTCGTTATTTTATATTCACCTATTATATATGCCTCTAACGATGAGCTAATTACTTGTGTAATTACTGGTTCCGGTTTAATTTACACTCGTGATTATAATGTCATTTTTACTTTTTTTACTTAATATCATTTTAGTTAATTTATTATTTTATTAGAATAACATATCATTTTATTTTAATAATTTACAATTATACTAAGAACCTTTTTGTTATTTAATGGCAGTCATAGCTGGAAAACAAAAATAATTTACAGAATGGTTAGGCCCGTCTAGAGTAATAAAACGGCCTCAAAAAACACCAGCGAAGTAAAAGCATCAAGTTTTTGCGGTTCATCTATCGAATGACGAAATACTCGTTTCTATAAAACGCTGGTTACGCATTTGGAGCCCTAGGGCGGTCTCATCCCAGCCCGCTTTTCATGCGGTTCTTTCGCACGCGCTTCTTTATGCACTCAGTTGTCGGTTGCGGTGTCTCGGTATCGATGCGACTTACAAATCCTTCATGAGGAGCTAGTCTTTGCTGAAAGGTCAAAGCTACGGTTATCCAACTGATCTTGCTCATCAGGGCAACGGTGATCGCCCTGTCCATAGTCCCCAATATTTTCCGTCGTCGTTTTTAATAAAATCCGTTCCTAGGTAATGATTTTCCGACAATAAAGACCGCTTCAAAGCGGCAATAAAGGCTCATTTCTTCGGCACGAAAAAAATACTCCACCAGATGGAAGTTAATTTCGGAACGTAATAACGCAATAGAAAAAAGTACATGCGTATACAATTCTCGTTTTAAATCGCGCCTTTCAATACGTTTAAGGTCTTACGTACGACTTTTCCCTGTTCGAAAGTAACATAGTTTAGATAGTTTAGTTTCGATCACAAAAAGGAGACATATTGGAACTGTTGAAGACAGGCGCACAATGCTTCGTTAGGCGTATTTGCGTCCATGAGGCCGGTTCTTTCATTGCTGCAAAGCTTAACAGAATTAACCGATGGCTCGAAGCGGTGATGGCAAAAAACGCTGTCGATTACGAATAGCGGCGGCAGTTACAAAAAAGTCTTTGTTGTGAAATAACATTTGACATAAGTAAACGGGTCACTGGAGCAGATTGCGCGGAGACGGGGGCGGGGGGGATTTTTTTATCAAAATTAAATCACACAGCGGGCGATGGCCATTATTAACATTAACGAATTTTTCAACTACCATGTTGATTTAGCGTATCGATTCCTCGTAACTTGGTCTTGTGTAAAATCTAAAATACAAGCAGTATTTTAGATTACAATTATATAAAAAAAACAAAGAGATTATATAGCCTATTTTGTAAATTTATTTAAAAATTCATCAATTTCAATTATTCTTTTAGATTTGACATTCCGAATGTTTTATAACGGAAAAAGTAAAGTAAAAGTAACAGCCTATACATGTCCCACTGCTGGGCAAAGGCCTCCTCTAAACAGAGGGTATCAGGGCATAGTCCACCACGCGGCCCCACTGCGGATTGGCGGACTTCACATATTTTCGAAATACATTTTTTTTTGTTATTATTCCGAAAATATGCAAGTTTCCTCACGATGTTTTCCTTCACCGCGGAGCACGTGATAATTCAGCACTTAAAGTTAAAAACTTCATTGGTGCCGACACCGGGGATCGAACTCAGGTTGCTCGAGTATACATTGAATTAAGGCGAGCGCGGACACTGAGCTATCACGGCTTATAACGGAAGGCTTATCTAAATTAACGCTCAACATTCCTGATACTAATTTAATAATAATTGTATTCATTTAAAATATTAACATTTTATGTTGAGTGTTAATAAAATAGTATTTTCATGAATCATGAACATATAGTATGCATGACAAGTTATACAATATTTATTAATAAATGCATGATTTGTGATACAGCAGGTGATTGCGAGTTCTACGTTCGATCACATTTAGCGTATCAATTTCAGAGCAAAATGTTACTAAAATTTATACACTGTCCGAATTGGAAATGTTCGTTTCGTAACAATCACGCAGATAATGAATGTGCCGCGTTTGCTAATCACAAAATACTTGTTGTTGCTCATCCGTCAAAATTTATCAGTAACGCAATTTTAAACAAAGAAAAACCTGTCTTTTATATTTTTCTTCCTCAAGCAAAAAGCTGCGAAGCGAGCAGGCGGTTCATCTGATGATAAAATCACGTCAATTTGACATTTTGTATTTATTTGCACTAACAGTTCTAAGCGCTGAATTCGTGCTCGACGATAAAGGAAAATATCGTGAAACTTGCATATTTTCGAAATAACAATAAAAAATATTTCCGAAGATCGACGTTAAGTCCGCGGTGAAGTTGCTTGGTGGACCTTGCCCTAATTTGCCATAAAAATAAAAACTTTACCTAGTATACGACATAAGCCTGTCACTTTAATTTACATAACGGAATCTTAATAAACACTGACAGCTGATCGACTGGATCGAAGGTGGCGTGTTTTGTTCGAGTGGGCAGCATCTAGTCCGGGAAAAGGAGGTTCATCTCCGCGCCACACCCGAGCGATGACAGAGTTCTCACATGTCTGATGAACGAGGCTTTGTTTAGCGCCGACCTCGAGAATTTTCCCAGCATTGTGCGCATCGTTAATGACGTCTCTGGCGCATTAACGCTTTCGTTGGCGTCACAAATTTTTGCAAGATCGACTCGGCACGCGGTATCCGTGTTTATATGGTGGAAGCTAATCTATGGCAACGTTATTATTTTTTTTTTGAGTACATACCTATCCAGTTTCATGCCTCAGTTATATATTCTTGTAATTGTTATCATATATGTGCTATTTGTTGGGACTAAGTTAAATATTCATTCATTTTTTCTTTCCAGACGGTGCCGCTACCGGCGGGCTCTACGTCAGTTCTGGCGAAGCCCACGAAGTACCACTACTATCCACACAATCAGCACATATATTTGCTGCCGGAGTGTGCAATTCAACAGGTGACTGGTTTCTTTAACAATTTTTAATCGATTTCGTAAAAGGAGCACGTTCTCAATTAGGTTGTATTCTTTTATTAGTCACCTCAGATGTCAGTTATTTGTGGACCTATTTTAAGAATTATTTAATTAATTTTTGGACTCCGGAAAGTCCTACGATTGTCCTACGACAAGAAAGACAACAGAGGACTCCTCAAAATCAAAAAAATGTACACAGTGGGTAACATTGGAAGTCGGTTTTGTTTTTTGTTAGTAAAAATCTTATCCTTTAAACGACCAATTCTTGTATATATATATAATCGGAATCTCGGAAACGGCTCCAGCGATTTTCATGAAATTTAGTATGTGCGTAGATTCGGGGGCGAAAAATCGATCTAGCTAGGTTTCATTTTTAGAAAATGTCCTTTTATCCCTGTTTTCAGGGAATGAAAAATATAATTCGAATATGACGGTAAATTTCGCCGCAAGAGAAAATGTCATAATAGCTCGGTCGGTAATCGGGCGGCCCCAAAACAGACCGTGGTTCGCGTCACGATCATTTACACATTTATTTTTTTTACTTTTTTTTTCGATTCCAGATCATTGCTTTCTTTATTTTTAATTTTTTGTCGATTTGTTATTTTGTTATTTTTTTCCCTTTTTTTTAAAGTTCTTTCTTTTGTGAAAAACATCAGTTCATATTTTCTTATTATTACGTCGGTAAGATCGAAAAATATTATGCATATTTCATTACTCAGTAATTTGTATCTAAATGTAATTTCCAAAATACACGATTTAAACAAACAAAAAACAAACCGAGCAAAGCTCGGTCCTCCGGGTACTGTATATTATCTGTTTAAGCCTTTATATTCTACATTACTACAGTCAATTCAAGTAGAATTAAACGAAAAATTTGCTTTTAAAGCGCATAGTATGAAAATATACATAATATTTTTTAATATCTAAATTTATTTTTATAGGACATAAAGTAAAACTGATTCCCGTAATATTGCCCATTGCCTTGGAGGTTTCAAAATATGAGATCACGGTAATAATACACCGACGGAATTAATAATATGCGGAATATTTGACCACGCTTCATTTTCCCTTATATTTCTTCTTCGACGAGTGTAATCACAAAAGCAAACTGGTTATTTATTGATTTTCCTTTGCATTAAATTTTAATATGTTTGCGTTTTTCGTTCCGCGGATAATTTACGGACGCCAAAATTATCAAAATGGCCGCGTTAATATTGAATTTAACGTGATAGCCGAAATTAATCACGGCTTATTGTCGATTCGTGTACAATTTCTCCTCATAGCCGACGTAATAACGGATTCGAGATTATATTACTCCAGGTTTTTACTGTTGGGAATAAAGGAGATAACTTGTAGAACCTAATATATTAAGTGATGTTTATTGAAAGTATTTTTGTGCGGTATAAGACTGAAGGTGACAATTTATGCGCCATTAGCGCCGAAGTATTTTTACATTTAAATAGAATTATTAAGATCAAATAATAGATTATAAAAATGCTTAAAAATAAATGCCAACAAATCTCCACAACGCACGAAAGTCGGTTTGAAAGCGAGCATCTGGCTCGAATTTCCAATTATAGACCAAAACTTTGTTTCTCATTCAACCGCCATTACTATCACTATATATCTATCACCTTCCCATATAAGAATTCATTAGACAAATTACCAGTCAGCACTAACATCTCTTGGTTTTAGTATTAGCTGAGCAATATCGAAATATTACCCTAACCGATCGCAGTTAAAAGACCTTGGGTCTTTTAACTGCGTTCGTTAAGATCTACAACATTATCCATTCGGACACAAGGGTGTCCGAGAGGGCCGGACCGCGGCTCGATAGCTGTTATCTGATTAGACTGTAATGCGAGCTCAAGAACCGCTCTTAACCGACGGTTGGACAAATCGGCAGGTGTGCAACGCGGTCTACGTACGGCTGAACTACACGCAGCCGCTGTGCGCGTGCCCTGCCCGCTACAGGGACCCGTGCTCCGCAAGCCTGAACGCCGACGACTTGCACACCACGCGTCTCACTACGGATTCCAAGAAGAAGGTATCGATTTGATGTTTCGCCGCCACGAGGTGACCCGACTACGCTGTTGCGTCACCGGGTTATCGGTAGAACATTCGAGAGCTGTTTTAAATTCTGACATCCCTAGCACTTCACAGGAACCATGGTCAGGGGCAGACCGAAATAGAAATTAATCCGTCGTAGTTATGCCGTACGGTTGTAGTAGCGCAAATACGAGAATTTATAAAGTTTATTATGAAAAAGAATGTGTTTTTCTTTGTTGGACAATGTAGACGCTTGTTATCCCTATCATATAGGGATATAAGATGACCTTCATCGGATATAGAGCCTGTAACGCTACAGTTGGTACGGGTATATGTAAATATCTGTTACCATATAAACACTTGACTAACACAGGTAACACACGAGACCATAGGACTATGAAAGACGTGGCCGTCAGTTCTGAATAATAAAATAAAACCACCACCATATAAAGAAGGTTAAACACCTGCTGTTGCACAAAGAACAGCGTGAAGAGGAAGTATTGTACTTCACGTTACGGTGACTGAAGTAACCGGGGCCCACTGTGTTTGAAGGTTGTCAATGCTTCAGTAAGTCCTAAGGTGTTGTTGATGGGCGGCGATAATCACTTAACATCAAGTGAACCGCCTGCTTGCTTGACAACTTCTGACATACAAAAAGACAAAAAAATTACAGTTTTAGCACCTCCATAATTAAGATTTCTCTTCTTGGGTTGTGAAGCATTAAGATAGGAGTGATGTCAAATAAATAGTTTCTCTTTCTTTCTTTCATTGGACAAAACATCGGCAGATTGAACATTTACCTTTAGTGGAAAGTTTGCATAGATACGCCCCAAAGCTAGAAAAGGAAATACCTTAGGCACTTCACTACAGGGGTTAGCGACGGGAATTGATGCTCTTTTATTCCCTCGCTCATTTCTCGCTAATCGCTTTTCAGTACGCCAAAAAAGCGGTGACCCTAGTGAAGACCTGCGAAGCGGTGTCCGAGATGAGAGAATGCCGAGCGCCGAGAGACTGGTCATTGCTCGCCCTTCAGAACATAAGGACGGGCAAGTCGCACTATCTGGTCATTTGTCGCTGTCCAGAAAGTCATATTTTAGGTATGTCATTAACCATTATATGTCTTGAGATTAAATAACTTCTATTTGTTCCTTTCCCTGCCTGTATCCTGCCTAGGTGGGGTCGCCACAGCATGTGAATCATGTTGTTATCAACCCTCATTGGGAAAAAACATCCGCAATAATTATCTGTCGGTCACACAAAAACTCGTCCCGAGTGAGACTCGAACCCACAACTCGCTGCGCCGAAGCTTAGGAACTGTGATTCTGTGTCATGTGATGTGTAAATATCTATCGGATTAAAAATCTTGATTCCTTTTTTAGTTAATTTATAGACATAATATGATGTGACATGTGTCACGTGTCTGTTGTCGCGTTTAATATACAACAATTTTTACATGAACCGCATTTTCAAATCGAATTCTACGTTGGAGAAATTCCATTGAATATCGGATGCCTTTGTACGTTATTATTCAAATACATTCTGCTATGGCGGTATTGATTCATACACGGCGCGTCGCCGCAAGTCACGTATAACGGGCAAATACCCAAAATTCATACTCGACAAACGTTAAATCTAAAACATGTCATTGCAAGAGACGATATGGAAATGAGTTGTATGTGACACAAAATCGTTAACGTTATGTTTTTAAACATTAAGATTACCGCCTATTTATGTTAAAGTTATCAGTGTCTTTATGGAATCATCTTCTACCTAAAATTCATGATGTGGCACGTTAATTTCTTGATGACAAAAAATCATTAGATCATTTCCTTACCACATTACCGTCCTGATCTGAAACAGCATTGAACGCCATTTTTCAGAGGGCCCAATGACGCACGACCAGCCCACATATGCCTCTGTCCCAGGTATCAGAGTATATGGGATGATGTGTGTAAGACCAACGCCATCGCTTCAATCTGGTCAGTATAACGTATCTCATATGATTGAGCATTAAAATTAGCTTACTAAATATTTCTATAGGAAAACCTTTCCTGGAATAAAATTAGATGAAGTTGAACTTTGCTTATTAAAGAGATATCGGAGAAGATTTTATTTACTCTTTTCGTTTGTCTATCAAAGGTTCGACCGGAGAAGTGACAGCGTTAAAAAACCAGAGTTAACTAGAGATGTTTAAATAAATTTAAATTAAACTCTATTTTATTTTGTTTTGTATAAATTATATAAAATGAGATTGAAATGATAGTCCATTTACTTCTCATCTTGTATTTGTCTTCCGTGTTTTCGCTTAAAATCTTCAATTTCAATCATCCAAAATCCGATAATTTATTCTACTTCAATTACAATAAAACCGTAGAGATATTCAGTTATTTTAATACTTAACGTCGTTTTAGGTTCCATAATTAGGCTAGAACATGGCATAACTAGAATATGGCGCTTTTTCATGTTTCCTGTATAAGTTCGTTAATTGAAGCGTCACTTGCAGGGTACAAAGGGAACAGGTACACGAGCGCGCAGAGCACGACCAGCTCGTACAAAGTGGACTACTCGCAGGCTCACTCCTACTCGAACAAGCCTGTGTACAACCGGTACCAGTCGCACAGTTACCAGGACCAAAACTACTACAACCGGAGGTCCAGATCGGCGCGCGTGCGGCGGACGGCGCCGAAATACCCAAACCCGCCATTCCCGTGGTACAAAGCCAAGGAACTGGCCCAAACGTTACAGTGGTCCAATTGAAATGTAATTTAAATTGAAATAAAAAAGTATGTTGGATCCAAATAGGCCCGCTTAAGCAATCTAACCTAAGCCCTTTTGGATTCAACGAAAACTTACGTAGTGTTAAAATGCATTCATCATATTATAATCGGATGGTATTTGCGATAATTCGCAATCGAAGCCGGCTTTTGGTTTGGTACAGAGCATATAATTCGCGGAACAACCGCGGGGCTGTGTGGCATTTAATAGAATAGTTTCGTGTACTCATTAGGCACGTAAATCCATTTATAGGTATACCCAGTGTAACGTGATAAAAAATGTTTGTAGTAATAGTAATAGTGATGCTGAATCTTCCTTCGAACAGATATACAGCATTCATTTAATTGGTTGATTTTATTAATCATCAGCCATTGTTACGCTAAACATAACCGCCCCCCACCAACAAGACTTGCTTTGAACGCTATATCGTAATGAAAAACATTGTTTATGCTATATATATGTACACGAAATGTGATAAGTCTTACTCATAATATGATTGTTTAGCTCGATGCATTTATAACTATTTAAGGATTAGGTAGTAAAATTATTTATAACAAAAACATATGAGTAAAAATGTTGTGTAAATATTAGTGTAATAACAAAATTAAACCTATGAAAACGAGTTTTGTTTCAATTAAAATACCTAAAGTGAATAACGGTAAAAAAATTACTAACGACTTTATTTGTTGTCGAGCCGTAAAAAGACAGTCAACCAGATCCGGAATAATTATAATATGTGATCACATAATACACCTAATAGACATACACCTAATTTCTGGCACTACGTGTTGCGAAAGAAACACCACTTATCGAGACAAATCCTCATCCCCACGTGAGATTAGGTGAGGTTCAGCTGAACCCCCCCCCCCCCCAACGTCTCTAATGCTAAATACTATTATGTACAGTCCTAAACGTGACAGGCGACCAAGCTGTCGTCATGCACTGGGCACGAACGTGACAGAGATTACATTAAAATCCGAATAACGGAGAGACACTGAGATCTGAAAACGTATGCACGTCTGTCAAGCCACTGCCATTTTCTTCCTTTAATTTCACTGTATCGTAGATTGACAATAAACGGTTGAAACTATAATCTTTTTTTTTCCTACAAAAATATATCCGTCAAAAGCACTCACCCAACGCTTTCTGGTCCACAACAATATCGCAGAAGTACATCGCAGTCATCAGGCGCTGAGGCCGAACTTGGAATGCTTTCCTGCAAGCTTCTTTCACAGCCGACATAATCTGACCTAAAGTTAAGATTGTCAAATTATTTTCTCTTCGCAAGTTGAAAGAGGCGTCAATAGGAACCTTTAATGGGAGCATATTAAAATTAAAATTTTTCTCAATTCATTTTTTAAACATATTTTAATTTTAAGATTAAAGTAGAAAAAGAACGGAAGATGAACAATAGTATCAAAATTATATTAAGCATATACAGCATGTCGTTACAACCGCGGCAATAAATGAACTCACGTCTAACGCTACTTGCCAATCATAAAAAAATATAAAACGTTAAAAAATTCATAATTAAAAAAAAACATTTTTCAAACAAACTAATTTAATTAAAAAGAAACAAAATTTGTAACATCCTATACAACTACAACTGACTGATTCATACATTCAGAGACTTTTTCATTCGTTGCCACAATGTCGCATTTCAAGTCTCTCCTAACAGTCTGTTTTATCTCTTTTAAATTCATTCAACCCATTCATATGCTTTGTGACTTTTACGAATGAACTTTACGTTACAGCTTTATACATAAGGGTGTTCAAAAACTGTTTTTTTGTAAAATTTAATAACTCGGTAAATATGATTTAGAAATTTAAATTGTTTATAGTGCTAATCTTTGCACTTAAGATTGAACATTAAAATATGTAGAAAAAGTGCGAAAAGATTGTCGCCGCTGTGGGAATCGAACCCACGTCTTTTTTTTTTATGCGAAAAGTTGCCAAACGAGCAGACGGTTCACCTGATGGTAAGTGAATACCGCCGCCCATAGACATCTGCTACACCCGAGGGTTACAGATGCGTTGACAACCTTTTGAAAATTGGGCTCCGGCTACCTCACTCACCAGACGAAACTCGAAAGTATTTGTCATACTTCCACTTTACGCTGGTCTTCTGTGAGGTCGTGGTACTTACCCGGACGGGCCTGCCCGTTCGTGCAACGGCCGAGGCTGTTTAGCACCGTAAGATTGAACATTAAAATATGTAGAAAAAAGTCTTAAGTGCAAAGATTAGCACTATAAACAATTTAAATTTCTAAAAAAGCAATGGCGACATCTCTCGTTCGAATTATCGTTGTAAAACGATATTCGAATGTATGCTGGAAAGGATATAACAATAGATGGCGCCAAGCATTGCTTCAAATGCTAAGAAAACAATGTAGAAGAATGCGTTAAGATTTTCGTCGGTGTGGTAATCAGCCGTTTAGCTCAGTGGCTAGAGCGCCAGGCCGCGAATGCCGAAGACGTGGGTTCGATTCCCACAGCGGCGACAATCTTTTCGCACTTTTTCTACATATTTTAATCGGTAAATATGATGTTTAAAAAATGTAAATGCTTAATACAATTTTAAAAAGTTATCCCCTACATGTGTGTTCATTTATTGTCGCGGTGGTAAAAACACTGGGCAAATATCTCTTTATGGCCAACCGCTCCACTGGGAGAAAAAGGTCGACCCGGTCGAGGAAGGGGACTTAGTAGGACACAGTTAGTGTCGCAACAAACACATTGGTCCGCCCTCGCCTCCGTGCATGGCGAGACCAACACAACGCGTACACAAGGTACACCCGCGTTCCAGGGCGGTTCTCACCGCCCCCAGCCACCGATTAGCTAAAAACACAGTCGACGGGCATCGGGATCTTGGTCCGCACCACAACCTCGATGGCCCTTAGACGACATGCCTTAGTTAAACGCACGCATGAGCACATGCGCGGCCCTATCCACAGCGGCCAAACCCGTGGGTTCTGGCCATAGCCCACCGGTTCTGCATCAGATGAAGCTTTAATAGTCTCGGGACTGAAAGCACAAACATCAGTTAATACAAGATACAAGGTAAAGACACGCTGTATATGTAACTCAATATTTAAGATCTATGATAGACAGTCAAGATATCGCTAAGAAATATTTATTGTTTTTAAGCGATTACTCATTGTTTAATTAAAATATATTTACGGGTTTATCGTAATTTATTATAATTTTAAAATTTTGTTTTCGACGTTTCGAACCCTTTTCAACGTTTTGTCCTCAGGGGACAGACTTGTGGATCAAAAATATGTCGTTACAGTATTTGAGTAAAAAATAATTTGACTCAGTTTAAATGAATGTAACATCCAAAGCGTCAAATGTACCCTAGTAGAGAAGAGTTTATATTTACCTGAAAGAGGGCCGAAGGTGTGACTTGTATCTTCAGTGCTGTCTTTATCCAGTGTCCATTCTTCGACGCAAAAAGCGACGCCCATCATTGGCTCTTCGCAGAGCGGCCCAGCTAACGTGGCCATTTGGAATCCATTCACGAAACTGCTCTCGTATTCGAACCTCGGGTCTTCCGCTATCTCTTTATCGAGGAGGAGGTACTTCGTCTGGTAGTCGGTGGTTTGGTTGAGCAGCAAATTTGCACCGCAGTTCCTCGGGCCCACGGACCAAATCTGATCGATCAGGTTACCCCATTCGGGGCTCAGTTTCGCGCAAATCACTTGGAGTTCGCCTTTGAAATTTTCTAACAGCTGCAGAACTCGTTCCGACAGTTGATTCTTTGATCCGTCGACTTCCAATCTCTCTAATTTGCTTTCGAGATTATCGTTTTTGGACACGCCTTGCAGCGTCTTTATATGCTGCGAAATGACTTTAAGCAAATCGGCGGATTTATCCAGAAGATCCGTAATTTCTCTGGGCATAGGTTTGGCCGTTATTTTGATTTTACTTTGTTTATTGCTTGTATATACGGTTATGGCCGGATCTTGGGGAGAACTTCCGCCTTTGTCTACATTCTGGCAGTCAATTTCTTCGTTAGCCATGTCGACTTTCGGTGGTTCGACTATGGTTTCTCTGAACGGTACTAGCGGTTCGGAAACACTTAAAGGTATTTTTGCATACGTACTCCTGAAAGTAATTTTAAGCCTTATCAATTAATTGTTATGTTATTTCAATTGTTATACAAAATTTAAATTCTCGACAAGCTGCACCGATTGAAAGAATTTTAAATAAATAATTATGAAACTATATATCGACTAACTTCAAGTCTTCCAAACACCTCTGCAGATGCACTTCGCCTGCTGTCACCAGCACGTGCTCACCAGTCTCTTGCAGCACTACTTGGACGCAAGGATCGGATTGATTCAACAATTTGAGCCCTGAAAAATTCCTAATGATTAACATTAGTACCCACAAACGTTAATAAGAGCTTAATTTGCTTTCAATTGGAATGGAATCGTTTTATTAGGATGTTTAGAATTATCTTCGCAAATTTAATAATTTAATTGTAGTCGTAATTAATATTATGGTTGTTGCTATAGTAGGTGCTGCCCTAAGATAAACATTTGAAGGTATAATAACAAAAGTAATAAAAACTTGTTTTTGATGTTACTTTGAAACGGCTTAACTGTTTGCAAGGAGCAACTCAAAAGTTATTCAACAGGTTCGCAATATACGTTGGCAAAAAAAACAGTCAAAGTATTAAAGAAAGAATTTTAAATAAGCTTACATTTCCTTTGTTCTTTTTCACGGATATCGTGATTAACTTATACTTTTACTGGTAACTTTTAACGACAACGATTCTTGTTAAATATTTTTTACGAAAGTATACAATTTAGTTAACAATATTAAATTTTGCGACAAAGGATTTATAACACCTATTATTTAGCGCTAAATTTTTTTCGTCGCTATGAAGTTTCTTTTTTAATTTCAACAGCCACCAGCCATTCTCAAAGGGCTTAAAGGATATTAATACAATAATTAAATATGCGCCTGTGCGTGAGCACGCGTTTTCGTGTGCGTATGTGTGTGCATGTGCGCGTGTGTGAGTGCTACACTTGTGCGTGTGCGTGCATGTGTATGAAAAGTATTGATTTAAATAAAACATTTAATATTTCTTTTTACGATTATACGCACTCGGAAGGGAAATAAAATGAAAACGTATGCGTCAAATTTTAACTTCTTCGCTATGCAGGATATCGAAATGTAACATGCATGTTAATTTTACTTATTTTTTATTACAAACCTCAAAATTTTCTATGGTGTTAAACGGGCAGACAAAGATTGTAATGTCTAATCTATACTAACGGTTTTTATAGTTTACTAGCTGACTCGGCAAACGTTGTTTTACCATATAAATAATTTATTGAAAAAGAATTTTCGTTACGCACCCATAACATGTTTGACAGGTGGAACAGTTTGTATGGCAAAATAAAATCGTTGCTATTTCGATTTTCCATGCAATTTTTCCATAATTTCTCATCGTTTAAACCTTCCCTGGACTGCCACAAATATTTCAAAACCAAAATTAGCCAAATCGGTCCAGGCGTTCTCGAGTTTTAGCGAGACTAAAGGCCCATTTACACGATGCCATTTTCTTGTACATACAAGAGCAATAACTGAATGCAATAAATTGCGCGCAATAATTGACCATCAAGAATTGTAAGCAACAGTTTACATGCAGATATAGTAAAAAAAATTGAATGCGATTATTGTATGCAAGTTTTGACAAGAAATAATTGCAAATGTCTTTTGTTTACACCAATGCAATTATGTTTAGGCGATTATTGCTTTCAAGTTTTGACTTGTCTAAACACATGCTTGTATGTGCGTGTACAATTTATTGGCGTGTTGCTTCAAGTATTGCACGTATTTGCGTTGACAAATTTTTCATGCAAGTGTTGAACGTTTTACAAAGGGCTGTTTTTTTTTTAAAAATGGCTCAATAATAAATGTTCAAGTTAGATTATGCCGATTAAATATATTTCATTGAGATTTATTTATTATGATCCATATATTATTATTCATATTTTTATCGAACTTTTTTTACGACCTTTTCTCAATATTTCTATCCTCAAAAGAACAGCCACGATTAAATACCCTCACTCATTGCACTATTTTTTTTAATTTTTCACAAAGGAAAAGAGAATGCAATTGAATACAAGAATTGCTTAAGAAATTATTGTGTGTGCTGTTTACACCAAGGAAAGTTTTGAAACAAAACTTGAAGCAAGTCTTGTTCAACAGTCAAGAATGTTATGTGTTGTTTAGACAATGCAACTCATTTATTGCTTCAATTTAATTGTATATAACAGGCAAGAAACTTGCACCGTGTAAATGGGCCTTTACGAACAGCAATCCATTTTTATATATAAGATTTCATGAAAAGGCTTCCTATAAATGGGTCTAACTTAATTTTAGTATTCATTCATTTACAAACAAAACAAAACAATTCATTCACAAACATACACTTCAATTATATTCTGGGTATAATAAAGATGTAGATTACACGTACAAGAACCATAAACATTCCAATTATGTTCTTACGATAACTAAGTAGATGCAATTTACGCGAAACTGATATAAATTGGTTCATTTGTAAAAGTCCGCTGGACAAAATACGTGCCATCAGCACACTTATTAAACGCATTACGAAATTCATTTTAAGATTATCATTCGAATAACCGAAAACACAACGGCGGAACATTAACAAGAATTTTACTTGTATTGTAAAATGAGGGATTTGCGCTAGGAGAGTTGTTTGCAAGATATCGATGTTCCATATTCAAAACTTGTATCAATTTATATCAAATGACGATTGACGACACATGTGGGGAAATAATCTATGGTGAAATGAGACGTTACATTGTTAAATTAATATCGCAAAGATGTCAAATGACAAATACTAAGGATAAATATGACTATATTAAGCAACCATTTTAGCTGTACTAAGAATAATTATGTAGTACATAATTATTCTTAGTACAGTACGTATAATTATAAGTTAACTGGTACTGGTTTAACCTATCAAACCAAATAACCAATTAACTGTACCAAGAATGATTACCTGAGTGTTCCTTGCTTTTATAAAAAAAAATTGATCTGGCAAAAACACAGGCTTTGGCGATCGGTTTCGCGGGTTGGATTCCCATACCAAACAAATGGGCCCAAAGTGACCCATAGATAATTGTTTCTCTACTGGTGGGATAGTAAGGGCAAGGTTGTAGGAAAACGAGATACATATTTATAAACAATAAAATATGTATAAACAATAATTGTTTAATTTAATTGGTATCTTCTAATTACAAGCACCAAATCCATAATGTTTTCATAATAACAGTCATTTAAATTTCGATATGACAACAGATAGAGATTAAACTATTATTACTGCATTTAAACGCCACTAAACCTTTTAAAGGAATTTACTAGTAAATGGTACATATTTTAAGTCAAACAATGTAAATGCAGCGGTACTTATCAAACAAAAGTAATGTATAAAAACTTTTAAAACGGTCGTCTCTGATATGGATTTATGGTATTAATTAGGGGCAAAACCAAGTTAAAAAGATAAAAACCTTTGTCTTTTCTGAAGCTTGAACAGGATTTTGAAATAAGTAATTAAAACGAAATTGTTTTTATACATATAGGAATAATGGCATTGCTACCTTTTCAAGATGTCCGTGACATATCGTACCGCAATAATGGACTCGGTTACCGTAATGTCGTACTTTATACGTGTCCCGAATACACATACGCAAATGACACCATACATCAATACTGATCCTTAACCATAAAACTTATTCAATATTTTTTCACTGGGCGTATCCATCTTTAATCTACTACGATTACGAATTTTATCCGTCTAAGGTATGGCTCTAGCATATCCGAAAATCAGCAGCGACTTCTTCGTCTTTAGATGATAGATGATTGCGCTTTAAATCCATCTATGCAAAGTTCCATCGGGAAAAGAGCTTAATTGTTCAGGTTTAATAGACTCTGGTCAAGCGGTATATGTGCACCGGTTATCTAAAAAACCTTTATACGGTTTCCTCCAGCGGTTTTTATGAAATTTAGTATGTGAGTAGATTCGGGGGCTTAAAATCGATCTAGCTAGGTTTTATTATAGTTTGTAAAGAGTACTATATATATATATATACAGATATATATACAGGGTGGCTTTTCTAAGTGTATCCATTTATTAAACTCTAGGACATAAATAATGTTATATAAAAAATGATAAATATTTAAAATCACTCGTAAATAATTAATCAATTCATTTGAACTTATCTCAAAAAGTGCGTCATTTATATGTACGCAACTCATTTATTTTACGCGCGATCATTTATAACTAACCCGCACACAAGATCGTCCACGCCGAGGTTCAGGCTAGGCGCCCCGTGCGCCAGGCCACCTCAAGTCCGTCGGAACTGTAAAGGCCCACAGTGGCTCATCCAGCCCAAAAAAAGAAAAAAAAATTGTGCACACTAAAATTTAGGTATTTATGAATGACTACCGCATTGTCAACACGTTCTGTTTTTTAGGGAATAGAATGGCATTTTTTTTTTTTTTGGAAAATAACTTTATTTTTTATTTCAATAAACGATTCTACTTACCGAATCTGAACCACCTGTGTAAATTTGGGCACTTCTCAAAAAATCTCCCTGTATATATCATTTTTAGAAAATGTACTTTTATCCCTGTTTTCAGGGAATGACAAATATCATTCTAATATGACGGTAAATTTCGCTGAAAAAACAAATGTAGCTCGGACGGTAATCGGGCGGCCCCGAAACAGAAGGCCGCGGTTCGTGTCACGATCATTTACACACTTATTTTTTTTACTTTTTTTTTTTTTCAGATTATTGCTTTCTTTATTTTTTATTTTTTTTATTTTCCAAAATACACGATTTACCAAAAAGCGGTCCTCCAGGTACTAATATATTAACAGAAGTACATTTTTTGTGACTAAAAACAAAACCACCTCCAAATGTCTCACTCACTAACAGTTCAGAGTCAAAGTTTTTTTTATTTAAGAATGTGGCAATCGCCCCTTAACATTTGCTAAACCCGTAGACTTGGAGATGCGTATAAAAGGCGTACCTTTGAATAAAGTAGGAAGCCCCGGCTACCCCACTCATCAAATGAAACGCAGATAGATGAATAATATTTCTACTTCGCGCCAGTCTTCTGTTCGGTCCTGGTACTACCCCGGACGGGCCTGCCCGTTCATGCAACAGCGAGGACTGTTGCGTGGCCCTACCACAATGAAATTAATATGGGAACACGTGGCCACCAAACCGAACCCATTGGTAAAATCAATAATTAAATGAGGGAGTTTTGAGGTAACAAACATAAAAAAAAATACAACCGAATTAAGAACATCCCTTTTTTGCAGTCGGTTGAAAATGGGGAGATTGATTGCCGTCAACTGCCCGGCACCCGTTTTGCTTGTGACCGCAATGTGTTACTTTCACAGTGCTGTTGTCGCATTGGACACCATTGGATAATCACGGCAATCGGACTTATTTAAAAGAGAAATTAACTAACGGTACATCTCATGGCCAGTACAGAACGCCGCCAATGAAAATTCACGACACCAAACTGAGCAGAACTGTTATATAAGCCGTTCATGCAATACCGAAAATATCGGAAATGCATGAACGGCGTCTTGAATATTCCACGGTCTGCCAGTATCGTGTGATGATACACAAATTTGCAATCTTGGAAACTGAAAATCATAAGGCCGTTTTCTACTAAAGTTGCGACTCAAATCTACTTAAATAACGCTGAATTTCGGCAGTAATACGAACTTAATTTATTTGACTGATAGGTACGTAACACCATAAATGAAGAGTCCGATATTTTTTTTAAAAGAACCTAGAATTATCGTTGTAAAACGATATTCGAAATTGTTTGTATGCTGTAAAGGATACAATAGATGCGCCAAGCATTGCTTCAAATGCTAAATAACAATGTAGAAAGAAGGCGTTAAGATTTTCATCGCTGTGGCTATCAGCCGCTTAGCTCAGTGGCTAGAGCGTCAGGCCGCGAATGCCGAAGACGTGGGTTCGATTCCCACAGCGGCGACAATCTTTTCGTACTTTTTCTACATGTTTTAATGTTCAATCTTAAGTGCAGAGATTAGCACTATAAAAAACTTTAAAATTTAGGAACCTATAATTTGTGCGAAAGAAACCTCAGACAGAGCTCAGACGCTATCTCCTTTGCTTGAGACACTCGTTTATTCTTTTATGCATATAGATAAAATCCAATCACGTTTTTGTTGAACCCTATCTATGAAAAGACGAAGACACCGTGCAGAACCATTCTTGCCGCCATGCAAATGTCAGAAGTATGGCCCACTTTCAATTTAAAAGCTAAGCATGGTGCCTTAGTAAAATACAAAATACTAAATTATTTTCACGAACACAAAAGAAAAAAAAAAAGAATATAAATACTAAGTTATTTATAGTGAAATCTATCTATCATATCTATGAAAGATTTAATTTAAATTATGTAACGCCGATCGGAGGTTTTATGGTTATGATGAAATTGCAACTTACTGCCGAATTTTCATAATTTTAAAGTTTCCTTTAATATATTCCGAATCCTTTTTATTACATAATCGTATAATGGTCAGAACTGTGCAACCGCATAGTCCATAGACAAGGGTATCAAGCGATAATGACACAACTCACAAGTTTTAATCTCGGGCAAAACTAATTGCGACTCAGTTACTATTCCAATTCAAAATGAGTCTATTTTGCTACCACCATACTATATTTTAAATAAAAATTGTTAATGTGTAACAACCAAACGTCATTAATTTTCGTCATTTCTCTGTCATTGGTTCTTGATACGTCATAAGTCCGTAAATATTTAATTGTACCAACTTCTTGCAGAAAGTAAATCTCACGTTTTCTAAATCCCTAATTATATATTATTTTTTTAAAAACTGTAATTACTTAATAATGATTTATGAATAAGTACACCAAGAAACAGAAATATTGGCAATAAATTTTCACGTGATAGCAGCACGCAACTGAAACGAAACGTAATCGATGTTATGTATCGATGAGTGGAGGCGTAAACAGAGCCCTAGGGAGAAAAGATTTATTGCTATGGATGCGACTAAGATTGGAAATAGCAACGTTATTGTTGAAAAGGAACGCGACTGGCATAGAATTATTAATTTTTTTATTTGAAAAGTTGGCAAGCCCACTATATTGAAAGGTGGTAACGCATTTGTTAGAGTATATCTCCCACTGCTGGGCAAAGGCATCCTCTGTACAGAAGGTACCCCACTGCGGATTGGCGGACACATAAATATGTTCGAAATATTTTTTTTTTTCAAAAACATGCAGGTTTCCTCGCGGTGTTCTCCTTCACCGCTGAGCACGTGATAAGTCAACACTTAAAATTAACAATTTCATTGGTGCCGGCACCGCGGACCGAACTCAGATTGCTCGAGTATATTGAATTAAAAGCGAGCGAACGGACAATGAGCTATTCACTGCATGCATTTGTAAGCCATGTTGTTACACAATCAGTTGTTTCGCCGTATCACTTGCAATCTTCTTAGGTACCTAAAAAAGCAAAGAAACGGTCCATCTGATAGAAAGTGATAACAGTCTCCAATGGACATCGACAATACGAGGAATGGTCGTAAATGCGTTGATAACCTTTAAAATGTGGGTCCCAGCTACCACACTCACCAGACGAAACGCGAAAGTATAATACTTCCACTTCACGCCGGTCTTCTGTGAGGTTGTGGTATTTACCCCGACGAGCCTGCCCATTCGTGCAACAGCTAAAGCTGCTGTTAGGCCCTACCACTGTTAAATATCAAATGCTGCGTATTCAAAACTGAAACTGACATCAAACTCTAAGACACAGAAATATGCAATTATATAATGTTAATGAAAAATATTCTATTTCAATTGTCTGCTGAGCGTTGCATCACCTACGTTATTTCAAAAGTACTAAGTTGTCTTTCGTATTAATGGAAGTTATGAATTCAGCCCAGAGACTGTATTGTGCTTCGTTTAATACAAAATCCTTACACAAGCTAGTTTACACATGTTGGGCGGATAGTAAGCTAAGTTTTAAGGCTTATTTTAAATTTTAACAACTATGAATGTATCACAAGTTCGAGAACTCTATTAGTGTATCCAATTATAAATCATCAAAAACTTATGGGCCATCTGATCGAAGATATTCATATGTGATATTTACTATTAAAGTACTGGATGACCTGGACGAGGAACTTGAAAAATAAAGGGGAAAAAAGGAAAAAATGATCTGGGCTCGAACCGTGGTCTTCTGATTTGCAGACCGCCCGATTTCCCGAATAAAACGACGTTTTCTAATAATGAAACCTAGGTAGATCGATTTATCGCCCCCGAAACCCCCGCACACCGAGAAAATCGATCAACAAGGAAAACCAAGAAAATCAACTACATCAAGAAAATCGTTGGAGCTCCGAACATTGCTCGTTATTAGATAGACACATAGGTTTACTTTACTTTATATTATTTAAAGTGGTATCACTATTTCAAAATGTCAATATTTAGGAAAATACTAGTTGAAGCGTTAAGCATTGCAAATAGACAGCTGATCAAATAAATGTATATATAAAATAAATTTCGGATTTTGCGAGCAAACAGGGGTCGTTTTAAAAATGTTCAATTGTTTAAACGTGTGTTACCCCTTCAGTCCGACCAAATAGAGTTGTGGGGCTTGTTAGTTTAATTTGCAGTGCTTCTGAAAGGTTTATTGTTTGATAATTATAAAGTATCGAATTCGGCCAGTGGAATGTTAAATAAATTGGGTAAATTAATATTGTATACAATGTTTACGTTGAAAAGCAGAACTGTATTTATAGTCCAATCAATATATCAAAAGGTGGAACAAAAACTTTTTACGAAAATGATGCGAACGGATAAAGTATTCATGGACCTATGAAATTTGACACATTCAAGTTAATACTAGGAAGGAGTGCAGTGTTAATATTTTGACATAATATTCGTTACAAATAAAAGGATTTTATTAATTAAAAAAACATTAACACACTAACAGGCGTTTAATACTGTTTATGTTAATACTGGAAATGTCAAACACGTAAGAATCTGTTTTCAAACACTTGTACAGATGAAAGATTGTCGGCAATGAATTTCAAAATGTCAATTTGTATGAATGAGTGCGAGAAAAAATAAAATGAATTAAGTTCAGATTTCGACCAATAGGCAACTTCTAGTATATTTTTAATATGTAAATATATACACGTAAAAAGAGTTGCATAAGAATAAATATACGGCATACAAATTTTGAGATAACTTTGCGTTTAATTTGGGAAAAGATAGAAACGTAGAAATAAAGATTTTTTTTTTTTTTTTTTTATGCGAAAAGTTGTTAAACGAGCAGACGGTTCACCTGATGTTAAGTGAATACCGCCGCCCATGGACATCTGCTACACTCGAGGGTTACAGATGCGTTGACAATCTTTTGAAAATTGGGCTCCGGCTACCTCACTCACCAGACGAAACGCGAAAGTATTTGTCATACTAGATATCAATATCATAAGTAGATATCATAAGTAAGATTAATCTTAAAAATACAGAGGATTTATGGGGTATGTCCATAAAATTAATGAGCACAATAATGCCATATATTGCACCACATTTGGCTTCTATTTTTAACAACTGCATAGATTCTGGAATATTTCCAGATCTTATGAAATTTAGTAAGATAATACCTGTCTACAAAAGTGGTGATAAAAATGATCCAGGCAACTATAGACCTATTTCCATATTGCCATCTCTTAGTAAAGTTTTTGAAAAGCTAATATTAAATCAACTTTTAGTTCATTTTAATGTGAACAAAATCTTTCACGATGGGCAATATGGATTCACTAAAGGCAGATCGACAACAGATGCGGGCGTCGCACTTGTCAAACATATTTATAACGCCTGGGAAAGGTCACAAGATGCAATAGGTGTCTTTTGTGACCTTTCAAAAGCCTTCGACTGCGTAGACCATAAAACTATTCTTCAAAAGCTATAATATTATGGCATTCGTGGGATCGCCCTCAATCTCATTGCCTCTTACCTTAGTAATAGAATTCAAAAAGTATCTATAAATGATGTTAATACCACTGGGTCCCAGATGAAAATGGGAGTCCCACAAGGATCAATCTTGGGCCCATTATTATTTTTTAGTATATATTAATGATCTCCCCTTTTATGCCAGTGGGTTGTGTGATGTTGTACTGTTTGCTGACGATAACATCGCTTATTTTTAAAGTTGACCGAAACGTATTAAATTATGACGACGTGAATAGTGGGCTTTCACATATCCTCCACTGGTTTACTATTAATAATATGGTATTAAATGCCAAAAAAAACCAGATGTATTCTTTTTACCCTTCCCAGTATAAGAAGGAAAAGTTTTAGTTTAATATTAAATAACGTACCCATTAATCCAGTTGAGTCTGCTGTATTTCTGGGAATTACAGTAGATTCAAAGCTCCAGTGGAGTCCCCATATATCATCTCTTGCGAATAGGCTGAGCTCCGCGGTTTTTGCGATTAGAAGGGTTAGGCAGCTAACAGACATCGACACTGCCAGACTTGTTTACTTTAGTTATTTTCACAGCATCTTGTCGTACGGCATTTTGTTGTGGGGTAGTGCATCAGATATAAATACTATATTTATTCTTCAAAAAAGAGCTGTCCGAGCAATCTACAATATCGGAGCCCGGAATTCACTCAGAGATCTTTTCAAAGAGGTTAATATACTCACTGTTGCTTCTCAATACATTTATTGTAATGTTTTGTATATACGTCATAACCTTAATTATTACCTAAAGAATAGTGACAGACATAAAATAAACACTAGAAATAAGGACAAACTTACTACGCCATTGTTTCGTCTACAAAAAGTAAATAAGTCGTTCATGGGGCAAAGTGTACGCATGTATAATAAAATCCCACAGTCGATATTAAGTCTGCCGCTTGACCAATTTAAATGTAAAATTAAAAATCAACTGATGATTAAAGCATATTATACCATTTCGGAATATCTCGACGACGCCAATGTGTGGAGTTAATACTGTTGATACTCACGTAGGCTAGAATAAGACTATTATACCTGTATATTATATTGTACCCTGATATTTTTGAAAAAGAGCAACTGTTGAGTTTCTTGCCGGTCTCTTCTCAACAGAAACCGCTTTCCGAACCGGTGGTACCTTACGAACCTATACACATAATCTTTGATGTAAAATTCGACGATTCATAAGAGCGCGCAAGCGTCTATTTGAATAAATATATTTTGATTTTGATTTTGATTTTGATATCAATAAGTGGCTTAGTAGACCAGTTAGGGAGATTACTAACCAAGACACAATTATAACTGGTTTACCGCATTAGGCTAACTAATCATATTCGAGGTCAATAAACTCGATTGAAAATCGATAGAGCAGCTTGGTAGAACAGTCCTCCCCGTATATATAAAGAACTGCGAAATTCGTAGATTTCGTGTGTAAAGGGTAAGCTATTGCAAATTTATGATAAAAACCGTTTAAATTGTATATTCAGATGAATATGACGGTGGTAGGGCCACGCAGCAACCTCGGCTGTTGCAGGAATGGGCAGGCCCGTCCGGGTAAGTACCACGACCGCACAGAAGACCGGCGTAAAGTGGAAACATGAAAAATACTTTCGCGTTTCACTAGGTGAATGAGGTAGCCGGAGGTTTTCAAAAAGGTTGTCGACGCATCTGTAACCCTCGGGTGTAGCAGATGTCCATGGGCGGCGGTTTTCACTTAACATCAGTAATATATTAGTAGCTTTCATATCACAGTAGGTTTGGTATCATCAACTAAGATCTTGCACAATTGTTGATAGTAACTTCACTCTAATCGTAGAAAAGAACTTCCAATAAATCAAAAGACTATATGACTAAGCTAAGGCTTTTTATTAATGTAAAAAATTATTTAATTTCATTATTATCTATATTCGGTTACATTAACTTGATAAATTAACTTCTCTATCTGCCATAATCTCATCAGAAACAGTCCCGCCGTTTCAAAGTTAAACTCGAACAAACAAAGACGCAAACTGACGCATAAATAAATTAGAAAAATATATGTGTACGGCTATCGTTAAGACTCCAACTAGACTGGGATTAAGAAAATATTTTTAATTTCGAATCACAGAGCAAAAACTTCAATTTTATTTATATTATACCCTTTGTTGTTCACAAAACTATTGTGACGAATACACGATAATCAACCTTAAGCGGTTAACATTATATGGTCTACTATACAAACAATAGTTACATAAATCAAACGTACCTTTGACGAGTTGCGGCAGTTGCGCGGGATAATAGGGTTCTATGGCAACCCTCAATATCGGAACAGCAGCGTATTGAATTTCGCTAAAAGCAGGGCAAGATATAGTGCTGCTCAGTGTTGCCGTTTTCAAAATGTGCTCTTCGAGGCCGCCTATGCCTACGACAAAAGACATAATTTGTGATCGGACAGTAATTTGGGCCCATTTGTTATCTAAATAATTCCGACACAGTATCGCCGCGTCCGTTTCATCACAAACCTGACGGTTTTTAAATACTGAATGAATGAATGAATTTTCTTTATTGCACACACCATGGTAATAAAGAATACATTAAAAATAACAATTATGTAAGGGTTGTACAATGGGCGGCCTTATTACTTAAAGCAATTTCTTCCAGGCAACCTTTAATTAATTTAAATCAAATCTGACAATTTAAACGCAGGTCTATTGATGATGAACAAACCGACCTCTTCATTGTGAACCACAAAGTAAAGACTGATAATCTAAAGCATTAAATATTTTGAGAAAATAATGAGATAGGTCCGATAAAGAAGATCATATTGTTTCAGAAGAATTATAAAACTGATGTCAATCATTTTAATGTTAATATTTTGATGTCAATACCCAAACACTACTACGCGTACTACTATCAAATGAACGACATCATATGCAACTTCCACAGTAGTACCTAATTATGAAAATTATGAAGTGAGGTACACTTACGAAATAGAAAAAAAAAATCATAATTTTTATTTTATATATTACAATTTTCCGGTATAACATATTTGCAGTGAATAAATAATAAAAAAACGTGTGGCTTCTGTATGAAGTAAATATAGATTAACATCCGTAAAAATGGATTGTTTATAATACAAAATAACAGTATGTGTGTAAACTGATACATGATAATTTATTATGATAAATAAAAACTTCACGACATTATTTTACAGAGCGTTATCTAAGCTAAGCAGACACTAAAAAAAACTATGTATATTACACAATACTGTTCTAGTGGTGGCGAGCGAAACCCTATACACCCTCAGGCGCAAGATGGGTATGATGGTAAAATACGCCAATCGACTCAAAAAATACACAAAATTATATGCGGATGAAAGTGGTATATTAGACTCATACTCACAGTAAATATACAATGTGTATTTACTTGAGTTAATTCGAACGTTATTAAACTGTATAAACGAAATTGTGTGTACAAATAAATTTCTTGCAGTGCAACTTAACTTTATTTTAATGAACATTATAAAATGTAGAAAATTTTTTGAATATCTAAAGTGCATAAATAATTTTGACTTACCTATTATATTTCCCGCGACAGCCTCCTCGATTTCCTCCAGCTCTCGTCCCATTAGAATGTATAACTTATCGATCCTGTTAACAAAAAGTCAGACCGTAAGATACGAACGAGGTCAAAAGTTGACAAATGCCCGCTTCCTATATTCAACGAACGGCCGTTAGTTACATAGTCATTAAATCGTTACAACGAGTCGTTATGAAACTTACGAAGTAAACTTTACTTAGTAAAGTAACTAACGGCCGTTCTTTGAATATAGGAACCGGGCAAAAGCGAAGATAAACAATACCCACTCGGCGACAGTTATGTGTTCGTCGCTTCGTAGGTCCTTCAACTTCTTGTTGGGATCGATCTGCAGGTGCGGCGTGTCGAGCGCCCTGACCGGGTCGTGTTTCGGACTGAGGACGTACACCTTGTCGCCCCTCCTCACCCTGCCGCTGAAGACCCTCGCGAAGGCGATGAACGCCGGCTCGCATAGACTGGGGTCCAGTAGACGCGGGTCGATGCCCTCGTAGTCGTCGGTGACGACTTCGTTCGCGAACGAACTGTCCAGTTGCACGAGCTGCCTCTTCACTTCCTCGCGCAGCTGCCTGGCGCGCTCCCTCCTCTGCGCCATCTCCTCCTGCGTCAGGGGCCTGGGCCTGTTCGCCGGTAGGAGGCTCTTCTCGACGCTCATCATCTTCGACACGAAGACTATCAGCGGCCTGTCGTCGCCGCTGTCGCACGCCAGGAAGTCGTCCTTGAGCCGCTTCGTCTCCGGGTGGTACGAGTCGAAGTCGCGGATCCGCGGGCACAGCAGCTTCTCCACCTTCCCGGGCGGTATCTCCTTCGGCGAGGGCAGCTCCTTGCACACCATGTCCAGCACCACGTGCGCCAGCGGCAGCCACTGCATCATCAGGGACTGCAGCTGTATCCTGCCGTTGGTGTGCCTCAGATCGCGCGCCGTCATGCGAATTCCGAGCTTCGCGGATATCATCGCCACCTTGTCCCTTTCGTTTCTGAACACGATCGTTTCGTAAACGTTCCACAGGTTGTCGAAGATGACTTGCACGAACAACGGCTTCTTTGCCTTCTCCTGGGCTCCCTTCATGAAACGCTTTGTTTTCGGATTAAGGTAGAAGTCACCCCAAAGGACTTTCTTCAGAATTTCTTCTTTTACGCCTAAAATTATTTTTATGATAACAGAATCTACTTTCGGTAACTGAACTATGTTATAGCAATGATTAAGGTTCTCGGTGTTTCGAACTCTACAGTATCTGTGACAGTCCAGTTTCATTGGATACTGGAGTTCAAAATATCGGGAATTTTGATAAAAAAAAATTAACACTTTTAAATCCGTAGAACCATTATAAGATTAATTTTTATGCTATTTATTCATTATTATGATACGTATTGTACAGTTACAGACATTTAAAACGTACAGATGCATTATTCTCTTGTGGTTTTTATATAATATTTAATAGCGACCAAGGTCAGAACTGTGAATTAAAGGATTACAGAAAGGAAAAAAGATAGATACAATTGTTTTTGTTTGATTGATATTTTCCTTTTGGGAATTGAACTCACGATTCTCGGTGCCATAGCCCTAACTATAGAACCAGCTGGGCGTAAATATTACTTTGCGTCACATTCCCTTATATTTACTATACAATATGTATATCCTAAACAAATGTCCCTACCACACTGGTGGTATGAGACCATATTCTGCCACGCGATTTCTATGCGTCATACACATTAAAAGTCATATTTAAATATATAAATATTATCTAATTATGACCTCATATGGAAACTACATTACATATGTTATAGTGTTCTTTGAAGGAGATTTAGCTTACCAAGTTTTTCAGAAAATAATTTGGCGAATGTTTCTATTGTAAAACCCCATCCGTCAAAAGCGCTGGCGAAAACAACATTCCCTTGTTCGGGTGAGAAATATAGTCTAGAATCATCTGCATCTTCTAAAGCCGATGTCCAATCATAATAATTATTATCTTCATTAGGTACAGGTCCTGCAATGTTCTGTTTTTGCTGCTAAAAGAAACAGAAGAGACAAAGTCAAAGTATCTTTATTCAATATAGGCTTAACTTAAGCTCTTCTTGAACGTCAATAAAAATCTACCACCGGTTCACTAAACTAAACCTGCACAGAGAAGAACCGGCAAGAAACTCTGCGGTCTTGTTCTTTTTGTTATTTTTTTTTGTGATGCAATTATACAAACTTTTTAGTTATAAAATCAGCAGCAGCCAGGGGTTTTGCAAGTACGGAGCAAAAGTAATTTCCACACATCGTTGTCCTCAATGTATTCTTGGACATTATAGTAGGCCCTTGCCATTAAGGTAGCTTTTACAAATTGTTTGAAATTGTTTATACTTTGTTGTTTGTGGATGTCACCTATTTTATTATAAAAGTTGATGCATCTACCTAGAAACGACTTCCTGGTTTTAACCAATCTAAACCTCGTTACTTCCAGAGTGTCACCACGGGCCCGACGCGATGTGGATTGCTTTTTAGTAAATAGGTGGATATTATTACGTACATACATGATGTTCTCAAGTATGTAAAGCGACGGGAGCGTTAAAACGTTTATTTGCTTAAATATATGCCGTAGTGTCTCATGTGAACCCAAGCCATAGACAGCCCGTATAGCCTACTTTTGTTATACAAATATTGTGTCTAAACCGGATGCGAATCCCCAAAGTAAGACACCATAAGACATTATGCTGTGAAAATAAGCATAATAAACTAATTTAGACAATAGTGATATAAGTTATGTATTCATTCCATTAGACTAAAATTATAAAACTATTTGAATTTTATGACATAAATAATGTTATATAAAAAATTATATTTAAAATCACGCGTTCATTTGAACTTATCTCAAAAAGTGCGTGATTTATACGCAATTCATTTATTTTACGCGCGATCATTCATAACTTACACGCACACAAGTTCGTGCACAGTACAATTTAGGTATTTATGAATGAATACCGCATTGTCAACACGTTCTGTTTTTTAGGGAATAGATTGGCATTTTTTTTGGAAAAAAACTTTCTTTTTTTGTTTCAATAAACAATTATACTACAGTCTGAACGTCCTGTGTAAATTTGGGCACTTCTTATAAAATCTCCCTGTATAAAAGCAAGATTTTGTTTCATATTTATTTGCTTTGAGTTCAGTAAGATCCCAAGAAGGGAGATTATACAGCGTGTCGTTACCATCGCGACAATAAATGAACACACGACTAACGCTACTTGCCCATAATCATAAAATAATATTAACTTTAAAAAAATCCATAATATATTTTTTTTTTCAAACAAACTAATTAAGTAAAAAAGAAACAAAATTTGTAACATTCTATACAACTACAACCGACTGATTCATACATTCAGAGACTTTTCAATTCGTTGCCAGTGTCGCATTACTAGCCTGTCCTTCTAACAGTATGTTTTGTCTCTTTTAAATTCATTCAACCCATTCATATACTTTGTGACCTTTACAAATGAACTTTACGTTACAGTTTTATACGTAAGGGTGTTCTAAAATTGTTTGTTTTGAAAAATTTAATAACTCAGTAAATATTGATGTTTAAAGAATGTAAATGTTTAATACAATTTTAAAAAGTTATCCTCTATATGTGTGTTCATTTTTTGGCGCGATTGTAAAGACATGCTGTATACATAGTAAAAGTAAAGTATCAGCCTATACATGTCGCACTGATGGGCAAAGGCCTCTTTTGTACAGAGGGTATCAGGGCATAGTCAACCACGCGGCCACACTGCGGATTAGCAGACTTTACATATCTGCAAATATTATTTATTATTACTTTGAAAATATGTAGGTTTCCTCTCGATTTTTTCCTTCACTGCTGAGCATGTGATGATAATTATATACATATAAATGAAATAATAAAGTTTAACATAATTATATGAAATCCAAAAAAATGGTTTTATTTAATAATTTGTAAAGATTACATACAATAAATAAGAAAAAATCTTATTAATAATTCTTAAAACTTTGATACCTGTTTGTCAATTTGAGTTTCCTCAGTTTTCAATATATCAGATGCAAACAATTCTCCCATAACAGCATTGACCTGTTCAAGCACTTGGTTGATATGTATATATGCATCTAAAGCATTCATTTGCATTTCTAAAATGAGTCTGTCAATTTTGTTCAGAACTAGCACCGCCTTAAGGTTTTCTGAATATGCTTGTTTAAGGGCAAGTCTTGTTTGAGGACAAACTCCTTCAACAACGTCCACCTAAGAAATACAATGTTACAAGTTAATAAATTGGCTCTAAAATTTTTTATTTGGTCTATTTTTGTATCTATCTGATGGTGACCAAGTGATCTTTAATTGGTAAGGGAACAATAAAGTTAGACCTACATTTATATTGGAAACTTTATCTGAGATAATTTTTGCACTATGATAGGACCACACAACAGCCTCTGATATTACACAAATAGGCAGCCATGTTTAGAAGGAACAATATTTTTGCAATTTGGTCCGGTGAGTCACTTTACAGCAGCACACAATTTTAAGAGTCAGCATCTCATGCCGCAGGTGTTGTAGATGTGACAGTAATCATCCAATATTGGACACCCGCAGAAAATAAGAGACTGTTATTAAAGTTTTGCTTACACATACATACACCAAATAATAGGTTTTACAAAATTAATAGCTCAAATTAACATCCATCTATAAAAGTAATTAAATCCATTGATTTTTTATCATGTAAAATAAGGAAGATGAAAGGGCTGGCCAAGAATTTATGCTACCTTCTAGACCTACCTAGCGGAAAACAGGAATAATATAACACTAAGCATGATACTGAATCATCTTTAAGACCTTATAAGACCATTCAAAATTTATAATTTTGAATTACAAAATTTTACCAAGACTTACTATACTGATACTTAGCACTGAAGATTAGATAGATTTATAAGAAGATTCTGCCTTACTTTAATAATGAAGTGTATTTTTAACTTAGCAATTTTTTTATAATCGCAGGGTGTAAAAATATATAAAAAAATATATAAAAGACGAACATACTATTCTATTCCACTGGTACAAATGGCAAGACTACTAACACTATCAACCATTGAATTTTGCACTGTAAATATACACTTTAAAGATCTTTATTGAATAATATGTCATCAAAAAAACTAACAAATTTTATACTCAGTCGCCAAATTATATTTTCGCACTATTTAAATATATTCATCTGATACAACTTTTGTTATGAATGTGTATGCAATATATTTTTTAGCTATTTATAATGTGATTTCGAAGAATTAAAAAATATTACTTACCACAACAATAGCTCCATCACATAATCGTACTGCTGTGGATACTTCTCCAGAAAAATCAATATGTCCAGGGGAATCTATGAGATTAACAAGATATTCTTTTCCTTCTAAAGCATGGTATAGAGCAATACTACTGCTCTTCATGGTGATACCTCTCTGCTGTTCATCAGGTCTACTGTCCATGTACCGGAGTTTTCCTGACATCCTCGGTGAAATAATTCCGTTGCTAGATATTAAAGAATCTGCTAACGTAGTCTTCCCATGATCCACATGTGCCAGTATACAAATATTTCTTATATTCGAAGGGTTTTTTTGAATTTCCATAATTTTCGTTGCGTCAACTAGCCTCATGTTGAATAAAATAAAAGGCCAAATGAACTCGTTAATCGAAACAGTTTATGTTAGTATTACAATAAATTCAAGATGAAAACACCCTACAATCAATTTCACAACATATACGAAATCCAATAGGTAATGACAATTGACAACTGTGAAAATGTCACTAATGATTAAAAATGACTGCGTTCGAAAAGTAGTGCTTGGCTTTGGTTTTTGATATTCGGATTTCGGTTTCAGTTCGTGACCATGGACGCTATAAAATGTTCGAAACGTCGGGAACTGATATAAAACTGAAACAAAAACAAAAAATTAAACATATAATTATTTTATTTTTAATTGCACATGTTTGTAAATAAATGAACAAAAACTTTCACTGCTGCGGGATTCAAATCTGTGTTTTCTAGATTCGCACCCAAATGCTTTATCAACTAAGCTAATCGGCCGATAATCGAATGCAAATATCTTGACGTCTGTTTACGTTCGTTCTAATGTATTTTTAGCAATGCTTGGCGCCAGCTTGTGTGTGTGCATCCTTTACAGAATATAACACTTTATTAGGTAACGAGTTAATTTTTATTTTTCATGCTAGTCTCTGCTCTAAAGATGAAATAAATTTCAATGTGAGTGAATTACAAAGTTCTAACGAGAGATGTCGCCATTACTCTTATTTTTTTTTAAGTTTAATTTAGAAATTTAAAGTTTTTTTATAGTACTAATCTCTGCACTTAAGATTAAACATTAAAATTTGTAGAAAAAGTGCGAAAATATTGTCGCTGCTGTGGGAATCGAACCCACGTCTTCGGCATTCGCGGCCTGACGCTTCAGCCCCTAAGCTAAACGACTGATTGCCACAACGACGAAAATCTTAACGTCTTTTATCTGCATTGTTTTTAAGCATTTGAAGCAACGCTTGGCGCATTCATTGTTATATTCTTTCCAGCATACAAAACAATTTCGAATATCGTTTTTTTTTTTTTCGCCCAGACGCTTTGCCAACTAAACTAAGCCCCTATGACCCCATGGCGTGAAAATCTTGACATCTATCTACGTTCGTTTTTATATTGTACAATAAAATAATATTAGGTCCTAATCAAATATCATATATCGAAAAGTATACATTTAAATAATGACTTATTTTCTACTATTTTCATAGCACCTTTGCCATTTTAATGGAACTTGTGGATGCCTCTGTAATACGCTAATTGATAAACTTGATATACCGCTTATTAAGATTTGAAAATTTTATTCTATAAAATATGCAGAAGCCTTTTGTCTGTGTTAAGGTTCTCTGTTATATTGGTGTACCGCCTACGCGATAGTCACATTAGTGCGTGCGGCTATATGCAGTAACTAATGCGTTTTGTGGCAGTTGTGTGGGTGATCACTACATCTTGTGGTTCTGGTTGATGGAGGTTCGAGGTGTCTGTCTGCTGTGGCCGCATCCACTGGCTTTGTGATGGAGTGTTGACCGACGATAGACGTATTGAAGCATGTTGTGTTTAGCAGCATTGCATCTTACAGCGCTTGCTTGGAAAAAACACAAAAAGGGTTCAATTTCTTCAAAACAGCATAGGTTTCGAATTCCGCTGACTAGGATGTACTCGGCTGGTAGTAGCGTTGCGACACCATATACAATCTGTTCTGTTGCACGAATACAATTTGTTTACTACAAAATTTTTATTATACCTGTGCTCTATATCGGAGTATTGAGCGTTATACTAGATGATTTATAAATCGTTTGCTTTCCTTTTATTTTAAGTTTAAATAACATTTTTGTTTCCGCTCATTAAAATTTTTTAAACATCTTAGCTGTCCTATTTTGAAAGCGGACTTAAGTTTTGTAGGTTTAAATATTTTAGCATTATAGATTCGTCTTCGAGCGAAAGGGGTTAGGAGTAAACTAAAGAACTTGAAGGAAGTCTGGAACTGGTGGGGCCATGGAAGGTGGTGGTTCATCGACAGGCCCAAAACATTCTATACATCTTATTTTTTTTTTACGTGAAAAATTGCCAAACGAGCAGACGGTTCACCTGATAGTAAGTGAATACCGCCGCCCATGGATATCTGCTACACCCGAGGGTTACAGATGCGTTGACAACCTTTTGAAAATTGGGCTCCAGCTACCTCACACACCAGACGAAACGCGAAAGTATTTGTCATACTTCCACTTTACGCTGGTCTTCTGTGAGGTCGTGGTACTTACCCCGACGAGCCTGCCCATTCGTGCAACAGCCGAGGCTGCTGCGTGGCCCTACCACCGTAAAAATATGATAGTCGCAGCGAAATAATAATCTGGCATCAAACGCGACCGGTCACAAACATCACCTGCGCAGCGCGCTAACAACCAACCAACCAACACAACGCACACGCAAGGTAAATAGGTCATCCTCCACACGGAACGGACGTTAATCTGAGCCGGAGGGCCCATGCCAACCGACCCGGAAGCCATTTTGCAACCGTTGTTGCTACATATATTATTTCTTTTATATCTCGGTGTGCACTGCTTGCCTCATCGTTGTCGTGTTTCGCGGTCTACGGTTAGGGAAGTTTACAAGCAAGAAGAGTGAAGAAAAATTATAGAAGATAGAAGAAACGTTACAGAAGAAAGAAGAAACTTTGCCCGACTTCCGAGCGGATAGTGTTAGTGTAGTGTTGTGCTCGTAGGCAGGTTCCTGTCCGTAAGTAGAATTCTACACACATTTCTCGTCTCAGAGGCGGCATTGTAATTTTTATCTGTGTGCTTGTTGCATTAGGCGACAGCTAGGTACTCACCCTAGCGCACCTAAAGCGCAGGCGATTAAAGGTTAATTTTAGGCACACACCTCCCTGCCGCAAGGTGGGGAGGCCTATTTAGAAAAACACACGCCGGCGGGGCGCAAGCCCCAAAGGCTCAAGCGTCGACATGAGTTCCCTCCTAGAGGAGTTCCTTCGACAGGAATGCCCCGATGTATGGGCTAAATATTTAAGTTTCGCGAGGGAACGACGCCTTGTCGTCGAATTCTCCAGCGACAGTCCGGCTTCACCGGCTGCCGTCTCGCCGCCATCTCCGGTGCCCTCCGCACCAGTTATTGTGTCGCCCTCTGCGACAATTAATACGCCCGTCGCGTCGACCTCCGCCGCCGCGATCGAACTTAACGCGCCTTCCGCGCAATCCAATTCGGCCCCCTTCTGCGCTGTCGTTCCCGACTCACAATCGGACGGCGGCTCAGACATGGAGGTCGAAACGACCCCCGCTAATAACGCGAACGCCGACGGCTTCACCGTCGTCAAACCGCGGAAAAAGGGCAAGAAACGCCCCGCCACCGACAGCGACCCCAAAAGCGAGGCCGCCCCGTCAAACCGTCCCACCGCGACGCCCGCCAAAAAGGCAGCCGCGTCTGCCCAGTCGGAACCGACTTTCGCCTCCGAGCGAAAAATTAAGCCACCGCCACCTATTATAATACAAGATAAGGCAAAGTGGCACCAAGTTTGTTCGTGGTTTGAACGCCACAACATCCGAGACCCCCCGGTCCAAGAATACGCATATGGGTATCCGCGTATACCTCAATTCTTCGGACGACTTCCGTCGCGCAACTAAATACTTGCGCGAAGCTAAGGTAGGTTTCCACACCTACTCTCTACCCGAAGAGCGCAAACTTCGGGTCGTAATAAAGGGCGTCCCAAAAGAGTCGGATGTCGATATGGCTAAGGTCGACATCCGCACTCAGGGATACCCTGTCCACGCCGTGCGCCGTCTCAGGCACCCTCGCACCCGTGTCCCTATGGACATGGTCATGGTGGAACTTGACCCTACCCCGGAAGGTAAGGCCATTTTCAACCTCAAGAGGGTCTGTGGGCTCAGTGACTTAGTCATCGAGCCCCCACGTAAATCGGGTGTTGTGGCACAGTGCCACAACTGCCAACATTTTGGCCACACGGCCAATAACTGCTTCGCTCACCCAAGGTGCGTCAAATGCACCGGTGACCACGGCACAACCGAGTGCACGAGGGCGAAAGATTGCGCAGATCCACCGGACTGCGTAAATTGCCACACTACCGGTCATCCGGCTAGCTACAGAGGCTGCGCTAAGGCCCCGAAAACTCCCGCGAGGAAATCTCCCGCGAAATCGACGTTGCCTAAACCCGCGCCCGTTAAATTCATTCCCGCGCCCGTACCCGTCGTAAACGCCTGGGCGAAACCCCAGGTGGCCGCGCAGGTAACCGCGCCGGTAATCCCGGTCGCCTCACGACCGATCGCGAAACAGCTGCCCGCCTCTCAAACGGCGCCGCGGCCGCAGGTGCAGCCAATTCCGTCAGTTTTCGCGGAAAACAAAGACGACCCATTCGCGCAAATAGCGAACATTTGCAGTTTATTGGATACAATAAATAGACAGGAACTCGCCGTATTGTCCGCTAAATTAGCGGCCGCCACATCTGGCCACGAGCGTCTTAGGGCAATTAGCCAGCACAAAACGCTTGTGGAAGCCCTTTGGGCTTTTACGAGCCAACCATAAAGATCAATAGTCTGCGCAATAAAACCGCGCTCCGCCGCGTCGTTAATTAGACCCATAAAGGCACCTTAATGGGAAGTACAGCCGCAGGTAAAACAAAACCTCGGGCTCTGGTTGTTTCGTATTTCAACGCAAACGGCATAAAGGGTCAAAGGGATGAAATCGCGGAATTCCTTCGCGATTATAATGTAGATATTTTCCTAGTGCAAGAGACATTCTTGAAGCCTAGCGTACGCGATCCCAGAATCGCAAATTACAATATTGTCCGCCACGATCGGTTAGCAAACCGTCTGGGAGGCACACTAATATATTATAAACGGTCCTTGCACTGTTGCCCGCTCGACATTCCAGAGCTAAATCAAATAGAGGCATCCGCGTGTAGGTTAGCGCTCACCGGCCACAGGCCGCTTGTACTAGTCTCAGCCTACCTCTCGGGGAATAGAACCCTCCTTCAAAGCGACCTAGATACGCTTCTAAACTTAGGCCCTTCCGTGATAATTGCAGGAGATCTAAACTGCAAACACGGCTCATGGGACATTAACAGCATCCCAAACAACAACGGAAAGCATCTCTTTAGCTTATCCGATAACCTAAATTTCAGCATAGTCGCTCCCCCGACTCCCACTAGGTATCCTACGGTGGACAACTACCAGCACGCGTCACCGAGTGTCCTAGACATAATGTTATTCAGGGAGGTCTCGCTCGACATCGAGTCGATAGAGACAATCCATGAACTAGACTCAGACCACAGGCCCGTCCTGTGTAAACTGGGCCAGAACGCCGGCGCGGTCCCTCCGACCAAATCCGTAGTGGACTGGCATCGTCTTGAGGTCAAACTCAAGGCCTTGGACCCCCAGAACTTAGTAGACTTACCCGAGACGATAGCTACGTTCGATGACGCAAATCGAGCGATAGCGAGTCTCCGTGAAACTATTACTTCCGCAGTCACAGACTCGGAACGGACGGTGAAACTGTCGGGCGACCGACGGTTTAACTTTCCGCCCGACCTACGACTGCTAATTAGACAAAAAAATGCAGCTAAACGCGCCTTCGACCGATACCGATCGGAATCGAACCGTACTCTACTTCGACGCCTTCAGCTAGAAGTCAAAGATCGTGTATCGGAACACCGACATACAACGTGGGACACTCTCCTAGAGGACATCGAGCCATCGCACACCGCCTACTGGCGGTTGGCCCGCAGTCTGAAAGCAGACCCCCGCGAATCTCTACCGCCGTTAGTTAGACCTAATAGCGCTTCAGTAGCCCTAGATGACTCCGAAAAAGCCGAATGCCTTGCGGACAACCTAGAGCAGCAATGTACGCCATCGCGCGAACACACCGATTCGGCCCACCTAACGGAGGTGGACCGCTTAATCGAGACTAGGGCTGCGCTTCCACCGGAAGGCGAACCTCTAAATTCAGTGACCCCCGAAGAGGTCCAAGATATAATTAAAAATTTAAAACCTAAATCCGCCCCGGGCCCAGATAATATAAGTAATAAGATTCTAAAAGCTCTCCCTGGGCCGCTTATCTGTTTACTGCGACAATTTTCAATACGCTTCTCTCCAGTTGCTCCTTTCCGGACGACCGTTACAAAGGTCCTCGCCAGTACAGAAAGTTGGGGCAAATATCACTATACGGCCAAACTCTCCCCTGGGAGAAAACGGTCAAATATCTAGGAGTCACTTTCGACTCGCGTATGACTTTCACTACGCACATCAATCAAGTCCGAAACAAAGCCGCGTTCGTCTCCGGCCGGCTACACAATTTAACGAATAAACATAGTAAAATGCCCTTAAGGCACAAATTATTGTTATATAAAGCTTGCGTAAGGCCAATAATGTCCTACGCATGCATGATCTTCGCACATATAAATCCTACGCGCATTGACGAATTGCAAGTAGTTCAAAGTAAGTTCAGCGCAACGTCGACCTGCACAGCGATTGCAGACTCCCGACGATTCGCGCTCATTTTAAAGATTTGACAAAACGGTTCTTCGATAGAGCCCAGCATCATCCCAACCCTCTGGTGGTAAGCGCAGCAAACTACCTACCGGACACTAACGCGAACGTTAACAAGCGTCGCCCGCGAAACGTCCTCATCGACCCGGTCGACGAAGAGGACTTAGACACGATGGACCCACCGCCGGGGGTCCCGCCGGATAACACTACACCCACAGTTAGTGTAACAACAATCACACCAGTTCGCCCTCGCCTCCGAGCACGGCGAGACCCACACAACGCGTACACAAGGTACACCCGCGTTCCGGGGCGGTTCTCACCGCTCCCAGCCACCGATTAGCTAAATGCACAGTCGACGGCCGTCGGGGTCTCGGTCCGAACCGGCGACCTCGACGGCCCTTAGATGACACACCATAGTAGTTAAACGCACGCATGAGCACATGCGCGACCCTACCCATAGCGGAGGGTCCAAACCCGTGGGTTCTGGCTAGCCCACCGGTTCTGCGTCCGATGAAGCTTTAATAGTCTCGGGACTGAAAGCAAAAACATCAGTTAATACAAGATACAAGAAATAGGTCATCACACAGGCTAAGTTCACAGTCCGTACCGAACCTCACTGGCTCGTAGAAGCTATGCCTCACCATAGATAACGCACTCATGAGCACATGAGCACACATGGAGGACCGTATAAACCTTGTGGGATCTAGCTATCGAAGCTTTCGATGAAGCTTTCATACTCTACAGACTGAAAGCAAAAACATCAGTCAAAGTATAGTAAAGTCTTGTGTAAGTAAACCTCTCAATATTTGTAACAAGGACAAGTAACAGTTATTTTAATGTTAACTATGTAATAATAATAACATATACATATCTCCATCAAAGTATTAGTACATAATTGGCATCAATACTCAAGTGGTTTGAGAAACTCTCATTCATTCATGTGAAAGAAACTATCGGGCAAATTCTGATTCACTTGTAAATAAAATGATTGTATTGGTGAAATTAGCAATTGGTGTAAATGAACAATATACTGAATTCCTTCACAATAATATTGTTTTTGATATTTCGTGCTTCGACATAAATTGATGTATGTAGGTATGTTATATGTGTGATAAAAGTCTTATCAATAATACAATACAATATCAGCCTATCGCCGTCCACTGTTGAACGTATGCCTCCCGCAAAGTACGCAAACTATCCCGGTCTTATGTTACCGAAAGTCTTATGTTACCTTTATATAATTTGCTACTAATCCCGGACATGCTTCGCTGTAGTTTAATTTTCGTTTGTATAAGTATATACGGCTATCTATATAATAAATCAAGCTTATCTATTGATCGTAGTATTTCTCTACCTACGATATATTATTCGACTACCTTTTCGTACTGAACCACCTTTAAACGGGAGTTCGATAACGAGCCTGCCGGAAATGGTTCGTTTATTGGAACTCTTTGATGAATGTTAAACAAGAAAAAATACATTTTCCATTATGTTATATCGGGCCAAAAGAGCTAGAAAACACATGCTAATAGATATTAGCATTTATTTATTAAATTGTTATGTTAGAGAGAAATATTAGTTTAATAGGAGTTTTCTAAACTTTGATGAAAAATATTGAAACACAATTTTTATACCTCATAACAATGCTTAAATTATAATTTTATGTTAGTAAATTATTAATAAAAATAATTATTTTTATTAATAATTTACTAACATAAAATTATGTTATCGTATGAGTATATGAGTTAGAGTATATATGCTTACAATGACATTCTCGCCATATGATCCAATCGTCCTACAAGACTACGGAACTTTAGCGTATAGGGTTCAAGAAGTCTTAGCACGATGGTTTTTGTCTAAAAATAGACGTAGTTGTGCGTTGAATAGTATTGTATTGAAGAATATTGAAACTACACTTCTATTTCCTCTACTTGAATATATTTTAGAAAAGGTTCCGCCAAAATTTTAGCATTCTGCCAGAGCCAGGATATTTGGGTCATAAATCTTGCGTTTCGGGCAACATCCGGTATTTGAACACGCCCTTCACATTAATAGTATATATACCTCAACATTTTATACACTCCAGCTTCTCTCGTTATTTTTATTAAGACCGTTTAATTTGTCGCCCGAAAAATGAATGAAAATCTAATAATATTCATCATTAGATTTTCATTAATCATTTATCATTATTTATGAGCAGACAGGCAGGAGCTTTAATTCGGTCTTAATTGACGATTTTGTTCATATTTATTACCTTATAATAAATTACCTTCTAATTCCGTCACGAATCAATCACTAAATTACTTTTATTAAGTTCAAATGTACCTAGTATCGGGTATATTAAATAATGTAAGCGATAGAAATCGCAATAAATCTAACAAAAAAAAAAGGAATTCATTAACAAGGAACTTCTCAGTTTTTACACAGGTACTTTTACGCGGTAAATACCCCGCAATGGTGTTCACTGTTGCACGAATGGTTAAGTCCGTCCTGGTAAGTACCACGAGCTCATAGAAGACCGGCGTAAATTTGAAGTTTTACAATTCTGCGTGTCTCTGGTGAGTGAGATAGCCGGGGTCCACTTTATTTAAAGGTGGCAACGCTTCTACCACCCTACGGGTTTTGCAAATGTCTATGGGCGGCGGTTATCACTTAACATCATATGAACCGCCAGGTCGTTTGGCACTTGTCACATATAAAAAAGGAATGCTGTCTTGTCTGGGTATGCCGGGCGCGGCTTCATCAGCCGTCGGCTGTGTTCATTTGATACTAGGAGCGGTGAGAACCGCCCTGAATTGTAAGTGTACTAAAAACACATCGTACTTAAACGAGTTGGCAGACAATGACTTTCTTACGCAACGCAGATGAACAATAGACTTATATAGTAAGTAGTTACGTGTATTCAGGAATGACCCTCGTCACGTTCGGTTTACTTTCGTCGCCGTCCTCGACCGGGTCGATGAGGACGTTACCCGGACGACCTTAATGAACGGTCATATGACTTCAGTGTATAATTTGTTGCGTTTACCATAAAGCATTTCAATATAATCAACGTTGTATAGTTGTCAGAAAAGTTATGGTTAATAATATGATAAATAACATCGTACGTTACTATACACTAATCAACAAAGTCTGAGATTTGGATAATTTGACATACTTTTTCGTACAAACCTCTTACTTTCCCCCTGATACAAGAAGAGTACACATGTGTTTCTCGACGTCATGAACGGCTGCGTTGACCTCGGGAAGGTCATCCCTATCATGGTGGAATTTTATAATAGTTTTTACACCATTTTTTTGTTGTTGAAACTCATTTTGTCCTATTTTTAAACGAACCTAAAACTATTCTTCTACTCATATAACATTATTTATATCTAATATCTAAACATTTTAAGTCTCCGGAAATAAGAATAGAAAAAGATCATAAGCAACGGAAACAGTAGATCAATATAGGCTACTTCGAGTACAATGTTAATTGTATATATATTTATATATATATACAATTAATTGCAACATATTTTACATTTCCATATTTTACAACATAGACTAAAGATCAGTAGTGCTTCGTATCAGTATAAAATAAAAATTCCTTTCCTAGTCAAGGATCAACAGACCTTAAATAACGGACGCAATGAATATATCTTTAAGACGGATCTTAATTTTCAACAATTAAAATTTGGAATTTTTATAAACACTGTTTGCACTTATTGTTCGTATACAATTATTTATTTTATATTATAGTAGCGGACTCAACGTTTACCGGTACACATGTCTTAAATCCGATAACAACATATAAATTAAAAAAAAAACATTTTGTAGTGGACCGAATTGTGTATGTTTCCATTTATGCGCCATTCCCGAAATGGTTCATAAATGGAAACGACCACTAGAACGCACACAAAAAAATTTATAAACACCGGTCCGGCTATTTAGGAGGAGTTCAGTCACATACACATGCACAGAACAATTATATACATATATATATACAGCGTGTCGTTACCATCGCGACAATAAATGAACATGCAGATAGGGGATAGATAGATTTAATACAACTTTTTAAAGCTGTATTAAACATTTAAATTGGATGTTACAAATTTTGGTTCTTTTTCAGTTAATTAGTTTGTTTGAAAAATATTTTTTTTTATTATGGATTTTGTTTAACGTTAATATTTTTTATGATTATTGGCAAGTGGCGTTAGACGTGTGTTCATTGATTGTCGCGATGGTAAAGACATGCTGTATATATATATATATATATAAAGATTTACGTAACAAAACAAAAGTTTTTAAGTAGAAAAAAAACAGTTTCCCAACAAAATGTTTCACGATTATGAGACTAGTTACAACGATCAAATAGACCATAAAATGGATCATAAAGCTGTCCCTAATGCCAAAAGCTTTTAATTTTCCTTATTTATGGCGTAATGAATTATTTAATGTCAAAATATTTGCTTTATATCTACTTGGAATATAAATGTATAAAGTTTTCATAAATTTGTGAATGATAAATGAATTGCCCAATATATTGACGAAATGGTGCCTGGCTGAAAGTCGTTACGCGATCTAATGTTACGGAATAGAATCAGTTTATCACTTAGTGGTTGTATTCTTACGTTTCAAAATAAATTATTGGCGTGTACGGTGTCCAATGACAGCCTCATCCATCGTCTTATCTTACCATAAAGTCATGAAATTTATGTCTGTTCAGTTAATACTAATAAAAGTTACGCAAATGTTTACTTAAAAACTCGAAGGAATCAGATCTTTTTTTTATTTCTGAAATAATTAACCATTTGACATCAATAATGCCACCGAGAGTGATGGCTTTCCTGGGATTGTTAATAAATAATAGTCACTTAATTCCCGGTCCAAATACAAAGCAATAGCAAAAATTTAATATGCAGCTGGTACTTCACACATAGATCAGACGGAATTAGTAATATAAACGTTGACCGTAGATCGAGTTGACAGTATCATTAGAACGTATTTCAATAAAAAAAGTCAACACTGCTCTATCCGTGAGCGTGAACGGAGCAAGTGCAAGATATTCAATTAAAAATTTTAGTTAATAGCGACATAGTCCATAAAAGTAGACCGATTAAATTGATGGTATATTATATTTCATTAAATATCTTACACGTCTATCGCGTAGTGAAGACGAATGAAAATATTGCTTTAATGTTGTGTGCTAATCAATAGGACACAGAATAAAACCAAATCATTTTAATTGAAATAGTTGGTTTTATACCGACACTTAAAAAACAATAAACACCTCGCGTTTATTACGCTAGTATCTACCAAATTTTTATGTCATACTATATAGATAAAATTATTACGCTGGCTTAACGAGTCCAAGATTATGTTTGCCTTCGAGAGAACTGTGAATAAAAATGTATTGAAATTTATTTATCAATATTTTAACTATCTCTGATACAATATTAATATCTTCATCTCCCATCGTTTTTTCAGGCTGTTCGAGCCCACTGCTTAACAAAGGCCTACATATATGAACATACATATCCCCGATACTCTTTGCCGCTTTGTAAGATGTTTTACGCATGCATGATCTTCGCCCACACGCATGCTACTCGCTTGTACAAGTTGCAAATAGTACAAAATAAGTTCATCCGCCGCGCAACCGGTGCGCAGTGGTTTCAACGCAACGTCGTCCTGCACAGTGATTGCAGACTCCCGACGATTCGCGAATATTTTAAACACCTGACTAAACGGTTCTTCGATAGAACCGAACATCACCCCAACCCTCGAAACATCCTCATCGACCTGGTCGAGGAAGGGGACTTTGATACGTCGGACCCACCGTCGGGGGTTCCGTCGGATAACACTACACCCACAGCTAGTGTAACAACAAATACAATTGTTCGCCCTCGTCTCCGAGCACGGCGAGACCAACACAACCCGTACACAAGGTACACCCGCGTTCCAGGGCGGTTCTCACCGCCCCCAGCCACCGACTAGCTAAAAACACAGTCGACGACCATCGGGGTTCCAGTCCGAACCGAAACCTCGATGAACCTTAGATGACATACCATAGTTAAACGCACGCATGAGCACATGCACGGCCCTACCCACAGCGGAGGGCCCAAACCCGTGGGTTCTGGCTAGCCCACCGGTTCTGTGTCAGATGAAGCTTTAATTGTCTCGGGACTGAAAGCAAAAACGTCAGTTAATACAAGATACAAGAAGATGTTTTCAAGTTTCTGGACTTGACTATCATCGTTAAAAATGTCTATCGCAAATTTTATTTCATTTCCAGTAGTCAATAAATAATTGTGATGATTTTTGAAGGGAAAACTTCTTTTAGCGCGATACGCATATTTAGATAGATGAGATAAAATCTCTGAACTCGCGACTCCGTTACGATGCAGCAATAGTGTGTGCTTAATTGAATTTTTGAATAGAGAATTTGATTTTACTATGTCCAATCAACGCAATATTAGCACAACGAGATAATATAAAAGTAAAATTGATACGGTATCAAAGAGATATTTAAATAACTTCGAATCAAAATTGTTTATTTATATTATTAACCGACTTCTTTCATTTATGTAAAAAAATATCTAACGCGCCAAAATAAGTTTTCACTTCTGTCAGCACTCCCGGAGTGCAACCTGTAATTTTTATTTTTAATACTAGCCAGAAGATGAAACTAAAATGTGAGTTTATTTAGATCTATTAAAACAACTTACAATGGTAAACAACAACTTATAGTCTCTGGATTATTTTCATTATTGCGATATAGAAGTACCATAATTCCGAAAATGAAAAAAATGATTTTCGAAACGCATTTACCCGAACTCGATATTGTTCTACAGGTTGTTGTCTTTGAATATCTGCTTTCTTCGATTTAACTCTAGCCATGCCTGAACTTGAATTCGAGAGTCGCGCTCCCCTTTGAGGATCATTTTATAAGTTCCTTGACTATAACAGGCTTAAACAACGCCCGAGAAAGTCGTGATTTTTTGCACGTATTTGATACCAAAATATGTTAATTATTTAAATCTTTATAAAACATTTAAAAATTAGCATTCATTTATTCTGTAATTGTAAGTAAACATACAGTTGTTTTACTTAATAGATAACTATTTTCATTTATTATCTGTAATCATAAGCATATACCTGCGGCATTGTCACAGTGGATCTAATTTTTAATTAAAATGAAAACTGAATTTTCATATATGCGGTACAAATATTTATATTGACATGTTTTATGGATTTAAGTTAAAATTTAAGCGAACTCGTCCATGTCCCTGAATCATTATCATTAATCAGAATTAAATCACAATATCTTTAAACCAATTGTATTATATGACCTATATCACCTTCGATAACAAAACACATTTAACAATAACATTATTGATGTTCTTTAGATTCATGATTTTTTAACTTTAAATTCATTCTTTAGGTGGTTTATAGACTCGGTTCTCTTTTTCTTTCCTTTTCTTCTTTCAGTTCCTCGTCGTCTCTAGAAAGGTCCGGAGTACGAACTTTCTTTGAATCTACACTACTAATTTAAAATTAAATCATAAACGTCATTCGTTATCGAAGGGCGTTGACATTTAAGTCATCAACAACCTCTTGTTCGTTACACTACACATACATTTACTTATTTTAATTCAATGAAGAAATTATAATATTCAAATTGAAATATCTTTATTCAATAAAGAAACATTACGCTTACTTATGAAAGCCGTGATAGCTCAGTGTCCTGGCGCTCTCCTTTAATTTAATATACTCGAGCAACCTGCGTTAGATCCCCGGTGCCAGCACCAATGAAATTCTCAATTTTAAGTGCTGAATTATCACGTGCTCCGCGGTGAAGGAAAACGTGAGGAAACTTGCATATTTTCGAAATAATGAGAAAAAAATATATTTCGACAATATGTGAAGTTCGCCAATCCGCAGTGGGGCCACGTGGTGGACTATGCCCTGATACTCTCTGTACAGAGGAGGCCTTTGCCCAGCAGTGGGACACGTACAGGCTGATACTTTACTTTACTTTACACTTACTTATTGATTGTCAAAAACACTACTACCGAATACCACTACTATCGAATAGATAATTAATCAAGCATTTTTAATTGCCATGGGAGTAAAGGGATAGTTCCTCTAATAAAATATAGTTTCATAATCGTATATGTAACACCTAACAAATTTAACAGTGGTAGGTAACAGTGTTCGCTGTTGCACGAATGGGCAGGTCCGTCCGGGTTAGTACCACGACCTCACAGAAGACCGGCGTAAAGTAGTCTTATTCATAATAAATAATCGGAGGTTTAAAAAAAAACTAAAAACAGATTGTCAAAAAGTCTTATTCATAATCGTTCTATAACGTTAAAAAGTTCTATTACTCTCCGATAGTGTCTTTGATATAAACAAGCTAGGACCCTACTATGAACCTTCGATAAACGTATATTAGTAAAAAACATGGCCGATTTTGGTCAGCTGATTACTGACGTTTGTAATGACTTCTTTTAAATCTTTCCACGCCGCCACCTTCGTTGCATTGGAGATCGTGTCGCCGTTTTTCTTCGTTGATTTTATATAACACGAACCGGCTCCTTCACCAAATAAATCTTTCAACATAATCTTCGAAAACAAAAACAGTAAATTATAGTAGGTAATACATGCATAAAAATTACAGTTCTAGACTTGCGAATATAACAAAATTATAACACCAACTTTTTCTTCCTGTAGCCAATTTTCAGGCCTTTTAGCATTCATGTTCATTTTAACATTACAATAATTTATTTATTTTGTTAAGATAAAAGACTACTAATCAATAAAAACAGGACAGTTGACACGAATCACGATCAACATGTTTGACACAAGTCAATATACTATTTTTTTTTAATTTTTAGCGATCCATAGATAAAAACAAGTGAAACCATTCTTTTATCATTCAAATTTCAAAAATCTACGAAATTGCAACATTATGTTCAATAAAGACATTTTAGTTAACGGAGGATTATCAAATGATTATGAATAAAGATTTTTATCGATCGTTTGATACGCTTAAAAGACGTTTTAACACACACGTTTCGTCTGGTGAGTGAGGTAGCCGGGGCCCATATTATTAAAAGGTGGCAATGCATCTGCAACCCTACGGGTGTTGCAAATGATCATGGGCAGGCGGTTATCACTTAACATCAGGTGGACCGCCACCTCGTTTGCCACTTTCTCACATAAAAAAAAACCTAAAAGCATTTTCAAAAATTCACGTACAATAATTTAAAAAGCTTTCTTCTTTTATTATTTTAAAAATAACAGAAATAAAAACGGTCGTGTTTTAATTCAAGTCTCTATACAAGAAATGATAAATTCAAGGAGGAAAAATGACAAATTAAATACGACAAAATGAACAAAGGCCTTATTAAACAAAGCTAAGGAAATCAATTATTTATCTTCAGATTATAATTAGCAACTGAAGTAATGAGAACGTGAACGCTTTCCGTAGAATATTCCGTAGAATTGCTCATATAACAATCTTGGTGTGCGCCAAGGGAACTATTGTACAGTACTGAACAAAACTGTACAGTAATTATTAAACTTAACCAACATATTTATGGCACATAAATATTAATACTTCCAGTCAGAAATTATTCTTAGCGATAATATAACATTAATATATTTATTGCTAAATCTAGTAACATTATATTGTATTCATAAACCACTGTTCTGTTCCTAATTTCCACAAGATGCTATTTAACTATTGTGAAAAAAATAAATACAATAAACATTGAAATGTCATAAAATTAATAGAGTTTGTCGTACTTTTAATAACGAGGGCTTTTGCCTTGAAACATAGAAAATTAAGCATTTTAGATCCTGTGGCAGTGTCATTGATTTATGCACCAAAAGCTTGAATAATATTGTGGACCTATTCTGTAATCCGAAGGTAAGGGTGGAAAATTGCTCTTTGAATTGCCAACGAAAACATAACAAAGGAAGCTAACAAAATAAATTGCGGTAAGTGGATTTACATAGAACAGTATTAAATTTTAACTGTGATTTATATTACGCACGGTTTTCGTCGTTATTTTCCTTAATGAATCCATCAACTGATTTATAATCCATGATGCAGTACTGAATAGTGGGCCCAGTACTAGCGTCTGAACCGGCTTGACCAAAGAAGCGGGTGGCCATGAGTCTAGCATAACTTTATACTTTGCATTGCGTTGTCGGTTGTTCTTTTGCCGTTCTGTTGTGGTGCGCTCGCTATTTTAATAAATTGTGATGATGATATAATCCGTCAAAACTTCTACTATAGATTTCGTGTGATTTTAACGCTGTGGAGTCTTAAACTATAAAAACAATATATCCGCGTTGTAACACATTCAAATTTTATCGGTTACATTTTTGATATCGAATAATAAGAAGTTTGAAAGATATTATACCCAAATAAAATCGTTGTCATCGTTATTTCAATCGGCAATCGGCTTATCAGAATTTCTTTTATAATATGTCGTGTGTGGAATGTAAAATAACGGTAACAGTTATTATTGTAATATCATCGGTTCATAATTAATAATTAATTTCCAATACTTGGGATGTATGATAGAAATTACTGATATTTAGTTATGATACTTAATTATACTTGAAGATATAAAGAAACGTACAATCATTACTGATATAAACTTACAATATGGGCAAACAATAAACTTAAATAGTACAATGTCGGAAGATATTTTAAGAGAGGGATCCAAAGACCTTTTCAAACTTGATTATGGTAGCGTCTATGTTGTTTTGAAATCGTGCCAATTCGAATAAATAAAGAGCTGCGATTGCCAAAAAAGCAATTTATTGCCTACATGGTAGTAAATTACTTTGTGTAGATCCATTTTTTTGAAAAAGAAATACCTGGAATATAATTTATAAAAATCTTTGTGAAAATTGTTTTAACATAAGTCTTTGAGCCGTTTCGTGTGCATTCATTACTTGATGCTAAAATTTATTCAGCGTGCATTTCAAAAATACTGCAGTACTTTTTTTTATTACTGCTCTCTGCTTGATGGATTCGTGCCAATGAGTTTCGATGAAAAGTGAATTCAACTGATGTAATGTTGAAAAATAGCAAAATCGAGTTATTCTAAACAGCTAACATTTAACAGCTAACAGAATAGATGACAAAACTGAAACTCTCTGACTAAGCCTCACAAACATGTCAGTGACGATAAGACATACAACGCCCTAAGCCATACTGTAAAAATGAATTTTGTAAATAATATTTTTTAGTTAAAAATAATGACAATACAATGTGTTCGTGTAAATATGAGAAATTGTTAGAAAAGGTGGCGTGAGGCAAAATAATAAATTTGGTATATCGTATTACGTCCTAGTCTGTCCAATATTTCATTATAATCCACTTAAGGCAGTTGGTTAAAAAATTATTCTCTAAAAGGATAAGGATCGTATGCCAAATAGAGTTGTTTTAATGTAACAATATACCTTTGAGTTACTCTACGACACGGAGAATAAAATTACTTAAAGAGTTTAGCAGTGCCAGAGTTCATTTGTGTTAAATCTGAAAATACAAGCTTATGCATATGCCTAGTTACTGTTACTATACATCATGCTAACCGTGGGAATTACGTGGAATCTGCAAAGTACGTTGAATTTTAGAGGTTTCAATTTTATAGATTACAAACTTTAATCACTAGTATTATCATTTCATTTAAGTCAATATCACATCATTTAAGTTTTTTATATGTTTCAATGTGGTAGATTCAAGATTGCGGTAGAGCCAATGGTTCAAGTTGGAGGGAACTGCCAGTTATTTCAATCTTTACATTATACAGGAATTAAAAATTAAATGAAGTAAGTGATTCGAAACTGACAAAATAGGGACAATCAAGACGTCAATCCCATGATCGTATCAATCAATGATATTATATGTAAGTACGAGGTAAATATGACACTTGCGCACTAAAACTGAGGCACTCAAATTATGCCAATTGATGAAATTAGATTTCAATTCTATAGACTACTATCTATATGCTCTGTCACATTCACTTACATAATATGTAATTTGTCATATAGGTAATGTAAAGCGGAACAACTTTTAAACGCTGCCCAGTATGGATATGCGCCATCTTCATTGAAACATCATTGATATCAATACTTATATTACAATATTTGCACAAAATGTAAAAATGTGTGCGTTCGTATTATGTTTCGTGTTTTAAAACAATCGCAGCAACCATGAGAAAGATAATTGCTGCGACCGCGGAATCTGTGTATCCCAAAAATGTTTTCATAAAGTAAAGACTAGCTACTGCCCGCGACCACATCTGAGTAGAATAGGCTGAAGGCGTAACATTCAGACAGACAGACAGATATACATAAAAATATGTATGTAAATTATAGCCTATGTGTTATTCCGGTTAGTCTATGACATCTAGATAAATTATTATTTATCGATAGTCATGTAACTGAAGAATACATGTTAATAAAGTTGTCTGTAAAACAATTTAAATGGATAAAAAAAATGCGAATGCCGAAGACGTGGGTTCGGTTCCCACAGCGGTGACAATCTTTTCCTACTTTTTCTACACATTTTAATGGTTAAAAATAAGTTTAAGATTGAGAAAAAAAAAGGTTTTAATAATGTTTACGCTTCTCGAGGGACAGAGAGCAGTCCATCGACCACAATGACCTTGCTGGACACTATGTTCATTTGCGTACATCGGCGCTTAAGAGCGCATTATAAAAGTATGTTCGGGTGACTATCGATAAGAATTTTTGAACAGTGCCTTGTCTTATTTTCACCCTTAAATTTCAGTAAAATCCATTCTCAACTATCTCCGCTTATCGCTTCAAGTGCTCGTTGAATAGTTAACCGTCGATATGAAAGGTGGACATCTTCGTAATTTACATAAGAATATTTTCGTCGGTTAGGAAAAAATGCATGCAGAGTAATGAAACGTCCACGGTGGACATCTTCGTACTTGCAATTGTGACAGCGAGGGTTTATTTCGGGTTTAGGTTCGGTTTAGGTATTAGGTTCGGGAACAACGGGGAACTTAATGTATCAAAAAGCCGGCCAAGTGCGAATCGGACTCGCGCATGAAGTGTTCCGTACCATTATCTATAAAAACCCAAAAAATCATATTGTTTTTTATGAGAGCCCCACTTAAATATCTACTTTATATTTTTTTTAGTATTTATTGTTATAGCGGTAACAGAAATACATCATCTGTGAAAATTACAACTGTCTAACTATCACGGTTCATGAGATACAGCCTGGTGGCAGACGGACAGACAGACAGACAGCGGAATTTTAGTAACATGGTCCCGTTTCACCCTTTGGGTAAAGAACCCTATTAAAGTCACGCCGAAATTAGAGTTGTGTGGATTTCGTATGTTTCGATATATGGAAGGCGTTCGTTGTAGTTTATATTTCCATCTAATCTATTGCTGCTGAAGTTAACTTGCCCGTTGACTGCACACCGCAAACTCTAACGTTTATCACTTTTAATAAAGTGGGTTGGTGGTTTTAAATATAGTGGGTTGTTGGTTTGCTCATATTATTTCATACGATTAGATCGTTCATCATAAAATGGGCATTTTATTTGCTGATTACTTTAAATACGTTCTCGAAGCGGACGACATCTCAGTTCATTTTAGTGCAGCGTAAAATAAATGAAGTTTATCACTGGAGCTGGCACAATAAAACTTCAAGTTTACTGAGGCAAAAGTCCTTTGATGTTGTTCAGTCGATCGAGTGTTTCTCGATATCCGAGCTACGTAGGTGATTTGACAATGAAACGTGTTACTGTGAGGTCCGTTTTGCAGCTGACTAGTTTATTTAAATATAACACACGTTCCGAGAACACGTTGCAATTTTATAGAAATACACCGGAATTTCTATGTTTTCGTACGTAAATACAGTAAACTTATTCGTTATCGATATTACTACCGTTATAAAACATTTGTGTTATTTTCACACCAAACGATTTATGTACAGTAACGCTGGAATGTGTTCAAAATAAGTTTGTAATTTTTTTAAAGATATGGAGTTTATGTACAGGGTTATCCGTCATTATATCCTACTTTAATAGTCCTTAACATGGTAGAATATAGCGGAAGTGAGAACGGAAGTATTTAGGTCATATAGGTTTTGTGGTACTGACCCTACAATCTAAATGAGCCTAATGACATATAAGGTTAAGCGTTAGTGATCAGGCTGAAAGAAGTCTGGGTGAAATCGGATGAGGTAGATTAATTTCTTTAATAAATTCTTGTATCTACGGGATTACACATTAATAAATAAAACAATTTTTACAGGTTTATCGCGTTTATTTTTAATTATAGACTGCCCATGACCATGAATACTGAAATTGGTTCGAAACGTCGGGAATTAAAATTAAAAATAAAGACGATAAATTCGTAAACATTGTTTCATTTAGCAATTCACCTAACAGACATTTTTACTATTTTATATACACATATTCCACGAACACGCACTCGCTAAGTGAAAAAAGTTGCGGATACCCGGAAATTGAATTTAGCCCCGAGGCGGTGATTTTATTTTTAAATAAAAACTTGGTATGTTTTGTGACTTCGTATAGAGTGACAAGTTCCTATGAATAGTCGGATAAAAAAAAACAAACACCTTTCTGTAAATAAAAAAACACGTTGGGTGACTTTTTCGTATATTTCCTTCAGTTCTAGTTATAGCATTGAAAGAAATATCTTTTTATTCCACTATATTATGGTTTGATTTGTTTCAAATCAACTCAGTTTAAACATGAGCCCAATATTTTTTATTGTACACTGTTAATTACATTATAATCAAATCTATAAAGTTGGATACGTTCTTCTCACATACTTTATTATTTTTGTACTCCGACCTTGCCAGCAGCAGCAGATTTTATCTTTACAATGATGGTTTTTAAAAATATCGATTTATTCGATTCAGCATTTTTACCTAATTGTCAATTTTATTAATTTCTTGAAATAATTGGGACAAAATTAAAGAAGAAAAAAGCCATAACTATTTTGATAAAATTTCTTAAACATAACTGATTAAATTAAAATGTTAAGCACAATTATCAAGAACCGTCATAGCTCAGTATCCGGGCAATCGCTTTTAATTCTTTATACTCGAGCAAGCTGACCATCGCATCGGCAAGCTGAGTTCATCTTCCATTGCAAGCACCAATGAAATTGTTTGTTTTTAGTGTTGACTTATCTCGTACTCAGCGGTGAAGGAAAACATCACGAGAAAACCTGCATACTTTTGAAAAAATAACAAAAGAAATTATTTCAAAGGTACGTGTGAAGTCCGCCAATGCGCAGTGTGCTGGACTGTTCCCTAATACCCTCTGTACAGAGGAGGCCTTTTCCCAACATACAGGTTGTTACTTTATCATATACAGGGGACATATACAGGTTGTTGCTTTATTTCACTACTTATAACATATTAAACGCTATCTAACAAACCTGGCCCACGCAGCATGCGCCAAGAACACTATCTACATTTCTTCTCTAAGTAGCTAAGCTTAACTTTTGAACGAGAAAAGAAACCAACCCCATTGTTTCCGGCCGCAGCAATAAATCTAAGATGAAAATCTTTCAAAAATGTTGAAGTACACTGTTTATTGTGGTTGTTGTCAAGAACAAGGCATTAGTAGTTGGGTTTCAAACAATAGAGTATGATTTACGAATAATCAAATAAATGATTCCATGTTTAGCTTAACAACTTATTAATATCTAAGGAAAGTAGCACAAAATACACGAAGATATCATCAATTACTCCATATTACAATCTAAATTACAATTAAATTATAGCTTTAAACACGCGTAAAAAAATTGCTAACCTGTCAGAGGTCGCATCGATTCCAAAATGAATTTATCCAATAACTCAAACGAGACAAGTCTAAAGTTACTTATATCGCCTTAATGATTACACAATTTCGAATAGCACGGCATCAAATTTAATATATCGGGCGAATGTTTTTATGTTCATCTTTTATCACGTATAGTTTTTGTTACACCTTTATTATAGGGTAACAAAGAGAGGACATAAAGCCTGTCAAAATTTGCTGGCAGCGCACCGGTGGTTTGGACATTTGACAAGACGTGCACTTTTAATTAAAATTACTGTAATATGAAAATTCTATCTCACGTAGTTAGATGGAACGGTGTGGACAATTACAGCTAATTGATCACACTTATTCCGTGCTAAGCGGTGAAGAAAAACATCGTGGTTTCACGTGCCCTCTTTACAGAGGAGGCTTTTGCCCAGCAGTGGGACTATATTGGCTGTCATTTTTCTTTATTTTTATAGGTATATCATTAGGTACAAAATATGTATTTTATCATCTTTGTAAGAGCACAAAACATGACAGATTGCGAGCCTGTCGCTATATACGTGAAGATATATTAATAAGTAATAAAGATAATTACATACCACTAACAAAATATTCATCGTTGTAAGCTTGGTAAGCCATAAATCAAATCAAATCAACATACAAATCCTTGGAAAGTTTAGTATTTGTATACTACTTTGGAACTACTTGCCCCAGTCAATTAGCACCCAGAAAGTCCTTATTCTAATAAAATATTTGAACCAATATGCAAAGATGCAAAAACTTTATTTTATCATCTTTAGAAAGGATTTATGTCTTAATATTTATGTGTTTATAAGGAACGGCTAAAAATGCAAGAAGCATTTAAAAATACCACTGGATCCTCATATCACTAATCCCTAATAAGAACATATTCCATTTCACGTTTCTGAAACTCTTTGTAATGGAACATATGCAGCCGTTTTGGCTAAACAAGATCACAACGCCCATAGAGAGCTGGAATGGCTAGGAGCGTTGGCACTTTTCCAAAACCGACGGCACCTCCGCTTACTTTTCCAATTTTCATTCGATTAGACACTAAGTGACATTTTCCTTATACTCGTTCTTCCGTATTATCTATTACAAACAACGATGAAAAGAATTAAAGCAGACTTATTTACAATACTTATTATTTGACAATCATTTCTTATATTTAGGGATAAACTAGACATTATTGAATAAAACTAGTGTAGGTTTAATCGCGTTTAAGCTTTCATTTAAATTTCAGATTCGAACCCTACAATATCGACGGTCGTAGGACAAAGTGTCTGGCCTATGATTATGGATGCTGCTCAAATGCTGGTACAAATGTCGAAACAGAAACCTGACCGGATAGCGAAGTTCACCAAGTGAAAGAAGCATATAATAAAGTTACCTGATATTAGTGGGATCAACGGAGAAAGCTACATATACTTGCGTCGCGAACAGTCGGACTTCGTGATGTGATATATCAAAGTTGGGATGGCCTGCACGCATGCGCTGTCAATGTCGCCGGTTGCACTATCCAGTTCGCTGGAAGCTGACGCCCGCAGCGCCGGCACGCTCCGCGTTTCCTTCCAATTTTAAATCTCGAAAACATCTGAAGTGTGTGTTGATTTTTTTTCGACCTCATCGAAATCGAACTATTGTGATTTAGCATTGTCCATGTTAGAATGTGGAACGCAATGTAAAGCATGCGGCTTCGTAGTAATGTTGTTGGTGATATCGCATTTATTTTTGATTGAGTGCCGTGCTTCCTTGTAATTTGTTTAATAGAAAACGATATGTCTCGTTTACTACTGTTGTTTAGGTTGTGACGTGCTTAAATAGATGTGTAATTTTTTTTTTTGGATGTCAAGTGTTATAACGTGCAGTGAAGATTATCAATTGAATTAATAAGAAAGTATTTCAAAGAAACAATTACGCAATACATTGAAGTAGAACGTTTTATCACATTTCAAAGTTTTGTTTACAGTTTTAATTTCTTACTTCGCTATTGAATTTTTTGTTTTAATATTAAAAACGTAGACTTCCAACTTTTTTCTTCTTTTTATACCTTCCATGTCAGTTAAGCTGCAGAAATTTATTGTCAATGTATGTTTCAGCCATGATTTGGAAATTAAATCATTTCCCCATGAAATCATCATTACATTATTCATAAAATTTTATCATTAATTTATCATAATACGTAAGTACAACGCTTCCTACTCAGTATTTTAAATACAAGAACTTTTTTGAATAAATGATTTATTTATAAAAAATAATCATTTTTATGGCTAGTACGCAGTCATTCTTGAATTTTGTTTTTAAGGACATTAATTGGTTTTGAGCGTGGCAGACGTGGCATAATTTTATGTCTTTACAATAAGTACAAGTCTTAGACGTTTATTAAGAAAACATTTTTAAAAATGCTTAAAGATTTCAAATATCCATTAAGTAAACGCACCTATTACCGCCAGTTTAAGACAAGTTCCGATTGTCATGCAAATAATGAGGACATCTTTAATAACTGCACCTTTATTCCTTTTTTTCAAGTATTAAAAATATCAATATTTTTAGTATGATGTAAAAATAATTAGCAAAATGAAATAATAGTTAAGAAATATATTTTTGAAAAGGGCTATGGTAGGATCCCTATTACCGACCCAGAACATGGGGTATGTACCTATTACCGTTTTTGTGGCACCTATTACCGACCGCTAAATGAACAGAACAATTCGACTTAAATAAAAATGCTCGTGTGATTAATTCTTTATATTAATAACTAATAACTTAACAAATTACAAAAGAAGATTACAAATGCATAACAGCCTTTAATCACTCTTAAAAAACATTTTTATTAATATAAATTGTACATAACAAATTATAGTATAATGATAGCAGACTAGGACATCATATAACAGTATAAAATCTGCGTAAATAAGGGAATATACTAAAATAAAATTACTATAAAACCTTAAGTTTAGCAGTCTATTGAATGTTTGTAGTGCTAATCTCTGCACTTTTTTTATGTTAGAAGATGGCAAGCGAGCTGGCGGTTCATCATTTAAATGATAACCGTCGCAAATGTACATTAGCAACACTCGTAGGGTTGCAGATGCGTTGTCATCTTTTAATAAAGTGGGCCCCGGCTACCTCACTTACCAGAGGAAACGCAGAAATACAACACTTCCACTTTATGCTGGTGTGTGTGAGGTCATGGTACTTACCCGGACGGACCTGCCCGTTCGTGCAACAACCAAAGGCACTTTTTGTCGTGGTGGTAAATTTAAGTGTAGTTTTACAACATACTGATTTTTTAATTATGATACTGTCGAGAGAATATAATTTTTATATCTATTATGAGGTAATATAATGTTAATTATTACATTTTATTTACTTGAAAAATTAATGACACATTATTACTCGGTAACTTACAGTCGGGCATACAGGACTGACGGATATATATTATTAAGGGTTCGTTGTCCTTCAAAATTGCAAAAATACAGGTAGATCGGTAATAGGTTCTATTAATAAATATAACCTATTACCGATCCAATTAAATGTATTGAGTATTGTGTTAATGCATTGTTTTTAGTGAATTTGTGGGCAGTAACGATAAATATTTAATATATAATAGAGGTAATAGGTGCGGATTGTAAGGGGTCGTTATTAGGTGCGTTTACCTTACCTTACCTATGTCTGATTTTTACCAAAAAGTCCGATATTTTTAAGTTTAAATCGTAACAACATGTATTTTGCCTTTTGGTAAGGAGTCAATTGGGAGATATTATTTTTCATATATATGCCATTTTAAGAGGTCCAATCGAATCCAAAACCCATCGCAGGATCCCCACGGATGAATTCACAGGTATAAGTTAGTACAGAACTAAACCTTTTTTTAGACCTTTTTTAAACTAAACCTAATTTAAAGTTCTGTATTGTTTGTCCATACCATCTGTACACTGACGACTTGCAAATTTCCTTGTGAACTAACGAATTCCATAACTGCATTAATGGGTTGAATTCAAACTTGATTGCTTCTACTTGAATTCTGTAATTGCGGGTAAGTTTTGACATTTCATTGCCTCACCAGGTGGCGTCTGTCGATGTCAAAAGTTAGCAGAAAGTTATTGATAGTGGTCAAAATTGAATTGTTAACATCACAACAATAAAAAAAATCCTTTAGAAACCTAAACGCACTCTTCTTTGTAGATAACACAATCAGCTTGGAGTACGTACAAAGCGCTGTGGACAGCTACAAAGACTTTGTAGTCTACAAACTCTCACCATTAAAAGTCAAATCAAATCGAATCATTTATTCATCGAAGTAAGAAATCTACATTTCATATATCGATACTTATTTTTAAATCTACCATCGTTTCGTAATGAAGTTCCTCTAACGTCATCTTTTTTTGTCATTTTTTTTTTTACTCAAACAATTACATTGTTATACAGTACATACCCAGGGGTCATACCATACCATCTCATACCCAGGGGTTTTTATTCTGTATATTATAATACCCCTTTCTTTGATAAAAGTTTTTCTTTGATAAATTTTTTAAACCTGTTAAGGCTCTGAACATTAACTGGGATTTTGTTGTAGAAGCGTATACACCGTCCGAAGAACGAGTTACTGCCTATATGGATTCTAGTAACTTGACTAAAGAATTTTCGAAGACCCATCGAAGGTCAGAGTAGTCGTTTATATTATTTATGACACATAACACTAATGCGTGCTACTCAGGATAAACAAAGAACTTCTTACCAAGTTGTATTACTTAGAAATCAAAATTACCGTATCAAACAAATAGTTAGAAAATATTATGAAGTACTTGAATATCTTGCTTTCCAACAAAGGCATCCAACAATTGCCGCTGCTTTTCCTCTATTCTAAACGATCTCGCTTCCCGTCTTGTATTTGGGATAAATTTCTAATAATTTTCGTAAACAATATAAGAGACATCCGATTTTAATTTCGTTAAATAAGTGTGAGTCAGACTCGCGCTCGAAGGGTTCCGTACCGATATTTATAAAAACGGCCAAAAGAGCAGCCATACTTAAATATTTGTTTATTCTCCTTTTTAGTATTGTTTGATATAGCGACAACAGAAATACATCATCTGTGAAAACTTCAACTGTCTAACTATCACGGTTCATGAGATACAGCCTGGTGACAGACGGACAGACAGACAGACAGACAGACAGCGGAGTCTTAGTAATAGGGATAGGCCTATTAGCCCTTTGGGTACGGAACCCCAAAAATGAATGACACTTTTGACTGAACAATTAAAACTGATGGCGAAAATTGATATTTTCCCTGTAAAACACTTCATATATGACAGACAATTTAAACCATTCGGGTAAAACTTGTTCCGTAACAATCTTAAACAGAAGTTCAACACTATCCCTACCCGAAATGATACTCGAACGTTAACCAATACCATGTATAGTATTCATAGTCATACTTATATGTATTAGTAGCATATAAGTATCCATATAGGAGAGATGATAAAGGAAAAGGTAAATAAAAATAATGTCAAGTGGGTGATGTTGCCATCACTTAAATTGATAGTTTTTCATCCAATGATCTTTCAAGATGTACCAAAGTTGCTCTCATTTATTTTTAATTAATGGGATGGTCCATTCATTCATCAAAGAAAAAATTGTGTATTTTAACAGAGTCCAGTCGTATAAAATGTGACATCAAATTCTTAGTTCATATTAATTATTCATATTTGCTACGGGCAAAATTTTTTGAATTCTATAATCACATACATTTTGATTAGTTGTTTGAAAGATGAAGATTGAGTAAACGAATAATAAAAACTTTTATCTCTTCCTTGTACTATTTTAACACGCTGGAATTTTTTCATTGTTCTCTTTAAGAATTTTCGTTTCATATCTTCTCCTCATCAAGTAGCATTTGAAAATCCCAATTCGTAGCGATTATGCAAAAGAAGGTTTTTTTTAATACTTTGAACTTTTAATCTTTTGTCTATAATGCCTACTTACGAGTAATATTCGTTTTTGTATATTTTCCTTTAAAACGAGACTAAATGTTTATTATCTTTCGTTTAAAATGACCAATGCTTATAAGTGTACAATGAAATGAAATAAAAAAAAATTGTGTTAGTTTTTTGACCTAGAATAATAGAAATTGTGTACATAACAAGCTTTGCATTTGCAGTAATAATATAATAATAATAATAAAAATAATAATAAATTCCTATTTATATATGTATTATATACAATATTTTTATCTATATGTTTATTTTTATCCATAATATTTATTTTATATATGCAATATATATCTATATTTTTATTTTTATTTATAAACCCAACCAGACGAGAAAACAAATGAATATCCCCCCATAATAATAATAATAATTATCACCAGTTGGCTTGGTGTCGGCAGGATCCTCTCGGATCCAGCAATCGGCACCCGCCGCTGGTGGAATACGCCGCTTGCGCTGGACGTTTGAAATGAATCAGAACGCAATGCGGGCGTATTTTAGGGCGAAAGGGAGTGAAACTGGAGGGTTTGCGTATCAGACAAGGATGAATCGCTTTTTTGCTGAGCTGGAGCCATCTTTAACCGTCACCGAGCAAAACCTAGCAGACAGAGTTCGGTACATCATGCGCTCAAAAATAATTGATGATGCCGAGCTCGAACGACTTCGACGTGAGGCTGTTCCCTCATCGGATGAGAATGCAGTAGCTGGAAATGCGACCCCGCAACCTGCGGATCTCGCAGGGTTACAAACGGAAGCGGAGGCCGCGTTTTACCCCCCGGCTCCTGTAGATTCGTGCGATGATGGAATAGTCGCCCAAGAAATAGAGCAGATGAGAAGTATATTGGAGGAGGCAATTCTGGAGGTGCGCGAAACGCCTCTCGAGTATCGACCACGTCTCCCCCGCATACCCCTAAGTAAGCGGAGTCGGTCTGTCGTGAGGTCTCTTAACCCGATGCTGGCAACCTATTTGGAAGCTAGCCGGGATCTTTGCGATACGGACTCAATTCTCTTTGGCGCTGCACTGGCAGTATGCCGAATCGTTGGCGCCAAACTTCCCAAGGCTGGACGTGCTACCAGACCAGGTAGCACTATCCCAGCATGGAGAAGAAGAATTGAGGACCGTATCGAAAAGGTAAGGGCCATCATCGGCAGGCTGATAAGCTTCAGGTCGGGCAATAATAGGCCCAGAATTGTGCGCACCGTTAGGATGGCGTTCGCTGGGACCAACATCAAGTTGTCCCAGCCGGATATTACGCAAAAACTAACGGAGCGCATAGATGACCTGAAGCAGAGGATCGCTGCTTGGGTGAAGCGGATTCGGAGATATACCGAGAGGACGGCGCGGTTTAGCCAGAATAGCCTCTTTCAGAGTGACCAAAAGAGGCTCTACAAATCTTTGGAGCGACCAATGAGCTGTGGAACGGGCCAAGGACCGGACCAGGCAGACACTGTCGCCTTCTGGCGCAGCCTGTGGTCAGAGCCCGTAGACCACAGCGAGGGCCCTTGGACACAAGTCGTGGCGAGCCAATATGCAGATATTACACCCATGGACCCCGTCGTCATAACACCCGACGACGTATCTGAGGCAGTCCGTAGAGCCCCGAACTGGAAAAGTCCGGGACTCGACGGGCTGCATCACTACTGGCTGAAGGGGTTCGTGGTGTGTCATGCTGTGCTCGCCCGACAGTTCCAAGAAGCTCTCGATCAGAGGTCACTCCCGAGCCTCTTTACTACTGGGGTCACTCATTTGGTTCCTAAACATCAGGTTACCACAGACCCGAGTAAGTACCGCCCCATAACGTGTCTACCTACCATCTATAAGACACTGACATCTATTCTGAGCATGAGAATCACCCGGCATATTAATATGAATCGGATTATGTCTCGTGCTCAGAATGGATGTCGAGGCGGTGGTCGTGGAACCAAGGAACCACTTCTCATCGACGCGGTCATTGGCAAAATGGTTAAACGCAACCGTCGGAACTTCTCCGCCGCCTGGATAGACTATAGAAAGGCGTTCGACTCGGTGCCCCATACATGGCTAAAGAGGGTCCTCGAACTGTACAAAGTAGACTGTACAGTAAGAGACTTCCTCGGGCACTGTATGGGGCAATGGAGTACGATCCTTTGTCATCTAGGCGAGCGTATGACGGTTGCGGAATACCGGATAAGGATACGACGGGGTATTTTCCAGGGCGACTGTTTGAGCCCAATATGGTTTTGCCTCTCCCTGAACCCTCTCAGCGTGTTACTGGAGGGCTCGGGGGGAGGATTTCAGCTTCGGAGAGGAGGGACAAAAGTGACCCACCTTTTCTACATGGATGACCTCAAATTATTCGCCTCCAATCGCTCCCATTTGATGGAATTGCTTAAAGTCACTTGTGATTTCAGCAATTCTATCAAAATGGAGCTTGGGACGGATAAGTGCGCGGTCCTCCATGTCGAAAGGGGTAAGGTCGCTAATACGGAGGGCATAGATTTATCTATGCCTGTTAACATAAGGACCCTCTCTGAGGCTGAAACATACCGATACGTGGGTATGTCACAAAACATGTGTATTGATGAGGCTGGCATGAAACAGTCAGTTCGTGACGTGTTTTTTTTGCACGCCTGACAAAGGTATTTAACAGCCATTTGTCAGGCGTGAACAAGGCACGCGCATTTAACGGCTGGGTCATGCCAGTCCTCATGTATACCTTTGGCATACTCAAATGGACTCAAACTGAGCTCAACGCCCTGGATCGAAAAGTCCGCACAACTATGACGTCCCACAGAATGCATCATCCGAGATCGTCAGTGATGAGGCTGTACCTGCCGCGGAGGCATGGTGGGAGGGGCTTTTTAAGCGCCCTCACCATGCACAATCGCGAGGTGTGCAGCCTCCGTAACTACTTTCTGGCGAGATCGGATGAATCAATCTACACGGACGTCATTAGTTGTGATAAAGCACTTACCCCTCTATCCTTAGCCAACGAGCAATGGCAGGACCCGGGAGTACTGAGCATTTCCGACCGAGAGACCGTATGGAAGGAGAAAGAGCTCCACGGGTGGTTCTACAAGGCTCTACACGAGCCTTTCGTAGATACCGTTGCCTCCCTTAACTGGCTACGTTTCGGTGACCTCTTTGGGGAAACCGAAGGTTTTGTCTGTGCAATACAGGATCAGGTTATTAAGACGAACAACTATCGGAAATACATCCTAAGGGATGGCACCGTCGACATCTGTCGAGCTTGTCGCCATCCCGGGAAGTCGCTTCGGCATGTTATTGAACAACCGGTGTTCCATGCTTTCTAACTCTGAGTATCTGCATAGACACAACCTAGTAGCCAGAATCCTACACCAGGAGCTCGCTCTGAAATACGGCCTTGTGGATCGGAAACTGCCGTACTATAAGTACTCTCCGGAGGCCGTGCTAATGACCGCGCCAGGCTCTATTGGGACCGGCCCATCATCACGGACAGGACGATTGTCGCGAACAAACCGTCGTGATGGACCGGGCACAGTCGCGGGTATTTTTGGTCGACATTACCATTCCATATGACGAGAACCTCGTGAAAGCCGAAACAGATAAGAAGACAAAGTATCTGGACCTGGCTCATGTGGGGTGGTGTGCCGACCGAAATTATCCCGATAGTCGTGTCTGCGAATGGGTTAATCCCAGTCAGCCTCTCCAAACATCTGAGGCGACTGGGACTCCGGGACGGATCGCTCCAAGCTCAAATGCAGAAGGCGGTGCTCCTCGATACCGCCCGCATCGTCCGCCGGTTTCTCTCCCTATCGCCCTAACCCTCGGCCGTTTGATCTCCCCTGCCGAAGGCTTCCGTCTGGTTGGGTCCTATTTATATATGTATTATATACAACATTTATATGTATATGTTTATTTTTATCCATAATATTTATTTTATATATGCAATATGTATCTATATTTTTAGTTTTATTTATAAACCCAACCAGACGAGAAAACAAATGAATATCCCCCCAATAATAATTAATACTATAAGAATGATTACAGCTACGAAAGCAAACAAGATGGACACAAAGCATGCCTCTGTGATAATTGGTGCAGTCCCAATGGTTTGTACAAATGATGTTATACGGAATTTAATTTGTTCACTCTACGGAGTTCTTATTTTTAAATAAAATCTGTGCCGCTCTCTGTCGGAACTCGACGGTAATCTAACTCTTTTACCAAGCTTTATTAAGTAGCTAGCTTGAAGTTAGACGCTTATGAACTTAGTGAAAATTGGATTAAACTAACTAGTCCTTTATATTATTCGACATCCGATTTTACAACGAGGAGCTTTAAGATCATTTGAATCTCCTCAGTCTATTTTGTTCTTAGACAGAAATTAGATAAGTTTAGAAAATATAAAAATCGTCCATCCTTACGCTTATGACTTACTTCATATCGATGTTTTTTATTAATGTTTTTATACTGGCCAGCGCTTGACTGCCAGTTAGGTGGTTACGGTTTCTTTACGAGGTTTTCTGTCAAATTTTATTTATTGGTTATGTTTATAACAAAAAATAATACATATTGTATTCTTAATTTTCTTTTAGTAAGTCAAATATCTCTTTTAATTTTTCATAATAAAAAATCTCTTTCAGATAACATCTTCGTCGTGTTTTCACAATTACGTGACCTGTCATTCAGAGTCACACCTAGCACACTAATGAACACGTCTCAAAGGCGTTAATTTTCTTTCATGTTTTTAAAGTTACCTTAAATTAATAGAGATCGTCAACGCATTGCACATAAACCATCTCTAAAACTGCTCACAATAGACTGGAGAGGCTCAGTTTTTTTTTATTTCCTGCATTCAATCTCGTTCAATGTCTTTGTCCTATCTTCCCTCCCGACCCTCGACCCTCCTAATTTACAGTCCAAATACACAAACTAACTACTAACCTCATTCCACTTTGTCACCTTAGTTTTCTCTTTAAAATAATGAATTTCGTTTTTATTCTTACTTCACTCCTCTAATTTTCAATGATCCACTCATTAGTGTTATCTTGATTTGTAAGTCAACGACGATGCAAATGAAACTTTATCATTATATTTCGCCGAAAAGAATTGTTTCGTCCCTTAAAAGAATTGTTTCGTCAAAGAGCGAAACAATTCTTTTAAGGGACCGATGACTTTAACCAATGTCCTGGAGTGGCCATAAAAAATTGCTTACTACAGTCATTACATAGGATTATATTTTACATAGGCAACAACGGTATTGCTGTATCATATTATTCTAGTTTAGGCCAATCTAATAGCCAAAATATCTTTGTTATACTCATTTATAATTTTCACCATACAGTCGAGTGATATCTGCTACTAATCGACTGTTAGTTTTCGGTACTGTTTTCTCTATAATCTGTACATTGACATAAACTTAATCTTTATTAAGAATTAAAGTATAGCACTAACTACATTAGATTGTGAGCTCGCTTTCTTTGTTTGATATAAAATACTAATGTTTGTTCAAGACGATTTCTGTTTGTAAGACGTCTCTACGGTTCAGAAGATAATTCAATAATGATGTTCTGCGCCGTAGACGTCACAGACGAAGACGTCTTATAGGAAATGTTCATAGAATTGTACATGGAATACCGTGTCTTGAAACAATCATTCATGCGTCATACTTGTCCCAGGTAAAAACTTTGAGGAGAGTAATAACTGTGCTAACGAACCATTCAAATTTGTAAAAGGTTTAAGTTTCATTGGACTCAAACAACCAGTTTTCAAGTTTGTATCAGTACCTATCAACAAACTTGTTAGCATAACACAAAGTTGGAAGCTCGGTTTCACATTTCACTAGTGCAGAACGACGCAATTTTCTTCTACAATTTTTTTTAACAATTGCGCTAAAATGTTTGAGTTACTTTGTTATTAAATAATAAAAAAGATAGCGTTTTATTTCCAACTTACTGTTAAATATTTATAAATGTTACGTGGTTTTGTTCATATTAGCTATTTACTTTGTAGCGTTTGTGATAATTTAATATTTAATAATTATAAATCATTGTATTTATTAAAACATGTAGAAAAAATACGAAAAGACTGTCGCCGCTGTGGGAATCGAACCCACGTCTTGGGCATTCGCGGCCTGACGCTCTAGCCACTGAGCTAAACGGCTGATTCTACATTGTTATTTCTTGTATCTTGTATTAACTGATGTTTTTGCTTTCAGTCCCGAGACTATTAAAGCTTCATCGGACGCAGAACCGGTGGGCTAGCCAGAACCCACGGGTTTGCGACATTGTTATTTAGCATTTGAAACAATGCTTGGCGCATCTATTGTTATATCCTTTCTAGCATACCAACAATTTCGAATATCGTTTTACAACGATAATTCGAACGAGAGATGTCGCCATTGCTTTTTATAAATTTTAAGTCAGGCCGCGAATGCCGAAAACGTGGATTCGATTCCCACAGCCGCGACAGTCTTTTCGTACTTTTTCTACATGTTTTAATATTCAATCTTAAGTGCAGAGATTAGCACTATAAAAAACTTTAAAATTCATTGTATTTATTTAAAACATTGCATGTATTTGAGCCATCGTAGTAGCAACGTACTCGTTTATTGTTAATTTTCATGTTAATTTGCATTGAAAAAAAAAGATTCAGTCAAGCACGTTCGGCTTTATCAGCTTGATTAAATCTACATACATTCTTTACCGTGTATATCCTATTCATTCATTTGTACTTACGTAGCTAAGTGCATGAGGGCCTACGAAGTCATAACATTTTGTGCACTTTAAGGGACAACTCTTAAAAAAAGTCGTGAACAGTGTTGAGTACTTCCAAGCGATAGGGGATTTGTAAATCATGATTTAGCCGAATGGAGATGCGGTCAATCGCCATGAAGCTAGCGGTGTTGTTAGCGTCATTTGTTCCGTTGGGTTTGTATGTTTAAATTTTATGATTAGTTAAACTATCTATTGATTCTTTAATTTACACCGTTAAAGGTGACAGCCCTGGTCTTATTAAGCTCGGTGAAAGGTGTATAGGGTTGGAAGATGTGACAGTTTATACATACATATTTTGTCTTTTGCTAAACCATGTGGTTTAATTATCGCTGACGTTTTTCCTATAAATTTAAAACCTGGTTAAAAAGGTCGTTGAAATGTGTGAGAATTTATTGATATTCGGTTAGCAAGTATATTATTTATACAGTATGTTATTTTCACTATTACGCGAATTAAAATATTCATTGTAGGTTATTTGCTTCACGAGAGAAACGCGCGAAAATAGCCTTCTAAATAAAATTTGTAAGCACTCGTGGATTCTCAATAAAATTTAAAAATGAAAGGAGCTGCAATTTTTATTTCGTAAGTAATTATCTTTTGAGCATTGTTATTTTGGTGATAATCGATTAGAAAGCCCATAAATTATATAAGATTGTACACACTTCTTATAAAAGACCAGATAACCGGAAGCATAAAATGTACGGGGAAAATATATCATACGTTTTTAAACACCCTGCTTTTAAAAGTGTTTATCGTCTCCTCGAGAGCTTTTACGTTTAGAATGTTTCTTCATTAAAAATACCTCAGTTCGTAGAAACAACAAACGTATCTTAGGAAGTGCATAAAAGAAACGAGAACAGCATAGATATCTATGTGTAACTACAAAGCGACAACGTAAAACGATTGTTAAAAAAAAAATTACCATTTATTAATATTTAACACTGTCTTAAATTACTTTTTATGTGTTTTATTCGTTACTACTATACATCTGGTTTTCCTTAATACATTTGGTGCCAGATATAAATAAATATACACATAAAACTTAGGCTATTAATACACATTCATAAAACGATACGTGTCATTGAGTAAAGCTTTTATTGGGACCGAAATAATAAGTCTCAGAAAGAAATCTTCTTAATGAAATCGCTAGTGAATAAGTCATGCCGTACGAGGAGATAACTTTGGGCTGATTTATTTAAATGAAAGTCGATCTTTCTGTAACGTTTTTGCTCATAAGTTAATGTTCGTAAATTTTTATTTCTGATTACTATTTAAAAAAATATTCGGTGCTAAGAGGAATCGGCACCGAAAGTCGTTCCACACATAATTAATCAAGAGTTGAGTAATTTTTTTTTTTTATGTGAAAAGTTGCCAAACGAGCTGACGGTTCACCTGATGTTAAGTGAATACCGCCGCCCATGAACATCTGCTACACCCCAGGGTTTGCAGATGCGTTGACAACCTTTTTGGAAATTGGGCTCCGGCTACCTCACTCACCAGACGAAACGCGAAAGTATTTCTCATACTTCCACTTTACGCCGGTTTTCTGTGAATTTACATGATGTTCTCATCTAACCACCACCTATGTGGGATATATGCAGTAGAATAAAAGAATACTGAGAAAAATTTATGAAGAAACAAAGAGTGAACACCAGAACACCTTTTTATAGGCCCACGAGTATTTCCGTCTTCTTTATATATCTTAATATTTTGTTATTTTTAACAAACGATATTTTACAGGTTTGATAGCAGACAAACATGGAGCTAAAAATGAAGATGCTTTTGGGTTCACAAATGGCACCGTTAAGATGAAATATAACAACGAACCGTACTTCTACAATGTTTTGAAGCGGAATTATACTGCTGCAGTTGGACAGCCTGCTTATCTGCACTGCATAGTGAAGAACCTTGGCGATCGTGAGGTAAATAGAACACTGAATAAAGTCTGTATGTCCCACTGCTGGGCGAAGGCCTCATCTGTACAGAGGGTATATGCCATAGTCCACCACCAAAAATTTATTTGTAATCGTTTCGAAAATATGCAGATTTCCTCACGATGTTTTTCTCTTCACCACTCAGCACGTGCAACCGCTATAAGTCAGCAAACGTTAAAATTATCAAATTTTACTGGTGCCAGCACCGATGATCGAACTCAGGTTCTCGAGTATATTGAATTGATATCGTTACACTGTTATCTCAGAATAAATTATAAATTTTTATAGTACTTATCTTTCCACTTAAGATTAAACATTAAAACTAATATATCAACGTCTCTTATCTACATAGTTTTTGATGCGCCAAACATGGCTTCAAATGCATGTAGAAAGAGACGTTTAGATTTTGGTCGGTGTGGCAATCAGTCGTTTTGATTTAGTGGCTAAAGGCGTCAGGGCGCGAATCGAGACGTGGTTGACAGGCACAGTTTGTATGGGAAAATAAAATTGTTGCTATTTCGATTTTTCATGCAATTTTTCCATAATTTCTCATCGTTTAAACCTTCCCTGGACTGCCACAAATATTTCAAAACCGAAATCAACCAAATCGGTCCAGCCTTTCTCGAGTTTTAGCGAGACTAACGAACAGCAATCCATTTATATCTATAAGAAGATGATGATTCGCGTTAAACAACAAATCGATATATCTTCTGTGAATCAAAAAGTGTTTTGGAATTTGGGTTAGGAGTGAGATGAGGTTTATATTTGATTTTGATTTGACTTTACATTCTTTTTGATTTTGCCACAAATTGCGTTTTGCACTCCGCCGATACTCGCACGGGATTAATCTAAGCGCTCACCGTCACTCGGCACTCGACACGCGTTATTTTCTTTAACCCATATAAGTATCGAACATCGATTACCTGCCATAAATCATGTGACACCCTGTGTCAAACCCAGTTTATTATCAAAACCTGTGTATTCATGTTTTGACTTGGCCTACGAATTATGTGGCTACCTACCTTAATGTCAAAATATGATACTTTTCATATTTCTGATAAAATCAACAGTAACTTAGTTAACTGTTATTACTCAACATAATGGCTAAAATCAAGATAACTTTGAACCACCATTATAACTATTATTTTATTTATTTTGATTATTATTGTGAGATATTAAACAGCTATAATTTAAATGTATCATTAAAAAGTAAAAATAAAAGACAAAAACATTTTTCACACATAATAAAAAGAGCAATTGACAGTGAATTTAATTATTACTGGAATCTAATGTTTAAAAAATCAACTTATGGAAATAACTATTCGGTGTGTTTATCCGTCTATGGTTAGTAACTAATTATGATGTAGATTATTTTATTTGTAAGATCCCTTCCCCTGGTGAAAGCCTCACCCTCCCAGCGGTGTCTATATTAGGCTATTTGTAATCAATTTGGACCCGCTGTCTTTGTGATGTTGTCTTGCCATCTCACATGACATTCTCCTGGGCGTTTCGCTGTTTCGTTCTTTTAAACAATTTGTCAACCCAATTGGCGTAGTGGATAGTGATCCTGTCTCTTGCGCAAAAGGGTGTGGGTTCGATCCCCACTACTGGAAAAATATTGTGTGAACAACGGTAGAGCCACGCAGCAGCCTCGGCAGTTGCACGAATGGGCAGGCTCATCCGCGTAAGTACCACGACCTCACAGAAGACCGGCGTAAAGTGGAAGTATGACAAATACTTTCGCGTTTCGTCTGGTGAGTGAGGTAGCCGGAACCCAATTTCCAAAAAGTTTGTCAACGTATCTGCAAACCCTCGGGTGTAGCAGACGCCTATGGGTGGCGGTATTCACATCAGGTAAACCGTCTGCTCGTTTAGCAGCTTTTCACATAAAAAAAGATGAACATAGCCTGTTTTTAGTGTCTGGGTATTTATATATCTATAATATAATATAATCACGATTCAGAACTTTCCTATGCAGAGGAGGCAAGGATGTCTTGGCTGTCTATCTGTCCCAACGAAAATATCCCACTGGAAGTAAACCTACAAAAACAGTGGGATGTTCCTTTGGTGCGGAGAGTACAGAGAGATACGTTTCAATCTTTAGAAAGTAATTTAGAGCGTGCCCGTTTCCTAGGAGTCTCATCTAAAGAATCGAGTTATTGGCTTCACGCTTTACCATCAAGTAACTTGGGCACATTACTTGACGATGAAAGCTTACGCATTGCTGTAGGAATCCGTCTGGGGGCACCGATTTGTCAACCACACCAATGCCCTTGTGGTGTCAGTGTAGACAAATTTGGTCTCCACGGGCTTTCTTGTCAAAAAAGTGCTGGCCGTTTTTCTCGCCACGGTTCCCTGAACGACATCATCCGTAGGGCTCTTGTTTCCATCAATGTTCCATCTATTTTAGAGCCCTGTGGCATTTTACGCGACGATGGTAAGAGACCCGACGGTTTAACATTGATCCCTTGGGAGAGAGGCAAAGCCCTTGTTTGGGACGCCACTTGTGTAGACACTTTGGCTGCCTCTCATCTAAGGGGTACTTCGGTCAGGGCCGGGGCGGCATCGGAGGCAGCTGAAGTAAGTAAATGGCGCAAATATGAGTCTTTATGTTCAGATTATATATTTGTGCCATTTGCTGTTGAAACATTAGGTCCGTGGGGTCCCCGCACATCAAATTTTTTTAAAAGTTTATGTCCTAGGCTTAACGCCGCGGCTGGTGACAAGAGAGCTGGTTCTTTTCTCGCGCAAAGGTTAAGCATAACTATTCAGCGAGGAAATGCAGCTAGCGTTCTTGGCACCATGCCGCGTGGATTAGGTTTATTAGATAATATGTAATTTTAGATAGATTTAATCTTGTAAATATTAGATCAATAAAGATTGTCTAGTAAAAAAAAAAATGTATTTATTTACAAAAGAAAAGGATTTTTATCAGGTATTTAGTACCCGCAGTATATGCTTTGCTTTGTTTGGGACTAGATAAAGTTGTTTAAAAATATGTCCTGAGATATTTATTAAACATATTTCGGCTCTCAATAAGTCAATACATCATTACACATCTTTAAAATTAAGAAAGTTCATAAACAATTCGTAACCGTACTTATGAGTTTTAGGAACAAATCGCAAAATAACTAAGTTTCTTCATCGAAAAAAGTTTGAGGTAAACTGAAACCTTTTCAACGCCGAGATCGCTTAAGTGCTCAATAATGCGAACTTCGATCCCTCACGGAAATTTATTTTGAATTGTGAGCTGATTGCAAGTTTATAATTTAATTTTCACAAGCATTATTTGTGGTTTTATTTCAATATAATCTAATTGAATGATTTCTCAACAGAGTAAACACAGTAATGTCGTTGATAACTTATCATTCTAAATATACATTTTGAAGGTACGTCAAAGTATGTAAGTCGAAGAAGGACGTCGTAAAGGAAATAATAACAGAGGCCGGGAATGCCGTGGTTAGTCTCTCCGCGATTTAATTTTACGAGAAAGTTATTAAAAGAAGCACACATGTTTGAAATGCGTTATCGTTCCTTTCAATCCTTGAGGTTTTCTCGAAGGACGACAGCGAAATTTTTCTCAGTTTGTGATTCATCCCGGGGTGGACTCTATTTGACCAGGGAAATTTGTAAAATTTGTGAACCATTTCACAGAAATAGTTATTAACTAAAAACTCTATAGAGCGACGACCTGTGCTAATGTGCGGGAATTCGATCGATGCTGTTGGCTCGGGCTCATGCTTAGTTTTCAGAAGATTTGTTTGTATATTAATATTGTGAATTTTTGTAGATAAATGAAGAAAAGCTCTTGGCACTGCGGGATTCGTACCTGCGTCTTCTGGTTTCGCGCCCAGACGCATTAAAAAAGGCTTGAAAATCTCGCCATCTATATAGAAAAATTATAATTTAAAATTTGCCATCTTATATAAAAAGTATCCTATATATAAAATTGGATTTTTTCTAAAAACTCGAGAAACTGGACCGATTTTGCTATATTTGCTTTTGAAATGCGGCAGTCCAGGGATGTTTAAACGATGAGAAACTATGGAAAAATTGCATGGGAAATCTAAACAGCGACACTTTTATTTTCCCATTCAAACTGTACCTGTCAACCTGTCAAAAAATTTTTGAACGCGTACCGATTCCTCTAGAAATAATTTATATGGCAAAGCAATGTTTGATTCGATTAATTCTAAAATGTCTATTAATGTGTTTGAATCCCACAGTCTGGACATATAGAATTAATTACAAAGAGGATGAGCAATAATAATATGCAATATTTTATAAAATAATGAATGAAAATCTACACAAAGCGGGCCCAAAACCACCAGTGTTAGAAACTTGAAAGTTTAACAGTAAATACTTTCGTAGTTGTTTTGGATGCCTACGAGCGAATAACGTAGCCTACGTATGTATGTCCATATACGTTATTTGTAGGCATCCACTAAGAAACGATTTATTTACAAGGAAAACGAATGTATTTCCTTAAATACCCAACGAAAAAATCTTGATATGTCTCAAAGTTTAATAGATCACTCGAATTATTAGTAGGGCATAAATAGATATGCCAATTATAAATTTAAACAAGTTACATATAAAGAAAATAAAATTTTTTCGCACTCTGGTACTAGTTATTGCATATAGTCTGGTAGTATCAGAACGTGAATTCTGCCACAGTAAAGCTTAGAAACGTAAAGAATAGTATAAACTTTCATAATAGCTGGCAATATTTACATAACGAAATTGTACTAAGAGCATTAACGCAAGCACCGATCTAGTTTAAGTTTGGAGTGGGTCAGAGGTTATCGTTTCTTGAACTTTAAACGTCCAACATTTTAAAAAACTAAAAAAAAATGCGTTTCATGAAGAAATTTTAAACTACGATTTAAATGAAATGAAATTTTAAAAAAGGTTTTGTTACACGTACTGAATATTTATTAAATATTTTTTAGTAAATTTACTATTTACTAAAAAATTCTTTTGACTTACGATCCAAATTATATAGTTACATATTTTATACATGACGCGATGGCGGCGTTGGTAAGCTATTGGCTTCGGCGTCGGAGGTCGTGGGTTCGACTCCTACATGGGACAAGTAATTGTGAGTCACAGATAATTGTTCCCGATCCGAGTGTTTGTTTCCCAAGGAGAGCTGACATCGGGCAGGCGGCCGGTTACATATTAGGCCGATAAGAGCAGGAGGATGATGATGAAGACATAATAATAGCACTACATTGCTATATCCGGTAGATCTACTGTCTTATCAATAAAATCAATAGTCAATGGTATGTGTGACGTCACACTTAAGTAAAAAACTCATAAACATAATAAAACAGCGCAGCTTTAGTGAATTTCATCATTTAATTTCAATTTTAATAATAGATGGGTGGCTGAATGGCGTGTAGTGCAATATGTCTTTAAATAGTCCAAACAAACTGTCTCTCTTCCAAATAATCCAAAAAGCCGAAAGACGGGGTTACAATTAGCTCTAAGAGACCCAAAAAATATTTTATCCCATTCAAATGTTTTTATATGTCAAGATCACTTTGCTTGTGTAAGCGATATTAAACTTATATTAGATTGTAGCTAAGCAAGCGGTTTTATTAAACGAAGTAATAAATAAATAGGATTCTGAAATAAATTCACTAGTGCTCATGTACTCTGACTGTGGGGTACCTGTTTAGATATCTGCTGCAAAGTGACGTCTGTACTACAGAACAGACCTACTCCTACTGGTCTCTGGATTATGTAAGCTTGTTCCAGTAGCATTCTACGGAAGTACATTCAGGTTATTCGGTGCAACGACAAACCATCATTAAAATAGCAACTGCATGCTTTCATACTCCCGCTGTCACAGAATAGAAATGGCACTGACAGCGCATAATTTTGCTACCACGTTCGTTAACACCATCGTCACATTACAAGCTTCGGTTCTCAATTTATGCTCTGGTCATATTTTACACTCAACCGTTCGAATCCCACGCAATGAAATTCCTCAGTGTTTATTATTGTAAATGAAATAAATAAACCTGAAATGAGATTGTACAAAATGTATGAATTACATATTTCTCGTATACATATAACGTCATCAACATGAAGGTAAAATATGTTTGTAGTTCAACATCATTATTTCAGCCTGATTGATTACACTGGTGAACATACGAGTATGCCGATTAGTTGTGTTTTATAATGCTGCAAAAACACACATTTGTAAAAGCCCATTTTTGATTAAATCAATTTTCATTACACATTTTTTTAAATCGAGATAAATTTAAAGAAGTTGTAACTTTCTGACCCCTAGTGTGGTTTAAAACACAACACACGTTTACGTTCTCATTTTACTAGCGTTACGACTAATGGCAACAATTTATTTTAATAAAAGCGTTGATACGTGATTTGGAAACAAAAATACTCGCTGTGAATGAACATTTAAAAAGAAATTTCGAATATTGAAGTTGGAATTAAATCGAAATACTGTAACAATTTTCATTTCATTTTATTCTATCTTTGAAGGAACTACATTAACCGTGAACAAAGTCGACAGCCCCTTTTGCACATCGCGGCTCAATAACTAAGCGGAACATGTTTTAGCAGTGCTAAGTACTGACAGACATTTTTTTACGAAAGAGGATTTATTTTTCAATTTATGTTTGCAAACTGACTGCGATTTTTCCTGCCCTAAAGCCTCCTTCCTCGCTACGACATCTGTTTATGGATGAATGAAATGGCTTGTTTGGGGGAGTACCAGACCTCGCACGTCGTTTTTTTATTAGGCCGTAAATATTTTATGTTTCACGACATTTTTCACACTACCAACTAAGCGTAACTTGTACTATGGTGCTATACCTGAGCTACGTTGTACTTAAACAGATTTTCCTGTTGTAATCTCATACGGATTATAGGTACTGAAATACCCAGACACCAGAAAAACACTATGTTTTTCACTCACTACCTTCCCAATATTGGGCTCGAACCCCGACCTGAGGCACAACAGCCAGGTTTACGCAGGTTTGCGCTAGGCTCTACGCAAGACATTTGCGTTTAGCCTGGTGAGTGCGGTAGCCAAGGCCTTAATGATTAGCATGTGAAACCACAACTTTGTTGCGGATTTGCACGGGAATCCCGCAACACATAAATGAGTCTTACAAAAACTAATCCTTGTTTCCTGTGCACTGTTATTCTTTCACAATTTATCTGTGCTAATGGTTGGCTTGTCCGGGCTAGTCTCACGGCCTAACAGTAGACAGGAGCGAAGTGAAAGTATACTTTCGCGTTTCTTCGGGCGAGTGTCGTAGATGGAGCATATTTCTTGAATCATTCAATGCGCGGTGGTAAGCACGAAACATCAGGTGAACCGCCGTTTCGCTTGCCTACTTTTCATGGTAAAATATTCACCAACGTTCCGATATGCCCGTCAGCAAAATCACTACATAGTATAAAACAAAGTCGTCCCGCTCTCTGTCTCAGCATACATATGCTTAGATCTTTAAAACTACGCAACGGATTCTTATGCGGTTTTTTTACTACACAGTGATTCAAGAGGAAGGTTTATATGTATAAAATACACTAGCTGCTGCCCGGGACTACGTCTGCGTAGAATAGGCTGAAGGTGTAACATTCAGACAGAAAGACAGATATACATAAAATATGTATATGAATTATAGCCCATGTCTTATTCTGATATATATAGTATAAGCTATATTATCGTAAAGTTTCATTAGAATCCATTCAGTAGTATTTGCGTGAAAGAGTAACAAACATCCATTCCATTCATACAAACTTTCGCCTTAATAATGTTAAGTAAGGATTGCACCCGTGCGAAGCCGGGGCTGGTCGCTGGTCCATACTAATCCTTTCTCAACTCAGGTGTCCTGGATCCGTAAGAGGGACCTCCACATACTGTCCGTGGGCGTGCACACGTACAGTAGCGACGCGCGCTTCGCGGCAATACACGCGGACGGCTCCGAGGAGTGGACCCTCCGCGTTGCGAACGTGCAACAGCGGGACTCCGGCGCCTACGAGTGTCAAGTCTCTACGGAGCCGAAGATAAGCCTGTCGTTCACCCTAAACGTAGTAGGCGAGTTCCCATTCGTTATAACGTAGCTTATTTCATTAATATTCATGGTACACGTTCGAAAAGTGTTTGATTTTGTTACACCTTAGGCTAAAGGCTACAATGGGCGGCCTTCATGATTAATGGTATTCTCTACCAGTCAACCCTTATCATAGTATAAACGTTCAAAGTGTTTGACTAGTTAGCACAAAAGTTAAATATGTCTTTGAACCGATCTCTGGCCATTTCATTCGGTCCAAACTAACAAATAAGTCCGACATAAATCATCTGGCAAACTATGAGCTCTTTAATACAAGTTCGGATTTTTGGCTGTATTCATCGATTAGCTCATTTCTAGCATCTATCTTGACACGAACACAGCGATCATGAGTAACATATTGTGATAATTACGATAAAGATATATACTTACGTTAATTTTATGCAAAGATCGATTATGATAGACAGAAAGACAAATGCCAATATAAAACAACCTTCCAGGCTGAACGAATACAATGGTGCTACAAAGAAGTTTATTTGAAATGTAATGTAAGCGCCGGCTCCTGCTTAGCAATCCAGAGTCGTCGCTGTAACGGAAATTGGCAGAACGAAGTGTAGCGGGAAAACGCGTCAACGGGCAGATTTCGTCAATTTATTATAATAACATGTAATTTCGTTGCAGTATCAAAAGCGGAAATTCTAACAGGGTCCGAAGTGCTAGTACGTGCGGGCTCCGATATTAATTTAACCTGCAAAGTGACACACGCCGTCGACCCACCCAGGTACAGACATAAGTTAAGTTTTCCTCCATCGAACAAATCATTAAGTAGTTCATATAAGAAGACACGCGGAAATATTTGCGACGATTTGTATTGTACACTAGTCTTTTTCAATTTACTTCCAAATACAATTTACAAACAAAAATACGTAAGATTCCAGTTTAATGTTTTTTTATGATCTCACTCAAAATATCGGGTTCCACTGAAAAACAGAATTTCCGTCGGAAACATTTTCACGCGATCGTTTTTACTATTATTTGCCTAAAACAGAACGAATCCTTTGATAGAGTTCGAACAGCATTTATGGATTACATGGATAAAAAAGATTTTTTTATTGGTCCTCTTTTTAACATTACTCAGAGTGTAGGATTTATCTTATAGAGTAATGTTAAAAGGAGGATTTTCTTGTGTTTTAGAGACTTTATAGGACTTTATAGATCCGGAGTAAATATCTGTGGCTTACACACTTATTGGGAACCGAACCCACGGCCCGTGGTGCCGAAGCCAATGGCTTAGCAACTGACCCATCGGAGTCATTTCGCTGGTCGCGCATTGACATTTATTAAGGAAGGACTAGGATTTATGCAAGAAAGATGGCCATTGATAAAGGCAATTTAAGGAAATACGATCTTGGTTACCACAAAAACCATTGCTAAAACACAGGCCCAGCTAAAAGCAGACTCATTTCGAAGTGCTACAGTTTAAGTATAAATCGCGCATGTAATAAAAATAATTATGTTGGATAAATAAATTCTATTGAGCTTTGCTTTTCCTTCCGTGACATACATGAATATATATAAAAAATTAAAAGAAGTTCAAAGTTAAAAGAATTGTGTAAATTTAAATTTAAAATTATAAGTTGCCTAGAAATTTCTGTTTTAATATAAGGTTAATATAAAAATACTTATTTAATCTCTCGGTCGACCAATTTATACTTAATGCACGTCGGAAATTTTTCTCGGAAGGAGAGGGTATTAAAATAGATGCGATATTCATTCAATTTTCTTACTTGTACTTTAATTTTAAAATTAAATTTTATTTTTATTTTCCTGATATTACGGCAAAAAAGATTTAATGACATACATTTACAAAATATGAAGCATGATAATAAAAATAATATACATGTACATTACTGTAAAATAATAGGACAATGGCACATTTATGTTTAAAGTAGTATTTATAATAAATTTTCATTACAATAAACAAAGTTTAGAATAAATCGTTGTCAATGTCCATTTATATTTTATATCATAGTTAGCGAAATTGAAAGCTTCAATGCTTTCAACCGACTTTAAAAAGGTGAAGGTTCTTAATTCGTTTGTTTTGTTTAATACCTCAAAACTCCGTCATTTAAAAATCGATTTTAACCGATTTTCATTGGGTTCGGTTTAGCCCCCATGTGGTCCCATATTAACTTCATTGATATTGGACCATGAACTTCAGAGATGTGCCAGGTAACTTCTCAAAATCAAAATAGAATACGTATCGTGAGTGAGATATTTTAAATTGGTTTCGTATTTTGTTACTTAAAATGTTTAACTAGTTATAGTTGATGCTACATATAGTATGTCTTGTCCTTAGTTTCATCTACTGGTATCGAGGCGACAACATGATAAGCTACGCTCTCCGTGGCGGGATTAGCGTGGAAACGGAGCAACTGACGAAGACAAGTCGCTTGCTGATAGCGCGCGCCACAACAAAGGACTCTGGAAACTACACTTGCGCACCTAGCAACTCTGGTATTTTTCTGATAAAGTTTTGTTTATAAGGAGCAAAAGGTGTCACGCGGGCGGGCGGTTAACCTGATGTTAAGTGATTACCGCTACCCAAGGACATCTAAAACCGTGAGCCTGAAAGCTTGAGGATGCAAAGACAATACTTTAGAAATGTTCTTTTACTTTCTATGTAAGAATGCGTATATTTACATATTCATATGATTATATACATCAGTTAGACAAACGTAATGGACTTCCACTTTCCAAGTTTTGCTGAAGCATACCTCTGTCGGCTTTTCCACATCCATCGGTTTCGGGTATCTTATTTACACTTGGCATTTAACGTGGCTTATTCTACCCTACTCTAGTTTTGCTTACGCACATTATTGTTGGCACCGATATAGTATTAAGATTGATCCTTTTCCACATTCTGACTTATCATTCTACATCATTGTAGTACCGTTTATCCCCGATCACCCCACAATGTTAATATAAAACCACATCTACCTGTTCCACTTTCCCAAAATCCATTATATTGCTTTTTTATACTCTATCGCTTTCTTCTCTATTACTTTCATTCAAGATATATTATACTCGGTAGTAGGATATTCCTTTTTGAAACCTTGTCCTATTTAACACTTCGTACTTAATAACACTAAAATGTAAATCTTACTAATGAAATCTGAAAAATAAATATTTAATATACTGTGCTTTAAGCATGTTCAAAAATGCTACATATTAAAAATAACGTCTCATAATGAAATTGTTATTCTTTTGACAGACACGGCTTCGATATTAGTTCACGTAGTAAATGGCGAGCGCCCGGAAGCGATGCAAAGCGATGCCCGGAAGTTGGATGCGACCGTATTATTTATACCAATATTAACAGTTATTTACTATGTAGACAAAGTTCAATTAGCGAAAATACTTATTAACATTTCCTTTTTGCCCAAATGTTGTTATTCTGTGTTCAAAGCGAATTTCTACCTGTTTTGTTGTTTTAAGTTCAATAAGATAATTGTCACTAGATGACCTGCTGACTCATCATGGCTTTACTGAAACATAGCCGCAAAGGAAATATCTTTTAATAGATCATTTTTGGAACTGAAGAAAAAGGGTACGAATTATTAGTACTAGTTTTAAAAATTACAATCAATCTCAATAATCAAACATTTATTATCATTCGTTGCTAACAAAAATTCAATACTTTCAAATTTCAACAATTTTAATGATTATTTATTCAATAAATCGCTTTATGTGAGGCTAATTTCCTGCAAGACAATAATGCTGAATATGTATATAAGTCAAATTAATTGAAATCTTCTCAATAAAAAAGACGAAACAATTCGTTCAAACTCATTATTAAATATGTCACATAACTATTTTTTAAATTAATTTAAACTAAGAAGTCTATAATTACTTTCATATATGAACTGTATAATTCATGTAATAGCATATTGTAAGTGCTTTTATGAATAAAAATTAAGTTGGTTAGTAAGTTGCCATATCAAAATAGACAAATAATTGTAAATGTGTAAAAAATTATTGAATGTATTAATTCATTTTCTTTCAGCTTGATAATTTAGCTTTGTTTATACAAATTCAAACTATTATACATATTATTATTTTGAGAGAGGTCTAGTACAAATTAATTCATGAACATGGATCGATTTCGATATGAAGAAGATTTATGATATTGCGTGTATGATAGACACTGTGGGTAAAAGGATATGTTGTTTCCATTGTTCGTAGAAATAAAATGTATAATAAAGCTTAATTAAGATTAATCAGCTAAGATCTCATTAGATTTATAGGTCATTATCATTTAAAAACACAATGTCATAGCAAACCTATCCAAGGAAGATATTAATTAAATATCCGGGCTCATATTGACACTTTATCCAAATCGACTTTTTGGCTATACTTAGTTATTTACTGATCCATAATTTAGTCTTTTTTTAATCATACTAATTTAAAAGGGATCAACACACACTATGTGTTTTAAACACGTTTGTAAACTTAAATGGTGTGACGTCGCATTAACGAATACATCCATTATTTGTGGAATAATTATGGAAGTAAAATGTTTTTCCATGTTAATTTCTTTGTTTTATTTAACCCCATTTTATCGCGTCATCCCCAACAAAGATATTTTAAGGCTTGTACGTGCTTGCAGAATTCTCAGAAGAGCAAAATATGCAAACATAAAAAAAAATGCTCTTACGTCATTTTCTAGCAAATGATTAAAATTCCTTCCACAAGTTCTTTTTTAGTTTAAAACGTTTTACCACGCTTATGAATCTAATCCCTTTACATCAGGGCAAAAAAAGACAAGAAGACTACTAGCGGTCCGGACAGACCTTGTCCTGTACCCGACAACATATAAATAAAAAAATGGTAGTTGACCAAATTGTAAATCTAAACCATTCTCGAATCGACCTGTATACACACAAAACAATTCTGTAAAATGGGCCCAGCCGTTTAGGAGGAGCTCTGTAACATACACAGAAGAATTATATATATATCGATAAATAAAGATGCAAGTCTACGCTGTTGCACGAAAATGCAGGTCCGTCCGGGGAAGTACCAAGATATATATAGAAGTGTAACACTTCTGCTTTTCGTCCGTAGTGTGAGGTAACCCGGCCCACTTTAATAAACGGTGGCAACGCATCTGCAACCCTACGAGTGTTGCAAATGTCCATGTTGTATATAATACATATATAAATACAGACAACCGTGATAGTTAGACAGTTGAAATTATCACATACAAAAAATTTAAGTTGGGTTTCCCATACAACAGTAATTTTTTAGCGTTTTTATAGATAATGGTACGGAAACCTTCGTGCCAGAGTCCGACTCGCATTTGGCCGGTTTTTACTTATTTTTATTCCTGCAATATTTTCTTTTTTACAATGACATATTCATAAAAAAATATAACAATAAAGTTGTCATAATTTCACAAATACGATTTCGATATTGCTTGGCGTAATAAATGGGGAAAGCCCGGAAGGTATGCTTTGCATATTACCCGGAACTAGAGGCGACCGTTATGTTTACTCTATTAATGAGCATTGTTTAACTTGATGGTAAAATTCCATTACCGCAAAATTTTTATTGAAATATATTTCAAGTTTTATTATATTTTGCTGGAGGTTTCTATTTTTAGGAACCTCCAGCTTTAGCCTCCAGAATTAGATTATTTCTATTGTTTAAAGTTCAAGTTATTTGTCATATGAAATATGTAGGTACCTACAGCCAAAAAATAAAAATATACTATAGATAGACCATTTGTGGAACTGATCAAAAATATTACATATATCTAATATAGAAAATTCTCGTGTCACGGTGTTAGTAATTGAACTCCTCCGAAACGATTCGACCAATTCGGCGAAATTTTGTGTGCATATCCATGGTAGAGAATCGTACATCTATTTTTCATCCCCCTAAATGTTAAGGGTGGTCCACCCCAAACATTTTTTTCTACTCTACAAATAATTTATATGGCAAAACAACGTTTGCCGGGTCAGCTAGTTGTTATTATAATATACTTGTTTTAAAAATACATTTTTTTATTTAACTACACTTATTGCAAATACTGTGAATTTTTTCGAAGGTTTAAAAAATGTACCAGTTTTATTGTCTTTCTTTGCTAATTTTTTTAAAACTATAATAGTACTAAGATTAATTTTTTACGTAACAATGCATCCTGAATTGTTACACAAAGTGATTATAGTACTCTACAAACGCAGAATGTAGAATTAATTTTATTTACTTTACATCTTTTATAATTGTCGTTATAAAGACAAGACATCCAATTACTGTTTAGGTACATCAAGAAACTTTTAAAATATTTATAATGGCCCTTAAATTGTTGTTAAATTGTTGTTAAATGTAATGTACAACAGGAACACTCAAAACAACTATAATAACTATAATATATTATTTGATTATTTGAAAACTAGCTTTAAATAAGAACTCTCTCCACGATAGTATTCACAGAATTAAACATCAATTTCAAAATTATGAAAATGGTTTGCAAAGCTTTGCTAATTTATTTTGATTGAGTTTAATTTATTCAAACAATATTTCTTTGATTAGTGATTAAGGAACTTTTTCAAGCAACACTAGGGCTGTCACTCCAATTGCGCACGATGAGTGCGGTAAAATCCTCGACCTATTAATCAAATCAATTAAAGCACACCAAACATTATTTAAAATGGATAGAAATGGATAATTTATAAGCCCCTTTTTATCTGTATGTATGTACGTATACTTTTTAATTGACACTTCATGATACTGTGATGTTATTGAGACTTAAAATAAAAGAAACTAGAAACGGGTAAATTAAGTATTTTAATAAATATAATTTTTACATTAAAGTTAAACTATGATTAGTAGTAATTATTTTGACTTTTAATATAATTTGTGCTGTATAACATAAGAAAAACTGACATAATTATTTTTTCTAATGTTTTAGGTTCTTGCAAATTATTTTAGTGCCAATCTAAACGGTTGATACATGAATTATCCTCTGTATCTTTAGAAGCCCCACATAAGTAAATGTGCTCCTATTAACCTAACCTACTAATCGCCGTATAATTTTTAAAGAGAAAGAAAAAAAATCTTTGTACTTTTCTTATTCAATATACATTGTGTAAAGCGCCATATTTATTATTACTAATCTTCTTCTCAACCACCCTTATCCCACTAGGTCGGAACATTACCACATGTGAACCAAGTTATTAATGGTATTGGCTAGGTTTTTTATTACAAGTTGCTTGTATGACACCAATCTTCCTTGGATATTAATAGCGCCCAGATCCTTAAAATTATCGGTGGGTCAAAAAAATTCTTTCTCCGTGTGGGAATCGAACCCACGAGTGCAGTAAACTATTCCTATATTTAATTCTAGAAGAAGTGTCTCGACTTTCATAAGAATGTATTAAATATAAGTCACAATTTTTTTTATTTGAGAAGGTAGCAAGTGAGCAGGCGGTTCACCTGACGTTAAGTGATAACCGCCGCCCATGGACATTTGCCACACATTTTAGTCAGATCACAACAGTTCAAGTGTAACAAAATTGCTACTTCTTCTTAAATTTTTATTATTTTACATTATTATTTAGAAAACATGAAGGTTTCCTGATGATGTTTTCCTTCACTGCTCAGCACATGTTAAGTAACAGTTAAAATTGCAGTTATAAGTTTCATTGGTCCCAGCACCGAAAGCAAACGCCCGGAGTATCATTGTAATGATATATTATGATAGCTGTGTACGTATAGGAACCCGATGGATGTAGCATATGCTAAATCCATCGGGTTATATAAATATACAGTGGCATATACTCTTCCAGATCCCTTGTGCATTCGTTGAGTATCGGAAGATACTCCAACTCGCAAATACAGAAAACTCGTCCAGAAACGCATTTCCTTGTCTATATCCAGGCGGAAAAAGAGGCCCTTATCAACCAGGGATATGGATCGTGCAACGGTTCGCGGGTTCTCACCATCCATGAAGCACAAGGCACTTGCGTAGTGGCGGTATCCCGGCACACGGTCAGCTGTGTTTACTACACAGACGACTGTGACGACGCAGCAGGCCGCCTTATCCAAAAAGCCATGGCGGCATCAACCTGCAAGATAAGAGACTACAACCTTAAAATGGCAATTAGGAACAGAGACGCAGCGGTCGCGAAGAGACTAGCAAAAAAAATAACACAAATATTACCAAGTACCTGCGACGACGAGATCTCCGTCCATTCTCCCTACAGCAAAAACTGTGCAGAATAATAATAATAAAAAAAATATATATATAAATATGAACTCACTGCTGCACCGCTACCAGCCCGGTTGATGTACGCGGCAGTGATAGCCCGAAAAGAAAATTAAAAAAAAAACATGTTAACCAAAAAAAAAGAGTACGGACCACGAGTCTGTAGAGTTAATTGTTAAAGTAAAAAAAATAATGATATATTATATAGCATTGTAATGATATATTTAATGATTATATCATCATCATCATTCTCCGTGCCTTATCCCTAGGGTCGGCACAACATGTTCAGATTCAGATTCAGATCAGATTTTTAAAGAAACATTGCCCTTACTTTAGGATAACATTATCCTGTGTTGTAAGGAGGTTTTACAAACATAAATTTCACGCGATTCGGAACTATTATCTGTGGGTCACACAAATAGTTGTCATGTTTTGAACGGTTTTGGCTATGTTTTTTATGACCGACCGCTTGCCCGTCGTCAACACAAATAGTCATGTTAGTGTGACCCACAACTAAGGTTGTGAGTCACACACATACTTGTCCCTTGTGGGAAATCGAACCCACGACCCCGAAGCCAAAGTCAATGCAACGGCGCCATCGAGTCATCATATTTAATGTTTATATAACAGAAAATTGATTGATTTCACCCACGTATGTATCTAAATCATTGTACTTTCGATTACATTAAAACCTACTGCTCTCTTAAAACTTATTGCGCAAAATAAAAAATAAAGATTCCCAATCCCAATATGAATTCGGAACTCTATATTTAGCTGATAGGAACTACAAGTACAATGAAACAAAACAAGAAGTCAAAGTAGCCGATGTTCGGAGATGAAGTTACTTCTCTTGCTAGCTCGCACACGATATATACGTGAACATTCAATTTGATTAAGTTTTGCCCGTACACACAAGACCACTCTGCCACCCAGGTGGGGAAGGAAAGGATGCCATTTTATTTTTTTTACACATTTCACGATCTTTTGCAGTCCTGTTTTTGTTTTTACACACATTCCTGTTGCTTCGTAATAGGTATGTGTATACGGTATATATTCATAATATAATACACTCTCTGTCAGTACAGTTGTATATACATATCCATTTATTTTTTATGTATTGTATAGTTTATTTAATATGATCTACGTTTAATAGGTTTGTAAGTATTACTAAAATTTTGTTTGTGTTCATAAATATAATTTTTGACGTACCACAGAGTAATAAATGCGTTCTCGAACCATATACTATAGCATGAATTCTGACTAATGAAGATGTCTAGACAAGTAAAGTACATTAGTAGTTTTTTGCTCAATAACTTTTGACCTCATTACTTTCTCCTTGAGAAGGTTATTTAAAACGTAATATAAGATACGCCAGTTTACTATTGTTATTATATAAATACTAGGTGACCTGTGAGAAATAATCGCACGTGATCAGTCATCGGATGATAACGTGTACTAAACAAAATGGTAAACGTGTAAATAATTATTTATCAATTAATGGTATCTTATTGTGAAGAACAGTCTACATTGCTATCAATAATTTACACAAAGAATATAATAGATAACATGATCATGGTATTTGCATCAGTAACATTACATGTCATCGGTAACGGAAAGGTATATTTCGTAAATAGCTGCAAACATAAGCTTTAAAGTTGTTTCTGAGTTTAATTAAATTTGGTGGAGAATTATTGATGTTATAGCATACCTACGGACAAAACCACCTTTGAGAAATAATATACAATAGAGATATTAATTAAAGATAATTAACATACCTATCACATTTATACTTCTATCTATATAATAGGCTGGGGAAAAAGTTTCTTCGCATTTTATATGAAAATTCAAAACATTTTTTAATAAAGTTTATTTACATTTAACTAAAGTATGTAAGTGCCATTTTGTTCGATAACTTTCTGCCATCTTGTAGGAGGGACATGAATGGGATCATGCTTTAGAAATTCTGGGGCTTGTGATGAAAATACCGCGACAAGTGGTTTTAGCAGTCCTCTCGTGATATTAACCTGACACTACCTAAAGAATTCTGAAGAGATCGAAACAAGTGGAAATCTGAATGTGCAAGGTCAGGACTATACATTAACACCTCCCAGCCAATCCCTCTTAATTATTGCTGAGTGGCTAGAGATGTGTGAGTTCTAGCGTTATCATAATGAAAAACCCCCTCTATTGATTAATTACGGCCGCTTTCTCTCAACTTCTTGCTTTAATCTCATCAGTTGTTCGCAGTAGAGTTCAGAATCTATGGTCCTGCCCTGGCGGTAACAGCTCATAATGAATAAAGCCCTTCCAATCCCACCATACACACAGCATTACCCTGTTGCTTGTAGGGCCTGACCAACCTTTTTCGCACGTTCTTATCGTACGTGATCCACTTTTCATCACCAGTTATCATGTTTTTCAAAAATGGTTCGGCTTCATTACGTCTTAATAAAGAATTACACGGTGAGTATCATGAGTACACGGTTCATTAGGTTTTTTTCAGTGAGCTCATGAGGCACCCAAATATCGAGCTTTTTTGTGTACCCAGCTTTCTTTAAATGCGCCAAAACTATTTGTGGTCAATTCCCAGTTCTTCAGCTACACTACAACACAACTACTCATATGCCGATCTTGCTCCACTTTTTCAAAAATGGCATCCATTTTATCCGTAACGATAACATTCGTAACAGTATCGCCCAGAGCCAGGTGCATCTTTGACATCAAAATTTCCGGATTGAAAACGCTTAAACCAAACTTGTGCTACTCTCACAGAGACTGCACTAGGTCCATAAACATCACAAATTTTTTTCGTGGCTTGAGTTGTATTTTTACCTTTTTTGTTGTAAAATGTATCGAATTTCTTCATTCGAATCACTCATCTTAACAGTAAGAAAAACAAATGAAAATCACACATTTTCCTAATTTGGATTTGGAATTATCTTTTTTAAAATTTAAACTTCTTAATAATACCAAAACCAGCCAGATACAAATGGTATAGCCATAGAGATTAAACTAGTTATAAGTTCATGCTTTTGAAGTTATTTGCGAAAAGAGTTTTTCCCCAACCTAATATAATGAAAATATGCTTAAATTGAAAGAAGCAATGTTTATATTATTTTGTATAAAGTATACATAAGCACACAAATATACTTTTTGATTGTTATAAGTTTACTAGTAATCAGAACACGGTACAATTCTCATTCAGTGTGAATACTATATAATACGAAGTATATACATTAAATCACAACATTCCGGCTTTCTCTGCAAATCTTTTGCATTTCTGTTCTTCCGATTGAGATCATACGGAAAACGACAAACAAGCCCTATTATAAAACCTTCCTTCAACGGGTAATAATAATCACAGTACATAAATGATGTATATGTCTTTTTCCTTTTTATTTCTTGGTATTTTCTTTGGCTACTCAAGTATAAAGAGAACGCTTTTAAGTAGATAATAGTTCCACGTGTTTATATTTAGGTTGGATGCATGATCAATAACTTGTCAAGGAAATTAAATCCAATATTAAAATTAACAAAGACATGTTGTAAAGATATGGCTATCCACTATATTACGAGTATGTATAAATGTTGACCTCTAACTTCGTCTGCAGTCAACCATTAATATTTCCAACTTTCTCAAACATTTAGTTAATACCCTACAGATTGTACTCAAATTCCAAGGAAAGTGTAGCAATTTTCCAACATTTAATATCTAACTCAAACATTTAATTACATCTTAAAAGCTATTTCTAAGTAATGGATGTAAATAATAGGATATATTCTTCATCGTTATAACTTTTTATCTGTCAGGGCTACATATTAACTGATAACATCGAAATGATATGTAATATGCAGACAATTCCATTGTAATTTCACTTCTAGGTTCGCTCCCACACTCGCGCTTTAAAGCGTCATAAGTAATTATTTAACAGTAACAGGACCTTTTTCCCATCGGCCCTTTTCACCGCTTTGGTTTCCTTTGATGCTTTGTATCTTTTCAATCGCGATGATATATTACTACCATTAATACCGGAGTTAAAATGTGTTACAATTTCTGCCACCGAACCTTGGTACTAGAAAGTATCAGCGTAGGTGATTACTATTGTATTACTATTGTAATTAGATACATACGTATTCTGGAAAACATCGGCAACCAACAGAAATGTACACAAAGAAATTGAATGCAGTATAAGGCAATTTGGAAGCGACGCAAAATGTTCGAAAAACGAACCTTTTTGAAATGCTTAGCTTCATGTAAGTAAGGAAAAAACTAACCAAAATAAAAAAACTCTTTCAAGGATGGCAAGCTCGTCCAGGAAAATACCATGGTATTTTTACGCTTCGCGTGGTGGGTGAATTAACCTAGGCTCTCTATTTTAGAGGTGTGCTATTAGATGCGTCTGCAATTCACGTGCTGCACTGGACGGCGGGATCACTTAACATATGTCCCGTGATAAGGTGAAGCAACAGCTTGTTTGCTACTTCCACACATACAAAAAAAATTTTCTGCCTTCTGCATAACATTCCCAACCGTGAAAATTCCATTTTCATATTAGTTTATTCTGTTTTCAAAAATAAAAGAAATCCTTCACATAAGTCCCAACATTTTTAGTCTCCATACGAATATAATTAAATAATTATAAATAACATAAAATATAATTCTAATATATCTTATAAGAATCATCGCCCATTACTTTAAATACATTTATAAAAAATTTAATTTAACTTTTAAATAATCTCGCGTGACTCTACCAAACCATTTTTGTTGATTTGTCCTCCTTCCACGAAGCAATGAAACAACGGTACAAAACTATTTGTAGCATACGAATAGCTCTCAGTGTTCGGAGAGTTCCACAGGCCATTTTTTATTTCGTTTAAACATATATTAATAGTGGGATTGATCTAGTTATCACATTTATCATATAAAATGTAGTAATAATTACACATGACGGTAATATTTACAATAACCACATAAGGCACCTTTTTCATCCTCGATGCACGGTTTCTATGGGATGTTTAAATTTATAAAATACCCCGAATTTTATAAATTTTACATATCTAGCTAAAGTTATTTAAATATTTTACTTAAAACCTTTAAAACAATTTAAAATGTTGGAATAGCACATGATATATATTTCATTGAATTCATACATCCTGTTGGGAAAACTACTTACTAAAGTTTTTTCTTTTACAGAAAAAAGCTGATTAATCCAAACTCGATACAAAAAATGCTTTTAACAAAATTAAGATACCATTTTCGAAAGGATTTAGGATAAATTCTTTACCCAAGAAATATATTTCAAATCTTTAAGCTAACACCTGATCTTCTATCTAGTCTCTGGACGATAATTTTTACTCTTTCAAACTATGCCAGTTCATAGTAGCCAGAAAAATATCCCTATTATATAATAGGAATATTATAATGGTACATATCCAAAAATGGGACATATCCATTTTTATATAAAGCTATTTACCACTATTTAACCACTCCATTGATAATGTATATGATTTTGATTTGTCATTATTATGACCGAGATATAAACTGGTACGATTTTTGCATATAGTAATAATTTCATATACCCATACTGTTTTGTCTCGGAGCAGTTCACTGTTTTTCTGCCTTAATAACTGTGCTGAATGTAATGAAAAATCACAGCGTCAAGGTTTTTCAAACCTCGAAAGTTTAATCTGAACTACATCGCGCATGGTAAAACCGCAAAGTTTTTAGAAGCATTGGATTTTTCAGAACAACATGTTACATGCACAAGAAACTGCACACGGGAGTTTCAAAATGCTTGTAAATTGTGAATGAAACATGTATTAATATCACCACATTTAATAAATTCACTACTGACCCTTAAATTTACGACAAATATAAATGACATAGCCGTATCTTTATTGGCCCATAGGCATTTTATATAAGTACTATAGATTGTAATAAAGTATGAAGAGATTTTCGCGAGGTGAAGATGCTCAGCTCAGTGGTTACTGTCTGGGCGGATTATCTATAAAACGCAGGTTTGAATGCCGTGGCATCGAGATTTTTTCAGGAGTCTATGTACAAAAATAAATTCCATTTTAAGTCCTGTAGGACTTAAAAAGATGAAACCAAAAGTGTACTTTGTTTCTATAGAAAATCGTTTCATTTCATTCGGCGACGTTGAGCCGCCGAACGTTCTTTACATAATACAGAGGCATCATGGCAACTTTTTAATCTGATGAGAAAACACAACTCATGTTGTCTTTGGGCATCTTTATGAATAAAGAACGATATAATAACGCACCGGTTTGCATCTACATACACCATACAAGTTCAAATTTACCCCCGCCTCTTTCCATTTTCCGCTCCTAACAGCGAGCAGACAATTTCTTGCAAGTTTATTTTATGAGTACTAAAGTAGTTAAGTAAATCGTCGTCGTCAATTATGATTTGAGATAGACAAAGTATACTTCAAAGTATGTCGATCAATATGTTAATTTATTTTCGCATTAATTAGTTTACAATCACCAGGACGAAGGGGCGGGTAAAGCTAGCTTCTTATGTTTATGGAAACAAACACGGGTTTAGCCATGTTAAAAGAAAAAGTAAGTTTTAAATCTTATTCGGAAGTTCGTCGAAGTTAACCACGAATACCTGCTACTTTAAAGTAGCTCGCAAAGTTGAATAAAACATGGTGTTAGTAATCGGTTACTTGTACAGGTCCGAGTTGTCAACTTCTTTATATAAAATATTCTTTAGTATCAAATTGACATTTGCATGCTGAAGTCAGCTGAATATGTTGCACCAAATTATGGTAGTTAAAATCACAATGTATTTTCATTTTCTGGCAATAATGTCATTCATTATTTGACATAGTGTTGCTGTTTATGAATATAAGTAATATGAATGATGACCCGACTGGCGTAGTGGATAGTAAACTTGTCTTTTGCGCCTATGATGAGTTCGACAAGTATATAATCAAAGTGAGTTAGATTCCTTCGACAGGAAATACGTTGTTTGATAAACATTGTGTTCTTTTAGTGTCTGTTTTTTCCTTTATTTATAATTTGGATTTAGTTACACGAGGAAAGTCTGTTCACCTGTGTTTCATCATCATCATCATCATTTCAGCCTGTTTGAGGCCACTGCTGAACATAGGCCTCCGCCATAGACTGCCACGAATTACGACCCTGAGCCACCTGCATCCATCGACTTTCCGCACATTTTCACAGGTCGTCACTCCAACTAGAGGGGGGTCGTGCTACACTGCGATGTACGAGGCTACAAAATACTTACTTTTTAGTGATTCATTTTCATGCCACTTCTTCCATATAAAGTGAAAATATAGATAAATTATGTTCCTTTTAACTTAAATCTCCCTTTCGTTAAACACGTAAAAGCGTGTGCTAAAAGTAAAAGAAACCCGGCGAGACAATGTTCATTTGTGCATATGTAAGTATTTTCCTTTTTTACGTTTCTTAAGTACTCTTGCATTCAGATGTGAAAATTTTATCTCTTCCCGACTTTAAGGAGCGGACATAACTTTAAATTTATTATACGGTGCATTTATTTTATAATATTTATATCAATGATAGAAAAGAATACTTAAATATATATATATAATTAGTAATTTACACGGGAATTAAGTGTAGGATTTTCTGGTATTGGTTACAATAATTTACTGCCAACATATTTAGTAATGTTTAATACATAATTGGCACAGATCGACGGCTACAATAGCAGCAGATTACTTTACAAGGTAATGTTCTAACAATGGATGGACAGTACCAAAATAAACCTTAATGCTCAACAATACCAATATTGGGTATTAAATTAGTAAAGAAATAAAGCGTATTATTTTGCAGTTTTCGATAGAATTGAAGACAATTCGTCCTTATTTTTTTTTCTATTCAGTATTAGTTACAGTAACGGTATTTACAAAAAAAACTTACTATTTATATTTTTTTTTATAAAGTGTTTATGAGTATATATATTTTTTTTATAAACGTTGCCCTTACTTTAAGATAACATTATCCTGTATTGTAAGGACGTTTTACAAACATAAATTTCACACGGACAAACACCCGTGTGGGAATCGACCCCACCACCCCCGTCGCCGAAGCCAATACCTTGGCGACTGCGCCACGGAGTCATCAGTAATATACAGCGTGTCTTTACCATCGCAACAATAAATGAACACACATATAGAGGATAACTTTTTAAAATTGTATTAAAGATTTACAATCTTTAAACATTGATATTTAACGAGTTATCAAATTTTCCAAAACAAAGATTTTTAGAACAGCCTTACGTATAAAACTTATGTAAAGTTTATTTGTAAAGGTCACAAAGCATATGAATGGGTTGGAATGAAAAAGTCTCTGAATGCATGAATCAGTCAGATGAAGTTGTATAGGATGTTACAAATTTTGTTCCTTTTTACTTAATTACTTTGTGTGAAAAATATTTTTTTTAGTTATGGATTTTTTTAACGTTAATATTTTTTTATGATTGGCAAGTAGCGTTAGACGTGTGTTCATTTATTGTCGCAGTGGTAAAGACACGCTGTATATAGGACATGTAACAAATTTAAATTTTTATACTGCTAATCTCTCCACTGATGATAAAACATAAAAATTTGTAAAAAGAAGGCGGAGAAGGAAAAGTTTTTTGCCGCTGCGGGAATCAAATCCACGTCTTCCAGATTCGTGCCCAGATGCTTTAACCCTTAAGCTAAACGGCCGATTGCCACACCGACAAAAATTTCAACCCGTTTTATCTACTTTGGTTTTTCTACGTTTGTTTTATCTTTTTTGGTCGAGCCGTTTCGGAGGAGTTCAATTACAAACACCGCGACACGAGAATTTTATATATTAGATAACAATATTTAAAACAAATAAAAACGTGACGATTACGCGAGTTCCATACTTTTTTTTTTCACTAGGAAAAGTGCTCAACGCACCTAAAGAAGTTTTCTCTTCAAAAAAACAATTAAACGTACGGTTAAATCCGTACCGCGTTTAATTTTAAATATTATCCTCCGACTGCGTAGAATACTTTGCCTAACATAACATGCATATAACGTTATCCGTTTTAACTGTTCACGGGCACAGCTCAGTCTAAGGTAAAAAAAATCCGGTGAGTATTAAGTGCGAGTCCGACTCCCGCACTAAGGGTTCCATACCATTATTTACGAAAAGGGAAAATTTTAGTATTTGTTGCTATAGTGACAAAATTAATACATCTGTAAAAAATTTAACTGTCTTACTATCACGATTGTCTTATGTCTTGTACTATCTGATGTTTGTGCTTTCAGTCCCGATACTATTAAAGCTTCATCTGACACAGAACTGGTGGGCTATGGCCAGAACCCACGGGTTTTGGCCCTCCGCTGTGGGTAGAGCCGGCTATCACGTTTCATGGGATACAGCCTGGTGACAGATGGACAGACAGATAGCGGAGTCTTTTTTTTATGTGAAATGTTACCAAACGAGCAGACGGTTGACCTGATGTTAAGTGAAAAACGCTGCCCATGGACATCTGCTACACCCGAGGGTTAGAGATGCGTTGACAACCTTTTGAAAATTCGGCTCCGGCTACCTCACTCACCAGACGAAACGCGAAACGAAAGTCTTAGTAATAGGGTCCCGTTTTACCCTTTGGGCACCGAACTGTGACATCAAGACAATAAGCACCATATGATTAACACGTGCAACACCATTAATGTAACCTGTGTAAAAAGAATAAAAAAAAACTTTCAAAATCCATTAAAGCATTTTTATTATTATGAAGCTTTCGAGTAACTTAAGAACCTAGACTATAATTTTTTTTTTATTTATTTAATCCAGTAATAAAGTACAATAACATAAATTATTCTCTGCCAAACTGTGATGCAGTTTGTCGGCAGCAGTTTCATGGATCATAGATGGAAATCTTGGAAAACTCCAACAGAAGTTGGAGTATTCCCAAATGAATCCGATGTAAATATTGTATAATTCATTTTAAAACTAACAATGGTCATTTACGTATATCAAAAATATTAAAGCTGTCACATATTTTTCAACTAACAGGTACTAGTTTTAACACTTTTTGAAAGAAAGGGCGTATGAAATAGATTGTTATTATTTGTAATTGGTAATGTATCTATTAGACGAAATCGAACTTTAGTTAATATATCTTTCAAATAATAATAAACTTGGTGCCAGTACTGTTACCGTATATTGTTATCTATACGTACATATATAAGATAAGAGATCTCACGCTCTTTACTTAAGTGGGAAGTAACTAGTCTTCCGAGAGTTTTCATATAATTTATTAAACAGGGGTGGGCGGACCTGTCAGTCTACTTCTGAATTATTGAAAACGTATTCACCAATTTAATCTAACGATTTGTGATCTCTAGAAGTTAATTATGTTTGGTGTGAACAGTATAAATTGTTCTATCAATAACCTATAACAAAAAATTCACTTAAATTACGAAAGATAGAAACGTAATGAAAATTATGTAGGAGCGTTGACGCTCCGGAATATGACGGTGCAGTACATAAATCATTTTGTGCGATTACAATGAAATCGCAAGAGGATCTGATCTTGTATATTGTAATCTATCTTGTATCTTTCAGTCCAGAGACTGCATAAAGTTTCACCTAATACAGAACTCATGGAAAAAACAGTTTCCAATGCTTACCGCCACAACCGTTTACCTCACCCGCCAGACGAAACATGAAAGAGTAAGTTATCCTTCCACTTCACGCCAGTCTTCTGTGCAGCCGTAGTACTTCCTAATACAAGCCTACCCATTGGACAATAGCTGAACCTGCTTCGTGGTAAGGCCACAGTTAAGTTTTACTGTTTTATGTTTTTCGAGACACGTCACGATACACGAATGGTTTTTATTTTTGGGTAATGATGTATATAACGACGTCTCGTTTCGGTAAACTACATCAGGGACAGCTGACACCTGAACCGTGCACAAGCCAAGCTAGAAATTGTATTGCAGTATATATTTCGAAGATATGTGAAGTCCGCCAATCCGCAGTGGCACCGCGTGGTGGACTATGCCCTGATACCCTCTGTAAAAAGAGGAGGCCTTTGCCCAGCAGTGGGATATGTATAGGCAGTTACTTGCTTTTTGTAACATGTGTGAACCTGTGGTAGGGCATTTGTGCTCGACGATGGATTAAAATCGTATAGTGACGTATTATTTCGATTGTCTATTATATAAAGAGGAAAGATTTGATTGTTTGTATGTATTGAATAGGCTCCGAAACTACTAAACCGATTTGAAAAATTCTTTCACTGTTGAAAAGCTACATTATCCCTGTTTGACATAGGCTATATTATTTTTTCAAAAAAATTAGGGATCCTTACTAAAACTCCAATAATGTTACTCAAGGTGTACAAAAATTACCTAGAATATTCTTTACATCGCCTGCGCTGCGAAAACTATTGATGATAGAATAAAATAATGTACTACGACTTTGCAGACCACATCATTATTAACAAAAATTGTCGCGACAGCATATGTCTAACTATTATAGTTATGCCACAATAAGTGTTCTATTATTTTAAAATTTTGATTGAAATGCCGCCGCTAACAAAGGCTGTTTATTTGTATCTTGGTATTAATCCTTATAAAAATAAATTACTTCATATTTAAGACTGTTTCAATACCTTCATAAAACTTTTTGAATTATTAAATTCGGACATTCCATTCCTTAGATATTGTAAGTTTAAAAATGTTACTATATTGTAATTTAACTATCCAAACAGCTTAGTGACTGACTTAGTAGTTCTCATAAGTTTTCAATCACATTTATACTGGTAATTTCTGTTCAACAGCTAGCAAATTATTAAATACTAAGGAAGTTAAATTTTTTATCATTTTAAAATACCAAAAAGATCAATTTCTCATCTTTCTAGAAATAGTTCTCAGACGAGGACATTAAAAATACGTCATAATGTGGAATCTTTACCGGAAACTGAAAATCGTCTTACAAGTCTGAGAGAGTCAAGTAGAGTGTTTGTTGTTTTATTTTCAATACATTTTCAATATGATGGCAAAAAGATATCATAAAGATTGAATTACAATGAGGTTGTAATCACCAGAGACTGTTGTCTGATGATCCGATGATCATCAGACATCGGTCAACAAAAAAACCAGAGATGCGATGATTTATGTCCGAAGCTATGGGAGACCAGACTTATTTGTCACTTTTACGTGACGTAATTTCAAGGGTATTTCATTAAAGATGAAGAAATTCATAAAATTATTCCCCAAAGACGAAATATTCGGAAGGTTTTATGGGTGTGTATGATAATTTTTACTTTTAAAAATTTTGTTAAATACCCGTGCGAAGCCGGGGCGGGCCGCCAGTTTCAAATAGTTTCTGACATTACGTTACGCCTACATGTTATATTTACATTTTAACTATATACAAACTGTCCCGAAAATATATATAATAAATATTTGTTACATATGTTTTGTTCGTGTTCAATCAATTAATTCCACATTTGACATCAGCCTGTAAGTACAGACTACTACTTCATTATACGAAAATTATTGCCCCTGAACATTTATGTCCTATGAGTACCAGCTAATAAAATCGTATCTTCCCCGAAGCTCTTATCACATTTATAATAATAATAATAAAATATCTTTATTCACATAGACCCTTGCGCGTTCTTATGAAACGTCTAAATTTTACAAAGAAATTAATACGTTCGTAAGTTACCATCGTTTCTAATAGGTAATTCATCCAATTCCGGGGAAAAAGAAAAATTGAAAGGGACGTATTCATCTTATCAATATGGAGGACAGTTAGATTTATACATGTAATAAGACTTCATATAATTAATACCAAGTTACTTTGAAGTTTCTTTTTCTTTGAAAAATCTCAAAACCTTCGCCATATTACTGTTTTTTACATTTGCTTTTTTTTTTAACATTTGCTTACACTTTTAGTTTTAATAACTTCCTGGCTAACCTTAAGAATCGAAAACAACAACAATGATAACGGTTAAATTGCTACTGAGTTGTACAAGTACAATGTCACCCGTGCCAAGTTGTACGCTCACCTTTACGAGAGTAAATTACTCTCTCGGTCACCGTAGCCTATGCATACACAAGCAAGCGGAGGCAAGGACCCTCCGCCCATGATTGTACAGAAGAAGGCACAGTGGAGTCGTATCTCCATTAAATAAGGGCGTAAGTACCTTCGTGACTTTAGCCCGGAAGGCAACGCAAAACACCGATAGCAAGGTATTCTAATATTTTTGCTAACTCCCATAACTTTTGAAAAGACACGATATTCTTACGAGAGTGGGTTTCCGTACCAACTGGCTGCTGGAGAGTCTTATTACGAAATATCAAATGAGAATTTACCGCTGTTTATAATTCTAATGGAACAAGCACACTAACGCCCGGTTTCTGAAACACTGATCATCGTAGATGTCATCTAATCAACTGTCAAATGCTTTTCAAATTTCATTTGTGTAGCCAAAAGGATGGTTAAACTCTTTGAATTGATCATTCTGAGCATTAAGAGGTTCATTCAGGGCAATTCAGAGAGTTTAACCATCCTTTTAGCAACTAAAATGAAGATCTACGATGATCGGTGTTTCAGAAACCGGGCGTAAGTTACGCATTATTCGTAGGATGCACGTTCGGCAAAAGTAGGTTCACTTTTGTTGAACGTGTAAAGCGTTCAGAAATTTCATGAATTTCGTTGAAGGTACGTAAATTTGATATAAAAATCAGACTCTCATTGGAAACAAAATCCTATGAAAAGAATAATATAGTCAATATAGTATATAGTCAATATGCCTTGTAGAAAACTGAATACAGAGACAAATCCTACAATAATGGTAATTTGGGATCAGGAAGTTCGCAATTGGTTCTATTCTAAAAGCGATTCTCATCCCGCTCGGTTACATATATTTATTCGAACTTTCTAGTCTTTGATCATTTGTTTCAATCGGTCTAACACGAGCGAAGTCTCAATTTTAGGTCGGAAACTCACTTCCTAAGTCCTTCCAATAATTTCTCTTATATACATAATATATCTCTTATATCGGAGAGAGATAGGTTATTTGAAAATTTTATATAATTTTTATTGAAATAAACTTAATTATTACAGCTATTGTACAGTAAGTTACGTTTTTGTAATAACTATAGGGTTTTTGTAATAACGGATTTTTTTTTATTTTATCAAGCAATTATTATCTACTATTAATATCTTTTTATATAGATTACTAATTAGCAATGGTTAATGGTAAATAACAGTAACAGTTAGCACGGTGTATATCTCTAGCTGAGAACTTATGATAATTTTTTCTAATTAAATTACTCGAAAGTTTTGTTAATATAGCCAAAAATTATTTTAGTTACCCGTTTCTTAGATTTTTAGTTAAATCCGTTTGCATTGAAGCAACGTATTCGTACAAATAATTTTATATTTAATACGCATGCGATAGAACTACATTTCCTGTTTCAACAAGGTAATACAAAGTTGTGAACTTGTCTCTTCGCAATAAGCTCAATTCCTGAATATAAGTTTCATTTAATGTCACTTGAACCAGGTCTGAGCCTGAGCGCGAGAGTCGAGCCTCTATTTTGGGTAGTTACCCAAATAGAGAAATAAATACCCAACATTTACAACTTACCATCTTTAATTGTACGTCTAGATTCCTATCCGAGACTGTCAAACTTATATCGTTTAATTAAAACATATCGTTTCATATACTCGTATATTATAATTAAATGTATTCCCACGAAACGACGCAGCTACTTATAGAAAATAATTATACTGCAATCCTATTAATTATTGTGACTCCATTAATAATTACATAAACTCAATTTAATATCGAGACAGGTATATAACCTAAGTAAGAAATACGATAAAAATCATAACACAGACAGCGCCTTTAAATAACGGGTAAGTTTTCGTTTTCTAATTTAGAGACACACTCATTTATAACAAATTATTACGTCAAGGACTTAGTTACGTTTACTAACTTCAAGTTAACCGTGTACAATTCTTGAAATTCTTTTTTCGCATTTCTCGCATTTTTTGTGTGTTATTTTAATTCCTGAAATCACAAATGCTCTGCAGCATTAATGTTCACGGGACAGACACAGGAGGGATCATAAAAACTGCAAAGTAATTAGTTTCAAATATCACAATTCTTATCGTTTCAATGTCAGAGATTTTCAAAACACAGAACATTCATTACCGTAATGCGCAGGTTGGGTTAAGTCATCCAGAAGTAATTAGCATTAACATTAGATGTAGACGACAACTGTAGATCTGACTAACCTACTTTTAACCGTTCCATAATTTATGCAAGCCCAACCTGTCAAAGTTCACTTGATTACCTAGAAATTTGAAATTTAACTCTGTACTTTATAGAAAGAGAAATTTTAAAATATTGAAAGTGAAAATATATAAAATATGTATTATGACTGAGAGTCGCTTTTTACCGTTTTTAATTTGCTTGCCATACCATACCTAGTCGAACTGATCATATAAATTTATTAAAAAAAATATCATTAATATAATATGTAGATATCTCTTTTATAAAATGAAAGCTGAAAATAAAAAAACAAGTATTACAGTAAGGATAAGCCTTCAAAAGTAATTACGTAAAGAGCAATCATATTTTTCCTTTTAGTCCTTTTTTCCGCTTTTGTTCCCCTTTCAATCGCGATGACATATAACTATCATTAATACTGATAAAAAATGTATTGTCTATGGTCTCTTACGGGCGATTCCTGTAAGGAAAAACAAAAATATAAGATTATATTATATAATCTACGAACTTTTTACGAACATTTCGCGGACGGATGAGAATGAAATTTCCCACACTAATGGTTTATTTAGAGAATTTTAAATCAATAAAAAGAAACATTACACACCCTACCATATATAATTAATTATGGTCGAATTTCGACCACGAGGCGACCACTTGTTAATGTAAAGACACGAGTTCCTAAAGCATTTTTTATATGAGAATACGGCAAGCGATTGTTTACCTGGGTTAATTGATTACGGTCGCGGATCTGAGGCACCAGAAATTATGAAGATCCGTTGCCGACCTTGAAGAACAGTAGATACTGATTATCTCACTCACCACATGGAACAAAATTCTTATTCTCGCTAATCTACCGTACTTCCCCTAACAATTTTCTGTGGTAAGGTCACGCAGCTTTGGCTGTTGCACGAATAGGTAGATCCGTCCGAAGAAGTACCACGACCAGAAGACCAGCGCGAAGTCGAATTATTATTTTTTCGTGTTTTCTCCAGTGTCTGTCCAAATTTAGAATTCCCTACGTTAATGGGTAAAAAAGGAGCCCTTGCAGGATCGAATAGCGCCGCCCATGGACATCTGCTACACCCGAGGATTACAGATACGTTGACAACCTTTAGAGAAGGGTCTGGCTAGCTCACTCACCAGACGAAACGCAAAATACTTTACGCGTCTTCTGTGAGGTCGTGGTACTTACCCGGACGAGCCTGCCCATTCGTGCAGCAGCCGAGGCTGCTGCGTGGTCCTAACCACAGTTAAATACATAACACACCTATCCATATCCTCGGAAACATGGCAACGCACAAACGGTATTGAAGTTCCTACGTACATAAAACTAAGAAATGAACTTCATGGGCACAGTGATAATCATGAAAGTGAAAGCTGCCATAAAAAATGAGTAATTTTCTGGTACGGTGTTGCTCAGCGTTGGCTGTATGAAAAATTTAAGCGAAACTTTGGTTTACTTATACTAACAACTAACAATAATATTAATATAATACTAACAACGTATTGATAAAAATATTAAATTATAAATATACATCAATGATAAGAAAATTAGATTTAAATACATAACCTCGATAATACATTTTTTTTTACTTAATATGATTAATAGTGCGCTTTCAGTCCTTGTAATGTATAAAACACAGTGAACGCAAATAAAACAAGTTTTGATAAAACATAATTAATTAACAAAGTATCTATTACCTCAAAAGAGACAGTGAGAATAAAAAAATGTTTATATATATTAAAGAATTAGATTAAATAGTTCATTTGTTTATCAAATTAAGTTTGTTTGTTTTTTATCGCAAAAAAAAATAACTTATAATTTTTAAAAACTTCACATTAAGATAAAATTTGCCGGTATGAGATAAAAATGTGTTAGTACCTACACAACTAAATGAGGAAATGCGTGGTTGACCATTCTCTAATACCCTGTACACTGAACAGGCCTTGGCTCAGTGACCCTACCCTCTGGAGTGAGGCCTCTGCTGGGCAAAGGCCTGTCTGTACGGAAGGTTTTAGGGCATAGTCCGTTTCGCGGCCACGATGCGGATTCGCGGACTTCAGATGTTTTCCTTCACCGCGGTGCCCGTAATAAGTCAGCACTGAAATTTACAACTTCATGACAGGGATTACAACTCAGGTTGCTCGATATTGATAATTGAAACTGAGTTGCTCTATTGACTTCTTGATTTTAGGCGAGTATTATACATATTAAATAAAGCTACTATAGGGATTTTGTCGCGTTTTTATTTTGATTTGAAAGTCTGTCCTGTGACCTTGAACACAGGAAAGGGTTCGAAAAGTCGGGAGTTACAAATGAAAACAAAAACGCAATAAAATCCGTAAATTACTTTCATTTAATATTTGCTCTAGTATATTAATAATTAAAGCTGCTCGAAGTATATTGATAATTGAAGCGAGCACCCAGACACTAAGCTGTCACGGATCACATATAGATCCTACTTTTTTTACGTAACCAAATAAACTGTTTCTGTAAACATAAATTATTAGTTTGTGAATATATTTCAGATAAATGAAAAGAAAGATAATCGCAAACAGCATTAAACTATTTTAAAAAATGGTTGTATGGTCTTTAAATAACAGTAGTACCTGGAGGACCTAGCTTTGCGCGTTTTTTTTTTGGTAAATCATGTATTTTGGAAATAAAAATAATAAAAAATAAAGAAAATGATCTGGTATAGAAAAAAAGTAAAAAAAATAAGTATGTAAATGATCGTGATACGAACCGCGGCCGCCTGTTTTGGGGCCGCCCTATTACCGACCGAGCTATTATAACATTTTTTTTTGCGGCGAAATTTACTGTCATATTCGAATGATATTTTTCATTCCCTGAAAACAGGGATAAAAGGACATTTTCTAAAAATGAAACCTAGCTAGATCGATTTTTCGCCCCCGAATCTACGCACATACTAAATTTCATGAAAATCGCTGAAGCCGTTTCCGAGATACCAAAATATTAAAAAAAATATGGAATGAAGCGAATAAATATTTCATTCGCTTCATTCCATTACTAAAACTATAGATTTCAAAAAAAAAGACAGGTATGAATGAATTTATAAATAACTTATTTAGTCATTTTAAGAGTAATTTTAACATTTAATAGCTTTTTCTATCTATCGTTAAGAAATAAAATGATAAAGGTCTGCCGTTGTGCGCGCATCACGGAAAACCAGACAGATATCAATTAGTTCTTCTAAATTTCATTTCTTCAACACTTGCCCTTACATAATATAAAAGTGATTGTGTTTTAATTCAAGTTCAAGTTAATAGAGTTTTTGTTAGTTTTATGGTGAAATTGTGTTTTAAGAAACAATTTTTTTTTATAAGTACTACTTCACTAACACAGTATTTTTTTTTGTTGATGCACATCAAATAATATATATAAAATAAACAATAAATATATATAAAATAATTTGTTTATATAATAAGCAAAGACGACGAAGCTGCGGGATATCAGCTTCATTATATCATATATGATATTTATTACTCAATTCATCAATTAATTAATAAATCAATGTTACAGCTGCCTCCAAGGCCTGTCTAAATAAGTCGTTACAACATTTATTAGGACTGTACTCTAATCACATAAATAAAACAATCTATAAATTAACGAAGACAAAGAACTTGACAGAAAACTACAGTAGTATCGCTCAATAAGAGATGACATGTAATTAATGAAGTCGTAAATGAGCCATATGTTAAATTTTAGAGCTCACTCGCAACGGAGGAATTTAATTTTCAAATTCAAATAATTACGACTATGAAATATATAAGTGGTAGTATAAAACTACTCCAAAAAGGGTTATGTAATTGTGAATGTTAACACGTAATTCGACCATGCACGAAATGACCACAAAGTAAATCTAGTTTGATCTAATGCGAGGAACGTCGGAGATGAAACGATACGAGTCGATGAGATTTATTGTTTATTCTATAAATAAGTAAACAGCTATCCAGGAAAGGGCCCGTATCGTCCATCCCCCCGTAATGATAAACGAAGCGAATTAACATCCGATCCCAAACGCGACCGCTGTTTATGGACGTCGTGGATTCGGTCGAGAAAGGATCTTCACCGGACCCGAATGTGATACCAAATCGACAATACTATGTAATAATATACATCTTGTGAATAAAGCAACAATAGTTTCTAGTTTAATTGGATTCCAAACTTGGCACAGTATAGGATTCTCATTATAAATCCTGATGCTTTTGATGCTTTATTAATTATGTTATTAATATTGTTAATGTGTTCATCAAAGCGTAATTTGGTGTCAAAATTTAGTCCTAGATCTGTTAGAAGTTTAGAGTCATTCAATTTATACGAAAAATGGATTGGTTTCATTTACGTGTAAAAGAACAGATGTAACATTTTGAAATATTTAGATCCAGCTTGTTTTTTTTCGCAATATATTTCAAACGGGTTGAGATCCTCTTGACGAAGAATTGCGTCCTCATAGCATTTTATGTGTTTTAATCTTTTCATGTCATCTGCATATAAAATTATTTTAGAGTAGTGGAACAGGTTGAAATATCGTTAACAAAAATATTAAAAAGCAAAGGCCCTAACAAAGATCCTTGCGGGACACCAGATGAAATGTTGCTGAAGTATAACCATTAAGTATGACGGTTTAACACATATTTTGGCACAGAAGAAAAAAACCATCTGTACAAGTTGCCTCTTATACCAATAAATTGTAGTTTAAGGCAATAGTACGTAGTTTACGCAATAGTATCCAATGATCGATTCGATAAAAACATTTTCTGTAGTTTAACGGTGGAATATTGTTAGGACCTACAAGCTTATTTAAATCAACCCTTCCAACATTTTGCGCACTTCGGACTTATGTATTTCGATGTCTCCTATATCGTAGGTACCTATATCGTATTCCTATACTATACGGGTGTTGTTGGTGAAAGTTGAATTGAAAATACTCACTAAATAAGTTGCATATGTCTTTTCCAGAACTTGAAACCCGCTGTCCGAAACGTAGTTCAATGGACAAACATACACACAACAAGAAATATGTAGTTTAATTTTCAAACTTCGTTCAAACGAAGTTTGAAAATGGCTGTCATCTTCATTCTAACTAGATACGCTAGGTCGCGTCTTATCTAGCAGGGAGTAGCTCATTTCTTCTAAGTTTTCTTTTCTTTCATTTAAGTGTTTCTTTCGCTTTTCGCGGATGACACGGCGCTCTTTTACACAGATTAAAATCTTAATCGACTCAGTACCTACTGAAAAACCAGGCTAACTAAGACCAACCACAAAAGAAAAAGGTTCTACGCGTGCATGACTTACGCCCTCATAAACCCTACTCGCTTGTACAAGTTGCAAAGAGTACAAAATAAGTTCATCCGCCGCGCAACCGGTGCGCAGTGGTATCATCGCAACGTCGGCCTGCACAGTGACTCATGATGAATCGAGAACATTTTAAAGATCTTACCAAATGATTCTTCACACTAGGTACACCCGCGTTTCAAGGCGGTTCTCACCGCCCCCATCCACCGACTAAACAAGCACAGTTAACGGTCATCGGTGTCACGGCTGCACCGAACCGCGATGGCCTGTAGGCGACATGTCATAATTAACGTACGCATGAGAACATGTGCGACCCTACTCACTGAATAGGGCCTAAAACCCGTGGGTTCTGGCTAGCCCACCGGTTCTACGTTAGATGAAGCTTTTATAGTCTAAGGACTGCAAGCGAAATATCAGTTATACAAAAACAAAAAAAATTAAAGACTGACCAGTAACATTGCAAAGGTTTAACAACTTATTCGTGTTGTATTTTTTTAAGTAACAAAATCATTTAAACCACCCGTTATATTTTGCAAACGAGATATGTTTATGGAAAATATTGATGAGTATATTGTGTGTATTTTTTGGGGAAACGAAGACCCTTCCTTGATTTATTACCATCGAAGAACAATAACTGAGCATGAGAATATAAAACAAAACAAATAAGAAGCATTGTCATATAAATTGTGATTTCTGTTTGATACTTATTTATTGTCGTTAATTATGATACCATTTAGTAGAGAATGATGATGATAGACCAGATGACGCTCAATCGTCAATGTCGTCAATGCCGATGGCGATGTGCCCATTACTACCAAGTACTAGTAACTATACTATCCACATACGAACGCATAGGTCAAAGCGATTGCACTTTCGTTTTACTCATGTAGGTCATCAACCGATAGGGACTAAATATCTAACTGCTACTAAAAACTAATCGAAACACGTAACGACAACTCAACTGCCTCGGACCAACTCTTTCAGATGTATCCAGTGATAATACATACAAAAACGATTAGATATGTCACTAGCCCACCGAAACTGAAGTCAAATTACGCCAATTAGTGTAATTAGATTGCAATTTTATAGACTGCTATCTTTTTCCGTATCATACTTTCTAATGTATATATGTGTTGCGATACTACAGTAAAAGAATAAAAATTGAATGGAACGACGGAAGAAATGTATTTAAAATCACGAAATACCAGAAATATTCGTACGTGATACGAATATAACCTAGTGTGAGCTGCCAAGTAAAATTAATCATTTTTAATGGATATTATAACGTGATTACATCTGGAGCATCAATTAATTTAATGTAACGTTATTGTCACTGTGTTACGTTTGCAACAGAAAATATTATAAGTACTACTGTATTCGCTTAGCTGCAAACTGAAATAACTGTTTTAAGTAATGAAAACCGGCTTCAATTTACATTTTAGCTTTTTACATTACAGAGCTAAATATTACTTATACCTACGTTAAAAACCTTCATAAATTTATAAAATGGCTATTGAATTGTGTTCATATATAAAATTTATTCAAATATGTATATGTAGAAATTAGCGTTAAAATATTTTTTTTGAAAAGCTATTTCAAAGTAAGTACTTAAGAAGATGCATTATTCTACTTTCGCATTTCGTCTTGTGAGTGAGGTAACCAAGACCCCTATTTATTTTAAGAACCGGTGATGAAAATTTCCATGGTGGCGGTGAGGTGAGCCACCTGCTCACTTCTCAAAATTTCACTTTGTATTGTAATTATATGTTTAAAATATAATAATATGGTATTTTATTATATCCAAATAATATATTTTGCTAAATCTTCAACAACGAGGCTCTACCTCCAATGTTTTGTAATAATATATTTCGCTTTAGCTCATGGCTCGATAATTTGGCAAATTTCTTGGTATTTATCTGAAATAGAATTCTTCTTGTATTAACTGATGTTTTTGCTTTCAGTCCCGAGACTATTAAAGCTTCATCTGACGCAGCTTCATCTGACGCAGCTTCATCTGACGCAGTTTCATCTGACGCATAAATAGAATTCAATCTCCCTTTTCTATCCACGAATCAGCTGGTGCTTTTAGCACTATCGCCTTTACTTTTAGTATTACCCCATCTGTTCCCTCCAGTTGCAAGTAAATTGGGTTGACATGGCTTGTACATGTCAAGGCATCTACAAGTTGTTACACCCAAGAACGTTACATACAGCAAGAAAGCAATATATAGACCCAATGAGAAAGCGCCTGTTACACGATAATAATTATCTTAAGGCGTAGTCAATTTCAAAACGAAGCGAAACTCAGCACAAAAAGTATTGAGAACAATGCTGCCTTGTTATATATCCCACAATGTTAGAAATGTGTAATAAAATGGAGACCCAATTGTGTAGTGTGTAGTGTACCTAGTGCACTCTTATGCCAGCGGGTGTGGATGCACCCTCACTGCTGGATATATATTGGGTAAATGGAAATTAATAATGCAATTAAAAATAACTTTATTCTGTTGAAAGTAATCAGTAATAAATTAATCAACTAACAGAATTTGGTCGTTACCTATAGTTTTCGAGAAAACTCGACCCTTCCATGCGCTCTCGCCAGAACTCTTACTATGTCGCTCCTGAGTGTCGCTTCACCCCCTCGACCTTCGCTCCGCTACGGACCTCGCTGTGCTGGCTCGCATCGCCACCTCGCTCCTTCGTTCCGCTTGGCCTCGCGGATTTGCTCCACTCAGGACCTCCGAGGCGAGCTTCTGGCTCACCATTTTTACATTCCCTCTAGGGGTAAAGACCACAAGGAATCTTCAGAGGCCCGGGGCGGCAACGGTGAATGAGGACATGATTATGTAGTGGACCTAGTTTTACAAACTTATTAACTTCTGAAAATTTTCACTTCTCATTTGTATGAACTCACCTGTTCTTGTTTTTGTTTATTTATGTAAAAATCTTGCAAGCAATAATTTATTCACATTTGTATGGGAGCTCCCAACTTCAAACCACCTCCTTGGCGGACCGCTCCTTCTCACCACTAGTCTGTACGGAAGAACATATTGTAATCAGTAACCTGTATAACAACACAAAAATTTATTAGCAACTAAAAAGTAGCAATCGATTTACATTTTTTCTTCGTACTTAATCACAAGATAAAATCAAAAAACCTTATCCGCTCGTCAGAAAATTTGTGAGAAATTTATCGGGCTATCTAAGAAAGACATTCCGATATATGGAGGATACATCGGAGCATTTTGAAAGGAATCTTTCTTTACCTTTTCATTTGTCATATTTATTGAAACAGCTCCGGTATATTAACTCATATCGTGAAATACTTTATAATGTCAAAATTTGTTGCTTTGTGTGATATGTATTCATTATATAATATAAAACAGTCTGTCTGTCCCTATGTATTCTTAGATCTTTAAAACTACGCAACGGATCATGATGCGGTTTTTTACTAGAAAAAGTACTGTTTCGTTTCGTTAAATTAAGTTCAAAATATTTAAGTTGAAATAAATAGTTTTCTTATCAGTCCTTAAGTGTCTTTTTGGTTTCAAATTGATCCCATTAGCCACATCTACCATTCAAAAGCATGCTGCCAAGAACGCTAGTTGCATTTACTATATGAATAGTTATGCTTAACCTTTGAGCGAGATAAGAACCAGCCCTCTTGTCACCAGCTGGTCTATGAGTGGTTGAGTGGTTTATGCCACGTCAGATAAAAGATACGAAATAAACGCAGCAAAGACCTTCATAAGCCCGGATTTAGTCAGGTCAACTAATGACACGTAAACGCATTTTAAATATAAGAATTAATACTTTAAAATAAGTGTATATTTCAAATATGCATTTTAAAAACATCTAAGACTAACTGTCCTTACGTTGACGTTGTCAATCAAGACGTTAGTCATGCAATTGTAACAATAAAAAATAGAATTATTTAAATTGTTTCCTTTAATTAAAGTCTTTATTATAATGACACTTATTAATTCAGAATTATTTCACGATGATTTGTTGGCACGCAACGCTGGTTTTTAATACATATAATAAAGATAAAAGCAAAATACTAATGATAATTTACTGGTTTGGTTCCAAGAGACCCGTCACAGTGGGAGGCACTGTGACGGGCCAATACCACAGTTTTTCATATGGCGCTTAAGCACATCAAGCACAAAAAGGTAGCGCTCCAGTCAAGGTTTCAGCATATTTTATTCTAGTCTGTAGATCTTTCAACTTATCAAGGTTTAGGTTTGCTGGCTTTGTTTTCCGAAACCTTCGAAGATGGTGAAGGCACGCAATTTGGTGACTACAAGCTGATAGTCCGTCCAGCAATGCGCACCACGCAAGCCACGGATGATCAGGACTTGTGAAATATCGCTTTGTCTTACGATAGCATAGTCAATCAAATGCCAGTGCCTAGATCTTGGGTGCATCCACGTCGTCTTGTACTTGGCAGGCAGTCTGAACATAGTTTTGTCATTGACAGATCAAATTGTGCACATAAGCTTAACAGCAGCTGTCCATTGCTATTCATGTTGCCGACTCCGTATCTACCCTTAGGCCAGGCCTCAAAGAGCAGAAGGATTTGGTCTCTGAGACGTATCCTACCTAGGAATTTGTTTAGCTCCTCATAGAATTTTACTTAATATCATCATTTTTGTCCAGCGTTGGAGCATAGACACTGATGACATTAAGGTAGTTGTCACCTTCTAGGTGAAGACGTAGCGTAGTGACGCGATCCGAAACATGGACTGGATATTCTTCAAGTCGCTTCGCAAGGCTATTTTTGTTTCAGAGGAGGTTCTACCTTTCCAGAAGAAGATATACCCTCCTCCGTTTTCTACCAGCTCTCCTTCGTCGGCAAGGTGTGTTTCGCTGATAGCAGCCACGTCTACATTGTATCGACCGAGTTCTCGAGCAACTACGGCAGTTTTTCTTTCAGGGCTGGCATTTTCACTCCGGTCAAGAAGCGTTCGTACGTTCCATGCGCCAAAAGTCATCACAAGTGTTAAAAGTTTTTTATTTTTTATTTCGAAACGTCGACCACTCTTTAAAAGACGCGGAGGCAGTCTCGGTTACTATCATCCACGTAAAATTGGGTGAACTTTTTTTAGAGTACCTTTTCTAGCCCCCTCGACGGCTAAACGGGGAAAGCAGTGCCTTCCTAAATAGGGCTGCTTTGTCACTCTAGATGCTGTCGATCTTTCTGTCCCCCAAATGCAGAACGAAAGCGACCAAGATGCATACTGCACCCCTAGAGCCGCCAATGTGCAGGTTTCAGACAAAGCCTGGCTTGCATCAAACCAGACCTCTCTACCTCAACCCATCGCCATACCAGTACCATGGAGGGAAGGAGGGAAATATGGCACGGTAGCTCGAGCAATCCGGGGTTGCGTACCCGTGCCCTGGTTTGAGATGAAGGGGCAGTTCATCATAGCAGGTCCCTCTGGAGGAGTATATAAGATATATATAGAATATAAAGTACCTAGAGGACCGAGCTGTGCTCGGTTTGTTTTTTTCTTACTGAAAAATTACTGAGTAATGAAATATTATTATAATATTTTTCGATCTTACCAACGTAGTATTAAGAATAAATGAACTGTGGACTATATGAAGAACATATGAACTGGTATTTTTCACAAAAGAAAGAACTTTTTTAAAGTTCTTTCTTTTGTGAAACTTCTTACCTAGTAGGTATACTTGCAAGGAAGTACCAATACCTGGTAACGTAAATACGCACATCTCTAAGCCAAAGCATAGATAAGACATATAGACTGAAAACCAAAGTGTACCCTGACTAGTCCTGACCAAGTCTCAAGTATACAAAGTTACAGTTTGGCGAAACTAGGAACAAAAAAAATTTCTATGGACTTTACGCGGCAAATAATGGCGAACATTGCTATCACTCTCCCTCAATGCGGTTTCTCTTTCTTGCAATACAAGAAGTGCCATTTTGTTTGTCAAAACTTAATTTCGCACCGCGTATTTTGAATGTAAATGCTTATTTCATTGTAAATTTAAATTGTTTAGAGTAAACTTTCTCACGAAAAGTAGTGACAGGTGATCAGAGTTGTACTTTTAATTCAAAATGCCTAAAAGACGATTAAAATTGGTGAAAATCGAACAAGTCATTCGAATCTTGAAAAAAGGATGTTTATGGCTAGATTTCCCTTAGATGAAGGCCATGTAAGCACTTAAATATGATACTTTGCAGCCATATGTAAGTAGAGCAGGCTAAGAACAAATAAAATTAACAAATTTATCTCATTTAAATTGTGTGCTAGTGATGTACTGCAACTGTAATATCCACATATCGATAACTACGTTAATGTTTATCATTGAAAAAAAATAAGAAATAAAATGTTGCGTGAAAGAGTAGGGGCAAAAAGTTTTACATATTTGAATGGTGTGCCTACATAAAACTAAAATAATTTTTGGATTTTGATTCTACTTTTATGTTTCAATTATTTCCAGACTCGTGTACAGTAGGACACCAGCTGTTGGCTGAAGAATCAAGAAACAAATTTCATCTTAGTAATAAAATTTTATTTTAATTAACAGAAACCGTTTTTTATCTTATTTCGGGTCCGTATTCAAGTCCAATCTTCTACCAAATATCCCCTCATCAACAATGGACATAAATACGGACTCGATACTTACCTACTAAAATTAATAAAAAATATTAAGTTTAAACCTCGATTTCTACCTAGTATCTTTTATCGATATCGATAAGAAGCTAAGCTAGCTTCGGTAAGCATTATTTGGCTCGTTACGTTGGTACTCATGTTCATTGATAAGACCTAAATACTGAACTCATGTTGTTTTGTTTTGACACCTTTGGGGTATTTTTCTGGTATGGTTGGTATTGGAGTGTCGCGTAAACTGATATTTTTGGCTAGTATAGAAGTCCCGTCTCTTAAACTTAGTGATTACATTTTCTTTGCAAAGTTACTCTATGGCCTATGGTCCTGACTCCTGACCTGACTCCTGTCACAACTCAAGTCCCAGTTCACTTGCGTTGCGTGTATGTTTATAAACTTTACTTACACAAAGTAAATAGTTAATCTATGAGATTAATGCAAACTCCAAATGCTCCAGAACTCCGATGATTTCAACATGAAGCAAATGTTTATATATCCAATAAATGTTCTGAATGAAAAAGTATTGTAAAGGTTATGTCGGAAATAATATAGAATCTTAACATTTATTATACAACATGGAAGCTAAAAAAATTTCATTCGGATTTATGAAAACAAAAAAACAAGATAAGCCTGTCGTGACTGAACAGCGAGAATACATCGAAAGTGTTGAGGAAAATGCTATCAAAGTCATAGGGTATGTTTTTTATTGATCGCTACTTTAAAATGTATTAGAAATATACATTTGTTAACAATGTAATGTTTACCGGCATTTGTGCATAGTGTAAACGATTGATTTTAAATTTTGGGCTTAATTTCAATTTTTTATTATCTTAATTTCATGGATTTATTGTGAATACTCAGAGCAATTTAAATTTTTGCTTAAACATTGATATTAAGGTTAATTATTATATTATTACTTGTATATTATTATACAAATGAGATGGTTCGAATTTTAAGTGCTGAATTGCTATGTACTCAGTGGTGAAGGAAAAAATGGTGAGGAAACCTGCATATTTTCAAAATAACTGTATGTACAGAGGCCTGCTCCCAGCAAGGGGACTTAATGACTACTTTACTTTTTACTTTATTTTCTTATTTATATTAAATAGTTGCTATTTTCCTAAATATATTTTGTAGTTCAAAAATGGTAGCTGCTATAATAATAACACATCATAAAACTAATTTTACTTTGAATGAAACAAAAGAAATTATATTGCCTTTTCAGCAAGGAAATAACTGCTCAAGCTGAACCCCTCATTATTCCAATGAAGCCAAACACATTAATTACAGCGGAAAGGCTAAAAGAAATAGCTGAAAAAGTAGAAAGCTCCATCAATGAACCAGAACATGAAGATGAAGATAAAAATCAGAATGAACAATTGAAACAGTCCGAGAATGAGACACTTGATCAGATGGCAGCAAGAGAACTACTACAAGAAGCTAAACAACAAAAGAAAACAGAAACTGAAACACTTAAAATATTGGTTCCATCAGCCCCTGTAATAGATGGCCAAAAAGAGGTAGGGTGGTACATTATGTCAATAATGATACACAATTTAAACATAAAATGTATTCATATTATTGCAATAGCATGAACCAATTTTACTTGAACTGGACATTAAACTGCAATGACCTTAAAATTTCATGTATTTATTTATTTAATTAATGCCTTAGTTTCTTACAAATAACATAGAATTGCATAGGTTTTCTAATTTTTTTTCTTTACATGCAAAGAAGTAACATTTACCACTTTATAATACATACAATATGAAATCAACCTAAATAAAGTTGTAGGTACAAATTCTACCAATTTTGTTACCACGAGTTATGTTTCGCAGACTTTTTACTTGGATAACATCTCATTAACGGTGGTAGGGCCACGCAGCAGCCTCAGCTGTTGCACTAATGGGCAGGCCCGACCGGGTAAGTACCACAAACTCACAGAATACCAGCGTAAAGTGGAAGTATGACAAATACTTTTGCGTTTCGTCTGGTGAGTGAGGTAGCCGGAGCCCAATTTTCAAAAGGTTGTCAACGCATCTGTAACCCTCGGGTGTGGAGATGTCTATGGGCGGCGGTATTCACTTAACATCAGACTGACATCAGACTCGTTTGACAACTTTTCGCATATAATAAATAAAAATCATAAAAATGTTGGTGACATATTGATTGCATTAGTTGTGTCTATCTCATGCAATTAGTGCAAAAGACATGAGCAGTTAAAAATAAGATTATAATTGAAAAGAACACTGTTTCTTGAGTAAAATACGTTTTAGAATTGGTCTCATTTTTTTTTTTTTTCAAACAGCTATTACTAAATTTTGCTGATCTAGGGGTGTCTTTTAGCACAAGTCTATGCTGGTTCCTTTATGACCTTTATGTTTTAAACAATTTTTTTGTTTTTTCACAAAGTTACATAATAATTAAATGTACAGCAATAGTATCTAGTGTTTTTCCAATTAAGGTCTCGGTCAATAATTACACTTAGTTTCGGTAACTTCTTTGCTTTATGAATATTCAACTTAAAATTGATAAAATTTGATTTATTTCTTATTTATTTCTTTTTAAATTATTTAATTTTAGCCATTCTAAAATTTTGGTCATTTCAGTCATCTCTAGAGGACTATGAGGCAGTCCCAATACAAGATTTTGGAATGGCAATGCTCCGTGGAATGGGTTGGAAGCCTGGCCAAGAAACGTATGTATATGTTTTCCATGACAAACATTTCATAACAAATAGTACTCAGTGATTAATGGATACTAATGTTGCAAACATCTTTGAATCGGATTGCTAAACGCGTACTGAGTGACAGCCCAAGCCGAGGTCCCCTATCGGGCACCCTTGAGCCTGGTCATTCCATGGAGCGTCCATCAAAGCGCCCTAGGAGCTCGGCGGCGCCCCGTGCGCCAGGCCACCTCAAGTCCATCAGATCTGTGAACACCCTTAAGGCCAACAGTGGCTCATCCAGCCAAAAAAAAATTTGTCCATTAAGCATTGAGCACTAACTAGTCCTTACATTGCTTAATTATTATGTTAGATGCTTCAACTTATAGTCATGACCTTTTCTTTTCTTTTTAAATGCGTTTCCTTTCAGTAAATATTACAACTAAGGAAATATTATATAATGTAAAGACATTTCTCTACAATTACATATAGATTTAAATACCTATAAAAAATACTTTTGAACCATTATACACTTCAATAATTCATAAAACAATACAATTGTTGTTATTTATTTTTACCACCATTGGTAATTACAAAATATTATGTTTGCATTTTCAGATCAAAGTACAAGCTGCCTAATCTACGTCCCAAAGGTTTAGGTTTAGGAGCTGACAAAGTTGTAACAGAAAATCAAAAGAAGAATACATCAAAAGATAATAATGACAAGGATTTGGCAATTGTCAAAAATGCTTGTGTGAAAATAACATCTGGTAAATACAGCGGTTGTTATGGCAAGGTAAGAATTGAAAAAACTTATTCAGTTGCCCATATATGAACGTCAGTCTGGATATATATATATATATATAAAGTAAAGATTGCTAGAACTAACTTGGATTAATAATAATTAATCCTAGTTATCTTTACCTTCATAATTTTTTTCCTACTGAGATTTTAAACATTGAATTTTACATTTTATCTCATCTATCATATAATATATTGCTGCCTTGGTTATAAAAGTTTGGAACAATAGTAAACTTCAATCAGCTCCATTGGAGTTATAGCGTTTTTGTGTTGCAACGGTATTCTCCCAAGGCAGTGATGTATTTAATTTAGTCTACGTTATGATATACTATATATAGCCATATAACTAAATATAGCCTCATGTTGGAACAAATACAAAATAAATTCCTAAGATTTTTGTACTTGAAACAGTATGGAGTGTATCCACTTTGCCCGTTGATGGACCCAACTTTATTTATTGTGGGAATGGTTGGATACAACACATTAAGCCTTAGAAGAGATCTTCGTATGGTAGTGTACATATTTGAATTAATTAGAGGAAATATTCATAATGCAGACTTATTGGGACAAATAGGCTTGTGCGTTCCGAATAATTTCATTTGTCGGCGGCGCAGATCACAGCTGCTTGTGGTACCGCTAAGGCGCTCCCAGTTGTTGAATGATGCGCCGTGGAGGCGTGCACTGCGCTCTTTAAATGTTATTGCTAGGGATATAGATTTATTCTTGTGTTCTCTGAGTGAATTCAAAAAGGTTGCATTGTTAATTTGTAGTGGCTATAGAATACAAGGTCTGTTCAAAAAGTATCCCGAATTTTGTGTTTTTTCAAAAATTATTTATTTATTCATGAATATCTATTTTGTCCCCTTCAAAGTAAACCCCTCCAGATATTATACACTTGTGCCAACGTTTTTTCTAATCCTTGAAACACTTCGAAAACTCATTTTTTTGACTGAAAGTCTTTATCTCCTCAATCGTAACGTAGCGTAGCGTCGTCCTTTCATGGGCCTCTTTAGATTCGGGAAGACGAAACAAGTCACTGGGGTGAGATCTGGGGAATACGGTGGCTGTGGTATTATTAGGGTGTTGTTTTTAGCAAAAATTCGCACACAAGCAACGATGTGCGAGAAGAGGCGTTACAATGGTGCAATTTTTGTTCTTCCACAATTCCTAGTGGATTGCTTCGCGTAAATTGCGCATTACTTGCAGATAATATTCCTTATTGACAGTTCTACCCTGTGGCAACAGCTCATGATGCACCACGCCCCTGCAATCAAAGAAAACTGTAAGCAAAACCTTCACATTCGACCTAATTTGGCGCGCTTTTTTCGGTCTCGGCTCGGGGGACAGCTTACATTGGGATGATTGGGCTCTGATTTACTATAACCATAAACCCATGATTCGTCAGGAGTTATAACCCTCTGGAGCAAATTTGGGTCACTGCGGACAAAGTCCAACACCTCGTTAGCAATGTTAATGCGGTTCTGTTTTTGAACGAAACTGAGCAATTTCGGTACGAATTTTGCGGCGACCATGTCTTATGCCTAAATAGGTAAAAATCGAATGACAGGAGTCAATCCATATGTTTAGGTCCTCAGCAACTTCTCTCACGGTGATTCGACGATTGGCCAATACTATTTTCTTCACTTCATCGATTTTTCCGTCTGTTGTTGAAGTGCTAGGGCTTTCAACACGCTCTTCATCGTTCACATCTTCTCGACCCTCTGAGAACATTTTGTACCACCGATAAACGTTGTATCTTGTATTAACTGATGTTTTTTTCTTTCAGTCCCGTGACTATTAAAGCTTCATCTGACGCAGAACCGGTGGGCTTGCCAGAACCCACGGGTTTGGGCCCTCCGCTGTGGGTAGGGCCGCGCATGTGCTCATGCGTGCGTTTAACTATGGTGTGTCATCTAAGGGCCATCGAGGTCGCGGTTCGGACCGAAACCCCGATGGCCGTCGTCTGTGCAACTAGCTAATCGGTGGCTAGGGGCGGTGGGAACCGCTCCGGAACGCGGGTGTACCTTGTGTTGATAAACGTTGCTTCTGTCCAAGGTAGCTTCACTATATGCCACACTCAACATTCGGAATGCGACCGCGCACTTAATTTTGTTTTTAACACAAAATTTAATACTGATTCTTTGATACATTTCTTGGAATAGGCAAAAATCGAAGACGAGCCAAAACACATGCAAACGAAGCACCTGTAAAAAATTAACTGAACTTTCAACATGGCCGAATTTGTCGGTATGAGTTAGAGACATTAGTATCAACATAATGCCACAAAAAAATCGAAAATCGAAAATACCCGTGTGTAACCCGTGGAAATTCAAAATTCGCAATACTTTTTGAACAGACCTCGTATAAGTAGTTTTCTTTATGTCATAGATTGCCGCACTAATGTATTAGGTTAAGTACCTGTAATAATAGTGTGAGGTTTTGTTAATAAATAAATAAATACAATTATTGAACCTAGTAATAACCTAATGATTTCATTATAAATATTTCATATATGTGGGTTATAAAGTTTACTACCGTCCTGTAGACCCTTTTTTTGTGGTAGGGCCACGCAACAGTTTACTGTTGCACAATCGGGCAGGTCCGTCCGGAACCGTCAGGTAAGTACCATGAACTCACAGAAGACCGGCTTAAAGTGGAAATGTTATACTTCTGCGTTTTGTCTGTTGAGTGAGATAGCCGGGTCCCACTTCATTAAAAGATGGCAACGAATCTGCAACCCTACGGGTATTGCAAATGTCAATGGGCGGTGGATATCATTCAACATCAGGTGAACCGCCTGATCACTTGCCACAAAAAAATACCAAAAAAATAGACCCATTTTGTTTTATAAAAAGTCGAATAGTAGTCGAAAGTAAATACCTTATCGTTAATAGCAATAAATCGTTATATTTTCACACACAACACTTGTATACGTTAAACATTATGTTTACAGGTTCTAAGTCTGGACGAGGACAATGGACGCGTCATGGTCAACATTCCTATCAAAAAGGATACCGTCAGTTTGAGCGAATTTATGATGCATCCTGTCAGCAAATCGGAATACGACAAACAGTCGAAAGTTATAAGTAAGTTCGTCACAAAAATAGAGCAAATTAAAAATATTGAAGCCATAACAAGAATATTGTTTGGTTCAATATTGAACCGAACATGCTCCCGGGCGAGAGATAAAATGAATCGTAATGATTGATAGATACATGACAAATTGCAAAATGAATGATGATACATACAATTAACTTAAAGTCTACAATCTTATACTAGAGAGTCTGATATTCGCTTATGAACTATAGGGGAAGTGGCTTTGTCCGGTTTACGCGCACTTCGAATTACACTAGGCCAGCGAGTAACCTTGGTATGTGGCCGCGCACTAACATTGTCAAACTCAATGCCGCATTTATCACTATCACTAAACTGACGGTCAGCTGTGCTCTGCTTTCACGGTAACACTACACTTTTCACCACTGCCCTGGCACTGTCAGACGAAGTGGTGAACAGTGAAGTGTTACCAAAGTTACAGAGTTGTGGTGCTATTTATTTAAGAATCACTTGTATGAACGTGCGGCTTCCACTTTATATTAGCGTTCATTGCATTAAAAATGGTTTCCGTTGCAATAACACCTTGCCTTATTTACTGCCACTTTAGACGCGGACTCGTATGAGGCCTACAAAAAAAGCGAGAAGTCAATCCAGAAGAGGGAAAACGAAGGCTCTTCTAGTCACAAGTCGAGGTCTGCGGACAAATCGGACAGAAAAGAGAGCAGAGATAAGGACGGCCGTTCGCAGAAAAGGGACAACGATACACACTCCAATGGCAAGTGTGGGAACTATAAGAGCACGCAAGATCTGTCGAGCAGCGAGGAAGATCACGAACATAGAAGAAGAGAAAAGAAGAGGCACAGTAGCGCTGAATCCCTTAGCTCAGACGCGGATAGAAGAAAGGTAAAGGAAAACAAAAGGCACAGTAGCAGCGATTCAGAGGGGAAGCATCACAGAACAAGAGAGAAAAGTAGCAGCAAAAAGAAAAAAGATATAGATAAGAAACGTAAAGGTAAAAAGAAAAAGAGAGACAGAGATCGTTCGCCTGGTTACCGTAAACATAGGAAATAAGATTATGAAAATTTGAATCGTCAAAATTTTTTTTTAATAATTTATATTTTAACTTTATATAAAAAAAATATGTAATAAAATTATCAGACTGATTTGTTGTTATTTTAAACTTTTAAGAAAAAAAAAAATAATTTGCATGTTAAAATTTCACGAGATAATATTGGGTCATTTAGTAATAACGATTTCTGTCACGAAAATACAAATTGTATACTAATACATAAACATTAATCTTTGTTTTTTGGACTACATGCCCACTTAGAGTAAACAGAGAGTCTTGCTATTAATTATTTGCAAATAAATATTGATTATTTGAAATAGATGAATTTCCAGAGACTAAAAGAGTCATCTTAAAGTCAAAAGATCATTGGTGAAATATAAGTTTATTTTGTGCTCTTGTTGAACGTCGCAAAACTAACTCCGAACCAAACTATGACAAAGTTTCCACGGCTTGAGTGGACTAAGCTGTAAGAGTCAATTAATAGCCTCAATCTGGCAAGCAGTGTCCTCGAGACATTTTATTACGTTCTCAGATTAAGCTGAGATTGAGGTGAATGAGGAATGAACGATCTGGTGACGGAAACGAATGAATTTTATGTATGTTTACTATTGCATACATAGACTACCATACTTTTATTTAGGTTGGGTACCTTGTAATAGCTCAGAACCATTTTGTATTATTGATACAAGGAATCTCGATTACACGGAGTAAATTTTGTCATTAGGCATTCTGATAATCGAATGTATGAAGAAAGGCGATATTGCACATATTATTGCGTAATTCATAATAGATAGCTAGGTGTTTATTAAAATTACATAAACAAAACTAATGAACAAAAATCAATATTTATTAGGATACACGTATTCGAACATACTACGTATGTGCAAACATATTTTTTTAATTTACATACGTGCTAGCACTTGCAGTGTTAGCACGTATGTAAATTAAAAAAAGTGCCTTAATAATGAAATAGAATACTTAGTTTAATTTGGTTTAAAATATTTAATAATAATTGTCATGTCATGTAAGCCACTTTTCTTTTCATTGCTGTTGCATCAGAAATTCGTTTTATCTGTAGGTAACTTACAGTATCACCACCCTTTGAGACCTTTTCCAGGGCCTGAAGTGCAACATCACAAGATGGTTTCGCATCATTTACCAGATCTATGTTTTCTTCTCTTTCATCTTCTTGCATTTCCTGCTAGTCCAGATATTCGCGAATCCGTATATTTGAAGCCCGGGAAGATTTCACTGTATATACAGAAGTGTATTGTCTCCATATACAAGAAACGTATATGTAAAGAAAATAAAATAAAATCAAAAAAGAAAATAACTGTTGTCTTACCATCTAAAGGTAAAAAAGGTTTTTAAAGAAGTACCTTCAATATCTGTGAGGACTGCGGCGGACAAATTGAAAATATCTAAGTCAAGCATATCCAGAATTAAAGTTCAAGATCTGGGTATGAAGGCTTTTGTGAAATTGTCCGCTCCAAAGCACGTGAAAGACCAAGAATTCCGTGCTAAGCGAGGTTGCCGTCGAGTTTACCAAAAAACCTGAAAAAAATTCTCCTAATTGATGATGAAACTTATGTACCCGTTGACCTCTCTGATATTCCTGGGAAGCAATATTTCCACGCTACCAGTCGTGGTGAGGTGGATTACAGCGAAAAAGTTAAAACAAAGGTTAATTTTTTAAGAAGTACCTATCTGGTTTGGCAAGCTATAGACGAAGACGGCAATGTTTCCGAACCATTTATCTGTACACAATTATTACACGCACGTACTCAGTACTTGATACTGGGTACGTACATGCGTAAATTTTAGTTAATCACCGAGGACTACAATAGTTGACAACAGTTTTGACACTCCACGTTTCCATACTGCAGTTGCCACTCATCTGTTACTGATTCCATACCCATACATAAATAGGTAACAGGACTGGCATCGAGAGCTTAGCCTGTTTATAGTCTAACTACATCATTTTATGTACTTTTCGGATGCTGATGAATGTTATTGTCAAAATCACTTTGCATAAGACCTTTTGGGTGTTTTAAACGGCTACTTTCTTATTCATTCGCTAACATACGTCGCTTCTTCTTTTGGTCTTTTGTGGGGCTTTGACGCTTCCACGGATGAACTTGTCGATTCTTGGGACATTCTAAGCTGCTTCGTAGCCCTAACACAGTAAAAAGCAATATACCAATTTTCCAAAAGGAAGGAGTCCTTAAATATAGTCTTTCTTTGGTGGCTTGTAGCACTATAATTTAGACAAAAACACAGATATCTTTTTTTTAAATTCCTTTTTCTTCTTTTTAAACTAAACTCTCTTAAACGAAATAAGAATGTTTTCAAATCAGTTTACCAATACTTTTTAGGAGCAAAGATGTTATTGCCCAGATATATTATTAACAAACATCGGACTCAAGAGACCGGAATGTCCCGCTAACCTACGATAAATACGCCCGTAACTTCCACAGCGTTTAAAATGTATACAGTTTCAAGGTGATAATGATGTCAATTCGAGTAACGCTGTAACTGCCTCGTAAATGATTTACGAAGCGTTGCATTTTCAAGTACGATACTTGGAAACAATTCAGTGACGATTTACCCTTACACCTTAATTGTCCAAGATAAATAGGTTCTCAATAGCAATGATGATCTGTTAATTATAATTTTTACAAATATATTTTTTAATTTAACCCCGATTACTTTTAATGTGCTACATTGTTTTTTGTTAAATTAGAAAATGCGATAGGAATACGCTCCTTTAACTTTACGCAAAACTTAGTTTACTAGTTATACGTTGTTGGTTTTCACGTTTAGACGACTCAAAGTTACTTTAATACTAAAATATCATGACTTATCAGATATTTCTGTAAGTTTCATAGCAAAGGAGACGTTAAGAAATTGGAATCTTTTACCATATAATGATATACGAATGTAATGTCTTCGTTGTTGCACGTATGGGCAGGTCCGTCCGGGGAAGTACCACGACAGTTTCCGCGTTGGTGCGGTTCGGTTTTTGCGTTTCCGTCTGGTGATCCTTTAATGAGCTACCTTTTAATAAGATGAGCCCCGTGTGCCTCAACACGGGGCTCATCTTATTAAAAGGTGCCAACGCATCTGCAACCCTACGGGTGTTGCAGGTATCCATAAGCGGCGGTTATCGATTACCATTAGATGAACCGCCAGCTTCCATGCCACCTTTTCACATAAAAAGTAAAACTAAAAAAACAATTTTAAAATAATTAATTAGAATTTTTTATTTTAATTAAAATTAATCAACATTTAAATTAATCAATTTACTTTATTTTTAATGTAGTAATTAATAATAAATTATATAAATTTTCTTTTAAATGTATTATAAAATAGTAGGTAGTACAGACACATACATTCTGATACATTTTGATTTAAATAAAACTAACACTAAATGTTAAGTGAAGCTTACTACAATGCATTAGTGAAAGTTGCACCCAAATCGGTTAAACCATTTCTGAGATTAGCGCGCACAAACGCACAGACAAACAGACAAAAATTTTAACAATCATTGTTTTGGTTTCTATTGCGTTTATAAAGGCCCCGCTTAGTCGTTTTTCTCAAACATCTTCCATGTACAGTCAACAATTAGTAAGAGTTTTATTTTGTGTATAGATTGTTGTCGTCCATAGCACTATTACCCCTTAATCACGTCTAAAGAAGTTCTACTTCAAAATTATATAATAACTAAAAACTTTATTCCCTGTACCTTTTTACTCTTTGTTTGTGAAAAAGACTTTTAATGGATCAGATAACGGTTTAATTAATTAAAATTTTACTCTCATATTCTTTTTCCAAACGCGCCAAAAAATATATAACTTATAGTTAACATCGCTATCGCACCTTTACGCGTTTTAGTTTTTGTTTTCCATTAGCACGACACACATTACATTAGACTTAAAATGTGTTAACAATGTTTACTTGCAACACGTTTCTTGGGAGTGATGTCTGAAATATAAAAACTATATGTATACTAATTATTATACTATATCCCACAAGATATTAGTAATTTCAGGATTTCATAATGGTTAATTTCAGATTTAGATTTTTAAAGTTTCGAATGCTTTGATGCTACATCTAATAATGGTTATGGAAAAATTCACAAACCATATTACAAAAGGGATCGAAAAACAATGTTTTTAGAGTAAGTTTTATCTTTATCGGAGAACATTTTAGCTTTCAGTCCAAGGGTGCGTAAGGATTTATCGGTCAGTGTCCGCGAAAACGCTATTTAAATGATAGCACGTTTAAAGGGCAAGGTTACCTTAACTGACATTAGTCCCTATAAATATTTATTGTGCGCATTTTAATCATCAAATACGACATCTAAGTGCAGAGGAATCTGTCTATTTCAAATTAACGTGAGCCTAATAGCATTGAGTTTTCAGCGGCTGAAAGGAATCGGAAAAAAGTTTTTCGCTCCTTTATTCAAAGCGACGCCTTGAAGCTGCATGCACACTGTAACGTTAACTAATAGACCCGAGCGCCGAGTGATGCTCTCATCAGTAGTGATTAGTGGTAATCTGTCAGACGTAGGTAGAAAACCGTCGGCGCATGCCTCCCCAGCCCAGCCAACGCTCAGTGGGCTCAGTGCCTCCGCCGCCTTTAGCGCTGCTACACGCCACGCGACCCTCCCCCGCCGACCGCTCCTCTAATACAATCAAATGACTGAAAAATACCGAAAAACGCATTGGAGAATTCGATAAATCAATACACGAACGAGATAGGAATGTCGTAGCTCAGCTATCTTGGACGCTTCCAATTACGATATTCACCAACCGAACCCCTCATTGTTTGTTTGATTTGTGAAAAGTGACGCCTCGTCGGGTATTTCAATTTGTACGCTGCAATCGTGTACATCGCTATTCGAGGGTTCACGGCAGCATTCGAAAATGATACAAGAAGGCGACGCAGCGTCGCTCTCTGAAAGGATAGTGGCGTTCAAAAGCGATCCGGAGAGGCTACAGCAAGCGAACGAATTCGTCGAACAACTGATAAAGCAAGCAGCGAAGGAAGCTGAACTCAAACAAAAAGAGAAAGACAGTAAGAAATGTGTAAGTATTAATGTATGTTTTGCCCCTACGGAACCCGAATGTAAGGAAACGATAGGGCGGTAAGTGCGACATGTGAAGTTAGAAACGTAGATTGCAAGACGGCTTGCCCCGCTATACGCACAATGTTGATCGATAGTTCTTCATATCATTTCAATTATATATCGAAATGCATGCAATTAGAGCAGATACTGTTTAGAGATGATACCTGTACTTTTTTTTGTACAGACATGACAAATCAATACTCTTCTGCACATGTTTGAGTAGAATCAACCATTTAAGATACGAGTTTTTCATCGCTATTTAGCACAAACTTCGGTTATTATTTACACTTCATATTTATTATTGGATTATTTTATTTTATTATTGCCGAGAGAACTTGCTCACTTTCCGAATTTTCATTGACGAAATATCAATACTCACGCAAACTGTTACAATGACATATTTTGACGTGCTATCGGACATTGAAGAGATTGTAAGGGATAATCGGCCAACGATTTATCTGATAAAACCGTAGTGTGATGAAAATTCCACAAATAGTTGCTTGATCGATAACTCCCCGTATGCAGCATCTGCGAATTGTTCGTGTCCGCGCTTATGGGCGCATCTGATTATTTTCAATTATGATATAGTAAATTTCGAATCATTTCACTTATCGAGATAAAAAATGTAACAGACAAATCGCTATAAACGACGAAATCCAAACGCTTATATCACGAGGCAAAATTGACGTTACCTACCGTTGCATTCAATTTTTATAATGTATTATTTGTCAAGCACTGGTATTTTCTCTTTTATTCATTATTATGATACAATTCTCTAATAACAAATTCTTTAGTTAAAGTGTTATACTTTTAGTGTTCAAAAACATTATTGATATGAGTCCCCAATCTGATTTTAAAAAGCTTTAAGCAAAAATATCTTTAAAAGACCAAGTGCTTGTTAGTAGTTAACGTTAATTTTAAGTCACATATACCTTCGGTCAGACATATCCTGAGGTCCAGGGTTCGATTCCCAGACAAGGCAGTACTATTAAAATCACTTTCTCAACTTAAATGCTATACTTAAGTTATTTGTATCGATAATAATAATTTCTGTTTTCTAAATTTATTTCAAAAACAGCCTAATAGTATAAAGCAAAGCATAATAATTTAAAAAAAGCGCTACTTGTGTCGCATTTCATTTAATTATGCGAGTTCAAGCTTCATTGCTAAAAATACGGAATATAAAATGGGAGCTTCGTAAAACATTTCGTATTCATGGACGACTGTCAGCTTTACTTAGCCGTTTACTTTTAATTTGCCTTTTGACATTTTCATCGAATCCACATTTTCATTGTTACAGGAAGGTCAAGATCCTGGTGTAGGTAAGTACATCTATTTTTGATATTAATCATTGACCATTCGAAAAATTCTCTATAATATGCATCCTTATAGATAAGAGGAATGTTGTCGCTGAGATTAGCATTTCTTAATTGACCTATGCATTTTAGTGAAAAAGTACATAGAGGTTATTCTATTCGCCTAATATTTCATAAATATGTAACAATAAAAGTCATCTGCTTTAACTATAACTCGATTTAGACATAATATATCATAAACATATTTATTTTATAATAATATTTCAAGTTCAAGAAAAATAAAAGTTCTCCAGGAAACGCTACTTTCGCTATTTTTGTTGCTACTTTAATTAATCAATAATATTTTATTAATAATTTAATTATTAAATAACTGGAAATAGTTTCTTCCACCAATTGATAGAAGAATTCATTTTCAATTTAAACCTGGCTCCAATAAAAAATCGTAATGAAATTAGCTAAGGAGAGAATGTATATATTAAATGATGTGCCTTTTCGTAAAGAAATAATTCCTCGAAGATGTTCACGAATACACACTGAAGAATATTTTTAATTTATTTTGTACGTTTAATCGCATACAAGTGTTACAAAATCAAAAAGGGCTGTTGTAAAACTATTTACAAACAAAATCTAACAATTATCTGTAGGTATAGCGCATTAATCCGAATTTGAAGGAGGGAGCTATTGAAAATTATGAAATTATAAATTGGAAATTATAAGCTGTGTTGCCTTTACTATTATACACTATAGGATGAGAATGAATTCCTCATCTATTGGGTACAAGAATTATATGCACATTTTAATTAAGGTCATAAATATTCGTGTTTTAATCGACGTAGATTGAAGACTATATTCAAAGTTATCAGCTTTACAGAGACTTCGCGTATCCCATTAGTCTCTCGTTCGGTATCGATCGCAATTTGTAGTCGTAGACGTGAAATGAAATTGGTAAATCTGAGCTTAGAATATTTCTAACGCGTGACGGGACATCGGTCGATGCTGGCAAGAATACGGTGAAGGGTAACAAAGGATTGCGCGTCTAGCGAAATGCTCTGGATATAACGATATTAAGCATCGTTTAAGAGAAATGGAAACGGAATAAAATTGTATAACAATTAATAAAATATTCAGATCATATAATGGCTATAATAATTTTATAATTATAATAGTCTGGCAACCCATTTCAACAGTTTACTTCTTTCTTTTGATCCATCAATAACTCTAGAGCAGATAATGTCCGACATGTATTTATACCGGTTATTTATGTGCATTAACGTCAACATTTGAAAAACGACGCAAATCAACAAACAAACAGACATGTAACTTTGTTGGAAAAATTTTATCTTTAAAACTGAATCCTTTAGTGTGAATGAACAATGCTTTTGCCATCCTTAATGGGCTCAGACGTTCCTCATTTCAATATCTATTATCGAGGTTATCTTGCAAGTTCTATTTACATTTTACCTTGCGACGGTTTTAGACGTGATTTCAAGTGTATAATAGGTTTATTTATTTTGCAATTTAGATTAATGAAAAAAACAATTATTTGCTAGGTGTATTAAATTACCGTATTTCTTTACCAATTTTTGAACCTTCAAACTGTGAAAAATTAAATGCGGCTACTCGGGCATTCTTTTGAATATTTGCGAATTTTATTAAGATTTAAAAGTACTATATGTTGTACGTATTTTCCATTGTTATTATTTATTATATCCTTAAAATTGAACCAACTTTCCAAAAGTTGACTTTTTCTTGACATTGACGACTTTTCTTCACATTGTTGTGAACAAATAAAACCGGTCAAATGCGAGTCGGACTCGCACATGAAGAGTTCCGTACCGTTATCTATAAAAACGACAAAAAATATCATGACTGTTGTATGGGAGCCCCCACGTCAATATTTTTTATTCTCTTTTTTTAGTATTTTTTGCTATAGCAGCAACAGAAATACATCATCTGTGAAAATTTCAACTGTCTAATTATCAAGGTTCATAAGATACAGCCTGGTGACAAACGGACAGACAGCGGAGTCTTAGTAAAAGGGGACCGTTTTACTCTTTGGGTACGGAAGCCTAAAAAGAATACAATACCGCTTCGTAGCCGATGGTATGCATCAACAAAGGAGCTGTTTGAAAATAAACTACAAGATTATGCACGATGCTTTCGACGATAACAGTATTGGTAGATTGAAACTGTTGATACCAGCCATTTACCTATAGGCTGGGAAACCAATAACTGATGAGTTACAGTCATGTACTGGCAATTGCAGTATATAGAAAGAACATGGAGCGTCAATATTACCGTCAAAAATTTTAAAATTATTGATTAACTCTGGGTTTATATTACTTATCATCTAGTGAACCCGTCTGTTTGCTTGCTTCCTTATTGAATTAAAACAAAATTGCCTTGGGTCTCGCTTTTCAAACCGAACTTCTGTCCTGCCTTCTCCACAACTTTATCAAATATTTTCAATAAAACTTAATGCTACCTCATAATATTAAGAGGGTTTAAAACTTTCCTAAGTCTACAAGTATATCCCTTCTCTTTTTATAAAGTTTTACATAGACGGTCTATTATGGGAACGTAATTCTCCATTTCATACTTATAAGTAACGCGTTTACAGGTTCGCTGGGCCATATAGCGCGCCTTGCTACTCAGCATATTTTGCAGCTGACTCCCCGAGCCTGCTGCCCCAAGGCCATGGGTCCAATGCCCCAAGAGCCACTGCTAACAAGCTGCAAGCCTCTTGGCACCTTGCGCTGGACCTGGTCTGTATTGTGACCGTTTCAGCCGCGGACGGAAAGAAGGATGACACATCGTAATACTGATTTCCCTCTCCCCCCGCGGCCCCACCACTGTTGCATCAGCGGTGGAGTGCCGCCAGGTCGCGGAAGGTTAAGGAGACCGACTTCTCAGGTCACCCGAACCATGAACTGGCCCAGTGTGGATTCCTCGTGGCTTCACCGTGGGAAACCAAGCCTCGACTTGCTTACGAGTCGAGGTTTGGTTGCCTGATGAATTTCAAAAATCAAAAGAGATGTGCGCAATATCTAATGCGAAATTAAGCCTTTAAAATAAACGAAATGCAAAATAGATACACTTTAATGAAGTGACTGTCGCGAGTCCTTTGGACAGCGTTTCGGTATGGTCTCGATCTTAGAAAAACTGAAGAAAGAAATTTTTCATCGACTGTGCAAATACGAATCCTCAAATACTTCGGGGACACATTGAGCACTCCATAGAACGACTAATTGTCCAGGGGTAATTGGTATTGAAAGACAAGCGGTCACATGGTCGATCACCATGCAACAACTAGAGGTGCCTCGCGCGCTTTGGTCAAATAAAAGCATCATAGTCCACCACGATCACTTTATCAAGAGTGGACGACTGAGGAGAAGGAATATCGCTCTTCCTCCAGGTCTTGTCCCAACGAGGAGGGTCTGCACAACATTATTTTACGACCTTTGCAGACTATCATCATCTTTGGGAACAAATACCCAGGTACGGAACGTTGATGATATTTAAAAATGTTTTTAATTTAAGATAAATTAAAAATCTTAGGTAAGATATAAATTTGATTTAAGCTAATTTTACGATAAAAGGTAACTCGTATATAACTTCCTTTCCTTTCAACGAAGCTTTGACCTGACCTAACCGAAGCATAATCAAGGAATCCTAACAATCGGACTTAAGGTTTCATTACCATTTATTTCGCCATCTAAATGTATCATTGTTTCTCCGAGCAGGGTACAATTTACGTATAATGAAATAAATTGCACGCAAATGAATTTATTAATTCGGTTATTTTACAAAAATAGGACGGGGAATAAATATCCTGATAAATTTTTGTTCCAGATTTCTGTATTTAATTTTGTTTCATATTTTATAAGGAAATGCTTTTATGTACTCACATTTGTTAAATAGCAACCCTTTACCGCATAGCGATCCATATATGGGTCACCAGATTCAGTATTTTTTTTTTCATGAAATGACGCATGAAAAAAACTTATCGCATTGTTTATATTGTATTTAATATGTTGGCAATAAGAAAACATTTTTGTTGGCTATTGTCAATACGTTAATTTAGTTAAAACTTCACTGTTAAAGCGCGGATGTGAAGTTCGACACAGTGGCTGTAAATTCGTTTTTCAAAAACGTTTTTCTACATAAAAAGGGCAAGATTCGTTAGTGAAAAAATTAAAATATTGCTACTCTTATATTATAAGTATGTTTTATTTGTTTGATACTTTTTTCTTATTTGTATCATATTTGGTGGCTTTTTGCGTGAAACCATATATGGTTTCGCATGCATTATAACCTAAACTTACCGTTTTACTGCGGAACCAAATATGGTTTCATATGCACTTGTAATATTTTGTTATAAGCATGAAATTAATTTTCCTTGGTTGCAGAATGGATCCTGCTCGCTTTTATTTATAATAAAATAGGTGACATCCACAAAGAACTAAGTATAAACAATTTCAAACAATTTGTAAAAGCTGCCTTAATGGCAAGGGCCTACTATAATATCCAAGAATACATTGAGGACAAGGATGTTTGGAAATGACTCTTGCTCTGCACTTGCAAGACCCCTGGCTGCTGCTGATTTTATACCTAAATAAGTGTGTATAATTGCATAAAAAAAATAACAAAAAGAACAAGACCGCAGAGTTTCTTGCCGGTTCTTCTATGCGCAGGTCTAGTTTAGTGAACCGGTGGTAGATTTTTTGTTGACGTTCAATAAGAGCTTAAGTTAGGCCTATATTGAATAAATATACTTTGACTTTGACCTTTATGGCTCTTATATGTTAATCCTATATGCGGTGATGGCTTACAAAGTGGTGATGAATTTAGATTCCAATTCTGATAGAAAATGTGTTCCATCTAAAGAATTTCAACGTCACTCAAAGAAGATCTCTTGTTATAGTCGAAACAGATAGTTATGCCACTGATAACAAAACTGACCCTTCACTAGCCACGCCGAAAAAAATTAAAAAGCATGCAAATCATAAAATATTTTTGATGATTTGCCTGAATGCCAAAAATGTCTTCTTTGCGACCACAAAACTTACACCATGTGCAAATGTATGGTTCTCTTATGTTACAACAACAAACGAAACCGTTTGTCGGCATTTCATGATTAAAATTACAGTGGTAATTTATATTATTATTAAAACTAAAATTTCTAATCGTTTCTTTACTTCACATGAACGCATATATGTTCAAAGTAATTTCATTTAAAATTTGTTTGGGCCCATACGAATCCATATATGACCTACATGTATTTTTCAGTTTTTATGAGTGTTTTTTTTTTTTTTAATTTCGTGAGTGTAATTAATTTTATACTTAAAAAAGCAATAACTACCATTAAATATTTTTTTTCATTAAATTTTTTTATTCATAATTCATGCAGTAAAGGGTTAAGTTTGTTCAAAACATAAAAAAATAACCGGCTATCAATACATAGTATAAAACAAAGTCGTCCCGCTGTCTGTCTGTCCCTATGTATGCTTAGATCTTTAAAACTACGCAACGGATCTTGATGCGGTTTTTGTTACTAGATAGAGTGATTCAAGAGGAAGGATTATATGTATAGTACATTGCACCCGTGCGAAGCCGATTCGGATCGCTAGTTATATATATAAATGAATGGCAATGACTTTTAAACCTAAGATATCCTAAAAGAGGAAAACATTTGGTGTACGGGCTATAAATGTCTAAAGGTTTCAAAACATTTCTTGTTTAATAAGTGGGAAACTGCTGCTATTTTTAAAACGTACAACGCACATTGTTTTACTATCTGTACTACGTCATTTTCATGTATAACATATTTGTAAAGTTTAGGAACAGTATCTACAGGGTCGAACGTTCTTCATTATATTGCATATGCTTTAAAAAATCGCAGTTGTTATACATTTAACCTTACCGTATCGTATTATTTAGCAGAATTTTTAGATGTGATGTACAAATACCTCAAACTGTCTTGTGTAGCCAAAAAAAGGGCTAATTAACATTTGCGATGTAATTATTTAATAATACATGTACATGTTTTTTTTTTATAAATAAGAGGGTTGCAAGAGAGCAGGCAATTCACCTAATAATATTTTAATAATACGTAAAATTAACGACAGTCCTCTGCGATGTCGTGGTACCCAGGACGAGCCTTTTTTTAACGTGAGAAAATATCGGGACAGCGGCAGGGCTATCGCATTGTACCATCGCACTGGCCGAGGACACGGGAACACGAAGATGCAAGCTTCTGGTAGGCCAGAGTCCTGCGCCCTAGTCTCCGACGGCGGATATCATGGCAGTTGCCTCCATTATTATCTCCGCGGCCACCTTCCGGATGATTATGTCCTCACAATATACGAGAACAGCACCCCAAGCTCTCACTCGTTAGTGTCACAGTCGTCACAGTGGTTTCATTGCGCCGTGGGCTCCCTCCTTGCCACGCGAAACAGATACCTCCCGAAACAACCGTCTCCCGAGAGGATCTGCGTCGCATGGTAGGTGAGGGAGCCGTGTCGCCTGTCCTGCTAACTCCTGAGGTGAGAATGTATGGCCTCTACGGTTCTTAAGCCGGCACTGAAATGCTCCAGCCTCTACTTCCACTCGCCGATGGCGATTGAACACAGGTGATCCCTGCGCTCTACCAAATCCTCCGGGGCTGGTATATGGCCCTGGGCTTTAGGCTCCTCGTGCCAGGCGTGCAATTACGCAAGTTAGACTCAGTTTCTAGATCGCAAGGCACGGCCACACCGTAGAACGTTCGATAGCCCATATTAGCCCCTGCGGTTTTCGCAAAAGCCCAGGATGAGCCTGCCCATTCGTGCAAACAGTAGCTGTCGCGAGGCCATACACATTAAATCCTTCCACCGGCTTAATAATTTGTTCGGTGAACTGTTTTGTTTGTGTATTAACAAAGGCGATCGTCGCCGTTCATCCGTGTCCGTGAGTCTCGACTAATTGGTATGCAATTGTTGCAGGTAACCTTAAACGCCGCTTGGGGCGCGCGCGCGGATTCGTCCTTCGGATGTTCGACGCGCTGTGCAACTGTACGCAGACGGCCGCGGCCGCAGCGGCGCGCTCGACCGCTCGCAATAACCCTTTCTCCAAACGCTAGGCTGTCCTGACCCCCTCGACACCCCCCCCCCCCCCCCCCCCACCTATTTACCCGTCAAACACTGATCCACGCCAAGCTTCCAACCCGAAACGGCTTTAGATGCTTTCCGTGCAAACGCATTTATACTTTTCAGTCATTCGATCCCTGAATGATAAAAATTCTATACTTCCGTTTTGTGTTATCTATTGAATTGGTGCGTTAAACGCTTACAATCATGGAACTGGGTAAGATAGGAAATTGAAAAACAACTTTTTATTGGGTTGTGAAAAACAACTTATTTTTCTAAAATGTACCTAATGGGTAAACGCTCTTTTTACATCTTTTACAATACAAATAATAACAGAATTTACCTATTCAATTACAAATTACTAGAAAACTATAGGAGTATATTGTTGTGGCTTCTTAATCTTCTTATCAATACTAATTAAGATCATTATTGTGCATTACCTAAAACTAAAATTATCCGTAGTGGCTTTTGACACGGCTACGTTAACTTTCGACATATCCCTCATATACATTGATATATCTAACAATTTACGAATTACAATTATGAACAAAAACGGAAGAACTTGCTTTTGGATTAGATTGAAAAGTTAAATAAAATTGAATGTAGCTTCGAGCTTAGGAAATGTTTTGATGGAATCAAAAGTTTAAGGAATTGGGAGCATGTAATAAAATTCAAATATGATAAAAGTTAAAAATGAAATCTATTTCTGAACATTGTTTGTTTTTATACATATTATTTATTAAAAGAAAAAGAATTCTTTTCAATGAATGTCTTTTGAAAAACAATTACTATCCCTGTTTAATGTGATCGGTGTGACGACGCTTATAGTGACTAAGATAATTAATGTTACAAAAATATGTAAAAAAAAAACCCCGGTAAATTGAATGTTAAAAATTGTGAAGCGTTTTCACACCAACAATAGTTTCATTATTTTATATCTCCATATATTGTTTGAACCTTTAGGCTTTAAGTTTAACTTTTAACTTATAATTGATCCCTAAAAATGGCAAATGTACTTTTAAACACAGATTTGTTTATTATTATGAAATAGATGACAGATCTTAACAAAATAACGTAGTTTTTTTTTTAATATTTTTATGTATAATTTATGAAATTTTAGATACTTTTTTCTTATTTTTCCGGGCTTCCATGTGATCACAGGAGTGGACTGTTTGTAACAAGTATCTTATACAAATATAGAAGTGTTCTGTTTTACTAAAAGATATTAACAGATACATTTAGGCTCAATAATGTTCTCAAATTTGACGGCAACAAACTAGACTTTGAGACTGGTGTGAAAACGCAACAATACTGTACGCATATTAAATATTATCGTAGTAATGTATATGTATTATAAGCAAAGATTCCTATGTGTAGTTCCAGTATTTAGTGAGTGGAATCCATTACTTACAGACTTTTAGTCACGAATTTGTAGAGTTCCTTTCTGGGCGATCGTATTGCTTTGTGTTTGAAAGCTATTTGTTTTAATACTGTGCATTTATAATACAATCAAAAAATGTTATACACATATTAAAAAAAATCTTTGTATATCTGTGCAAGCTTTACTGAGTATAATGTATATCCATTGATTCCTTTCGAATCTTTAGTGGAATCCCCACTTAACTGCTTTGTAAGAATTTTATAACGTATAAAATATCGGACCCAATTAGGAGACGACTGTTTTTTCATGTCATGGAAACCATCCTTCAATTTCACAATAAACACTTGAATGCGATGTTATGAAAAACAGTTAAGCAAACAAAAACAATATTTTGTTAACAGTCATAGAGATGAGTAATTAAAACGCTCCTTTGAGTGTTCTACAAGATACATCGTCCATTAACATCTGTCCGAAAGTAATGGATAATTTAAATAAATTATAATCTAATTATTTATTTCTCTGAATAAAAATCTTGTATTAATAGATCTTATTATCATTATTTTTTTTTTATCTATAAGTAATTAAACGTCTATGGTTGATCTATAGATATAATAATTTTGATGTAAAATTAATGTATTAATAAAATAAGAGAGAATTTGTAATATTACACGTCTTATAAAACATAAAAATAGGTTATTTCAATGTTGAATGTGATATCCCGCCTGTACTTCAAATGTGATCCAACTTGTATCTTCTTCTTGAATAAAATAGATTTGTGAATATTTGTCTATTCTGTTTTATATTTTATTGAACATAATTATAATCAAATATGTTTTACACTTAACATCTGGAATGAAAACTTCGTCTGTAAATCATACACGGCTTCTTCTTCTTCTTCTAAGGCAGTTGGAGGTCCATATAGCAACGTCGATCTGCACAGCGAAGCGAGCCGAACATCATCCCAACCCTCTGGTGGTAAGCGCAGCAAATTACCAACCCGACATAAACGCGAACGTCAACAAGCGTCGCCCGCGAAACGTCCCCATCGACCCGGTCGAGGAAGGGGACTTAGATACGCCGGACCCACCGCCGGGGGTCCCGCCGGATAACACTACACCCACAGCTAGTGTAACAACAAACACAATAATTCGCCCTCGCCTCCGAGCACGGCGAGACCGACACAACGCGTACACAAGGTACACCCGCGTTCCAGGGCGGTTAGCTAAAAACACAGTCGACGGCCATCGGGGTCTCGGTCCGCACCGCAACTTCGATGGCCCTTAGATGACATGTCGTAGTTAAACGCACGCATGAGCACATGCGCGGCCCTACCCACAGCGGAGGGCCCAAACCCGTGGGTTCTGGCTAGCCCACCCGTTCTGCGTCAGATGAAGCTTTAATAGTCCGGGACTGAAAGCAAAAACATCAGTTAATACAAGATACAAGGTACAGGTCCATATGATATCGCCAATGACCCAATAATATATAACTAAATCGGATAAGATTGATCTTTTGGGGTTTTCGAAAACTAAAAGCAAAAAAATTACTTCCTCGTTTGTCGCAGCAGGATAATTTAACTGTTTAATAATTTTATTATTCTCTATCTAAGTTTACTCAATACAATAAAACAATAGGTTTCTCGACTCAAGTTTGAATAAACAAATCTATTATGTTTATACCATTAATAATAATAATAATAAATGGCGTAGGGAAGTGACGACCCCATCGCCCACCGGCGTAACAGTTCAAGTGACAGAACTGTTACGTCGGCGCAATCAGTCTGCGCCTTGCCAATGGTGTTAGCACCGTGCCTCGGCAAAAGTGAGGGCGCATAGGCCCGTCTGTGCATATGGCCATATCCCAGAATACGGTGCCGGTCTGGGGGCATCTTCCGTTAAACGACGCCCCACCTTAAAATGGATGATGGAAAATCGAAGAACGCGCATAGGGCCGCTGCCTGTGGGCCGCCAGGGCGCGTCTGGAGCTGGCGCTGGACGTGGCAGCATGCGGGACGCCAGCCGAGCGCGGGGTACTGCACGACCACCAAGCAGTACCTCGCATCCATCATCCCCACCAGTCGGCTTGGTGTCGGCAGGATCCTCTCGGATCCAGCAATCGGCACCCGCCGCTGGTGGAATACGCCGCTTGCGCTGGACGTCTGAAATGAATCAGAACGCAATGCGGGCGTATTTTAGGGCAAAAGGGAGTGAAACTGGAGGGTTTGCGTATCGGGCAAGGATGCATCGCTTTTTTGCTGAGCTGGAGCCATCTTTAACCGTCACGGAGCAAAACCTAGCAGACAGAGTTCGGTACATCATGCGCTCAAAAATATTTGATGATGCCGAGCTCGAACGACTTCGACGTGAGGCTGTTCCCTCATCGGATGAGAATGCAGTAGCCGGAAATGCGACCCCGCAACCTTCGGATCTCGCAGGGTTACAAGCGGAAGCGGAGTCCGCGTTTTACCCCCCGGCTCCTGTAGATTCGTGCGATGATGGAATAGTCGCCCAAGAAATAGAGCAGATGAGAAGTATATTGGAGGAGGCAATTCTGGAGGTGCGCGAAACGCCTCTCGAGTATCGACCACGTCTCCCCCGCATACCCCTAAGTAAGCGGAGTCGGTCTGTCGTGAGGTCTCTTAACCCGATGCTGGCAACCTATTTGGAAGCTAGCCGGGATCTTTGCGATACGGACTCAATTCTCTTTGGCGCTGCACTGGCAGTATGCCGAATCGTTGGCGCCAAACTTCCCAAGGCTGGACGTGCTACCAGACCAGGTAGCACTATCCCAGCATGGAGAAGAAGAATTGAGGACCGTATCGCAAAGGTAAGGGCCATCATCGGCAGGCTGATAAGCTTCAGGTCGGGCAATAATAGGCCCAGAATTGTGCGCACCGTTAGGATGGCGTTCGCTGGGACCAACATCAACTTGTCCCAGCCGGATATTACGCAAAAACTAACGGAGCGCATAGATGACCTGAAGCAGAGGATCGCTGCTTGGGGGAAGCGGATTCGGAGATATACCGAGAGGACGGCGCGGTTTAGCCAGAATCGCCTCTTCCAGAGTGACCAAAAGAGGCTCTACAAATCGTTGGAGCGACCAATGAGCTGTGGAACGGGCCAAGGACCGGACCAGGCAGACACTGTCGCCTTCTGGCGCAGCCTGTGGTCAGAGCAAGTAGACCACAGCGAGGGCCCTTGGACACAAGTCGTGGCGAGCCAATGTGCAGACATTACACCCATGAACCCCGTCGTCATAACACCCGACGACGTATCTGAGGCAGTCCGTAGAGCCCCGAACTGGAAAAGTCCGGGACTCGACGGGCTGCATCACTACTGGCTGAAGGGGTTCGTGGTGTGTCATGCTATGCTCGCCCGACAGTTCCAAGAGGCTCTCGATCAGAGGTCGCTCCCGAGCCTCTTTACTACTGGGGTCACTCATTTGGTTCCTAAAGATCAGGTTACCACAGACCCGAGTAAGTACCGCCCCATAACGTGTCTACCTACAATCTATAAGACACTGACATCTATTCTGAGCGTGAGAATCACCCGGCATATTAATATGAATCGGATTATGTCTCGTGCTCAGAATGGATGTCGGGGCGGTGGTCGTGGAACCAAGGAACCACTTCTCATCGACGCGGTCATTGGCAAAATGGTTAAACGCAACCGTCGGAACTTCTCCGCCGCCGCCTGGATAGACTACAGAAAGGCGTTCGACTCGGTGCCCCATACATGGCTAAAGAGGGTCCTCGAACTGTACAAAGTAGACTGTACAGTAAGAGACTTCCTCGGGTACTGTATGGGGCAATGGAGTACGATCCTTTGTCATCTAGGCGAGCGGATGACGGCTGCGGAATACCGGATAAGGATACGACGGGGTATTTTCCAGGGCGACTGTTTGAGTCCAATATGGTTTTGCCTCTCCCTGAATCCTCTCAGCGCATTACTGGAGGGCTCGGGGGGAGGATTTCAGCTTCGGAGAGGAGGGACAAAAGTGACCCACCTTTTCTACATGGATGACCTCAAGTAATTCGCCTCCAATCGCTCCCATTTGATGGAATTGCTTAAAGTCACTTGTGATTTCAGCAATTCTATCAAAATGGAGCTCGGGACGGATAAGTGTGCGGTCCTTCATGTCGAAAGGGGTAAGGTCACTAATACGGAGGGCATAGACTTATCTATGCCCGTTAACATAAGGACCCTCTCTGAGGCTGAAACATACCGATACCTGGGTATGTCACAAAATATGTGTATCGATGAGGCTGGCATGAAACAGTCAGTTCGTGACGTGTTTTTTGCACGCCTGACAAAGGTTTTTAATAGCCATTTGTCAGGCGGGAACAAGGCACGTGCTTTTAACGGCTGGGTCATGCCAGTCCTCATGTATACCTTTGGCATACTCAGGTGGACTCAAACTGAGCTCAACGCCCTGGACCGAAAAGTCCGCACAACTATGACGTCCCACAGAATGCATCATCCGAGATCGTCAGTGATGAGGCTGTACCTTCCGCGGAAGCATGGCGGGAGGGGCTTTTTAAGCGCCCTCACCATGCACAATCGCGAGGTGTGCAGCCTCCGTAACTACTTTCTGGCGAGATCGGATGAGTCAATCTACACGGACGTCATTAGTTGTGATAAAGGACTTACCCCTCTATCCTTAGCCAACGAGCAATGGCAGGACCCGGGAGTACTGAGCGTTTCCGACCGAGAGGCTGTATGGAAGGAGAAAGAGCTCCACGGGAGGTTCTACAAGGCTCTACACGAGCCTTTCGTAGATACTGTTGCCTCCCTGAACTGGCTACGTTTCGGTGACCTCTTTGGGGAAACCGAAGGTTTTGTCTGTGCGATACAGGATCAGGTTATTAAGACGAACAACTATAGGAGATACATCCTAAAGGATGGCACCGTCGACATCTGTCGAGCTTGTCGCCGTCCCGGGGAGTCGCTTCGGCATGTTATCTCCGGTTGTTCTATGCTTTCTAACTCTGAGTATCTGCATAGACACAACCTAGTAGCCAGAATCCTACACCAGGAGCTCGCTCTGAAATACGGCCTCGTGGAACGGAAACTGCCGTATTATAAGTACTCTCCGGAGGCCGTGCTCGAAAATGACCGCGCCAGGCTCTATTGGGACCGGTCCATCATCACGGACAGGACAATTGTCGCGAACAAACCTGATATCGTGTTGATGGACCGGGCACAGTCGCGGGTATTTTTGGTCGACATTACCATTCCATATGACGAGAACCTCGTGAAAGCCGAAACAGATAAGAAGACGAAGTATCTGGACCTGGCTCACGAGGTGTGGTGGTGGTGTGCCGACCGAAATTATCCCGATAGTCGTGTCTGCGAATGGGTTGATCCCAGTCAGCCTCTCTAAACATCTGAGGCGACTGGGACTCCGGGACGGATCGCTCCAGGCTCAAATGCAGAAGGCGGTGCTCCTCGATACCGCCCGCATCGTCCGCCGGTTTCTCTCCCTTTCGCCCTAACCCTCGGCCGTTTGGTCTCCCCTGCCGAGGGCTTCCGTCTGTTTGGGTCCTATTTATATATGTATTATATAAAATATTTATATATATATATATATATATATATATATATGTTTATTTTTATCCATAATATTTATTTTATATATGCAATATATATCTATATCTTTATTTTTATTTTTATTTATAAATCCAACCAGACGAGAAAACAAATGAATATCCCCCCAATAATAATAATAAATTAAAAAAAACACGTTGATATAGATAACACTGCGTCTACTAAGTCTTCATTCCAAGGTTACCCCTGGCTACTAAAACAATAAATGAACTGGGATCAGCTTATATGAAGGTACGGATTCAATTCTGACGTGCTGCCTGTTTTAAGTAAGCCCGCATAGAGACTGATAAATATTCAGTTATATATAAATCTAATTTTGTATAAATGAAGTAAATATTGAAGTCCGCGAAAGCTAGCACTTTTTCCAATATATACATAGAATACATTATTATTACATATATACGTATTTCATCCGTGTGTCGTATATTTAAAAGAGTGTCTCCTTCATCGCATTTTTTGCAGCATCATTTTATGAGGGAAAATGGCACGTTACCACGCTAATCGTCGAGTAACTACCACCAGCTATGAACATCCGCAGCAACCTTTGGGTTGCAGTGGCGTTGCAAACCTTCAGGAGGTTGGGACCTGTTACTCCGACGAATATCAAAATATGCACACCTAAACCAATCTTTTCACGCGGTACTCCTCCTAGAAGAAGCCACATGTAGCGAGCACATTTATTTAGTTTCTAGCTTCTGCAGACACTGCGCGGCTCTGTTATAGTAAAATATTTATAAATGAAGTCAAGCAGGAAATAATTGAGCCCTGATAACTCAGTGCCCGGGCGCTCGCTTAATTCAGTAGTAGTTTCAGTTACAATAATAATATAAATAAAAATATTTCGAAGATATGTGACGTCCGCCAATATGTAAAGTGGTGAACTATGCCCTGATACTCTTTGTACAGAGAAGGCTTTTGCCCAGCAGTGGGACATGTAAAGACTGGTACTTAATTTTTTTTAGGAAATAAAGTTTAATTGACAATGAACTGCTCAGTTATTAATATCAGATATCAGAAGATACAGACTGATCTTAATTACGGATTGCAGTTTATTTGCATGAATTCAATATCGAGAAGAAACCAACGAACACAATAACGGCTTCCGCAGTTCGCGTTTGTATACAATTGCTAACAATAGTCGCTAATGTAACTGTGACAAATATAGCCAGGCTAGAACATTTGCTATTTTATGACAGAAAACAGTAATTTACCTAATGGATTTCCTATTGAAACTTTATGGTTCATTGTATGTATACTTTTCTTTCTGCTAAGATAACTGTAATTTTCGCAAATGCGCCAAACAAGTCGTTGTTTACTTATACTTTTCCAAGGCTTACTATTATTTATTATATTCAAACTGTAATATTTTCGATTTCGATAATGTCGCCAAAACGTCATTAATTAACTTAATCTTATCCTTTAAACGAGCAATTCTTGTATATATATAATTGGAATCTCGGAAACGGCTTCAGCGATTTTCATGAAATTTAGTATGTGCGTAGCGTAGATTCGGGGGCGAAAAATCGATCTAGCTAGGTTTCATTTTTAGAAAATGTCCTTTTATACCTGTTTTGAGGGAATGAAAAGTATCATTCGAATACGACGTTAAATTTCGCCGCAAAAAAAAATGTTATAATAGCTCGGTCGGTAATCGGGCGGCCACAAAACAGACGGCCGTGGTATCACGATCAGGTACACACTCATTTTTTTACTTTTTTTCGATTCTAGATCATTGTTATTTTGTTAATTTTTTCCCTTTTTTTAAATTCTTTCTTTTGTGAAAAACACCAGTTCATATTTTCTTATTATTACGCCGGTAAGATCGAAAAATATTATGCATATTTGTATCTAAATGTAATTTCCAAAATACATGATTTACCAAAAAAAAACAAACCGAGCAAAGCTCGGTCCTCCAGGTACTGAGTTATAATAAGTTAGTTTTGGCGTCAAAGCGTAACAAACAAAGTTACATTCGCATTTACAATATTAGTAGGTATTAGGGATTAATCCAAATCTGTACATAAATATTAAAATCGATTATGTGGGTATGATCCCTATGACTATATACTCCAAAGTCGCTGGACCAATCTTAATTTTTAAGACAATCGTCTGATTATCCCAGCGGTCGATCCTGTGAAGTTTGGCAGCTATGATAGCAACGGCTTTTTGGATAAAAATTGCACCTGTGCTAAGCTGGCGTAGGGCGCTCGTAACATATAATATTTAAACCCACCGAAACGGTTCCAATTCGGCCTTATACAGCGAAGTTATGTATGAACAATGACCGACACATAATTATTGTCAATGGAGATGTGAGAAGACGGACGACTAAACCCTATTATAATATATACTCTATAAAAAGTTGTGGAAACGTGAGTACCCACAATTTTAAAGTTCCTTGAGACATGTCGTTATAAATTATTTTTTATCAGTATGATTCAATAACAATGGTTTAATCAAAGCATACTGGATAGAGAATACTTACAGGAACGCTTGCTAATATCGTTCTGACTCGTTTGTGTTGCTTTTGTATTTGTGTTTTGCTTTTGTGTTGTTGTAAAGAGCACCTATAAAGAGAATTGTATGACTCAAAAAGTATGTATGTATGTTGTATCGCTTAGACATAATAAAACTATTATTATGTCGTTACAGCGTGTCGTTACCAACGCGACAATAAATGAACACACACATAGAGGATAACTTTTTAAAATTGTATCAAAAATTTACATTAGTTAAACATCAATATTTACAGAGTTATTAAATTTTCTTACATATAAAACTGTAATGTAAAGTTCATTTGTAAAGGTCACAAAGCATATGAATTTAAAAGAGACAAAACATACTGTTAGAAGGAGAAGCTTGTAATGCGACGCTGTGGCGCGAGTTGTATAGGATGTTACAAATTTTGTTTCTTTTTTACTGAATTAGTTTGTTTGAAAAATATTTTTTTGTTAATTATGGATGTTTCTTAACGTTGTCCTCGTTATTAACCACCTTAGACTGTCAGTGTCTCTCTTGTAATTCATTATACACAAGGAACCGATGTTCAAATTCCGGTGCCAATACCTACCAATGAAATAGTCATTTGCAATTTTAATTGCCGACTTAGAACGTGCTCAGCGGTGAAGGAACACATCGTGAGGAGACATATGCATATTTTCGAAATAATAATAATAAAAAACCTTTTGAAGATATGCGAGGCCTGCCAATGTGCGGTGGGGTCGCGTGGTGGACTATGCCCTAATGCCCTCTGTACAGTGGAAGAATTTGCCCAGCAGTGACACATTTAATGGCTGTTACTTTACTTTACTTTTCCTTTAATATCACCGATGGTAATCATGAGGCAAAGACCAGGCATTGAGTACTTTGGAACAAAAATAGTTTACCAACAACCATAATAGCAATAAAATGAAATGATAGACACAAAATTTCTCTATTACCACGACTACATGTGAATATTCTCTGTAGAATACACTCCCAAATGAGATATATAATATACTTTCAGTATATTTCTCGAGTAATGACAGGCATCACGTCAGCTTTCACGATATCACGATATCTGTACGAACCGCGCCCTCCCATTACATTTATAGAAAACTAATGCTCCTTCACCGTACATACCTATACTTTTTTGGCTGCAATATTTTTTTTATGCGAAAAGTTGTCAAACGAGCAGATGGTTCACCTGATGTTAAGTGAATACCACCGCCCATTGACATCTGCCTCACCCGAGGGTTACAGACGCGTTGACAACCTTTTGATAATTGGGCTCCGGCTACCTCACTCACCAGACGAAACGCGAAAGTATTCATCATACTTCCACTTTACGCTGGTCTTCTGTGATGTCGTGGTACTTACCCGGACGGGCCTGCCCATTTGTGCAACAGCCAAGGCTGCTGCGTGGCCCTACCACCGTAAATGTCTCTTGAACATAATGTCTCTTAAACATAATGTCTCTTAAGCACTTTGCAACAATATTGAAACGTTTTTTTTGCTTTTTTTTTTTGTGAAAACATTGCCCCTTACTTTAGGATAACATTATCCTGTGTTGCGAGGATGTTTTTACATACATAAACTTCACTTCACCCCAGATGCGAAACAACTACCTGTAGGTCACAGAAATAGTTGTCCTGTGTTGGGAATCGAACCCACGACCCCCGACGCCGAAGTTAATACCTTGACCACTGCGTCACGGAGTTACTGGGCTATCATTACAATTACCTTAATAAAATGAATCCAATTAATTAAATTTGTTTTCGCCATTATTAAATAGTTCATACCCCTGATAATATGAACTGTGAAAATTATTGACCTCTTAAGTTTTTTTATGTTGCGCCCCGAAAATGATTTACCGTAGAAGACGTAACAGCTATGCCTCGAATGGGTCAAAGGAAATTTGCCGTAAAGTAGGTCAGGCGGAACCTTGAGGCAATTTAGCTTGCTAATGATTTACACCTTCATACGTATATATTTCATTTTAAAATTTTAGTCATAATATATATTGCTTTTTGCATAGCAATGGTTTACATAATAAAGAATATATTGCGTTATATACATATATATACTTCACGACAGGTAACCTACCTGTAACTGATAAACATTAACACTGTAAACACCTCATGATTTCGTAAAACTTTCGAAAAATTCAACAAAAGGTCATAGCATTTTGCACCAAAGTCCACATACTATATTTAATATCATAAATGCGTAAGTAACTCTGTCAGTCTGTCTCGCTTTCACGCCAAAACTACAGAACCGATTTATATGAAATTTGGTACACATATAATCTAGAGCCTGAGAAAGAACATAGACTATTTTTTAATTGGAAAAAATGTGTTCTATGGTTGAAAATATCTATCTTTAAGAAATATATATTTATTTAAGAGCATCAAGGCGAGCGAAGCCCCGGGCGAAAAGCTAGTGTTCTTATATAGCAGAAGACACTGTAAAAGAACAAACAATTTAATTATTATATATTAAGTATTTTAACTTAAATTAAAAAACGATAACTTTACCCTCAAACGGTAAAATTATAGTCGTAGGACGAGGCACCATCTTCGGAGACGTACTTGTAAAAATCATCAACATAGTTTATAACATCAAAGTCATATCAATGCTCTCAATTTGGTGTCACGTCACTGTCTTAAACAAATATGCAATGTTCACCTAAAGCGATACGGAGTTGCCTTGCAAATATTAGTGCAACCCTATATTCTTAAGTCGTTAATGAGCATATTTTGCTCAATGGTGCGTAAAGAAATTGTCCTAATAATATTTGTAATACAGTTGCATAGCTGTCTTTTTATGTGATAACCGCCGCCCATGGACATCTACAACACCTGACGGCAAATGCGTTGCCCACACTTCCTAGGACGGACCTACCCATTCGTGCTGCAGCCTAGACTGTAGTCTGTTGGCCTTACCACAGTTAAAATATATTATTTTAATATATTTTTGATAACAAATGAATTGACATATTAATTTAAAAAAAAGTCTATCACCAGCAAAACTAAGATTCACTACAAAAATATTACAGATATTACTTTTTAACAAAAATCTCAGCTGTAGCAACTTCATTTATTTTTATTAGTGAAGAATTTTCAGGAATAAAAAAATGTACGTTTTTTATTTCGTCAGTTCTTCTTCTTTAACGAAAGACGCTCATCAGCAAGGTTTTTGCACATCCGAACATGCTACGCTGCCCGTGGGTTCCTTTGGATTTGCTTGATTACCTGTGCATTCATAAAAGCAGTGTCCATCCCACCACCAGGCTGGGCCTGGAGTTGGCACCCGGTCGAAGCAAATCTAAAAAAAGCGTTGATTTAATAACGACCGTTGATATGGAGAAGTTAGGCCGTTTAACTCAGTGGGTAGAGCGTCGGGTGCGAATTCCGGAGCGCAGGCTCAAATCATCGCAGCGGCGAAATACTTTTCATCCATTATTTTACGATTTTTTTACTTTTTTACTCTGAAGGCAGCGATCTTCACAGCGTCCCCTTTTGCTAGGCGGCGAAGTCACCATAATTATTTGTCCTTTTTAGTAAATAATGGTAGCCCAAACCAATAAAATGATGAACTGTAATTGTGGTGCACTGTAACTATATGTCAGGCGATTTTCTACGTCAAAATAAAATTGTAAAATTTACTTACTTTGCTTTGTGCCTTAGTAGCACATGGCGATGTTTTATCTTTTCCAGCTGTCGTCAACGGTGGACCTTCTGCTACAGGCCCTTCCACTGGAGGTTTGACAGAGTTCAGAGCATTCCTATCGAAATAGTATTGCGCCGAGTATTTTAGCTGTACGCCGCGAGGTATATCCGGTGGAGGAATACTCCTCGGAGCCATTGCTGGTGGAAATCGGCCGTGCAAGGTATGTTTCCTACCGAGTAGAAAGTCCCTAAACTTTCTTAATATATTAGAGACATCTCTAAATCGATAATTGGGCTTCGACATTGCTAACGTCAGTTATATAAGTTATAGATTAATTATCAGTTTTAATTTTATTTAAGTTAGTTCCTAGTTCTGACATCTAACAGTTGTGACATTAAACTGCCAAATAGTTCTCATAACAATTATATTCGAAGAAGATTTTATATCTAAATATAGCACTTTTACTTGGATTTTAAATTTAAAAAAACGTTTATATTCGGTTACGATCTCGGCCTGTTTCGCCCAAAGAATATAATTTTGGTAAACCAGAAATGGTTTCGAACGAACGCTCCCAATAAAGGAAAAGTAATTTAAAATAGTAAATTATTAATAACAGTAATATAGAGACATAAGAACAAGATAATGATTTCTTCAGTTTTACGTTTTTTCTTTTTATTTCTGCTCTTTTTTCAACCAGCCATTATAGAATGGTACTTAACATTAGTTGCTAGAGTTAACCACAAAAATATCAACTCCACGGTCGTAAGCAATGACGGATTTACCCTAAGGCCCAATAGGCCCGGGCCTAGGGAGGCCACATATTAGGGGTGGCCAATCGTGACAAAAAATTCATTGATGATAACAAGATATATGATGGGCGCTGAGAAAGGGGCGGTTGGAACTTACTACATGGGCTGGGGCCTAGGGCGGCCATGACTTCAAATCCGCCACTGGTCGTAAGTTCATAAAATCTAACCAAAGTATCCCTGTAGTAAATGATTCATTCATCATATAATTTACACATTACAATAGCCCATGGTGAAACTTAAATGAATTTTTTTTTTTTTCAATAGAAAAATTGGCGGAAATTTTCCGCCTGCGTGGATAACGCGCCGAAACGCTCACGACAAGCTCAGCTAAAGTTAGCTTTTGACAATTTATCTATCAATGTAAGTAGCATTTAATTTATCACATAATTACTTAATTGATTGATATGTACAACTAAATATATGTGACAACTTTTCAAATATATTTTGAAAAATTATAGAACGGAACGTAAGATGTAAGATTTACTCACTCCCGCGTTTTATTTCTGTTTGTCAAGTTGTCTGGAAACTGGAAAGTTCATCGTACGTTAAATGTGATTGTTTTTATTTGTATGGATGATTTAAAACAGTAAAATAATTAAATAGATTGTTTTTATCACAGACCAGTAATCGTTTTACCTGATTCTATATAATGAAAACTCATAAATCACCCGAAGAAGTCGACGTAACTCCTTCCAAGAAGAAATTAAAACAAGCGCGACTTCCTTTCAAAATTTTAAGTGATGTTACTCCAGTATCGGAATCTCCTCAAACAAGAAAAAGAAAATTATCAGCTCCAGAGGCGGAACCAGTTACAAAAGTTGGAAAAGTTACAAAAGAAAATGGCACAGCGCATGATTTGATTGTTATAAGTGATGAGGATAGTAAAGACGCCCAAAAGTTACAAAAAGAAGACAAACACTAAATCCGTTTGTAAAATTAGTTGATAGTGCTTGGAAAAAGAAACTGCAAAGAACAAAATCTGCAAGAAAGAAAAAGAACTCAAAAAAAGTAAAAGATGATGACAGTGAAAGTAAAACCATTGACTTGGAGGAAACAAATAAATCTATATGTATGGAGGTAGATAGTGCAGATGATGACATTAACGTGGATTGTAATCATAAGTCCTTGGAAATTACTTCACATAACATAAATCCTAAATCTATTAATAGTGAATTTAAAAACTCTGTTGAAGGCAATTGCAATGCAAATTGTGAGAGTGAAAGTGTTATAATTTTAGAAGATTCAAATAAACTACCTGACACTGTAATGTCAAATCATGTTCAAACTAAAAATTTTTTATCAGAGAAGACTGAGAATGAAAGAGAGGAACCTATAGATGTTTCAGCTGTGGAATCTAATACAAATAAATCACTTGAAGTCACTAATCCAGTAACCCCTAAAAGGAGTAGTCGAACTAGAACTAAGGGTGAAGTTGAGCCAGATTTAGATAGCTCTCAGACCACTGAAGATGACAAGTCTGCTGATTTAAACCCAACAACACCAAAACATAATACAAGAAGTTCTTCAATATCAAGTAATCAAGATGTATCATTAAATAATTCTATTACTGGAACACCAAAACAAGTAAGTCAACTGATTAATTTTATAGTTTCACAATGCAATTAAATGTAAGTCAACTTTAAAAACTATCCTTAACTAAGAGTTAAGGATAGTTTTTAAAGTTATGCTTCTTTTGAACAAATTATGAGAGTAAAATTTCCCCAAAGAGGAAGATGATGAATCAACTTTTGCAGTTCAAGTCTTATCGAGAATTTGAATTTATTTACATTCACAATTTGGTCCACCACAAAATGCTTTTTTAATTCGTTTTTATTTTGCTGTCGGATTTAACATGTGCAGGATAACATCTGTAAGGTCTGAATTTTTTTAATGTTATATTATAATATTTAAAAAATTTGAATTCTAAAATGTATTATTTTGATACCTTTATTAAAATTTCAATTTTTAATTCAAAAATAGTTTCTAATTTAATTTTTTTTTTTATTCTTACATGATATTTTATTTAAATATAATTCAATTGTTTCAGCAAGCTCAAAAAAATCTGGATTCTGCAAAAAAGAAGGAGAGAGAAAAAGAAAAACTAGAGAGGGAAAAGAAAAAACAACAAGAAAAGGAAGAGAGAGCAAAACAAAAGCAAGAAAAGGATGAGCAGAAAAAAAGGGAAAGGGAAGAAAAAGAAGAAGCTAAAAGGAAAGAAAGAGAAGAAAAAGAAGAACAAAAAAGAAAAGAAAAGGAAGAAAAGGAGCGCCAAAAGGAGTTAGAGAAAAGTATACACATATTTTAAACCGTAATTTAAAAAGATTTATTTTTCTTCATTTTTATTATTGGTCTTCAATTTAAGCATGCTTTATAACCGTGCTTAATATATAATTATATCCTGTTATTGACCTTTATAATAATGAATCCAGCAATGGAATGGTTTATTTTTTAAACTATAGTCACAAGAATTAGTAAATTCAAATGGTTTAAATTCCATACATTAGAGTAATAAATAAGATATTTTACCAGAGTATAGTTTATTTGTTATAAGAATAAATAAGTATTTAATTTGTCATTATTCCAGAATTAAGAGAAGAAAAGGAAAAGCAAAAGCGAAAAGAGAGGGAAGAAAAGGAGGAAATGCGGCGGAAGGAAAAGGAGGCCAAAGAAGAGGAAAAGCGTAAGAAACAAGAGGCTTTAGAATTAGAAAAACAGGAACAAGAGGAAAAGAAGAGAAAGGCTGCTGAGGCCTTTGTCAATTTCTTTGTTCCAAAGCAAAAAAATGAAAGAGATCAACACACTATTGGACCGGTTAGTAAAAATAGCATGCTATCAAGCTTCACTATAAAATCAGATATGAGACTAGCACCCACAACTAGAAACTACATAAGTGATGAACAAAAACAAGCTCTTGACAATTTCTTGGAGGAACAGAATATGTCCAATGGCTCATTGTATATACAAAATTTAAAAAGGGGGATAAATAAGCCAATGACAAATGCAGCAACTTGGCCTCTAAATGACAAGGAAAATGAAGATGATGTTATGATAGTTGGTAAGTACATTTTATGTTAGAAATATTTTCACTGCTGTATTTATTACTGCACAGGTATTGAAAATAGATCCATAATTTCATTTAGTTTTCAATGTTATGAGCTATTTTGATCGTAATCTTTGTTTTATCACTTTTTATTGTAATTTTATGTAGTATTTCACATTATGTTAATATTCTCACTTAAATACTCAAACTACTTTGCAGAAGATGATTTGCCTCCAGTTGATGATGCCGATGAAATACTACATTTGGAACCAACCATACGTGAAAAACTTCGTCCAAAACTCCTGAGTTTCCATGAAAATAGACGTCCACCATATTGGGGCACCTGGAGAAAAACAAGTGCATTTGTTAAACCCAGGCGCCCTTTTCATCAAGATCAGGTATTAATAAATGTTTTTCAGAAAATAAAATACATCAAAGGAGAATTTCATAGCAAGTATAACCTACTAAAACCCATTAGGGCCAAGTAAGTGCATTTGGAGACACTAGAGTTTCTATAAAATGCACTGGCGTACCTGTGCATAATGTTTATTTATCTCAACAGAGGCAATGAAAATTTTAGGAAGGTGGTGCCTAACCAAACTCCATTGTTACACTATCATAAGACCACTTCAAATTGTTATCATCATCCTCCTCTCCTTATCCTTGTTAGATGGGATCGGAACAATATGTGAATCATGTTGTATTCTTCATGTTGTAAAGTATTAATAGTATTTTTTTTTTTAATAACAAGTTCTCATATATTTTGCAAATAAAAGACAATCTTTATTGATCTAATATTTACAAGATTAAATCTATCTAAAATTACATATTATCTAATAAACCTAATCCACGCGGCATGGTGCCAAGAACGCTAGCTGCATTTCCTCGCTGAATAGTTATGCTTAACCTTTGAGCGAGAAAAGAACCCAGCTCTCTTGTCACCAGCCGCGGCGTTAAGCCTAGGACATAAACTTTTAAAAAAATTTGATGTGCGGGGACCCCACGGACCTAATGTTTCAACAGCAAATGGCACAAATACATAATCTGAACATAAAGACTCATATTTGCGCCATTTACTTACTTCAGCTGCCTCCGATGCCGCCCCGGCCCTGACCGAAGTACCCCTTAGATGAGAGGCAGCCAAAGTGTCTACACAAGTGCCAACACAAGTCCCAAACAAGGGCTTTGCCTCTCTCCCAAGGGATCAATGTTAAACCGTCGGGTCTCTTACCATCGTCGCGTAAAATGCCACAGGGCTCTAAAATAGATGGAACATTGATGGAAACAAGAGCCCTACGGATGATGTCGTTCAGGGAACCGTGGCGAGAAAAACGACCAGCACTTTTTTGACAAGAAAGCCCGTGGAGACCAAATTTGTCTACACTGACACCACAAGGGCATTGGTGTGGTTGACAAATCGGTGCCCCCAGACGGATTCCTACAGCAATGCGTAAGCTTTCATCGTCAAGTAATGTGCCCAAGTTACTTGATGGTAAAGCGTGAAGCCAATAACTCGATTCTTTAGATGAGACTCCTAGGAAACGGGCACGCTCTAAATTACTTTCTAAAGATTGAAACGTATCTCTCTGTACTCTCCGCACCAAGGATGTTATTACATAAATTATTTACGCTATGCACGGAAGCAAGGAAGGCAGGTAGAGCGACACTAGAAATTTTCCTTACACCGATACCACCAAAACGAATTGGCAGCGTAGCTTGAGTCCAGCTTAATTCATTAAGAGATAAATTTAGAATTTTTTCTAGAGCTGATTTAAGATGGAAATCAATTTCGTTCAAAAAGTCACCGCATTTCCAAACTGGACTCGAGCGAAGGAGGTACGTAAATTTAGGTACAAGAATACAATGTCGCAAAATAGTAAGCGCAATATGCGAATTTAGTAAAAACAATTTATTCACATGATCTAAAAATTGACTTAACTTTAATTTTAAATGAGGTTCCAAACTTGGTATCAACAAAGGAGCACCTAAGAGGTAAAGTGAATCTGAACGGACTATGTTAATTCCCGGTATGATAGAGCTAAAATTTTGGGTCAAAATGATACAAGTATACAAGTATATATTGATAATAATATATAAAAGTATGTAAATTGGTCCAATCTCATAATGGTCTGCTGTTCTGTTGTAATTGGTAGGAATTGATGATATTAGGAAGAATGATTACTTTAATGTTTTTTTCATAGACTGGAAGGTCCAGAGAATTTTAGTTTTTGAAATGTTTCATATTTACATATAATCTGTACAGAAACATTTAGACTATGAAGTTGACAGCGATGAAGAGTGGGAAGAGGAGCAAGAAGGTGAAAGCATTGATGGTAGTGCTGCTGGCAGTGATGAGGAGCAAGAGGCTGATGAGTATGAGGTAGATAATGAAGTGTTTGTGCCCCATGGATATCTGAGTGATGAGGTAATTATGTCTTTATACTGCTAAAGTTAATATTCTTTTACTATTTTAGATTATTTTATATTACTACTAGCTGACCTGGCAAATGTTGTTTTTCCATAAAATTTTTTGGCGTGGACCACCCTTATCATTTAGGGATATGAAAAATAGATTACAACCAACTCTCTGTCCTACCAAATATACATAAAAGTCTATTGAGCCGTTTTGGAGGAGTACGGTACATTATGACATGAGAATTTATATATAGATTATATTTCTCAACAAACTTAATATATTTAAAAACCATAATTTTAGGAAGCTACCATGGATGAAGATGATGTCTTGTCCCTCTCGCCTGAAACGCAGAAAGCAAGACTAAAACATTTAGAAGACGAATTTGAATTTGAATTAAAAAAGCCTACGGAAAAATTGAAACCTAGAATGTATGGACCACTGTGGGAGACAGTTGAAGGGGAAAAACCAGAGAAATGTGTTGATGCCTTGTGGAACTACTTAAGAAAACTGTCAATGATCATGAATGATCCCACCCCGTTGCTACAACCATCTCTTGAGCCGGATGAGACAGAAAAAAAGAAAATCAAAAAGAAAAAGAGTGCACCTGATGGAGAAAAATCACCATCAAGCTCAGACAAAAAGAAAAAAGCAAAGCAAGAAATAAAAGAAACAAAGAAAGCTAAACTGGAAACAAAGAAGAATATGCAGGAAATAAAGAAATCTCAACCTGGCATAAATACATTTTTAACTAAATTAAAATCTCCATAGACATTCAGCAACAGTATTTTTAAATTAATTATTTCAGATAATATTATTTTATTGTGGTACAACTCATTAAATCGCTATAGACAATGAGACTCTGTCTGGCTTAAAAACTAAATATTATATTCTAATCAAACAATATTGTAATTGTGTGTCTTATATAGTATTGTTGATGTTGATGGTTATTTGATTGTATTACATGTTAAATAACATATTCGAATTATATAAATATATCACGACTTTAATGATATGATGTCGACTTTCTGTGGCAAACATTGTTTTGTAAGCATATGATTGTTTTAAATAATTTATCTTGTACTTATATATTTCTTCCTTAACATCACTAGCTTACAAATAATCATTCAATAGCTATATTCCAATAAAAAAAGTAAGATTGACGTATGAATGCTGTGAAGCGCTATCTGAATTCAACACAAGGAATACTACATTACAATTTTACAAGCAAATATTATAATAGCAAATATATTTTTGGACGGTTATAATGTAAAGTTGTGAAGTGTTTAAATAAAATAACAAGTTAATATTTTATAACTTAGAGCAATTACATAATTTTATATATTTTCGTGTCTTTTTTTCTTTGAATAATGTTTAACATAAACTACGATTTATATATAGATTGCTAATTAATATAGATGCCAAGCATTGCTTCAAATGCTAAAAAACAATGTAGATAAAAGACGCTTAGTGGTTAAAGCGTCAGGCCGCGAATGTTGAAGACGTGGGTTCGATTCCCACAGCGGCGACAATCTTTTCGTACTTTTTCTACATATTTTAATGTTCAATGTTAAGTGTATAGATTAGCATTATAAACAATTTAAATTTCTAAAAAGTAATGGCGACATCTCGTTCGCATTATCGTTGTAAAACGATATTCGAAATTGCTTGTGTGCTGGAAAGGATACAACAATGGATGTGCCAAGCATTGCTTCAAATGCTAAAAAACAAGTAGATAAAAGACGTTAAGATATTCGTCGGTGTCGCAATCAGTCGTTTAGCTTAGTGGTTAAAGCGTCAGGCCGCGAATGCCGAAGACGTAGGTTCAATTTCCACATCGGCGACAATCTTTTCCTACTTTTTCTACATATTTTAATGTTAAGGTTAAGTGCATAAATTAGCACTACAAACAAATATAAATTAAAAAAAAAAGTAAAGTAACAGCCTATACTTGTCCCACTGCTGGGCAAAGGCCTCCTCTATACAGAGGGTATCAGGGCATAGTCCACCACGCGGCCCCACTGCGGATTGGCGGACTTCACATATTTTCGAAATATATTTTTTTTTTGTTATTATTTCGAAAGTATGCAGGTTTCCTCACGATGTTTTCCTTCACCGCGGAGCACGTGATAAGTCAGCACTTAAAGTTAAAAACTTCATTGGTGCCGGCACCGGGGATCGAACTCAGGTTGCTCGAGTATATTGAATTAAAGGCGAGCGCCCGGACACTGAGCTACCACGGCTCAAATTTAAATAACTACGATTTATATTCAACAGCTACTGTTAACTCATCTGTTCGCAACCTAACAAATACAAACGTACATTGGAATATTATGAAGTGAACATAACGGGTTAATGCCACTATCAAACTAAATTGACTGTGCACATTATATAAAACTAGCTTTTACAGCACAAGTACATTATTATAGTGTAAACAATCACGCTTACGCAATCATATTGTGCTGCTAATAAGAGCTCCCAAAGATGGCATGTTTTTATGTTTCTTATTTCTATGTGAGGTGACAAGCGAAGTGGTGGTTTACCTGATGCTAAGTGACAAGTGCTGATTAAACAACGCTCAGAAAAAGCACATGCATACATGAACAGACCAACGTTTTGGAAAGGATATAAATAGTAAAATTATGAAAGCGCCATCTTCATTCTTTATTGAGAACGGTGAATGTGATTGAGAATATGCTGTCATCTATAATAAGCGGTTTTACTTTATAGGTATGACTTTTGTGTTACAGTGATGCGCGTGCATCTTAAAATATCACTCTTATAATTTTTTCTTAACTCGCCTAAAGAAGTATAACTTCAAAAAATTGTGTTTGTCTCCACAACAAGCTTCCACTCGATTTAAGCTGTATCCTAGCACATTTCTACTTTTAATCCAGCGAAAGAACGCAAGTGCAGCACCTTGAGTTTAGGTTTAGGAGGCTTAAAGATGTAGGATAAATTTACAGACCGGGGTCGACTGCACGTAGTTTTTGAATGAGAACTGTCTGCCCCATCTAGTATTGGTATACTTGGCATCGACATTTCGAGTAGCGTCCAGTTTCGCGGTCAATTGGAAGGTAAGACCAGGCGAGACAGTGCTTCACGTCGGCTCAACGCCTAAATCTCTATAAGGCGAAAATTCGGCCTCACATGGAGTACTGGTCTCATCTCTGGGTGGCATCCCCCAATAACAAGCTTCTTCCATTTGATTGCATTTAACATAAGGTGGCTCGGGTTATTGACGAGCAAATTCTTTTCGATCGGCTTGATCGATGGGCAAATCTTGAATGGTAGATGTGGCTAATGGGATCACTTTCAAGCCAAAAAGACACTTAAGAACTAATAAAAAAACTAATTATTTCAATTTTAACATTTTGAACTTATTTTTGATGGAACGTAATGATTATGAAATTCACGTAGTGAATTAACGTAGTCATTAAACGTAGTGATTACATTCTCTTTGATGAAATTCATGTAAAATACAAGAGTTATGTCAGATAGCATAATTTTTTTTTTCGACGATTTTTCTGAGTTTTGTGCATGTTTTAATTGGGACGATTCCTTTTTTTGTCATGCAGTTTGACCTAGACCTTGTTAACCCGGCAACCTTTATTTGTAAGAGGTGCAGAGGATCAAACGAGGGTTTGAACAGCTACCATGATCAATAGTGAAACCGATACAGAGGAAGTAAAAATAAGTACTTTATTGCGATTTAAATTTCAACCTTATTACTTTTTCTACACTCGTCCAATCGGTTCAAACCTCCATCTGAGGAGCCCTTAGTTCAAGTCGTTCATTCCCTTTTTAATCGCATTGTCGATCTGTCGTTAACAGAGGTCGCAGAGATGCAGCAGAGCCAACGTCACCATCGTGTCATTGTTGTGTACCAGATACGTTATTGTCCCGAGTTCGGGGATCGTCTGCCAGCGACTTCCGAATCTATCAAGGCCATTAAGCCATAGAGTCAGCAACAGGCTCGAAAAAATAGGAAAAAGGGAAAAATAAGATACTAGTATATTCTACATAATGAACAGCGATTAAAAATCGATTTTACTTAATTAAAAATGTTTTAATATTTTTCTCTTGTGACAAAAAAAATATAAAACTTTTTTTTTTTTAATTATGGCTCGGCACCATTCGTGCATTAAGCCAGTGTCAAGTATTTTACATTTTTTCAACAAAGCGAGGGAAACGTATAACGCGAATTAAAATAATTAAAAACCGTACCGGGAATTAAACAAAACCAAATCAGAATAATTTCATATAACAAACAAAATACAGAAAAAATAATATACAACAAAATAAAAACAAGTAATATTAAACTACAATCTAATCTTATTATTTACAATAAATTTATTTAATGTACTATATACACAGGGTCTATTATCTCTAAGAAGTAAGTAAATATTAGAAGGAAGAGGAATAGAGAGAGATATTAGAGATTCGTATATGGAAGAGTGGTCATATAAAGGAAAGGAAAAGAAAACATGATTCATATCGCAATAACTCTCACCACATTCACAGGCAGTACTAGATACTATGCCAAGTTTATGTAGATGTACCGGAAGGCAAATATGTCCAAGACGCATGCGGATTAAAGACGAAGTAGCGGTTTTATTAAAAAACATATAAAACTATGTAAAGGGCAATCACAAATTTTAAATTATGTTAATAAGATGATATTATCTACATTCTATATCGAGTCTATACCATAGATTCTATATTCTACGTCTAAACGTAGAAGATAAATTCTCTTTGATATCTAATTCAAGTCAATTATTTCATACTTCATTATAGAGATGCCGAAAGTCGAAAAAAAAATCGATATATCGATATTTATAAAAATATAATATCAGCCTCAATATATCGAAAAAAAAATCGATATATCGGCCCAATTTTCAGTTTAAAAAAAATATATTTAGTTCAGTCTGATTCAATAATAAGTAATAGTAATTTTTATACCAAATTAAGATTATTTAAATGAATGAGAAATTTTAATAAAACGTTAATTATTTCTTTTATTAATTTAAATTTCTAGGTATGTTATTTAGCAAGACCTTCATTGGAAAAAACAAACACTTTATTCAGTATGATAGATCAGTATCTTCAGACCTGAATCGAATCAAAAAATAATCAATAAAAAACATATAAATTTGTAATAAAACATAAAGAATTGTTTAAAACGAAGTTAATAATGGGTCAAAAAGAAACCCTCAGAGACTTGTCTCAAAGACAGGCCTTTTTTTACGTGGTAAAAATCCTTTACGGATCCCTTATGGGTAGACAGCGAGGGTATGTGGGAATCCTCAGGAATACGAGGGTACCCACTAAAAACCCACGTTGCACTTGCGCTGTCGCTTTTGCCGATGATACGGGAACACGAAAACGCAATCTTCCGCGAACCCCGGCGTGACTATGGTCTTCTAAGGCCTCCGCTCTCCGGATGTTTAGACACCCGGTCCAGCCAAATGGTGACGTATCGGTGTAATGGACACGGCACCCCTCTCGATCCCTCCACGGGGTAGCAGTTTATCCCACATCTGCCACCCCAGGACTCGCTATCAGGGGGGAAGGTTGCGCGCGTAGGCCATCCTGCGCCTTGGTCTCTGGCTATGGCCTCCACAGTTCTTAGGCCGGCGCTGATGAATTCCAGCCTTTGCTCTCACTCAAAGATGGCATTTGAGCGCAAGACATTCCTGCGCATCCCCAACTCTTCTCGCGCCAGAAGTACAGTGACGCGAGGATTTCAGCTTCCAGGTTCCAAGGCAAAGAGCCAGCCAACAGGCACGCCGCCTCACCGGATATGGTCAGGTAGCCCCGAACGGCTCGTATGGCCAACACCCTTTGCGGTTTGCACAAAAGTGCTTTGCTCCGGCGGCTCATGGTGTCCCACACGGGAGCCCCATACAGGGCCATTGACCTCACGACTCCGGCGTATAGGCAACGGCACGTATCGTTGGAACCACCAACGTTTGGGAGCAGTCTGCCGAGAGCTGTTGCTGCTTTCACCACTTTGGGAGACAGCCGCTCAAAGTGGGCACAGAAGTCCCATCGGCGATCTAGGACTAGGCCGACATACCTCATGGTAGGTTGTACGTCGACACGGACGCCACACACAATAATAGGGGCGTCCGCAGGTGGTCCTTACTACTTAACGCCACCTCTAGCCCTCGTCGCTGAATACGTCTCACCACCTGAGCCACTCCCACAGTGGCGAGAATAGCAGCCCGGCGAAAGTTTGTGGCGCGGGCGGTCACAAGGGTGTCGTCAGCATAACATGTCACCTAGACACCCCTGAGGTAAGCGCCATGCAGCAGCCAATCATAACCTAAATTCCACAGGAGCGACCCTAACACCGACCCCTGTGGAACCCCACACGTCAACTCGATGGCTCTTCGAAGCCCGTCTCTGCATGGATACTCTACACGACGTTCTGACAAGTAGGCCCCGATGATGCGGCGCAGGTATAAGGGCACTCCATGATACCGGAGTGCCTCTCTGATGCAAGCCCAGGCCTAGGTATTGAAGGGATTGGTGATGTCAAGAGACACCACCAAGACGACTTCACCCTGGGAAACTGCTTCCTGCGCGAGGGAACTCACTCTCAGCAACGCGTGTATTGTCGATCGACCCTTGTGGAACCCAAACTGCATATCCGCAATATTAGGGCCGACACCATCAGCTCATGCGAGCAGTACTATCGGCCGATAGGCAGAGTATAAGTCCACGGGACGTCCATCCTTCCGGATGAGGACGAGTCTGCCTGTCTTCCACTGTGGAATTGAGGCTTGAGCCAGACAGGCAGTAAACATCACCTAGGCTCCAGGGCGTCCTCCAGGGTCAGGGCCAGGACTCGTCCAGGAATACCGTCAGGACCCGGGGCAGTGGTTTTGGCTTTCATCTTTAGATCGGCAGCACCAAGCTCTCCCGGGGTCACCACAGGCACATCCACACTTATGTCGGTCTCTTTATGAACGGGTCGAACCATCACAGGGGGCGTATGCTCTTCTCGCTGAGGGAACAAAGCCGTGGCAATCGCCGTAACCAACTGATGCTGCAGAGTTTGCGTGAGTGGGAGGCCCAGGGGCGAATTTTGTTCACCACCATCCTGTATTACCCTCCACATGTATCACAGTTCAAAGAAGTCAGAATTTCACTTCTGGCAGCAGCGACCGATTTGGCTATTTCGGACTGCAGTGCAATTTTTTTCGCTCTATAAGAGGCGTAGAGCAGCGCCTCCAAGCCTTCCTCCCTGTGCCTTCTTCTTCGGCATCGGGTGAACCGACGCCTTGCCATCCATGACACACGCTCTACACATTTGGGAGAGCTCCTCAGACCACCAATACACTAGGCTCTTTTGTGGGAGATTTCTGGACCGTGCCATGGACGCATTACAAACTTCCGTCATTGCGTCCGGAAATCATTCGGCCTCTCCCGTCCTAAAAGACACGCCTAGATCAACAGAATTTAGTAATAGTTGTTTGATTGACATGAAAATGCTGAACGACAATTTAAAGAAGTTACATATGTTGTTAAATGATAATAATTTTTATGACGTCAAATATTTTTTTTATGAAAACTCGATATTATATTATGTGACATTTAATTATTGAGAATTAGATAATAATTAAATTCTTGTTAACTTTATATATATATATATATATATATATATATATATAAAATAAAGTAACTTTAATTGCCATTTATAAATTAACATAATATGTAGTGCAATATTAATGATTTGTTACACCTCTTTACCATGCTGTACCTAAGATATTGATAGCAGAAGTACCATTACCCTTAAATTGTATTATAAATACCTTAATTATAGTACAAAATGCAATTCCGCATTCGCGACAACAATATTAGGCCACAGATTTTTCCGATCATTTTTATCTTTTACGGCTTTGAATCAGTTTGAATAAAAATATCGTTTTTGATACGATTTCAATATTCAATTTTTTATATCGACATATCGGATCAAAATATATCGCCCAAAAATATCGATATATTGATATTTTTTCGGCATCTCTACTTCATTTTGAAGTTGGTTGGATTTCGATTCGGTACTACAAAACGTATTACTTTTTCTATTAGACATAATTTATATTAATTGACAAAAAAAAAATCTGTGTATATGTAGGGTCCAAAAGTAAGAAATGACCACATAACTACAATGACAAACGTATGTCCAGGATGAGTAAGATGTCGAAGAACAAACTAAACCTGACCCTCCCACCAGGGTCTATTGATACCGGGCCAGCGGTTTCGCCATGTAATATGACTCCACAGCTAAAGTCTGCCACTGCTTCAGAGTAAGTACAATTTCCAAATAGATATTGATTAAAATAATATTACAAGCCTATCACGCCTCATCAGCATAATTATTATTAAACTCTCAGAAAGCTCTATTTCAGACCTAGAGCCGCAGCCTCTATTTCCTTCTAGCAACAAGCAGTTAGAGGATGCAAAGTGATAAGCTAAACTATCTTCATGATATAATACTATACTGATTAGTTGACAAATCAGCACCAACTTTTAAAGGATTTCTTGCTTTGCATCCTAAACTAAATTACATATTCATGTGTTATCTGAAAGTTTTTTACTACTTTGTAAAACAATTTTGTGGGTACTAAACATTAGATTTGTCTGTAATATTATTTTAGAATATTTTTTTAGATTATTAATGTTTTTATAAATTTATTTGATAATTTTACAATTTTTTCATCTAATATCACTTAACAAAATTTCTAAATAAGATTGAAACATTGTACATCAAATAATGTTTATTTTAATATGTATTCTGTTAAGTTTTAAGTTAAGTAAACCTAATATTCATTATTTAATGAAATTTTTGATTTAGACGGCAGGGCTTAGTTGGAAAGTCAAAAACAAGCATAGAAGCACTAACGGAGAGACTAGAGCAAATAGAGATGGATGACACACAGAGACGAAGAATAGAAGTATTTTTGTGTCAAAAGGAAAAAATTGGAGAGTTGAGTGATGATGATTTTGAAAAGTTAGGGGAATTGGGTTAGTTTCATGATTCTTTGTGTTATTGTTGTTTAATGGACAGTTGTGTTTACAATAATAAAATGTTTTGGTTGGTTGGGTGGTAGCTGCAATAATATTTGTATTAACAATTTGTTATTTTACTTTATATGTAACAGTACATTAATAAATGATGTAACAATAATTTTCTAAAGGTTGCCAACGCATCTGCAATCCTCGGGTTTAGCTAATGTCTATGGGCGCCGGTATTCACTTAACATCAGGTGAACCGTCTGCTCGCTTGGCAACTTTTCACATAAAAAAAATAGTAAAATTATTGTTACAAACCTCTTTAACAAGATATTGCACTGGATTTTTTTTAAATGATTTAACTTTTACTATCAGGACAAGGGAATGGTGGTGTAGTTATGAAGGTGCGTCACAAATCAACCGGTCTAATCATGGCGCGCAAATTGATCCATCTTGAGGTTAAGCCAGCCATAAAGAAGCAAATTATACGTGAACTAAAGGTCCTGCATGAATGTAATTTTGCACACATTGTGGGTTTCTATGGAGCATTCTACAGCGATGGAGAGATATCAATTTGCATGGAATACATGGATGGTGGCTCACTGGACCTTATATTGAAGAAGGCCGGGAGGATTCCTGAGTCTATTTTAGGTAAGATTATCAGTCTATGTATGTTTGTTTGTTTCTTTGGTGAATATTTATTCTACGCTCTTGATTAACAGTTGTGTACAACATTGTGCTCATATAATTTATTTCAAAACTTCATTGTTCCCAAAAGTGCATGAAACAAAACTGTTATTACAAATAGTTCCCTTTCTTAAATAAAAAAAATATATTTTAATGGCATTATTTGAAGAACTAAGAAATGGTCCACCTTCTTAATTTATTTTGTCAGTTTTGCATATATTTTGGGATAATTAGCCCATAATCTAGTTGTTTTTTTTTGTGGAAGGGGTTGGTTAATAATTCCCAACAAAGACTGTGGGCGAGACGATCTATTGTAGTCTTCTATGTGCCCCAACATTAGGATAATATTATCCTGAGCTATAAGGATGTTTAACATTCGCGAATTTCACGTTGACAAACATCTAGATCTGAAACAATTATCTGTACGTCACACAAATAGTTGCCCTACCCACTGAGGAAACCCGTGGGTTCTGGCTAAGCCCACCGGTTCTGCGTTCGATAAAGCTTTAATAGTCTAAGGACTAAAAGCGTAACATCAGTTATACAAAAACAAGAAGTTGCCTCGTGCGACAATCCGACGCGCGGCTCCCGGCGCCGAAGACGGTACCGTGGCAATTGTGGTCATATGTCGGCTAATACTTTACTTTTACTTTATGAAAAAGCCCGTATTTCCTCCCCCTAAACCTACTTACACACTCGCATCTAATGTGACATTATTAGGTTAAGCGCATTAGCCCGGGACCCAATTTATTAAAAGGTGGCAACGCATCTGCAACTGTACGGGTGTTGCAAATTTCCATGGGCGGCGGTTATCACTTAACATCAGGTGACTCGCCAGCTCGCCTGCCATCTTCTAACATAAAAAAAAATATAAGCCTGTTCACTATCGCTTCAGGCTATTGAACTGGTTGGTATCTTACCGCACCGCAGGCACAAATATAAAGCCCAATGAAAAACTGATGAACGCGATGTACCTTCAAGGCGAGAGTGAACTCGCGTTCATCAGTTCAGCCTATTGAACTGGTACCTACATTGCGTACTGGTAAACTACATTGCGTTCATCAGTTCAGCCTATTGAACTGGTACCTACATTACGTTCATCAGTTCAGCCTATTGAACTGGTACCTACATTGCGTACTGGTAAACTACATTGCGTTCATCAGTTCAGCCTATTGAACTGGTACCTACATTGCGTACTGGTAAACTACATTGCGTTCATCAGTTCAGCCTATTGAACTGGTACCTACATTGCGTTCATCAGTTCAGCCTATTGAACTGGTACCTACATTGCGTACTGGTAAACTACATTGCGTTCATCAGTTCAGCCTATTGAACTGGTACCTACATTGCGTTCATCAGTTCAGCCTATTGAACTGGTACCTACATTGCGTTCATCAGTTCAGCCTATTGAACTGGTACCTACATTGCGTACTGGTAAACTACATTGCGTTCATCAGTTCAGCCTATTGATCTGGTACCTTACCGCCCCGCAGGCACAATAACCTCGGCGGTTCTGAAGGGCCTCAGCTACCTGCGCGACAAGCACGCGATAATGCACCGCGACGTGAAGCCGTCCAACATCCTCGTGAACAGCAACGGCGAGATCAAGATCTGCGACTTCGGCGTGTCGGGGCAGCTGATCGACTCCATGGCCAACTCGTTCGTGGGCACGCGCAGCTACATGTCCGTGAGTATCGGTGCGCGCGACGCTTACACAATTAGCGGGTGTCCAGTGGCGTTAATAAACCGACGTGAAGCGAAAGCTTTTGCGTTTCGCTACCCTTCGCCTCGCTTCGTATGGCTTCCCCTTTAGGACTCGAGGCGCTCGGTGGCTTCACACGAGATACTGAAAAAGAAATAGAACAACGCAGCAATTAGGATCTGAAAGTCTGGTTGCCGCCTTTCATTTAGAATGTTACTCGATCCCTTTAATCTGTAATGGTGTACACAGAAACTGCCTCCAAACATTCTCCCTCCCAGCGTCTAATAAAAAAAATGCACGCTACAACATGTTTTTGATAATTGAAATGTGTAGACAAATTATTGTCGAAAAGTTTTTCGCCGCCGAAAGTTTTAATGTTTCATCTTAAGTGCAGGGACTAGCACTATAAACATTTTAATTGACAATAATAGTCAAATTAACAGCGTAAACCTCACATTTCGTTTGAGCGTTATCGTAAAACAAGTAAAAAAGGAGGCTATACAATCGTGTACGAAAATATTAATTAAGTATTAAATAGCTTAATACTTTAATTATTTTAATTTAATCATACATGAAACACGTATTTCAAGTGGCGCAGGCACTAACTGACTGATAATTCTTCATTGTTTAATATTTCACTGTCTTATGCCACGCTCAGACACGTTAATTAAAACTATCTACAATAAAATTCTTTATTGTCCAGAGTTCAGTATTCATAACTATTCATAGGCTCCACTTATCGAGTAGATTATGTTCTGTGATTATGTGGATAAATGATTTTAATGTTAGTTAAGCTAGGCACTAACTGACCTCTCTGCTGTCGGCTTAACTTGGGTGTTACTATTATTATATACTAGTATATGTTTATCGGTTAGTTTTATGTTTTATGTGTATCACTATTCTTTCTATTCAATGAAACAATAAAATTTTATGAACAAACCGAGAATTTCACGAAAAATGTATCGTTACAGTTTGCCGTATTTAATTTCAATGGAAATTATAAAAGAAAAACTAAATTCAATAGCTAGAAAAGCTTTTTGATGTAAATAGCTTAGTATGACGAAGGATGTTCAAAGAAAATAATCTTATCAAATAATATTAATCATGTGCATAAATATGGTAATATAAATTGGGTCATATTTTCCGAAAACTTATCGTTTTTGTTTAATTCAATAGACACTTGAAAGTGGGATAAATAACACTTTAAAGTTGTCGACAAGGAGATAATTTTAAATACGCAAAAGAACTTGTTTACTGAGTGTTTAATTATTAACGAATACTAATTAGCGAGCATTCTTGAAGGTGGGAAATAAAGGACGTTGTCGGGCTATCGAGACACCCATTCTTTTTAATTCCATTTAAACGTTTCGTATTTTTAACATGAGTGAGGTAACTGGGGCCCACTTTTACCAAATATTGTAGATGACCATGAAGCGGCGGCAATCACTTAACATCAGAAACCCTTTTTCAACTCTTTACAAAAAAAAATATTTTTCGTTTATAATCAACATACGGTCGTTTATGATATGTCGAGTTCAGAGCAATTGAACTATTTCGAATTGTAAATACTAATCACATCTAAAGTATGGTAAAGATAAATAACGAAAAAATGTATTAGAGTGAACACATTTTGGAATAATAATTTAAAAAATTTATAATGTTGTCATCAAATTTTATTTAAAACTCTCGATATGAAGATTGCAATATTTACACGTATACGTATTAGACCGTACTAAACACCGATATATCACATGATATATCGATATAACACCTTACATTGCATTACCGCGGTATAATATTGTACATAATATATATAATGTATATTAAGGGTTTGAATGTTTGCCCATACAAATATACAAATACTTAAATTCAAATTCAAATAATATCTTTATCCAATATAGAAGCATTACACGTACTTATTGATTGTCAAAACGCTACCACCGGTTCGGAAAATAAAAGCCTGACCTGAGAAGAGCCGGCGAAATAAAATCAGCGTGACATTTTTTTTACCATTATTTGACAAAGAACATGTTTACATAAATTTATCAATTGATAAGTTGTGAATGTTTTCTGGGATTTTTTTGTAATGACATATACATTGTCGCATAAAAGAATTACTTATTTTACGAAGTCTGATTGTGTTTAACATTAATTTATGTTTGTTCCTAGTATTTATATCATGCACCATAACCATGTCTTGAAAATTTAAAAACATAAAACTCTACCTTTCTCTCTTTCGTTCTAAAATATCGTTTATTGGTCCTTGCAGCCGGAGCGTTTGCAGGGGACTCACTACTCTGTGCAATCGGACATTTGGTCTCTCGGTCTGTCGCTGGTCGAGATGGCCATCGGAATGTATCCGATTCCGCCTCCCGACGCGAAGACCCTGGCCGCGATCTTCGGGGGCCAGAACGAGGATCACTCGCCGGGTCAGGTATAAATGAAAACGTATTCTTGCACTCTTAAGTATACAGCGTGTCGTTACCATCGCGACAATAAATGAACATGCAGATAGGGGATAGATAGATTTAATACAACTTTTTAAAGCTGTATTAAACATTTAAATTCTTTAAACATCAATATTTACAGAGTTATTAAATTTTCCAAAACAAAGAATTTTAGAACACCCTTAACTATAAAAGCGTAATGTAAAGTTCATTTGTAAAGGTCACAAAGCATATGAATGGGTTGAATGAATTTAAAAGAGACAAAACATACTGTTAGAAGGAGAGACTTGTAATACGACGCTGTGGCGCGAGTTGTATAGGATGTTACAAATTTTGTTCCCTTTTTACTTAATTACTTTGTTTGAAAAATATATTTTTTTTAATTATGGATTTTTTTAACGTTAATATTTTTTTATGATTATTGGCAAGTAGCGTTAGACGTGTGTTCATTTATTGTCGCGATGGTAAAGACACGCTGTATAAACGCAGACGGTGTACAACGAGCTATACTTTATCGCGCCTCTGAACTTCGTCCCAGTCGCTGTGCTCTCCATAGTAGGAATCGAAAGGTCTGAGTATTGCCCTTTCGTTCGCTCCCCTAGTATAGTAGTTTTCTATTATATTAGTTTGTTCGTTCAGGAGTGAACTTATTGAATCCAATGCAGCAGTAGGACTTGAAAGGACTAAAATGTAGTAGTCGCTACATGTACTCTTACTCGCTACTACTACATTTTAGTACCCTCTTTTTCGCTCCGCGAGCTAAATCGCATTCCATCCCGTTCTAACTTTACACGATTCTTTTAGCAGCAATAGTGACTTAATTAATTGCAAGCCACCTTAATGAAGGTTTTGAATTGACCGCCCTTAGGCATTGTATCACAGCACGTGGAGAAAGTCAACACGGTGCGTGGAGATTGTGTTGCAACAGTCACAATTAATAATCGATAGTTATTGCCAATCTTTCACTATGTGACAAAGGAAAATAGGAAACAGACTGTTGGAATTAGTACTAACTAGCGACCCGCCCCGGCTAAATGTATTATACATATAAACCTTCCTCTTGAAGCACTCTATATAGTAAAAGAAAACCGCATCAAGATCCGTTGCGTAGTTTTAAAGATCTAAGCATACATAGGGACAGACAGACATCGGGACGACTTTGCTTTATACTATGTAGTGATAGTGATATATAACTTTTTTTTACTATTAATCGTAGGCGCCCAACTCGCCGCGACCGATGGCGATATTCGAGCTCCTGGACTACATCGTTAACGAACCACCGCCCAAGCTGCCGGCCGGCATCTTCTCCGACGAGTTCAAAGACTTCGTGGACCGCTGCCTCAAGAAGGATCCCGACGAGCGGGCCGACCTGAAGACCCTCATGGTGGGTGTCCTCCCCACCCCAATCAATCCAACCCCCACCTCGTGGGTCGTGGGTTTGATTCCAGGGGACAAGTGCTTGTGTGACCAACTTAGTTGTTCCGGATATATGGATGCCTGTCCATGTGTGTGTAAAACAGGTATATTGGAATAAACTTGTGTCACAGTGGGGATAGTTGTTATTCAACACCCACGGGCCACTGTGGCATTACACCAATTATTTTACAAGATATATGTACGTAAATATTAAGGAAACCTCACTGCCTATTACTATTAGGTCATGAAGAAAAGTATTCTGAGAACAACTATGGTTTCAAATTTTTAATGGTGAAATTTTCATGTTTCCAAAGGCAACACCTTAGAAACTTGGCATAATATTAGTCTAAACAACTTATAATGTTGCCACTAGGACATCGCATATATTTATAATTAGGAAACATATTGCAATACTCCATGAGAAATTTATTTAAAGAATAATGTTCCGAAGTGATTTAATCTTCATCTCTATGGCATTGGAATATGGTGTATAATTTTGTGTATGTCGCAGAACCATGAGTGGATCCGTAAGGCTGAAGCAGAGAAGGTGGACATTGCGGGCTGGGTATGCAAGACCATGGATCTGATGCCCGCAACGCCAAACTCCAACGTGTCTCCTTTTTCTTCATAAGCTGCAAGAAGTGCATACTTTCATCAGCGAAAAAGGGTCAGTGTGTGAGCAAAACGGTTGTTGGTAAATTTTAAATTTAAGAGTGAATAATAAAAATGCTGTTAGAAACAGCCAGTCTATAATTTTAAAAAGACAAAGATGAAAAAGTTTGCTACGGGTACTTTAAATTTTGTTTATCGTTTTAAATTAATTTATTGTTAGTTATTTAAAACATTTGCAACTATCACTACACATTTCCTTGTGCAATATAAATATATTTTTATTGCTGCTTTTTAAAAAAAATATTTTTTTTCATATTTAAGTTACTTTTTTGAACAATTTGAAAAAAAATATCATTGGATACAGATGAGAAGGTTTGGCACATAACGCGGTTAATTTAACTTTTATTTTTAATTTGAATTCAACTCATTATTATTAATTTACAACTTGTAATTACCACTGGACAATTCCTCACTCCTGTAAACTATAGGTTTATTCCCATTATATTATTTATAATTGCTTAAGACGATGATTAAAAGTCAAATATGCATTTCAGGTCAAAACATTTCCCAAGAGAAAGCGGGTGAAACAATCAGTGAGGACGCTGGCGCAGAGGAATAGCCGCCCTTAGACCAAGCGATGTGAGAGTACACAATATGTCAACTCTAGGTACCATTGTCAACGCCGTAGCGGAGCCCGGAGTTGTACAACATCCGACGTACAAGCCACCGCCTGCCATTGCAATCTCAATCTAATCCCCCACGCGTAGAAGCGTTTTTGTAACGGACGCGAGAACGTGTCTATAATACTGTCAACTTCGGGAGCATGTCCGTTGCACACAGCAGCGCGTCTATAATACCGCCAACTTCGGGAGCGCGTCCACTGCATACAGCAATGTGTCTATAATACCGCCAACTTCGGGAGCGCATCCGCTGTATACAGCAACGCGTCTACAACACCGCCAACATCGGAAGGGCGTCCGCTTCACATAGCTCTAGGGCGCTTTGGGCCTTCGCGATTTGTCCGGGTCTTCGATTGGCGGCTCGAGCGCCTGCAAACGCGCTTTCCGCCCCGTATACAGGCTATACGTCGGCGCGAAAGCGTTCCGCCGTAACAGTAGGTACGGTGAGACCTCACGAGGGAGCCAAACGGAACATCACGATTAATGGTCGGGTAGAGTTGATTCCACTAGTCGCGTGTCGTAAAGACGTTTGTAGTGTTTTGACATATTTTTCTTTGCTGAAAGTGCGTGATTCGTGTCAGCTGGTACATGTTTGGTAATAGTGTAGTAATGAAGGCGCAGTCGCCCCCGCGGGGGCGCCCGAGAGGCGGAATACTCCAATGGCGGCGCGATCGCGTCGGCGTGAGAGCGTTCCGCGTCTCGCCGAAACCTCGACAGTCTGTTATGAAATAAGTAAACGATAAAAAAAAACTAGAATACACGAAAACGAAAAAAAACGTATATAAACTCGAGCACGTATTTTTGCCGTTCACTTTTGCACGGTTTGTTTGAATCGTTTGAACCTTTCCGTTTTCGCTTCGTTCTAGCGTGGCAACTCCCCCCCCACTCACCCTTGCACCCCGCGCACCTTCACCTCTTTTAGCCAGCACTTAGCACTACGTAGTTTTATGGCATATATATTCGCTAATGCTTTGTCTGCGTCTCTGTGCGCACTTTGCTCTGGTAGGTACGGTGACTTTTTGTTTACACACCACTACACTATTTCGTTTCCCGCGCTCATGTTGCCGAAAAACACTTTACGTTCTAGGCCCCGCTCTAGTTGAAGATTGACGAAATTCGATTATTGAACTATAGGTCTACTTAATAAACACATCGACGCTTCCGACGCCACTTTCGCAGTGTCAATTAAATATGTCAACAATTAACACTAACGGCCGCACACGGGAACCACTAGCACTTAACTGGAAACGTTTTTTTGACAGTTTGTCTTAATTAAGCCTTCACTAGAAAAGAAACGTTTAATTCGAGTTAAGCGCCAATTCTACCCTGAGTGCGGCCGTAAGTTTGTAGCGATTGTAATGTATGAATGGACAGATTGATGAGATTTAATTATTTAGGACGCTTTCCTATACACGACGCTCGTGACGTCACCGCTTATCGACTCGAATCGTTCGCTTGGCATACGATATGATTGGCCACGGCCGCGTCATCCTGAATGCCGTTTTAATTTCATATCACGCTTTCTATGTATTTTGTATACGTTGTAGGTGGAGTGTTTTGACTTTGATTTACTTCGTTGCCTTTATTGTGTGTAGGTAAATGTAGTTTATTATCGTAATTGAAATGTATATCGAGTGCAATTCGATGTTAATTACGTACGTTATTTTATTATTAGACGTAATAATATTGTATATCGATATTTTTGCGATTGCGACTATATAATTACTATGTACGCGATGAACTGAGTTTTTAAAATCTTTATATATTTCTAATTTATGAATGTTTAATGATAAATAATCAATATAATGTATCCTAAACTGTTCTCAACGTATAGAAGATTTTCTTACTAAAAGCATACTCCTATAAAATACGTTCAATTTGTTTTTTGATGACTTTGTTCTTAAACTAAGAACTCAAACTTGTCAGTACTCATTTCATCTTAATGTTTCTATGACTGGACCGTACAAGGTTTACCAAAAACTTAGATTATATTAACCGGCTTACCGAATGTTTTAAAGATAAATAGTTCATAATAACTTCAACGTAATTATCGTCCACTTGCCAATTCGGTGTCTATGCGTGCGTCTTTTATATTATATTACTTGATACTTTTACATCGCTTACCATATAGCTGAGGACAAGTTTGTACGTAATATATTTCTAAAGTTAACTGTAATGATTTCTGGATGTCTATAAATTGACTGGATTGTTTCCGTCATTTAAATATGTTCCGGAAATGTGTTTAGGCTGTAGAACATACAGTCTAAAGATTAGAAGATATTCTGGTTGCATTGTTTCCGTTTTAATACTCCTACCTTCTTTTAATTATTGTATGAAGAGTTGAAGACACCGAGTTATGTTGTATATAATTGCATGGATATCGATGGATTATATAAATATGATTTTGATCCAATTACGATTTTCTCGTTACATTTTTATTTTATTTTAATATTTATACGCACGGTTTAAGCTTAAATGTTATTCGTAGGTAGTTATAAAATCCAAATCGCATTTTCGTAGGTATTTCATCTAATGTATCGGTGTTAACATTTAAGCAAGGAAATCTTTACAACGAGGTTTATTTCGGCACCTGTGAAGGCCGAATTGTCTTCAATATTAATCGCATTACAGTTAATCGTGAACGTCATTTGTGTATGGTTCCTGAAATTTTATTCTTCGGCCAGCAACTGTTAGGTTATATAAATAAAACTTTAGCGGAGATGTTTGTTTTCTTTACCTTATCCTTAATAATATAGAAACTGCGTCGATACTACCTCTATGCAATTTATTAAAGATTTTCTGATTGTGATGTGATAAAGTTATGAGGCAGCGAAAAGACTCTGTACTGATGAAATCTGTTCGCTACCGTACTAAGTCTAGTACGGTACCTAATAAATATTTATTACGTTAGTCTAATAAATGAGACGGCAGATATTTCGCGACTCGTATTCCTTACATTACAGTCTGAAGGTTTACGGGCATTCGTCACTAGATGGTAGTTATACTTTCATTAAAACGGTGTTATAAGATTGACGTGTCTCTCTGTGTGCCTGTCTGTGGCAGCGTATCTTTTAATGAATGGACCTATTATGCAAAATCAAAAAATCATTTATTCATCGACATAAGGAGGACATTACATTTCATTTATCGATAGTCATATTTTTTTTTAAATCTACCACCGTCTATCTACGAGAAGAAACAGGCGAAAGAAACTCCGTAGGTATCCTCTTTTTTGTAATAATTTTTTTTTCTTAACAAAATGTTAAAATAATATTTTAACTTTTTGTTGTACAACTGATTTTTTTCCTTTTAGAAATAGCTTGGGAGCGATCAACTCATTCCCAGGGGACAGTAAGTCATTAATGTATTCATTTGTATTATAATTACCTTTTTTATAAAGTTTTTCTTTAATAAATTTCTTAAACCTGTTAATAGGCAGGTTTTGCGCATTTACTGGGATTTTGTTGTAAAAGCGTATACACCGCCCCATGAACGAGTTACTCTATGGAGTCTAGTAACTGGCATTGCGTTTTTTATTAACGAAAGTTGACGTGATCGAGATGATTCCTACAAACATAAGTTCTCAAGAACCACAGAAACAGCTCCGAGCCCGGCCCTAAATTAAACCCCAGCCGAGTGATTAAAACACTCACTATCCACTTCCTTTGCCTTCCGGTGGCAATACTTAATGCACTTCCAGTTGACAGTCCTTCCCGATAAGTGGAAAGAAGCTAAACTAGAATCTTGTTTTCGACGAGCAGTACAGCTTTAGGTCTGGACATTCTTCACGTGCATCGTCCCAAGAAGAACGTTCTCTCTAATGTATGCTGTGCCGACTCCCAGAAGGAGAGTCGCGTGGGGTTAATTTTGTTCGATATCGCCAAGGCGGCTGAATATACGCTACGCTCGCTATGGGTGCTACAAGAGTATTCGTCGAGCAATTTCTCGTTTTTTCTCGTCAAAGATTAATTAATGAGAATTATTATTTATTTTTATTTTAATGTTGTTTTTATAAATTAATTTTTTTTATTAATTTTCGTTACCGATCGTTGGACGTTAGTGGTGTATGTCTGGTGATTGAATCCAATTTCGACATTTTTCTTTCTATGAAAAGTTTTGTCCAAGCAGAGGTTCAAACATTTATCTGCGGGTCCCTTGGATAGTGGTGTGCCCATTTCAGTCATTATCCATCTTTCATTAAAAAGAGTCACGGACTCGCGATGCAGCGGAGTGGACCGCGTGTCGTCGTCGTGCACCACTTACGTTGTTTCTCCTGAGTGAAAGAGGCGGACGGCTGAAAGTATTTTAAGGACATTCAGAATTGAGGTTGATTGTACAACTTTATAGGAGCCGTGATAGCTCAGTGTCCGGGCGCTCGCCTTTAATTCAATTTACTCGAGCAACCTGCGTGCGATCCCCGGTGCCGGCACAAATGAAATTGTCAATTTTCAGTGCTGACTTATGCCGTGCCCAGCAGTGAAGGAAAACATTTTGAGGAAGCCTGAATATTTTCGAAATAAAAAAAATATATTTTGTAGTCATGTGAAGTTCGCCAATCCGCAGTGGGTTCACATATTGGTCTATGCCCTAATACTGTCTGTACAGAGGCCGCCTTTGATCAGCAGAGGTACATTAACAGGCTGCTGCTTTACCTTACTTTTTATATACAATTTACTTCTTATTTTTTTATTTTACTACTTATTTACCGATTTTTTTGTGTGAAAAAGAAACACGTAGGCTGATGGCGAAAATAAGTGCGGCGAGCTTAAGTGAATATGAAATTATATACAAATCAATGAACAATAATGATTTATTAAGTAATATAAATCTGTCTTTCACAAAAATAATATCAAAATGCATACATACATTTATTAATATAGCAGTGATGTAATAACATGGATTGTTCATTTAATTTATAATAGGTATTCAACTGCAATTATCACTTAACATAATGATTTACGAAGTTCAGATATCAAAATGAATATTCTGAGTGGCACCGCATAGTTCTATTAATTTCATTATTTACACATTGAATGTTCTTCAAGATGATCTCATATAAAATATAGTTTGTTCTCAATGTAAGTACATTTTGACCAAAGTAGGTATATCTATTTTATATCTTTAATTTTTGTTTTTTAAATGTATTATAAAATTAGTGTATGTCTATGATTACAAAATAGGTATGTGCAAAAAGTAAGTGAAAACTACCTTATCTCTCTGGAAGTTGATGCCTAATCATAAATGACAGCTTTTTTTATTATTTGTCGGTTTTTATACGAAAATGCTATCGTTTCGGAGCGTAAACTGATTGATAATAAAATTATTGGGATTCATAACAAGAATTTTGTTACTTCTGCCTAGACATTAATTTATTCGGTTACCATGGGCACAAGTCGTAAAGTTTTCATCTTAATTCCGTTACTTTAGTCTAGATAGTCTAGATTTCCATTTATTACGTTACCATGGGCAAGAGTCGCACATACAGGAAGACTTTTCATAGTGTATCCATTTTTTTAAATTAAGTTTTAGACATAAATAATGTTATATAAAAAATGATAAATATTTTAAATCACTCGTAACATTACATTCATTTGAACTTATCTCAAAAAGTGCGTGATTTAGACGCATCTTATCCTTTAAACGAGCAATTCTTGTATATATATATATATATATATATATATATATATATACTCGGAAACGGCTCCAGCGATTTTCATGAAATTTAGTATGTGCGTAATTCACGAAAAATCGATCTAGCTCGGTTTCATTTTTAGAAAATGTCCTTTTATTATACATATTTCATTACTCAGTAATTTGTGTCTAAATGTAATTTCCAAAATACACGATTTACCAAAAAAAAAAAACAATCCGAGCAAAGCTCGGTCCTCCGGGTACTTTATAATTAACACGCACACAAGTGCGTGAACAGTGAAATTTAGGTATTTATGAATGACTACCGCGTTGTCAACAAGTTCTGTTTTTAGGGAATGGAAAGGGATTTTTTGATAAAAAATAGTTTTTTTTAACTTCAATAAACGATTATACTACCGAGTCTGAACTTCCTGTGTAAATTTGGGCACCTTTAAAAAAGTCTGCCTGTATAAACAATTTATTAATAAAGGGGAAAGGTTGTATGCCCATATACGTATAAATAAAATTTATTTAACAACTTCAAAAACACATTACATAATTAATTTACAATGCTTAATAAGATGAGATATTTAAAATGTACTTTTTCCAAAGAATTCACAATTTTTTCTTAGTCTTAACTTGTGTAAAAAGTTATCGTTATAAACCCATAGAGAATTTGTTCAAAAAATTAACCATAAAAGTTTTGCTTCAAACAGCATTACATTATAATACACATACATTATAATTGCTAAACTTAAACAGTGCAAAACACTTATTAATGTTTTGTCTTGAAGCAGTTTAAGCATTATTAAACTCGATTGCGGATTCCTCTCTCCTATTGCCTTAAGATTTGTAACAATTGTTCTATTAACTTCTACTTATAACATGTAATACAACTAATAATAATGTGTGACAATTATAATAAAATGTTGCACTATTCGGTCACTTAATGATCAAACTAATCTAAGAACTATAAATAGGTATGCAATTAACAATACTGGGGATGAACTTTGGTTGTGATAATATTCTTAAAATTATCTAAAAAGGCATTTGAAAATCTAAAAATGAATGGAATACCAGCTAGGTTTTTACTAAAAACTACTAAAAACTTACGACACCGTCAGTGTGGGAGAATCTAATTCCACAACAAAGCCAATTTAACTATAAAAAGTTTTACGATCTAAACATTTTAAGTAGTTGATATGATAGAGTTTATCACATTTACCAACTGCTTTATGACTACGGCATTAGTACGTTTATTTGACCAAGTTTAGAACATCGACGAACAAATGATGACTTAAGAATAGAACGTGAGGACAGACGTGTGGTTGCCTCGCACGAACAGCATCGGTGGCAGATCTCGACTCATCATCTCCAGCCACGCCATGTACAGGGGGGCCGAGATCGAACCCTGGACAGAAAATATGGTTTTTACATCTGAGCTTGAAGGAATTCAAGATTGCTTTAGTCAATACAAGCTCTGGCCCCTTTTAACTAAAATGAGTACCTTTTTTACTTTTTGTAACTGTAAATTTTTCTCTATTTATCTATTTAAAAAATAACACTGCATCTACGGTACGATAACATTATCCTGTGTTATAAGGACGTATTTACATAAACTCTTTGAATTGTTATTAATTCAGAGAGTTTAACAATCCTTTTGGCAAATCAAATAACATGTGAAAAATATTATTACTATTGTTTAAGACATTCATACGATACTTGTTCATGATTACTTGCAGCAGTATGTATTGGATTACCAAATACCGATGCCAATTAATTCAATTAATATTCACTAAAAGCAAAGATTCGATGACCGCGAAGCTATTTACAATATTCATTAGAAAATATAAATAATGATCATCGTGAAAAAATATCTCTATATAATCTTCATTGTGCCCACCTTTCTAGGCATCGGCAGCGACATGACCACCAAGCGGGCGTCTTTGGAGTTAGCCAGCAGTAGTTCCCGCAAGCGCAGTTGGCGATTCGTCTTCTCAGCCAGCGTGGACAGCTCCGTCTGGCTTATGCGGCACTCTAGGGACCGAATATTAGACCTTATATCGTATAAACGAAAGTGGCCTATATTTTTAACAAACCGTTTTGTTAATAGTAAAACTCGTCAAAGCCAAAACCGGAATTAAACTACTTGTAAATATAAAAGGGAGTTAAGAAAGAAGAAAAAAGTTAAGATTAAGAAGAGCATAACGATGGGGAAAGTTAAATGTAAATGACTAATATAATGAATAGTCCAATATCGTTAACTTTTTATTTTACTCATTATTTCATTTCATTTTTGGTGTTTATATGTGTATAATATTTATTTATTTACAAAAGAAAAGTATGTTTAAGTATGTTTATCAGTTATCTAGTACCCATAGTACAAGCGTTGCTTAGTTTGGGACTAGAAAATGTTGTCTAAAAATGTGCCCTAAATTTATTTCTTTATTTATTCGGCGACAGCTTCAACCAATTTACCTTCGCTGGTGTTCTCGTCCGTGAACTTCTTTATGGTCTCGTCGAACAGGCTCTTGGTCTCTGGTTGCGGAGGCTCCGTTATGTCTTGCACCATCGTCAGGGATGAATAGTCGATGCGGAATTTCGCCAACAGGTTGGCCATGCTAGGGTTATAAATAGAGTTAGGTTGTACATTCGGTTCTCTTGTAATTCTTTACTGCATTTTCAATTCGTGGAAACTAACTTTTTTACGAGTTACGCTTAATTAAAGCTTAGATACGGCTTTATATTCTGCTAACTGGAAGCGTAATTTATGTTTATACAAAACATAAGAAGACGCCGCACAAATAAAAATAACTGTAGTGATATCCACTTGATTTAATGCGATTAGTTGGATGAAAAACGAGATATGAAATATCCTGAAATCTGCCAATTTGGGCAACATTATTTGGGAAACTCGTCAAAACTATAGGCATATGCCTCATGTGTCCAAAAACGGCAATAGCATCTGCTTCTTCCAATGTTTTTTTTTATGTGAGTAGATGGCAAGCTGGCAGTTCACCTGATGTTAATTAATAACCGCGGCCATTCACATTTGTAACGCCCGCAGGGTTGCCTTTTAATCATTGCCACCTTTTAATAATTGGGCCCCGGCTACATCACTCACCGGACGAAACGCATAAAATTTCTACTTCACGCCGGTCTCATGGGAGGTCGTGGTACTTACCTGGACGGACCTGCCCATTTGTGCAACAGCGAACACTGTTGCGTGGCCCTACCAATATCATAAGTTATAGTAGCCAATTAAGGTGGTACCCACTTTCTCTCCTCGAGCTCCAGTTCGTGGTGCCTGTTAGCCAGCGCGAAGATCCTGAGTTTGCAGTTGGCCCAACTGGAGCGCTGCGAGATGATGTACGGCAGGAGGATGGTGAGACCACCGTCGTCGTACAACCACCACACGTCCAACGTGCCTTTGTCCTTGAGAATCACAAAGTAAGCGTCTACAGTTACGTCATAAAGGGGGAGAATTGTTTTGTTTGTTTGTACTGCGTAATCTCTGAAACTGCTGTAGAGATAACACTGTTTCGTTAAGATTTAAGCACTGAATTAAAACTTGCAAAAATGATGAAGATCTCAATTTTAGTGGGTAAAGTTTTTAAATATATACAAGTGATCTTTAAATTGTTGCATCTTGCATCAAGTAACATATAAACGATTTTTCTCTATTGCCCTTGCATATTTTACAAATACTTGACCCATAAATTTTACAAATTTTGTACATTAATTGGTCCTAGTATCTGCAAAAAGTGATAAACCAGATGTGCATATATAGCTAAAGACTAATAATGCTATTATGTATTTTTGAAAAACACTATAAATCTATTGTAAGGGGTAGGTTACATTTGACTTTTTACCTGTTTCCGTTGGAAAATGGTCATCTGCGTCAACTGATCGGTGGACACTTCTAAGCCCGAAGACGACTTATAGACGATTTGCTTGTGAAAGTCCAAAGGTTTTTTATCCTTTTTCTTCTCCTTTTCTTTGTCTTTTGCGTCGTTCTTCTCAGATATCGTGAATGAGCGGGACGTTGTTAGTGTGAGTAAATCTGTAACAAAATTATTATCTATTTTATTTTAAATGACCATTTTAAACTTTTGTAAGCTGGGATGATGATACTATGTAACAAAAATGTTGTACAGCGGGTATTAGAGCATACTTAACGACAAACGCGATCCCACTGCGTATAAGCAAAGTTCACTGGCAGGTTGTAAATATGAAGGAATAATTAAGCGTCTAGTTAAGATGATTCAAATTTTCGAACATATTTCAAAAACCAAACTAAACGGATCTTTAAAAGAGCCGCGTATCTGGCAAGCGTATGCGGCTGTCCGCCTGACTCTACCACAGTGAAACAGCTTCATTTGAATCGCCTGCGTTGACAGAACTGTTTCTGTCAACGGATGGTTTAACCGTCAAAGTGATTACCGCCACCCTTGGGCATCTGCAACACCTAATGAAACACACACCTATGGAAAAGTGTCAATTTTGCTGTTAAGTCCCTTATAATATTCACGCGAACGGTGTATGGCACTGACTAAGATCGTGTAATGAGTTAGAGAGAAGAAGGAAACTAAGCGTAGTACAGGCTGAGATTCTAAAAGAGAAAAAAATTAAGAACCGAAGTTGAGTGAAGAGAATGAGAAGACATCTAGACAATTTAAAAGAGATAGTGGCAACTAAGTAAAGTGGTGATTCAGTTGCCTAGTTCCTAAACTATTGGCCTCGGCGCCTAAGTTAGAACCTATAATAGGACAATTATCTTTGCTCCCCACAGATTGTTCCAGATCTGGATTACTCCCAAGGAGTGTTCATGTCAGGTAAGTTCGCTGGCCGTAAAAAATAACTAGCCAATAACATTAATAACAATTACCTAGGTGGGGCTAGGTAAGCAAGAAAGAAAAACTGAAGAGTGTCTGAACTGAAGTGAACAAAGTGAGGGCGTGCAATGAGAGTAGACACACTAATAAGAAGAGCAGTTTGGAAATCCTGAAGAAAGGGCTACAGACTGAGGTTTTGTCGACTAGAGAGCAGAATGATAGAATACTTATAAGAAGAGGAGTTTGGAAATCCAAAACAAATGGGCTACAGACTGAGGCAGCGTCGGCTAAAGTGCGTAATGATAGGAGACAAATAGAAAAAGGAGTTAGGAAATCCAAAACAAACGGGCTAATTACTGAGGTTGTGTCGGCTAGAGGGCTGCGAGTCGGGGTGTAAAGCTCGCAGGTCAAGGTCAGAATCCGCGTGCAGGATGTTGGCAGCGCGCACCCGCAGCTCTGCGCTGCTACTGGAGGTGGCGGTGAGGCCCCTTGAAGGCGCCTCCTCGCAAGCCACTGCACCAAAGTCCAAACCGCCCGCCACGCGCACCATCGCCACTGCCAAGCGCGTTTCGAACGCAGTGCTGTTTAACAAGAACAATATTGTTAAGAAAAATAAACCGACTTCAAACATATCTCTCAATATACATTTTCTGTTTGATTTTGAGGAGTTCCTTGAGGTATCACTGGAGCCCAAGGTTAGATACAACTATATTAATTGAATAACTAAACAATAACAATGATGTACGAGAGAATCATTGACTAACTGGACAGTAACTAAAACAGCAAAATAAACTATACATACATAGATATATAATGACTAGGAATGGAACTAACAGACGTTGTAAAAAAATTAAAGACCACATCTAAGCTCGGAACATCGGAGTATATGTGACCGTATAGGTGACCGCATTTTGTATAGCGTAGAACCCTCTACGCTATACAAGGCGTGATCGCTATACAGTGTGTCCCACACACATGTAATAACTAATCAAAATACATTAAAAAGCCAACGGTCGGACGATTTCAGCTCGGAACGTCAGAGTATTTAGGTCTCTACGCTATACATGGAAAACGGCCGGATGTGTATTTAATGGAGCAAATTGAAATAGAAGACGAGATCTCAGCTCGGAACATCAGATTACATAGAGCTACGCTATACAAGGCGTTCGGTGGGACGTGTACTCACTGGAGCACGTTGAAATAGGAGACCAGCTCTGAGCCCGGACTATCGGAGTATATAAAGCTCCATGCTGTACATTAAAAACAACCGGATTTGTACTTACTGGAGCAATTTTAAATAGAAGACGAGATCATAGCTCGGAAAATCAGATTACACAGGGCTCGACGCAATACAAGGCTTTCGGTTGACGTGTACTCACTGGAGCACGTTGAAATAGGAGACCAGGTCGGGGCCCGGGGCGGTGGTCCAGTCCGCCTTGTAGCCCATGAGAAGCACGTTCGGCGCGAGGCGGCCGACGCCAGCCGCCTGCATAAGGGCCCTGGCGCCCTCTTCGAACCCGTAGCCGCTCACGGACGCGTAGAAGGCGCGCACCTTCCTACCGCGCAACCACTCGTCCGCCGCCCGCGCCCTGCTCGCCCTCTCCTTGTACGACATCTTGCTCTGCAACCACATCAGTACAATATAGTGAAGCGCTTTGGCGTAGTCTCAGTTAATCCCATACGCCTGGTCACTCATTCCTTTCCCTGCATCAGAACGGGTTTTTATTACCTAGACATCATTGTTTCAGACGATGTTATTTTAATAATTAATTCAATAAATTATTAATTTAATAAGTGTTCAGACGTCATTAGGTTATTAGACAATAGCAAAGCTGGGTATAACAAACCCAATGTGATGATGAGAAACAAGAATAGAACGTACGAAGGTGCTAATTTACATAAATTCATTTATTTTTATTTTTTCATTACATAGTGAAATAACAAAAACTTGAAAGTACTACTAAGTTAAAAACTTATAATTAAAATAAAAAGGTAAAAGAGACTGACATTAAGTCAAATGTTCCAATTTATTTTATTTTGTTTTGCTGTTATTTGTACTCCTTATTCATCGTATATTGTTAATTTACTCACATCCCTGCTGTAAGGAAGTACTCTCTGCTCTGCGTTATAATTCTTTTGGCGCGTTTGGGTAAATTTTTACGACACTGACTCAAAAAACGACATAATGAATTTGGCTGCAACTTCACGGCATTGCCATGGACACCAATAAAAACTTTTTGACATTTATCTATAATGCCAAGTTATCTAAATACACCGCTATCAATTATCTTTTCACAACCAAAGAGTACGGCACAGGGGATAAAATTTTTAGTTACTTTTCCTTTGTTACGCTGCAGAAGTATAAAGTTTTACACAACGTTTTTTTTGGTCTATATATCTCCTAGTTAATTTACAGGTACTTTTTATACAGTTTCTTAAGTTAATGGACATAAACACTAAATATCATTACCGAATTTACCATCTATTCACTGTTACCGTGCCAATTATTGTAATCACTGTTATCTTAAACAATATTTAACGTTAACTGTCCTGATATAATAGTCTTTATTTAAAAAACTTCACAACTATAGAGGCGTTTCGACTTTAACTAAAAAAAAACTTATCATAGTCTCTCTGATTCAAATGTGAAACAAAGCAGAATGAAGTCTTCTATATGCCTTTAGAAATAAGCTCTCCTATCACATTTTAAATCATATTAAAGAGCAAACTCCACTGCAAACTTAGTTCCTTTATATTGTACCCTTCATCTCCGAACTACTAACTCCGCTCTACTCTATTAATTTTGTAAAACAATATGAAAAAATTATTGGATTTATATCGAAGAAACCGCTAAACTACTAATTCAGAATGTAGGTTTCCTATAGGTAATAACCGTCATTGTCGCACCGTTAAGTAATTATTACCTGACTGCTTGGGACCTCTGACGTTAAAGGGTTTTGCCGTAACATGTTACTGCGAGGCAATTATGAAACGAGAGCATTTGATTTAATAACATGATTTGAACGCCTTTATTTTCATTGTAAATACTAGCTTTGATTTGGTATTTTTTTTTTAATTTTAATTGGCTGGCGATATACGTAGGTTTTAATGTATTCCCTGGCTTCTCAAAGAAAAGTCAACAGGCCCGCACCTGCGATATGTCCCCGACGACCATGAGCGAGCCAGCCTTTGTGATGAGGTTGCCGAGGTCGACGAGTGCGGGCCGGTGTTGCGGCCGCCCTGTAAGCACCAGGAGCTGCGGCCAATAGTTCTTCACGTGCTCCCCGGTGCGAGCCAAGTTGTGCGCGCTCGAAAGCGCCGTCTTGTACATTTGCGCTTGCGTGCTGCTTCCCCAGTTGACATCTGCGAAACATCATTTTGAGCTGTGGTTACCCAGGCGGGCATCGGTTTCTGAATCTGAACCCGAATGGTTTTCCAGTCTGCAATACTTTTGTGTTGCGCTAATATATTTTTTATATGTGTGAAGGTGGCACGCGCGTTGGCAGTCCACCTGATGTTAAGTGATAACCGCCGCCATGGACATTTGCAATGCCGTAGGGATGAAGATGCTTTGCCACCTTTTAATTAAGTGGGCCCCGGCCACCTCACTCACCAGACGAAATGCGGAAGTATAATGCTTCCACTCCACGCTGGTCTTCTGTGAGGTCGTGGTACTTACAAGGACGTATCTGCTTACTCGTGCCACAGGGTTTGTGGTAGGGCCACTGTTGCGTGGCCCTACCACAGTTATATATCAGGTAATGTGAACCGCTTTTAAGTTGGGCAACGAAACTGCCGTCTTTATGGTATCCATGGGTGGTAGTGACTGCTACTGTGGCACTTTTCACTATGCAGCATACTATTGTCATGTCATTGTGTAAAGTAACAGTCAATATATGTAGGTACCACTGCTGAGCAATTGCCTCTTCTGTATTAGATCATAATGCACCGCGCCGACCCACCGCACTTTGGCACACTTATCATCTCTTTCAATTTTTTTTCTATTATTTAAAAAATCTCTGCAGGTGTCCTAACGACTTTTTATTTGTTATTAATAATTTTACTCTACTCGAAGATATTGTTATAGGTCGGTCAAAACCCTGAATAGTATACTCCTGCAATACTTTTTAATACAATTACAAAAATGTAAAATAAAATTCAACATCGAGGTAAGAATGATGTTGAATATATTAGAATATATGTTTTAGAGCGTAATAAAATCTTGCAACTCAACAGTTTACAAGTCATTATAATTATGCTTATTCAGACATAACTTTATAAAAATGACCTCGAATTAAATTGACAGATTGACATCACGTGTTTAATAGCTTTCCTGTCCGTGACAATTTACTATAATTTTGTAGGGTAGATAATATATGTGCCCACTTCATGCAGTACGCTTAACTGTTTGGCATATCAGATTTATTTATCTGGTAATGAGCGGATGTAGTAGTCGTAATGGAAATCGACCAGCAGTTTTAGGTATAATTAGAAAAATTTAAATCTGCACAAACTGTTTGACGAAATTCTATCCAAGCTTCAAATCGGTCCGCTTTGTTCAAATCAACGCAGTGTTTCAACGTTTCGGGAACGCGAAAAGGCTCACGAAATATGGAGTGCATGGACGTGCGAGAACGATGCAATAATTCATTGAGACCGAAACGGATTTAGCTTTCAGTCAACAGTGGGCCGGGCTATTTCCGTGCGCCCACTCTCGCTGATTTGGACGTGGCAACACGTGCACGCGTGGATCAGGGACAGGGTCAAAAGTTCATCGCGAGGGGAGGGTCCCATAACCTACAAAACCCAAGTATTCACAAATAACTAAATTAAACAAAAAACAAAACGATGAAGACAATCCCTTGGGCATTTAATTTAATTTTTGCTACCGTTCTCTGCGTGGTGAAAAAAGAAAGGGGACGAATTATAAAAATCCTTTCATAGTGGTAATCTAAACTGTATCGTAATCGTTGCTTTTCATTATTTAATGTAAGCAAAACTCACGCGTAAATTCAGTGTTTTCTTTGTCAGTCAGTGTCAGTTTATTAATGGATGATAATTTCTACTTTGATTATATACAACCGTTTAATCCGTCAAATTCAATCCACTTCCAAGTTTTAACTAGAAAAAAAAACTTTCAACCAGAAAAACATAACAAACTCACCAGGTTTACGGTAGTGGACTATTAGGTACAGGGTGAAGAATATCGCGAAGGTGACCAGCGACATCACCCAACTGATGAGGAGCATGATCGCCACGCACATGAGGAAGCCCAGGAGAGATACCCACACATTGTAATACTGGAACAAAATAACCGGACTAACAGAAATATCATTGGTTCTGTTGAAGTATGTTTCTTCCCGCTTCAATTCGCAGTGTTTGAGCGGCTACGAGTAAAATAGAGATAGTACTTGAATTAACAAGAACAGTATTCCACATACTTCTCTAACGTGAAAATTAAGTAATTCGTTTCAAAACGAAACACGTGGTCGAGGCCACAAGTAATAGCTAGGAATGATATCCGTAACATAAACGTTGATTGACTTGATTCTGAATAAGCCAATCGGGAGTACATTCGATTAATCGCCTGGCTTGTTAAATAGCATGTCGACAGGCCCACAGCCTGTCAGTTGGCCCAGTTATTAGGGATAACATGCAAATAAATAATACCAATTTGTCGGGCTAATTTAAGCCAGTCTTTGACACGGCAAAACGAATTTTGATGGTAAATTATGAACAGATTTGTGCCAATAGTGCATTAATAAAGATAATAAGCTGCAGACCATCAAATTATTAAAATAGTGGTGACTTACGCGGAAAGTCGGCCGCCAGCCCAGAGGTCGCACTAAAGCGGCGTGGAACGTGCAGAAGTTGATGAGGGCGTAAGACGCCAAGTAGAAGTTCGAGATCAACGGCGCTATGGTGTTCAGGTCGGCTATCATGTAACAATTTTTAATATTACTTCTAAACTTTATTCCTTACGTACGACTTTTGAATTTTAAGCGACTTCCTTTCAAGGAGATGATCACAAAGGAAAAGAAAAAGAAAAAAATGTGAACAAAATGAAAATAATATCAAAATAAAATTTTATGGAGACGTGTACAATTAAAGCAAAAATTAAATATAACGGAGACGTTAAAATCAAACTTAGAAATGAAGACTTATTAAGCAAAAGTGAAAGTATCTGAAGATGAAGTTTACGATTCGTATGAAAGAAGAGTCAGAAAAATCTGAGGAAACAAGCAAGTACCTATTAGCAGGAATATTAGCGAAACGAAGAAGGTGAGCACGTATCCGCGGTAGGGTTCGCCGTGGCGGCCGTATGGCTTCGCGAAGAATATCAGTCCCGGGTAGATCCTGTCTACGCCCAGGGCCTGGATCAGCCGCGGCACTGACAGCAGGTTCGTAAGTGCCGTAGAGAGCGTCGCCGCCCAGCACCCGCCGTATATCAGGGGGCCCCACGCGGACATCAGTTGCATAACCTACATACGGGGAAATCACATATTAGAGCTTGGATACATCTTAAGAAGTTTAGCTCCCTGTTTAACTTCAAACCAAAGACTTCGTAAAAACAAAAATGATAAACCAAGGATCGGGTGCGAAAACTGTAAGTGAAATTGAAGTTACAATGACAGTTTATAAGTTAAATTCCCAAAACAAGAGACCATCCGTGCAATCTTGTTGAAAAATTACAGCAGTTAAAGTATGTACATGTTGTGAACTTACGAAATGTGGAATTGATAAACCATATCGGACTTGAAATAGACCCACCAAACCAGTCTAGTCCAACGAATACGATACGTCTTTATATTAACTATTTTATTATTCAATTTGCTATAGTTTTATTGTGGCTATAAAAATATGCAATAAATAGTGTTACACACGTAAAAAATTGAAAAATACTTACCGAATAGCTATTGTGAAGGCCATATTTACAACCGAGCGTGGCATTGACACAGCTGTCGACAGCGCTGAAGTCAATGATGGTTCCATTCATCGCGATAACGTCAGTAAGATTTCCGCTGGCGTCCCTCAGGGCGCCGGCACCGGATATCAGCACCATCAATGCGTAGCTCACCATAGAGATTAGTAGTGCCAAAAGAGTTCCCTTAGGAATGGCCGACGCAGGGTCCTAAAGGCAGACATTCAATAATTTTGACAGTATTTTTCAGAGAATACAGTCGAAACGAGGGTCAAAACATTTTGATTTGTGCTGTAATGCAGTTGCGTTTTACTTTTTCTTAGTTTTTGTCACTATTACATAAAATCGTAATGTTGGTGGCTCAGTATCCTGGTCCTTGTTTTAATTCAGTGTACTCGCGTAATTCGATCATAATCTTTGAAAGAAATTGAAACGCAGCTAATTTCAATTTTTATATACATCTGTTAAACTATGTAGATGGCATTCTGTTTAACAACTTTTCTCCATCTTTCATGTATGTGGCATTTTTGATTTTATGGAAAAAGAAAAGTTATGCAACAAAGTTCGCTTGGTCCACTACCATATTTAAACGCGTATAAAGTAACAAAAATTGACATATATTTTGAAAGAAGTTTAGTTACGAATATTATACATATTCAATGAGTAGTTTATCATACATAAACATACATATGAACATACATGAACATACATTCCTGGTAAAAGTATAAATCAGTAACAGTTCCAAAATTGCCACCAGCAGCCTACAGCCTTTTGAATTGGAATAGAAAATCTGTGGGAATTATTGGGATTCGTGGGATCATTACATTTTCACATTTTTTTAAGCCGATTGAGACGGTGACACTAATAAGTTCCGAAGAATTTAGTTCCGTCCAAGTTGTGTAAAACGAAATCTCGTTCCGCTACATTACCGAGGCGCATTTAAATTTCGCATAAGCATGCTCATAATTTCAATTTCACCCTGAATATTGTATTAATATTTCCAACTATACATTTATATCAATCCAATTGTTCTTTTTATTAAGAAAAGAAATACGCATCATAATGGATCTTTCCATGGGAATGAGATGCACTTAATAATCTCCACATGCAATAATCATACCACGCTCTGTTGCGACGTGAAAGAAGGAATTAACAAACACACTTACTCATTTATGATATGAGTATGGATTCAGGCCTCTTCTAATTCTACCTACAGAAAAGCGCCACAACTTTCAGGGATACATACCAAAAAAAACAACATTTCTATGAAATGTGAACTCTATCAATAGTCTCAGGGTCTGCACATCGATATTTGCTTACCAACGGGACTTGTAAAAAACTCTCACTTATTTTCTATTATTTCATATTAGCATATAACAGTATTTTTTACATAAACGTTTAAATTTACAGTGAAACTTGAAAAAAATTTAAAATTTATCTTAAAGTAAAATACTCATAGCTGCTAAAAGTAGATTATCTCTACGTCCAGATGTTGCGTTATATTGAAAGCTTTTATAAAAAATATTTATGGGCGTGCATTAAGGCGATGATATTATGTTTATGGGAATATTTTAAGCACAAGTGAAATACTACTCTGCCGACCAAACTGACATTATCGCGTCAGAGTATGGAAAGTGCTAAAAGTAGATACAAATCTCTTATTAAAATTTATAGAAATATCTCTTATTATTACCAACGGACTTCATATTCGCGTTATCATATTTACATCTGCAGTATTATATCTCAGACATATTATATTACAATCCCACGATGAAAAACATGTATATAGGTTTGACTTTTCTGCTAATGACGTTAATAATGTGTTTAACACTCAAAAGGATTTATAAATAAATTAAAAAACGCTTATTTATTTAACCCTTTCACGCCCAAGGGAAATATTTTTCCCTTCTACAAAAATCATTATCGATTGTTCAATTATTATTGAATTGATATTTTTTTTACTAAATGTCAAAGTAAAACGTATGTCCAAGGCGGCAAATGTGTTTCTGAATGAATAAACAAAAAATAACTGTCTAACTTTATTGCGCCAAAACCAAAACATTCGCGGGCTGAATTAATAATATCTAGGAAGTGTTTTGGACTTGAGCAAATAAAATAACTTTATTTTGTCACGTGTTTTACATTATTTGGTAAGTATAATTTTTTGTAATAATACAGTAAACTGCAGAACATTAGCACAAGTACCTGAAAATTGCAAATCATCTAAAGGGAAATATTTTTCCCTCTGGTCCATATCTGGTGTATTCGTTGTATTATTATTATATGTAGTGCTTTATGATAATGTAGGGATTTCTTGTATTTTCTTGTATTTTATACAGTTTACCTTCATGGTTTTTTACAGAAAAGACTAAAAGTGCAGAGAATTTCATATTCAAGATGAAGAACTATTGCTTATGGCGATAGTAGTGACGGAGAAGATAACTTACTACAGACTACAGTTAGACGAAGAAGACCAGCAGTTCATAGCTCAAGATGTAGAAAATGGAACCGATGTTGTTGAAATTGAAGATTCTGTTCAAGAAGTATCATCAACATGTAGCACGAGGTCTAATATTTTTTTTTATGGGAAGAAAGCGGCAAACGAGCAGGAGGCTCACCTGATGGTAAGTGATCACCGCCGCCCATGGACACCTGCAACACTAGAGGGTTTACAAATGTGTTGCAAGCCTTTTAGGAAAGAGTATGCTCTCTTTTTGACACACACGGCGACAGCTGGTTCCACAGAGCGGTTGTACGAGGCAGGAAATGCCTTGAAAATCTCGCTGTTGAGGAACGCTGGAAATCGAGGTGGTGTGGATGAAATTTTTGGTTTTTGTCCGATGGTGAAATTCGGCCGCCAGAATCAATCCAAACAATTCTTCGGAACACTCCCCGTGATAGGTGTGGTAGAAGATGCAGAATGATCCAACATGTCTACGCAGAACCAAAGTATGAAGTCGATCGGAAAGACTTTGATCGTCGATAACCCAAGCTGCCCTACGTTGGATGTGGTCAAATGGAAGAAGTTGGTAATAGGCGGCTCCCGCCCAGAGGTGACAACAGTACTCCATGTGGGGCCGAATTTGCGCCTTATAAAGGTTTAGGCGTTGCGCCGACGTGATGTCTCGCCTTACTGAGCGAACCTACCTTCTTTGAAGCCAATGTGGTCTTACTTTCCAATTGACCCCGGAACTGGACATTGCTCGAGATTTCGACGCCAAGTATTCCGATATTTTACATGTAGACAGCAAACAAGAATCACTTAAGTCTCCTCTGAAAAGCTCCGCATTGGAAATAAACTGAAGCGATACGTAAACTGTGCAGAACGACGTATAGAAAATAGGAGACATAATAAATGTGTTATGTGCAATGAACACTTGTGCTTCACAAGTAAACGAAATTGTTTCGTAGAATACCATAACTAACTATTTATTTTACTTTTCTGATAATTTTTACTGTGTTTTTGTGTATTACAAAGCAATAAATAAAATACCGATAAAATAAACCTTACTCTTTATTTATTTACTTTTATGGTCCATAGGGAAAAATATTTCCCATTAAATTATAGGAAACCTATACATCCTTCTATGTTTTTCTGGAGATATCCTCTTACTTTATACCCACAATAGCTAAAATATTGTGTTGTATCGGCATATTTAGTCTTGGACATCTTATGGTCCTGTAAGGGTTAAGAGATGCATTTTAGTGGAAGTGTACGGATATTCTAAGTCACTCGGTATCGATCGATTCGCACTGTTTGTAAGGTACGGCTAATGAATAGATGCCGTCACCTGCTTTTAATAGTTCGTAAAAAACTTCTACAGGGATTTTCCGTGCTGGGCGAGGACTAAACCTTAACAGAAATGATTTTAAGAATGAACGGAGTTGAAGAATTAATGAAATTGATAAAAATGAAGTTTTACCAGGATTTTTAATAATTGGGTTAATAATTCGTGGGATATAGTTCAAAATCACCATGATGATATATTTAACAGATGCGAACAGCTATCGCGTTATTAAGGTCAAGAATATTTACATATATTGAACTATAAAAAGGTAATTTAAACAAACAGGTTTATCCATCCAGAGTTAGTATCCTTTATATTCGTTGTGTAAATATATTTTCTATTCATATGAATAGAAAATATAATTCAGTTGATTACATATATTTATGAAATACGTAATTAAAAAAATATCACGTCTCTTATTATCTAAATATCGTTGAGAAATCATTATTTGCTCACGAGTAGGACGTGTTTAGTCACTGTAAAGAACACATCATTACCACGAGAATAGTTTCACGTAAACAAAACTATTAAAACAATACTTCGGTTAATAAATTTAACAATGCCTACGTCGTTATATATTATACTTTATTCATTTAATATGCGTAATTATTCTTATTCGCGTAAAAACATAAAATTAATATTTATACATAAATTTTCACCCTCTTTCTACACGAAAATAAACATTGATATTCACAACGCCATCCTTTAAGCTCTCTACAAAACTAATAAGGTATATGACAAATGTACAAAACTACTCGGAGTATATGAAAACACGAGGACTTTGCCCCAAAATACGTTAAATTGTCAAACCGTTTGCCTCTGTACTAAAGGGCGGTAAATTATACTCAAATGTAATCAAATGAAAGACAACACAACAAATAACAAAAGTAAAGTAACCATATTTAAATGTCATAAATCTTTTAATATCATTAAGTGTTGACAAAGTCCGAACGTTTTGTATAAAAATATTATCTAAAATGTTTGTTAACGAGTGAAATGAAAGCAAAATCTATTTTCATGCAAAACTCACTGAAAATACCCGTAACTAACCATAAGTTGCACTCAAATTGACGGCTGTAGATTTATTCTGATCGATTCGCGGAATTCAATGATGGAATTCGGACATTTTAAGATTCAATCGAATTGACCTGTCACTGCTATTTGCGTCCATGCAAATTAACGGCCATTTGCGCGAGCACAATTCCGTGCGTGCTTTTATTCATCAATTGCTCAGTTATTTATAGTAATACAAGATGAGATATCTTCTTATGAATGAATGAAAAAAGAAAAGTGACAACAAAGATACGGCAAACATTGGGGTATTAGCGTTATTTTTTGCAAAAATAAACATTCCTTTTTATTCTTGACCAAATTTTCGATTCCCTTGTGAGACTGTTCGCAAATTTTAAAAGAACGTCAATTCTTCTGCTATCGCTAAAACGTTGGTAATGGTATCTTTACTTACAAAGATAGCAAACGTGCAGGCGTTTCACCTGATGTTAAGTGATTACCGCCACCCATAGACTTGGACACACCTGATGGGCTATGCGTTGACAATATCAAGTGGGCCCCGGTTACCTCACTCACCAGACGAAACGCAAAATAATTATTTAATTCTTTAACAATAATAAATAAATAAATAATAATACTACCGCTTCACGCCGGGCCGGTCTTCTGTGAGGCCGTGGTAAATCCTCGGACGACCCTGCCCATTCGTGTATTTCGAAGCTACTACGAGGCTCTACCACAGTAAGAAGTGACTACTAGGTTTTTAAATGAAGTGAGATGAGATCTCACACGTAGCATCAATAAGGCTTGTGGTTTTCCCGTCTGATTTATGTAATGGATGAACAAAAACTTTCCACGAAGTGTCAAAAGAACCGAACGGAAAATCGAAATACAATCAGGCTCATTACAGGCGTCCGTTGAGTGCGTGCAACAAGTGTGACGTCACCGCACACAGCGCCCCTCCCATAGCCGTAGATCGATATCACCACCATGTGTTAGCATTAGGGCAGCATAGCGTCCATTACATTCTGGGATATCCTTCGAGCTGCCCGTGATGACTTTAAATAACGTGCAATTCTGCGATGATTAGAAGTTTTTATTATCCGACTGCCTTAAGAGAGTAAAGTTTTTGAGTTTACACTTACGTATGTATGATAGGTGTTCGAATGTACTATATGACGTATGCATACATAGGTGGTAACTTAGTATTAATTTTTATATGAAAAATTGACGTTTCATAAGAACGCGCAAACGTCTATGTGAATAAATATATTTTGATTTGATTTGATAGAATGTTTAATTCTTTTGCGCGCTCTACATCCCAAAACTTGTGACCGATTCCAACTGTGTCTGTCTGTCCGTCTGTCACCAGGCTGTATCTCATGAACCGCAATAAACAGTGGAAATTTTCACAGATGTTGTATTTCGGTTGCTGCTACAACAAGAAATAATAGAAAAATATTCATTCGCGTTTCATCTGAGAGATGAGTGAGGTATCCAGGGCCCACTTTTTAATGGTTTTGTAACGCTTTTTAATCCGTCATGTTTTGAAGATGTCCGTGGGCGGTGGTAGTCACTTAGCATCAGATAAACCGCCATTTCGCTTGGCAACCTTTGAGCTGTGAGCGTTGATAAAACACTACTGTAAATTACTTACCGTGGTAGGGCCACGCAAATTCTTCGCGGTTGCACGAATGGGCAGTTCTGTACGGAAGATTTCTCAGAAAATAGGCGTATAGTAGAAGTTTTATACTCCTAAGTTGCATGTGGTGAGTGAGGTAGCCGGGACCCACTTTAGTAAAAGGTGTTGCAAACAATGGGTGACGGCTAACACTTAACATCACGTGAACATCTTTTCACATAAGAAAATTACGTACAATAGCCATTGTCGGCCTTATATAACAGTGTTATGGCATATGTCCCTAAATATAAGAGATACGTAGGGACCGTATATTTGTGTCGCACTAAAAGACGTATACAAGTGATGTATTGCAGGTCCAATTTTGCCCGAGCCCCAACGTCGCCTTGACCCCATTAAACTAGCTAGCGAATATTCCGACTACTTCGTAGAATCGTCCGATTCATCAAAAGATACTAACGCGGATGCTTCAAACGGTATCCGATTGTTTATTTCGTCTACATACTTCAAAAGCTCTTCTATAATAATTGAAACGAATTTCTACCCAATAAAACATTAAAGAGCAAATTTCGTCGACAACATTTGATTGCACGAACCAGCGTGTTTTTATATAAAAAGTTCACTAATAAGATTAACAAAGTTGTACAGATGACTGTAAATATACTTAAATAAGACCTTAAATTTGATTATTAATTGTATAACAAAAATACTAATCTCAGCTTCAAGCTTATTAAACCAGAAAGTTAAGTCTAAAAACAAATCCAAAAAAACGGATACCAAAAAGGTATCAGTTTTTTTGGCGATTCAACTACATCATTCGGTGAAATCTATTACTATCTAGTATTGTTACAGCTTTAACCCAGCATATATAAAGGAAGTACGTTACAAATATTGTCTTATAAACTGCCTACCATTTGATCGAGGCGCCCTGACGGCGCGTGCTCCAATTAAAGGTACAATTGATGTGCAATTTACGTCGCAGACACGAGTTAGGGCGAACAGCATTTGGTTAAGAAAACGACACCAACAACAACAAGGTATTTATTAAAATTCCAATAAGATTATTCCCATAAAATGTCGAGATATTTGTCTGTTTCGAACACTTATGAACAACTAATTCTAAGAGTTGAATTCTACTAGTGTGTCATCTGAATTTATACGATATACAGATGTAGTAGTGTATGGTTATATACACATTTTTTATTTTATTTTACAAAACATAAAAACAATAAAATCAGTATAAAATTAGTAGCAGACAATCCGCCCTTGCGTATAAGGTTGCATTTGGATACAGTTGATTTTAGACCACATTTATGATTTGTTCATTAATTGCTTGAACACGATGCTTTATACCTAACATTTTCCTACGTGCAATACTTGAAGAACGTTCAATTGTACCTGGTAAATAGCTCCCGATATACGGTATCAAAATTTCGTTCTGAGCTTATTCCTTACCATGCCAGTTTGCGAGTGTAATAATGGGTACAGACATTATTTAGTTTAGTTAAGATGAAATTGACGGATATCGAAATTCTAACGGCTACACTAAATAGATCATCAGAAATTAACTAGAAATCGTTTAACACGTTACATCTCTACTGGTAAGGCTACAGTGAATGCTGTACTATCTAGATGTATGTCTAGAATGCTTACCTTAAGGTCTCCCGATATATTGGCGCCTGCTTGAATCCCAGTGACTGAGGGGAAGAAGATTGCGAAGACTGTGAAGAAGTTCTGATCCAAATTCTCGCTGTATCTGAAGTCCGGTCCGAAGTTCGTTTTGAATATTGTAGCTATGAACAGTAAAGACATGTTAAACAGTTAACAGCATGGAAAACAATTACAAGCAACAAAGTCCCTTTATTTGAAAATGATACTTGCGATCGATGCAGATAGGGGATACTTTTGAGTGGGATTGATTTAGTGATAATGAAGTAATTTAGATATCACGAGGAAGTAATATACAATTTAGTCCCCCATAAATCAGTCTCTGGTTCAAAAAACTTAATTAATGCCATTATTTACTTTTGTCTATTTGTCATTTGTTAGCATAGATTTCATTTCCATTTACATGGAATTTTTACAAAAATAGTGAAAGAATTTTGAACTTTCCCAATTAATGATGAACTTATTTTTACCTTTTAGGATTCAATTTTTATTTTTAGTGCCAGTTTCTGCACTCAAGATGAAACTTTAAAATGTGAATTTTTGTAGATAAATGAATAAAAGCTTTCGGTGTTGCCCAGACGCTTTATCGACTAAGCTAAGCGGTTGTGGATGACTTGGTTCATTTATTTAAATAAAGATATAAAAATATGAAGTAACAGCTTATATTGTCCTTGGCTTATATGTGTATGAAGAGTATCAGAACATAGGCCACCGCGCGGCCCCACTGCGGATTGACGGACTTCACAGATATTCGAAATACTTTTTGATTTTTGCTATTATTTCCAAAAATTATGCAGGTTTCGTCACAATGTTTTCCTTCACCGTTGAGCACGTGATAATGTTGGCACTTAAAATTAAAAATTTCATTGGTGCCGGCACCAGGGTACGAACTCAGTTTCCTCTAGTATATTGAATTAAAGGCGAGCGCCCGGACACTGAGCTATCACGGCTAAATAAAGATATTCTGAATATGAATTTACAAAAAAACCTAAAAATTTATTTTTGGATTTCCAACATGATCCGAATATGACTCACCACTCAAACCGACGAATCCCTTCGATACTTCCTCCACATCCTTTGGCCCCATGAAAGTTCCCACCATGAAGTCGATCATGGCGACAACGATGATCGCTATCAGAAAATTCTGAAAAATTTTTTCTATTTAGATGCCATTTTCTTTTATACAATAAACCAACATTAGTTTGGATTCTGTAATTTTCGCGAGCAAAAAAATTGGCAAAAGAGTATCTAGTTTGTTAATTTCTACAACTTGTGTTCTATTGAGAAATCGACATCATAAGCGTTACCGGTGATTTAGGTTTTTTAATAGAATATCCTGGTATTTAAAAACTACAATAATAATCTATCTATGTTCTGTTCCTTTATTAATGAATTCCTTCCTTGAGTTCGTTCATTAATGGATCACACATGAATGATTCAGATAGGAAACTGGTGTAAAGTGGCGGTAACCATACTTATGCATTACGTCTGTGAGATAACCGGAGACCAATACTTAAACAAATAGTTATTTAATTGATCTTTGTTCTGTTCATGTTTTTTGGAAAGGGCGTCGCTGGTTATTAACAACGGAATGCTTGGACTTTCGCAACACTGTGGAGTAAAAGACCTTACTGACCTTTGTGGTAGGACATTGAATAGTCATGTGCTTTAAACACAAACACTGTTCTGGAAGGATCATCAAGTTCCGTTAAGGAATCGAATCTCCAACAGACGACGGAAAACAGCCACGTCTGGTTCACGGAAATCGATGAGTTAATTTAGGCCACGCACTCTTCTCGTGTTCGTAATGAATTGATTGCCCTAATTGTAGCGTACAGTCAGACGGGTGATACAGAAGGCCTTCAAAGTTATTTATTTAATTTACTTGGAATTAAAAACGTTTGCTTGTAATTCGTAGATCGCAATTTGCAAAGCTTTTAAGCTCGGATATCCCGCCTTATTATGATAAAGTTACTGTCATCGTATAATATATGGTGTTGTGAAAATTATTATGAGAAATTCTATTAAAAGATTCTATTATCATATTCGCTGGAAACTTCATCTGAATGTTGTGGAGATTTTCAAAATAATATCACAATATCTGTTCATAGTAACGATAACAACTGCACTGGAACTATCTATATTACTGGAACTACATAAAACCATTTATCACCTTACCTTGGCTAATGAGTCGTAAAACGGACATTTAAATACAGGGTAAGCAGTCTATAATGTGTATATTATAAATATGAACGAATTGCAAAAAGTAAAAAAATCATACAATTAGCAAACTGTCGCAATAATATACTAATCTAATCTCTGTGTTAATGATATTTTAAGGCTTCCACCTAATTTATAATTTATATAAAATGTATTTATAAATAGGTACAATGGAACTGAAAAGTCTACATAATAAAATTCCAAAATCGAAACAGAATTAAAAAAATGGTTTTCAGGTTTCCCATTACCTCACTCAGAAGCCGAAAAGACGGGATACTTTCCCGAGCCGGGCCATCACCGGTTAAAGCTGCAACGTTGCTCTAAGATTTTTGATAAGATTTGTTTTATCTTATTTGGCGTGTTCCGATCTCATTTTCGTGTTCGGCGGTTTCTATTTTCCTTTTGGAAGTTCCGATCTAATCTATTTTACTGCGCGACTCACCTGCGCCTTGCTCTCCCAGTCCATTCCTACCGCGCAAATGATGCACATAAGTATCAGGGCCACGGTGCCCACAATCCTCGTGTCATTCGGGCCGTTGTCAATGATCCTCACGCCCTGGGTGCCCAGCAGGTCGTTCAGGGAGTCGCAGAAGCCGACGGTGTTCATGCTGGCCGCAACAGCGTTCGCAAAGGCGAAGATAATACCGACAGACGCGCCAAACTCGGGGCCGAGGGACCTCGATATGATGTAGTAGATGCCACCTGTTTTAATATATACATAAATATAACTGTATTTATACTACCGAAAGAGCCGATGAGAGGAAATCATGAAAGCGGATCCAGCTAAGAGACGAAGAACGCTTGAAGAAGAACTAGATGAATGACTAATTGTTTCGACTAGGACGGGTGAAAAGAAAGTCGTTTCTATCCTCGAATGAAGTTAAGTTAAACAATTTTAATTAATTTCAACTTAATTACAGCGTTTTGCCAAAGTGCAAGCCAAATTAATTTACTTTATAATTATTTTGATTAACAAAATGTTAGCAATTCATATTATTTTTTTTTAATAATTGGAACTACAGAATATTATCAAATATTATTATGTGCTTTTATTCGTAGCATTTCAGTTTAATTTGAAAAAGGTGCTAAAAATAATTTGCGATTATATTGCCATTTGCCTATTTATATCAGATAACCTGGATGAACTTGAAAAAAAGAGGCGGAAAAAAGAAAAAAACATCATCTAGACTCGAACCGGAGCGCGGGTTTCTGGTTTCGGCACTGCTCGATTTCCCACCTGAGCTTTTATGACCTTGTAGATGGTGGCCAATTAACCATCGTATTCTAATAATATTGTAATTCTAATGTGTTAAAACCCGCACAAAACAACTGTTTCTAAAAATGGAACTTAGCTACATCGATTTCTCACCTCTGGGACCCCCAGCGTACTAAACTTTAGTTTACGAGATTCAGATAATATATATATAAGAATTGCTGGTTTAATGGTATTAGATACATAGCATATAATTTGGTTACTGCATGAAAATTCCTAATTACCAAATGTGAATAATATTTCTTTACATACATTGTTGTTTTATGTTACATATATTTCTTGGACTTACGCTAATACTACATCAATCTAATCTCAGAAAAATTCACTGCGTAAAAAAAATTCATCAAGAAAGTTGTTATAATGTGTATAACTAACACATGTTTAATATTATTTAATCAGTCTGAGCTGACAAGCGATAGCGCTTAAGATCCCGGATTACAATCCCAATAGCATGCAACATGCAACTTAGACAGTTAATAAACGTAACGATTTTTTTATGTGTATCAATTTATACATATGAATACAGCACGTATTCATATGTATAAATAGTTTACCAAATAAAAAAGTTCATCTCGCAAATCATAAACACTAGCTTTTATATTGCTCTACATAACTGAACGTTTACTACGTGCAAATGTTTTCCATCGGTTAAACATAATTTATTTTATTATAGCGGTAAAATAATGTAATAACTCATATTAGTAAACGTGTGGGCATCGCATTACATTCCCGGAGTATCTATATATAAATTACTGTTATTCTTGCAGCCGCACCTAGAGACCTCATTCAGCACTTAATTAACCTTAAACTACTTCATGTGCAGAGTTCACTCTTAAAAATTCATTAATATAACTTGACTCCACTTGGAACCCAGTTATTTCTAAATGTACCAACTGCAAAAATGTGTCAGTTTGTGACTTTTGTTTTAGAGTCTTGATACATGTTTTAATTGGACTTACAGGTCCAGTATCCAGTATTGCATTACTTTAGATTTTTTTAAATATTTATTTAAATTAAATATTCTCAATAAGTCATTCAGTTAGAACTACACTCAGCGTCACAAAAATCGCACCTCTCTGAGTTTGCGCGAAAAATGGCTGTAATGGCTAGAAACGAATTATATTTATTTAAATATTGGTATGTTTGAAATGGGTATTTGAATAGCTTTACATTATTAATAAAAAAAACATGAAATCATTAAAACATTTATCATTATAGAGCGTCAAAAATAAACACTGTCAAATGCTCGTTAGTAAGGACGCTAGTTACACTACCTAAAAAGGGTATAAAAGGGTCGATCTGGATGAAATATGGCCACGCGTAATAATAGTGACGCGTAATAATAGTTACACGTAATAATAGTACGCCGAGGTTCAGGCTAGGCGCCTCGTGCGCCAGGCCACCTCAAGCCCGTCGGAACTGTAAAGGCCCCTAAGGCCAACAGTGGCTCATCCAGCCCAAAAAAAAATGAAATATGGGTCAGTCGTAATTTAGACTTTGCAGTGAACACACGTGAACAAGTAACCCAAGTAAGAACAAGTAAAGATGGACACCAGCTCTGAAGAAGCCGCTCAAGTGATTGCCCTATTGCAGTCGGGGATGCGGCAGTGTGACGTTGCTCGACAGTTGAACCTGTCCCGTTTTTCAGTTCGACGGGTGTTCCAACGTTTTCAGCAGACTGGTGGTTATGTTAGAAAACCGGGATCTGGAAGAAAACGGTGCACATCAGAAAGAGATGACCGTTTCATCGTTACGACATCTTTACGAAACCGTTTTACAAATGCTGTTGAGTTGCATCAACAGCTTCGATCAACTCGGAGAACATCTGTGAGTGTTTCTACGATAAGAAGAACACGAAAAGAGTTTAACAGCCCATAGACCTGCTAAAGGTCCAAAACTTACTGCACAGCATCGCAGAGATCGCCTAGAGTTTGCTCGCAATCATTGCGAGTGGACTCTATAACAGTTGCGGACCGTACTCTTCTCTGATGAGACGAGGGTCTGTCTCTTCTGCAATGACAGACGTAGAAGGGTCTACAGAAGACAGGGGGAGAGGTTCACATAACCCTGCTTCGAAGAATCCGTCGAATACGGGGGTGGCTCGTGTATGTTTTAGGACGGCATTTCCGTCGACGGGAAAACGGAACTTGTGTGCGTTTCCCGGTCTCGGGGTGGCCGTGGGCAAGGGTCATTAAATGCTGGTCGGTACATTACTGAAATCCTGGAGGAACATGTGGTCCCGTATGCTGGTTATGTCGGTGATGGATTCATGTTAATGCATGATAATGCTCGTTGTCACACCGCGGCTATTGTACGGGATTATTTACAGGCGGTCGATATCCCTTTTATGCATTGGCCAGCACGAAGTCCAGACCTTAACCCAATAGAACATCTCTGGGATGACCTAAAACGGCGCGTGCGAGCTCGAGATCCAGCTCCAACCACTCTTCAAGAGCTCCAAGATGTGGTACTTGAAGAGTGGGAACAAATACCCCAAGAGGCTGTTGCGACCCTTCTAAGGTCCATGAAAGATCGCATGGAAGCCGTTATCAAGGCAAGGGGGGGTAACACTAGGTTTTAAGAACTTTTTTTGTATTCATTAAGTTTTTTTTAAATTATCAATTTGCAAATTTGTACATACCCTGTCTTTTTCTTTAATATCTCTTTCGTCTCGTTATAAAAGTAAAATTCAAATAAAAATTCCTGAAAGCTAATGAAATTACCTTTCGAACGATACCCTCAAACCACAACATTGCCATTGGCCTGTTGTGTTAAAATAGTATTTAAATTATTTTTTTCGGATGTGCGATTTTTTTGACGCCGAGTGTAATACATTTTATATTACTGTGGTAGTAAAATTTAAACAATAAAATAACTAAAAAGATTTTTTTTCATTCTCTTACAAGAAATCGTAACACCAGATAGATAATCTTTTTTACAGAGATTATTATCCTAAGAGTGCTCCTGCAACTCGATTTCATAATCAGGTCTATCAATATCATCTAAAATATTGCTAATAACTTTAATTTCATTGTAGAAATCATGACAATCAGTTTGTATTACATGCATCATAGACTTTACCCATCCACTTTAGCCTATGTCATTATGTCATCCACTTTAGCCTGAACAATCTCGTGGCTGTAGTGGTCTTAAACAAATTTTTTAATGTGAAAAATTGCCAAGCAAGCAGACGGTTCACCTGATGTTAAGTGAACACGGCCTTCCATGAATATCTACTACACCCAAGGGTTCCAGATGCGTTGACATCCTTTTGAAAATTGGGCTCCGGCCACCTCACTCGCCAAAAGAAACGCGAAAGTATTATACTTTCACTTTACGCCGGTCTTCTGTGTGGTCGTGGTACTTATCCGGACGAGGCTGCCCATTCGTGCAAGAGCCGATAGACCAAATAATTCAAATTTAACTAATTCAACCCTTTCTGACATTCTTTGTAAGAATTAGAGATGACGATCTCTAATTCTTGAAATTCTACATTTTTACGAGGAGTGGCCACTCCTCATAAATTATTTACGACTACGAGTTCTACCATAGCACCAGTGCTGCAGAAACAGCTTGAAGGATTAATGAGGTGTACGGCGCTGGTGTCGAAAAAGAAAGCTCGATGCGTTTTTGGTTTCAACGTTTTCGTTCTGGAAATTTCGGCCGGAGACCAAAGTGGAAAATGAAGAATTAAAGGCTATTGTAGAAGCGGATCCATTACAAAGCACTTCAGAGATAGCTGCAGGCTTCGGGGGAAGTGATAAACTGTATAAATCTGAAGAAAATCGGGAAAGTAAAAAAACTTGAAAGATGGGTAACTCATGAATTGAGTGAATCGAACTTGCAAACACGCGTCGACTGCTGTGTTACTTTGCTCAATTGACACAATAATGAAGGGATTTTAAATCGAATCATTACTTGTGATGAATGGATACTTTACAATAATCGGAAGCGCTTGTCGCAATGGCTGAACCCTGGAGACCTAGCCAAATCTTAAACGAAAATTGACTTTGAAAAAGTTACTTTTGAGTCATTGGTGGTCTAACGCCGGTGTCGTTCACTACAGCTTTCTAAAATCTGGCCAAACGATTACGGCAGATATTTATTGTGAGCAACTGCAATTAATACTGCAATAAGCCGATATTGGTCAATTGCTCTAGGCCACTGCTGCTTCACGACAACGCAAGACCACACACTGCACAACAAACAATCACTAAGTTAGATGAGCTACAATTGGAATGTCTGCGACATCCACCGTACCCCGGATCTTGCTCCAACAGATTACCATTTTTTCCGGAATTTGGACAACTTCTTACAAGGAAAAAAATTCAACTCCGATGCGGCAGTGCATACCGTCTTCAAAGAGTTTATTGATTCTCGCCCCCATGGTTTTTTAGTAAAGGGATCAATGAATTACCTATGAGACGGCAAAAGTGCATAGATAACAACGGTGCATACTTTCATTAATTAAATATATGTATATTAAAAAAAAAAATTGACTTTATATTTCTCCGCACAAAACGCCAATTTCATATGTAAGGACCTAATATACAGATGTTTCGAGATTTGATGACTGCACATAAAACAAATATATTATACACATTGTTCGTAAAGTTCTTTATAGCAGATATAGATCGCAAAAATATTATATATTTTGAACAGATTTTTGTCGTATTACAAACAATTACAACGTGCAAAAGCAAAAATTTTAGGCAAAATTACGATACGTATTATTATGTTAATGTAATTCTGATTAGATCATCTCAGGTGCCAGTCATTAACCGTTGGCTCGTTTATATTCACATTACTTGATCCTAGAGCGCCACGCATAATTAACAACATCCTAACAATATTGCGTAATTATAATCTCAAATGCATAATTTATATAAAATAATTTGCGTCGTTATGAACTCGTGCAATTGTTCTTGATTGATTGAATTTTCCGCAACATGTCTGTGATCTTTTTTCATTTTGCCCTCATGGCTTGCTCTACCATTTACCGTTTAATATCTGATGGATATGGCAATACTAATCCATACAAATTAACGTACAGAACAAAAAAAAAGATGAGATTTTTTTTAATCTTTCCTATAAAATTGGAACCGTTGCGAAAGCTTTTCACAATGGTTCTAAACGAGGAATAATCTTTTATCATCTCCTACGCACACTGTTATTGCTTTTTCAAAAAATGCTATCGGCTACTGACCTCCTTTCACTTCCCCGTTGGTGCAGATGGCGCTCATCGATAACGTTGTGATCACGCAAACGATCGCCGAGATCGCGATGATGACAAGTGACAGGCCTATACCGGCCTGCGAAACCACCCAGGAGATTCGCAGGAACAGCATAACGCCCCAAATGTTTAGCAGACATGGTATAAGCACACCCTGGGGAAAATTTTATCGATTAGTTCACCTTTCGTAGATCTTTTTTAACCGACCTCAGGAAAGGAGGGAAAGCTATTAATGTCGTTATGTTTTACATGTATGTTTAGCGATAACTCGTCATCACTTTGCCCATCTTCTTTTTACTAGAAAGGAGGTCCCTCAGGGGTCCTATAGGAATTTTATTAAGAAATGACGATGGAGCGACGAGAAGATCTTCAGACTCTTCAATCAATGTTGTGAATATTTTATATTGTAAAAGAACAAAGTTGGCCAAGATTATCTATACAAGTAATTCTTTGATATATATTAATTTATATAGTATTTTAATTAAAGTAATTGAATCGGCGATTCTATGTAAACATATTTTTTATTTCCTACACTAATTTATCTACATCATACATGTTTTATTGTGTACTTCGTCCTTAATCTTCGTAATTTATCGACTTCGTCCGCGTGGAATTTAAAATTACTCCTTATTACATAGCCTAAGTTACTCCTTATTACATCAGCTATCTGCCAGTGAAAGTCCCGTCCAAATCGGTCCAGCCGTTTCAAAGATTCAAGAAACAGACAGTCAGACAGACAAAAATTGTCAAAAAAATTATTTTGGTACATGTACCGTGTATACATCCATATGCATTTAGTTAAAAGCGGTTATTTTAATATTACAAACAGACACTCCAATTTTATTTATCTGTACCGTATAGATTAAATATTATTAGAAAGTCTCAACAACGTCTAGTTGCATGTTGTGACGTGCCAGTTACCTGGATCCATCCTAACTTTATTCCAACCACGGGCGTCGGTGATTTGGTATCCCTCTGGTTGTGTCGTTGCTCGTCCTATAAAAAAGAAAAAAAGTTCAACGATATGTAACTTCGTCAAAACATAAGCGCAACCTCTTTGAGGATATATTGTTACCTAATTTTTAAGGTAAAAAACAAGTCAATTGACAGCTCGTATTGCCAAACCTCCGTGCTTGAAAACCTTCGCGGTTATTGCCGGTTTTGAAATGCGGAGTTAGTAACTTCAAAGGTAATAAATGATTTACTAAAACTGTTTGTTGGAACTTAATATATTACCTGTCATCATTATAGCAAGTTTTATATTTACAGCAGTTATCGTAGGGGTGTTGGACTCATTCAGATCGCATTATTATACAGCGTGTCGTTACCACCGCGATAATAAATGTACAGACTTCTAACGCTACTTGCCAATAATCATAAATAAATATTAACGTTAAAAAAATCCATAATTAAAAAAAATTTTTTTCAAACAAACTAATTAAGTAAAAAAGAAACAAAATTTGTAGCATCCTATACAACTACAACTGACTGATTCATACATTCAGAGACTTTTTCATTCGTTGCCACAGCGTCGCATTACAAGCCTCTCCTTCTAACAATATGTTTTGCCTCTTTTATTCATATGCTTTGTGACCTTTAGAAATGAACTTTACGTTACAGTTTATTTAGTATATTTATTATACGTAAGGTTGTTCGAAAATTGTTTGTTTTGGAAAATTTTATAACTCGGTAAATATTGATGTTTAAAGAATGTAAATGCTTAATACAATTTTAAAAAGTTATCCTCTATATGCTTGTTCATTTATTGTCGCGATTGTAAAGACACGCTGTATATTACGATGACTCCGTATCGCAATTGCTAAGGCTTTGGCGTCGGAGGTCGTGGGTTTCATCCCCACACAGGACAACTATTATGTGACCCACAGACAGTTGTTTCGCATCTGGGTATTTGTCCACGTAAAATTTATGTTTGTAAAACACAGGATACCATTATACTAAAGTAAGGAAAATGTTTTTAAAAGTAATTAAGAGATTAATTTTAGTTATTCTGTGTACTTTTTATACGAACATTTTTAGACGAAACAGAAAAAGGCGGGTAGGCAATCGTGCACATCAATTAAATGAATTATCTAAAATGGCATAATCAGTTTTTACATCGTTAAAATTATAATTGTATAATTGTCCGTTTTATTCTATATATTCTAGACGTTCTCCCAGGGAAATTACCTCGTGTGCGCAAATACATTGGTTCTTATTTTAAAAGAACGTATCCAGAAGTTTACCTTCTATTTGTACAGATACCTCATATTATATTCCACATTAGGATTACTCAGATGAGTGAATACTTAAATCGAAAATCATAGATTTGAAACGCAACAGATGCATCACATTTTGTATACAAAGATTCTGTTCTTAGGGAATATAATTAGGAACTGAATAAGTATTGAAGGGATGGAGACTGGATTGAGACTAACTTACATCTAATGCCATCAGATAATTTTTAGAGTGGAAGAATGCATCAACCGAATATTATAAATAATAACGTTTAACAGTAAATTATGTAACAATTACTATTTTCCTAAAGATCACCTGAGACGTGTATGACTAATCTCAGAAAATTTGTCATTATTTGTATACAATATAACGATAATTTTTCCTTGTCTCCACAAACGCTACGCTACTGGAACTAATCTTGGTCTGCATCAATACAATATTCCGCTTATGAGTACACGTTACGCACATAAAACTATCACGTGTACTCATGCATCATAGTATGAATGAAAAACCTTACGGTCTGACAGGAAGCCGAGTCCATTGCTCAACAAAAATGCTCGAAGGTGTAAGAAGGCTTGCGGTACGTTAAGGAAAAAAAAGCAATTATTAAATATTTCCATATTAAAATAGAGACAGCAAGCGCGACAGCACGTGATACTCTAAAGGTACTTATAACTAATACAACATTAAAAATAAATAATGAAGAAAATTTCATAAAAATGAGAATCTAGAAGGTTTTAAATATTAACTCAATGTCTTTACTAAATCTGCAACTTTCATGTTTTTAACAGTTATCTAACTAGTCCCTGGCATATATTGAGATTTACTCTAAAAATTACAAACGTATTATATTTATTAATTTCCACTGCAACAGATCAACTAGCGAACGTGTTTTTATATTACTTCAATAGCGTATAACATTAAATTTAAAAGAATTGTGGAAGGATTCAATGACTCCTTAATGCCCTCTGTCAGTTCCTGCTGTTCTTGCTACTTCCAAGAATGTTTCTACCTATTTTCTTTCGTTTTTTTACCACCAGAGTACACCTAAGCAGCAAATAGTATGCAATATATATACAGCAATACAGATGATGATTAATTGCTGACAGTCGCTGTATTGCATGACCGTATCATATACCGCCGGAGCCAAGAATGATTTGCATTGAAATGCCATAACCATTCGACCTTGGGATATGTTATAATATACTTGAATATAAAATTACCTTTGGACGCTTAACGATTTTCCAGTACGTTCTAGAAATCCGGATACCTACTTTTTTATATTTAATTATTTTCATATTTAATTAATGTAATCCTGTAGAGTGTAGACCATAGGATCGTTAATATATATTCAAGTCAATATGTCTTCAATATTTAGACCTTTAACAGTTTTGCTGTTATTTCCATCTAACCCTAAGAATTAATTTACACAAAACAAATAATGTTACCTTACAAAAATTATAACAGTTATTTCACATTCGCACGTAAGGGACAAAGAATATACATGAGTACACAGAAGCAACGTGAACAAACGATCGAACAATAAACAAGATATTATCTCCTATATGTAATAATACAAATTGCACATACATCACACGTCGCTAGTACTCGACGAACTCACAACAGGGCTGACTGCGACCATTACTTGGAATCAACTAGTTTAATGTAATGTTGCAGACGATTTTGCAGTTTAATTCAGGACTATATTATTACAGTTTACGTACCGATGAGAATAAAATTGGAAGCAATATGTACTGATAACTATGAGCTTTATAAACACAGCCTCAGAGAGATTATTGTAAAATGATGTATGCTTATTTTGTGACGAGATTGAAATATCATTATATACCTATTATGTTAACCCTAAAATTTTAAATTTGGTTTTAGTTGGACAAAAGTTCAAACAAATTTATATCTTGTTTATTCGTCCTTAATGAGACTTCAGAATTAGATTAAGAACAGCTAGACAAGTTAATTTCTGCTTACAAAGAAAATCTTAAAGTACGTCGTGTAACTCATAATATTATATTGTCAAATGGCACTCGTAGAACAAAACTGAAATTTCTGGAGAGCAATCATTAATTTTTTTTTATCGTCATTTTAAAATTTTTTAGGCTTAAGTTCACTCCTCCGTGCACGCTAACCTCTTAGAGGACTATGTAGTTTCTTATCACCTTGGCATATCTAGAATTATTTTACAGGGTGGGCCTGGGCTTTTACTACAAAAAAATCGACCACTATGCAACGCATTAAAAAAGTAACAGTTCGTTTTCGTTAATAATTTTTATTAATCTATAATAGTGTTATTAACTAATTAGTAGTTAGTACGTTGTGTATTCACAAGTAAATAAACGTAACGTATTGTAAAATAGTATGTAATAAAAACTAAGTAGGTATGTACACAGATTTTTCGGCTGTAATAATTATTTGTCTTCAATTATTTTTTATAAAGTTTCTTAGGTATCCAGCCTAAAATTTCGGATCAGTAACCCAAAATCCTGGGGTGGGCACTAGACGATACTGGGGTGGGCATGGCCCACCCGGCCCCTCTGCTATATACGCCTATAGTTATCACGTTTAATTTATACAAAATTATCTTTTGAAATCACGTGCAAAGGCCCACGTATTTTTAACGATATCGGACCTAGCAGCCCTATCGCACCAGGGATGGGTGACTGCGTGGCGAGCCGTGATGGACAACACCTGCTCCTGTCGAGTTACATAGCACCATAACACGATCTACGCGTTGAAATTGATAGCTCAGGTATTACTAGCATATGCCTTATGCTGTGATCAACGGAATAAACCCATTTGCTATGGTCACCATGTGTATGCGGTTAACAGGTGTTAATACTAAAATACCGAAGCACAAGCGAGCCGGAACAATGAGTTCATACATCATAATAGAATACTGCATTCAATAATGTCTTCTTAAAAGTGACGATGGATCTGAATGGGTTTTACGATGAAACTGTATCTTTTGTAGATCACGATCGGTTGAACAACAACGTAATATTTTGTAAAGATTTATGGATGACTAGCTGTACCTGCGACTTCATCTGCGTGGAATTTAAAATAAAAAAAATCTTAAATAAAAGTAGCCGAAGTTACTCCTTATTACATCCGCTATCTGTCAGTGAGAGTCCCGTCCAAATCGGTCCAGCCGTTTCAGAGTGATGGAATTGCAGGCCTGTGGCCTGTCTGGCTACGAGCCTCGGGGTTATATCCCCATTGCTCGGGCGAGTCTCGAGCTGACAATGGTCAGCCGGTTATTGGTTATTAGCCAGGCCCAGCCGCAGCAGCAGCTTATATGGGCAGGAGTGTATCTACGACCAACGAAATAGTCCTTGGATTCTAAAAAATGTTATTTTGGTATATGTACCGTGTATACATCCATATGCATTTAGTAAAAAGCGGTTATTTTAATATTACAAACAGACACTAAAATTTTATTTATCTGTATGTAGATAATAGATTTTTAATAATAAGACTAATCGTAAAAATGAATAAAGCAGTTTCGGACGACCTCCCACTAGATGGAGTGTCGACCTGTACATATGTGCGAGAAGTCGATGGTTGCAGGTGGCTCAGGATCGCACTTTGTGGCAGTCTATGGGGGCGGCCTATGTTCAGCAGAGGACTCAACCAGGCTGAAATGATGATGATGATGAATCATAATAATTATATATAAAGTGGCTTCTTAAAGATCAATTGGAGAATGTAAACACAAATATTATATAGTTTCGCCCGTTTTCAATTTTTAACCAGGTGAAGGACTTTTCCGAGAGCAATTTAAACTTCTTTTAGTTTTTATGATAAAAGGATATTTTAAATGGCCCAGAAATGGCCCATCCTTAACCAATAAATTGTTTTTCAGTCTTACAAGTGGTACAAGTAAGTGAAAGGAGGCAGCGGAGTAACTAAGGGAGGCTGCCAACCTAAGTACCCGTCGCCGGAGACCACGACCCAGGACGCTGGCGTGCGCGCGTCCTTCCGCCCTGATAGTGACACCTCGGGCAACAGACACGGGGGTTTCTGCCACCCAATACAGGTCGTGTGGGGTCCTGTGCTATTTGCACCGGCACAGCACCTTACGACTGGACCAGGTGACCAATTTCCCGAGAGAGAAGGCCTGAGAAGGCCATACATCGCGCCAGTGTCGCGGAAGATTCCGTTTCCGTGTTCCCGTGTCTCCGGAAGATGCGGCAGTGCAGGTGAGACGTGGGTTTTAGTGGGTTCTTTCTGAGTTCTCATACCTCTGCATGGCGGCATTCATAAAGGATTTTTCCCTCGTAATAAAAACAAAGTGGATGGAAATTTATATCAAAATAACCTATTTAAAACATAATTGTAAAGAGGCTTTTATTAAAAATGGATAAAATCAAAATCGGTGATATAATTTTTCGGACATAGATGCACATAAGTAGAGCTTAGCTGACAGAGCGCATAAAAATTAATCGGACACGAGAAAGCTACAAGTCAAGCCAGCTAGTACGCCTAGTAATATAAATGGTCTGGCCTTATGTGTTAATAAACTAAAAATATCGGTACATTGCCATATGCCTGTCTAAAATATGGTGTATAAGCCTGGTCAAACATTCACGTTCTTGATTACCATCCTTATTAATTAATAGAAGAAGTAAGTGTTATTGGTTTTCTGGCGAGTGTTCTAATCTTCTTTTCAGCTATATACACACAGTTTAAATCTTTAACCTCGATAGAATGAACACATCAGTCGGATTAGAAAAATGAGGAAACAATGGGGATTTCCCCACTTCTTGCGTACGTCAGCGGTTTAAGTATATAGTAAAAGGGGATATTTTACCTTACCTAAGCAACAATTTATTTTTATGATTTTTTTGATAAATAAAGATCGGAGATCACCATCTAAGAATTCATCAAAAAAATATTGTAAACCAATAATTGTTGACTGAGCAAGTTATATTAGTGAGTCTGTTAATGTAAGTTTGGACCTTAAAGGTATTCGGTATGTGTGTAATGTTTCTTTTATTGATTTCATGTATTTTTATGGATAATTTTCAAAAATATTAGCATTTTTAACTCATTATCTATATAAACTATAAGTGTGGGAAATTTCATACTCCTCCGTTTGCGCAATTTTCATAAAAAAAGGGTACAAGGTTTTTGCTTCACGTTCACATATATAGATATTTCGAAGATTTGTGTCCGTCAATCCCCAGTGCGGTCGCATAGAGGATTATATTAATACCCTCTGAACAGAGAAGATTGTGACTACAGGCTATTACTTCACTTTAACAAAGATTAACAAATTGTCACAATAAAACTAATGAAGAGCAAAACAAAGACATTAAAATCGTTTCCCTTCAAAAAAATCTCATGAAATAAACAGCATTAGAAACCCAATACAAAAACTACGTACTGATAATACGCACTTCGTTATTACAAAAACTGGCCAAGTGCGAGTCGGACTCGAGCACCAAGAGTTCCGTACCATTTTCTATAAAAGCGGCAAAAAAATCAAGTCTGTTGTATGGGAGCCCCACATATTTTTATTCTGTTTTCTAGTATTTGTTGTTATAGAGGCAACAGAAATACATAATCTGTGAAAATTTCAACTGTCTAACTATCACTGTTCATGAGAGTTCCAACGTCAGCCTTGTATCAATGACTCAAACAGGAGAAAAATAACACATTCGAATTTATAGCCGGTTAAAGCGACGCAGAAGTGGCTAGCGCCGAACGTAACTGGTGAAAACCGCCGCCAATAGCACGCCATAATGTTAAAGAAAATGACGTTGGTCGACGATCTTTGTTCAAGTGGAAACCCTCAGTTCATGTCGACGATTAATAATGCTAATTTAACTATTTATATCAACGATAAAATTCATTAAACACAACACAAAATTCAAAACTATTGCAATTACACTATATCGCACCCTGCGTAGAACAACGTGACATCTGCAAAATTGTAATTGTTCAGGACGGCTGATTCAAATTATATTTTTTTTATTTTGGTTATAGTGTTCTTAAACAGCAGTTGGTGTTACAATTTTTGAGGTTTGTAATAGGATTAGGTATATAAACAAACGGTATACTTTTTGAATAAAAAATTATATAAATTTAGGAAATGAGAAGTTTCATGTGTAATAATGACGTTTTCCTACGGAAAATGGCAAAAACTGATGGGTCACAAGTTCATATATACATGTTTATATAACGTTTTTCAACGGAACATTCCAAAAAATAATAGGTCGCACGTTCATTTAGAAAGTTGTTCTACTAAAAACTCCGAAAATATGTATGACGTAACATGCGTTTACTCAAACTAGCACTGTTTTCAACGAAAAATCCATAAAAAAGTGGGTGACTGTGAAATAATTATCAATTGATTCTAATAGAGTATTTTACACTCGTCTATTACATTAGTAAGCTTAGTCTAGTCAATACAAAAAACAGTGTCTAAACGTACAATTATGTCCTTGTATCGCGGAGCACAAATCAGATAAAACGTTGTTCTATTCTGTTGTTTCTGAATCTCAATATCTATCAATCAGACGAAAAAAATAAAATGTTATCTGAAAGCGTAGACAACAATTAAGATATACCGACGGTAAAATCAAATTCGTTCTATGTGACCACAGAACGTTATTCTACGCACGGATGTATTTGTAAATATTCCAGTTATCGAGTACCCATAGTTCAAGCTACGCATAGTTTGGGACTAGATAACTTTGTTTAAAAATATGTTCTGAAACATTTATTATTTAGTATTATGAGTTAATTTAGAGAGTCCGTCGTATTCTTACAAAGTCTTTGTCCTAATTAATATTATAATTGATGTGCGAAAATACACTTTAATTTCACCCGTCACTAAAATGTACCCTAAATCAATGTATTTTTTTTAAAAGTTACGCCGTAATCGACTATATAAAAACTCTATTCAAAATTATTTCCAGATCGTTACCGTAATCATAGAGTTTCCATAGACTTAATGCATAAGTAATACTAACTACTGCTTACAATATTTTAGGTACAATTTCCAATAATGCTATAACGAATTATGAATTATTTCCTAAATGCTACCATTTAAACTTCGAAATATCAAGTGATGAATATTGAAGTTGCAACGTGCAATGTAATTATCCAATGATTTTTCCAACAAAAAGTGCTCTCATGTCAGGAAAACTAAAAATCCGGACAAGGTTAGTTAAGGTCCGGATAGACAAGGTCCGGTCAAGTTATTACAAGTGCTTGCCAACGCAACGTTTCTCCTAATAAGCCTGAAAAGATATTATCATCAGAAATAAAATCATGTTTTTATTTTTGTATAAATCGGCTAGACACGTCACTTCTATCCTACGGATCGTATGTGATGTAGTCGCAGGTGTCCGTGAGAGCCAATAATTCAAACTTGTTTGATACAAGGCATTCAAATTTCATTTGAACTTAAAAACTGGGCTTTTTAAATAACTTTAATAGGCAACACTTAACTTCGGACAGAGAAATGAGATTCTCTGTACCCTCTTGTGCGAACTGTAATTTTATTGATAGATCAAATTTTCCCTTATAAGTCGATGGATGCAGGTGGCTCAGGATCATCCTTCGTGGCAGTCTGGAGGAGGCCTATGTTCAGCAGCGGCCTCAAACAGGCTGAAATGATGATGATGATGACGAAGTAATCCAGATTGGCAGGTTACCTGTATTGTAAAGAAACACGTTTGAACAAACATCTTTCTCCTGCTCTCATCCCACCTAAGGTGGGTACAGCTCAACATGTTGTTGGGTCTAACTCCTAACATCGGTTATGATGATATAAATGATAATAGAATTCCTTAGAACACTTTATTACAAAATTGATAGTTAAAATGATACTGATTATATGATATTCATGATATGGTATTAATTAGTTATGATATTATGAGAACACGTGGTTCGCTTGATGAGCGAACGTGAACTGATTGCATTGCTTGTCGCGGTATATTTTAATGCTTATAACGTATCGATACCCTTGAGGTAAGAAGTGCAAACAAAGCTGTTTGGTTCATTAGTGAAACGAACACATGTGAATCAACACCATTAGTGGTACCTATTGCATAGATTGTTTTTTACGACCGACTGCCTGCCTAGACCGAAGTGAATAATAAACACCTCACGAATATACGGATATTGCAGCAATTATCTGTGGGTCACACTTGTCCCGTGTGAATCGAACCCAATCCAATAGCAACTACGCTAACGAGGCATAGAAATTAAAACCTGCTAAAATATCTGTTTCTTCTACGTAATAATGCGGGTCTAATGAATTCGTTGTGTTTCAAGGCTCAATACATATCCGAGACAATTTTAAAAATTTCCTTCACAAAAGTACCATAACCTGCTGTGCATGTTATTGAGTGATGTTAACTGTTTTCCTTCTGATTTCATATCGAGGTTGAGGTCTCAGTTGTTGGCCCGTATTTTGTTCATATATTTTCCCTCAGTGGTCTGGTGACAGTGACTGAATCACTACATAATTGAGCCAAATCTAAACAAGCTGCGAAGAGAATGCCTCTACCTGAGCGTCCTGCTTAGCTAGTTCCTCCAGAAAAGAGTTATTTAGAACTGGTTACACGGATGAATGAAATGTCCGGCAAATAGAGTAAAGTAAATATTTACATAGAAAACTTTCGTTTTAATATTTAAAAAAATAATGATAAACATGTTTTAATATACGGCACATATTAAAATGTGTTTTAATTAAACACTTGTACTTTGTAAGAAGTAGACTATTGTTCGAAATGAGATAACATTCATTTTTTATATTAGACTCGCTGTGCCCGCGACATCGTCCGCGTGGAATTTAAATTAAAAAAAGTCTAAATTAACAGTAGCCTAAGTTACTTCTTATTTCATCAGCTATCTGGCAGTGAAATTGCAAAAAATGTTATTTTGGTATATGTACTGTGTATCCATATGCATTTAGTAAAAAGCGGTTATTTTAATATTACAAACAGACACTCCAGTCTTATTTATCTGTATAGATGTATAGATTTCGGCGACTGATCTTTGCGAATATTTAGCACGGGTCAATAAGGGTATTGGATTTAGTATTGTACGATGACGTCATTACCTCTTCAGTTATAAGGTTGTCGCCGTGCAGCTCTCCAAGGCTGGGTCGTTTGAGGGCCCGCTTGGAGTTCCTGTAGTTCTCCATCCTGGGTAGGGCCTCGCGCGTAAGCTGGGCGAGCGACCTCTTCCGCCTCCAGCCGGCGTCGTGGAGCCAGGTGTCGGGCTGGTTGCTGACCGCGCCATCCCCACGCTCCACAGTCTCCGCCGACGAGCGGAGGGGGCGTGTGATGATGCTGGCACCCATGAGAATTCCATTCTTCTTATTCTCCGCCTCCGCGGACGAGACGGAAAACCTGACGGGATACGGCACCTTTGACTTGTCGCGCGCATCAATTGGAGCAACATCACGGTAGAGCGTTCCTAAGTGCGCAAATGTTTTGTTCGCTCCAATAATATAACCACAAATAAAAAAAACCTGTCCTTATTTCATTCTATTTTTACCTTTGTACATTTTGCACTAATCATATTCGCCCGAGTCTCAGCCCGCATGTATTGTCATTTTATATCGTGCTTATAAAGTACCTACGAAACCCTTCGTGCGCGAGTCCGACTCGCACATCACCGATGTTTTTCAACTTTATATAAATTTACAATCATCATCATTTTACAGACCATAATATTTTAGTTAACTAAAGTTTGATCTGTAGTTTTTATGTAACACCCATGTTCAATGTGGTTCCTTAAATTGATATAACTTTAAATACATTTAACATAAAATGGTGATTGAAGCTTACATACAATCCATTAGTGAAAGTTGAACCCAAATCGGTTAAGGCTTTTCTGATATTAGCGCGCACAAACACAAACAGATAAACAGACAAACATTTTAACAATCATTGTTCTGGGGCCTACTGCGTTTATAAAGAACCCCAATAATAGTTTTTCTCAAATATCTTCCATGTACAGACAACAATGAGTTACATTTTTAATATATGTATAGATAATTCATTTGTTTCTCCATAAGAGTGACACTATAATTATTATTTTTTTGTTCCTTATAATGTAGTTTCTATGGTGTTATATTCAGTTTCATTTAATTCTAGTTAAACTACAGTTATTTCCTAATTAACGTTAGGCCATTTAAAGTTACATTTTACATAAGTAAAACAATAGTCATTTTAATGTCCTTAATGTACTCAACGACTAAAACTCGACACTTATCTCAGATATAAAGTGTTTTAGTACACATTACTTACCTGTTATCTTCCATTGTTCGAGTATAAAAGTCGTAGACTACCGGAAACTCGTTTTAAATGATAATTGTATCCAGAGATTTATCATACTACAGTCACTTGTTTCGTTTAGGCTTGACCACATAGTTCTTTGGCGCTCTATCTGTAACAATAGGAGGAATAAAAAAATTAACCTCTTGAAGACGTTTGCAACATGTAAATTCCGCGTTATTAATACACCAAAATTTTTAAAATTTATCGGAAATTTAATAAAGCCTAAATGAAAGTGTGAGTTCTAATAAAACATAAACATATTAAGTAAATTTTTAATACAATACGCTTTTGTCAAATCTAAGCCATTTCAACAATTAAAATATGACGGAAAATTTAAAAAAAAACTTGTAAAACTTTATTTGTTTTAATTTTAAGCAAACCAGATTTTAGTTTTAAACAAATATTATAAAGGGGATCGTATTTACTTGACGCATCAAATAGGACTGTTAAAAAAAACTAATTTTTTTTTCAAAAAACATTGCACTCACTTAAGGATAACATTATCCTGTGTTGTAAGGAGGTTTTACAAACATAAATTGCAAGAGGACAAACAGCCAGATGGGAAACAAATAGTTTTTTCGGATCAGTTCCGTGTGGGAATCGAACCCACGACCCCCGGCGCCGAATCCAATACCTTGGCAACTGCGCCACGGAGTCGTATTCTGAAAACAAACTGGAAAGAAAAATCCGACCTTAAATGTTATCGCAATGTAAATATGAAATAATTTGAATAATGTATTCGTAATTCATGAGCCTTCTTGTGAAAATCAATGCCAAGAGAACTATTGACGATCGAGCCTTATACCTAAACAAAGAAGAGTTATGTTTCCCACCGATCCTATTAGATCTCAAGTTTTATATATCCCCGGGTACCTCAGAAGCTTAGAAATTTTGATCGACTTGAGCTAGAGCTTAATCGGTGATTATTATACATATTAGTGAGAATGATTGAGAATAAAGAAGAGTTATTATATGAAAATTTCGATAAAATTCCATGCCGTGCACCAATTTCTGTACGGGATGACATTCTATTGTGATTTTACACTGCATTTCAACACGATTATCGTTCATTAACAACGTTTATCGCACGAGGTCTTAATTTCCAGTACAGCACGAGCACCCTCCAATTGATAAGGGTCTTGTAATTTGTCAAACGTATACTATTCGAGTTTTCAAAATATTTATCTTATGTTTTATACGCATTATAGAAAATCGTGTTTTATAATTGTGAAACTTGAAATTACGAATAGTACATGGACCAAAATACAACGCCGCAATGCCGAGAATAAATTTCGGACAATTTATTTACAAAAAATTTCAATAGAATTAATGATAAATTTCAATAGAAAAGGCGACGTATGTTGTTCAAATATTCATTTTTATGAGTTATTTGAAAATCATTTGCGGCGAAAATTTTTCGATAATTTATGTAAAAAATTCACATTCTTATATTCTATTTTTAAAAAAGTTTCCTTATATTACATATTAGATATTTTTTAAAAGGGCATCTACAAGGTTGAACAAAGGCCACCCCCTTAGAATGCCACAACAAACGACACTGTCATCTTACACCCGGTAAGGATTCTTGCACAAATAATTCGCCTCAATGTTATGTTTCATGGAAAAGTTATTGATAGATCGCCTTACAAAAATAGAATAAGGAAAGAGAAGTTTTTTATGTTACAAAGAAATCGAAGCCGAGATTATCTGTTGGCGGAGCACGTTCTTTATAATTCATGCATCAATATACATATAAATCTTATATTAATATATCATTAACGCTTATAATAAATCATTAACATCAATCAATAATTAATCATAAGATATATAAATCATCGGATAAGAAACAGCACACTTAGCAATGTCATTCGACCGTAAACTTGTAGGTTTTATGAATTTCTAACTTACTACTTCTAAATTACTTTATAATTCAACAGAGTTTATTTAAATATTAGAAGAACTAGAAAAGGTTACGTAGCTCATAACGTTGATATAACACGTGTCTAATTTAGGCATCTATGCCAATGTTTAAGAAAGTGATCTTATTCATCCTTTTTGAATTATTCAATGAAGTATTCAAGTCGTCAATGATTTATTCATGCCCAAAGAAATATTTAATCTTGAAGTTAAGTTAAGTAGTTAGTTTAAGTACTTAATGTTAAGTACACAAAAACAATATAGAAATAAACTTTGGACATAATTCAATTCAGTTTTTTCAAGGTTGTACCAAATATCGTGCCCAAAAGAGCTACAAAAACATTAATTGATATATTATCTATATCAATTCTCTAGTCTCTTTAGTTGGGATCTAAAATCGAACCCTAATTAGTAATTTACTATAATTATACGCGGCAATGATGATACATTAAATGACGCAATTTTTCTCGTTTAACTAACACTTGTGAAGATTTTTTTGCGCGAATAAATTAGAATCAGCTCATCAATTATTAAATAAGCTGGCTCTTGTACTTGATTAACATTTTTACAGCCAAATCAGTCAGTCAGTCAGTATTTTGCCTACATTACAGCGAGATCGATGAATCAAGCAAATTTTTATGGCAGTTTATACTTTAAATATTATTTAATAAGTTGATGTTGGTTCTCCACCTCGATAACGATAGCATTGACATTGTCCGTTTGGTTTTGTGTATGAAAAGTCAATAAACAGAAGTAAGACCTCAGTATGAAAGTCGCCTAGACTCTCAACCTGTTGGCGCGACCTTACCTACCCATAAGCCATATTTTATTTTTAATCAACCCCATGGTATGTTTGAGAAAGTGATATTCATTATCTATTCTTCTCTATTGACATATGTTTATTATATTATTCAAGTTATTTCACGGTGTTAATTGGAAGAGCGTGCGCCACTGATATATGCATATCAAAACAAAGGCTAATCTAATTGTATGCAAGCCCATGAACAGCACTCCGATATGTACTTATAATATTATTACATTTAGTTAGTGTAATGATTTTTGATGTTTATTCCAATACTCCACATTAGATCTTCTTCTAGTTTATCTCAGCTAGGTGGGATCAGAACATGTGCATGTATATTATCTTTATATTTATATTAATACTATAAGTACGACAAATTCTCTTGTTGAATGCCGTGACTACCTATAAGTGACATTATGTTTAAATTGTTAGCATAAAATTTGTGTTTTTTTAATGTGATAAAGTAGCAAACGAGCAGGCGGTTCATCTGATGTTGAGTGATAACCGCCGCCCTTGGACATTTGCAACTCCCATAGGGTTATAAATGCGTTGCTATCTTTAAATAAAGTGGCCCCTGCTACCTCACTCACCAGACGAAGCGCAGAAGTGTAACCCTTCTACTTTATGCCGGTCTTCTGTGAGGTCGTGATACTTATCCGGACGGACCTGCCCATTCGTGCAACAGAGAACACTGTTACGTGGCCCTACCACAGTTAAAATTTATTTATTTATCAGTAAAAGTTTTTTTAATATGCGTTCATATGTAATTTTGTTGGTAATCCAAAATAAATCAATATTGTTAATGGGTTTGCCTAGATTTTTACGACAAGCCGCCTGCCTGATATGTCAATACCCCTTGGGAACAAACACCCAGATCCGGGCAATTATTTGTGGATCATCCAAATACTTGTACCGTATTAGACGTACCCACGATACGATACGACCCAAATACTTGTCCCGTATGAGACGAACCTATGACATATAATATAACCCCCGACGCCGAAACCGAATAACTAAATGCTTAAATAAATATATTTTAAGAAGTTAATGACGTTTCATTTTGTTTTTATTTCTAGAAATTTCGAATATTTTAGCAGCGGTGATGGTTACGGCAATGGGAATGTGTACTTTGTATCTGTCAGTTCACGATTTCGAACCCGAGATGCCGCCAATAATGACTAAAGCAAGGGACGTTTGAAAAAAATCTGAAGAGATCTCTTTCCTTTGGTAAACTCAATGGTACGGTTAAAAGGCAAAAGGCGTTACACAGCTGAATAGTTAACATCTACGTTAGTCTAGTGAGCCAACAATATCAAGATTTAAATTTATCATAGCCGTAGTTTATTCTCTATTGTAAAAATTAGAATTAATTACGGCTGACAATAACCAAGCAAATGAATAACAGATAAACAAAATAAAATAAGTGACATTTATTTACTTTCATATTTATGTGATTTACTTCTCATAAATTAGTGAAATGACGGTGTTTCATACTCTTCGTTTTCTTTATCCTATAGTGTTGCGCTTGTGATGTTTTGTTGTGATTTTGTTTGTGACAATAAAGTGAGATTTTAGATTTTTTAGTTTCGTCCAAAGTTATAGCAATGCCCGTGCACAAACAGCTTAAGGGCCCGTTCTGTTCACATGCGCTGACTTATCACATGCTCAGCGGTGAAGGAAAATATCGTGAGGAAACCATAATAAAAAAAAATATTTCTAAGATGTGTCAAAAAATATTTCTAAGTTATATCTCTCACTCACCAAACACGCAGAAACAACACTTCCACTTGACTCCGGTCTTCTGTGACGTCGTGGTACTTACCCGGACAGACCTGCCCATTGGTGCAACTATTGAGTGGCGCTACCACAGAAACGGCTCTAGCGATTTTCATGAAATTTTGTGTGTGGGTAGATTCGGGGGCGACAAATCGATATAGCTAGGTTTCATTGTTAGAAAATGTCCTTTTATCCCTGTTTTGAGGGTATGAAAAATATCATTCAAATATGACGGTAAATTTCGCCAAAAAAAAGTTATAATAGCTCGGTCGGTAATCGGGCGGCCCCGAAACAGTAGGCCGTGGTTCGTGTCACAATCATTTACACACTTAATTTTTTACTTTTTTTTCGATTCCAGATCATTGCTTTCCTTATTTTTTATTTTTTGTCGATCCAGATGATTTTGTTATTTTTTCCTTTTTTTTTAAGTTTGAGAAGAACTGGTGTTTTTCTTTTGTGAAAAACACCAGTTCATATTTTCTTATTATTACGTCGGTAAGATCGAAAAATATTATGCATATTTCTATTAAAAATGTAATTTCCAAAATACATGATTTACGAAAAAAAAAAACAAACCGAGCAAAGCTCGGTCCTCCAGGTACTTAAAAGTTGTTCACGCAATTTGCGTTTTAATTCGCGACGTTTCGAAGATTTTACAGAACCCATGGTCATCGGACAGTGACACTTATTTAGAGTATTGATTAAATTACCCAAATAAAACGACCCTCGGCGCCGAAGTCAATATCATAAATTCATATTTCATAATTTACGTTTTAAATAAACTTACAGCCGTATTTTTTAACAGCTAGTCAATTAATTTTTACCTAAAACTTATAACAACTATAACTAACTATCTATACATATAATAAAACTGTAACTGAACGTTGTCTGCACATGGAAGATATTTGAGAATAACTATTAAAGGCCTTTATCAACGCCATAGAACCCAAAACAATTATTGTAAAATTTTTTGTAGGTTTGTCTGTGCTTTTGTGCGCGCTAATCTCAGGAACGACTTAACCGATTTGGGTGCAACTTTCACTAATGCACTGTAGTAACCTTCACTAAACATCTAGTTTTATCTAAATAAAAAAATACATAAATAAAAAGTTAAATCAACTTAAAGGACCACGTTGAAAATTTGTGCTAAAATGCTATATATTAGCTACAGTTGAATTGGATGAAACAATAGTTAAATATACACTAAGGATTCCGTTTGACCCTTTGGGTGCCAAACCCTAAAAATGATCAGTTTCGACACTTTCAATATAACGTACCTCAGAACTATATCATCTTTCATATGTTATTTGTATAAATAAACCATCATTTGGTTTATTTATACATTGGTTTATTTATACAAATAACATAAGCGGCGCGGTCGAAATACGGCCCCAACGATATTTCCGCCCGTGCGTGGCGGGGCTATCTTGACACACCAGCACTGGGTAGATTAAAATGCTATAACTTTGCGAAAACATAAACGATGTACTTATACAATTTTTTTGTACATTCTAATAATGGCCTTGAACCCAACTACCTTAGGTTCGAACCGCCCCTAGATCTACTTAACAGGAAATGAGTCAAGAACCATGGAGTGTGACGGGCCGATGTCGACCTGAATCGCACTAGTAAGTATTTTAGTAGTGATATAGAACAGAGAAAAATAAGAGGATATCTCTACTAATATTATAAAATTGAAGAGTTCGTTTGTTTTTAAACATGATATAAAATGTAGTGCATGCAGGCGGAGCCGCGGGCGAAAAGCTACCAAGTCCAAAATTTTATTGTAATAAACATCAATATAAATCCTTAGTACATATGGACGTAGATATGAAGCAACACCTGATTAAAGGATAAAATTCAACTCAACATTGATTAATCAGATATATAAATATACCTACATATTTATGATCACCATAACAGAATAACAAAAACATAAATATAAATACCTAATCATACATGACATAATTAAATTTTCTGAATAATAACCATATACTCATAACCAATGACCACATTGCTATTATTTTAAACCTGATTTGCTGTGACTATTACAATAAAGTTCAACGTAAGTTAAAATACCTATTAAAGCAGAAAGTCGCATATTTATTCCATATCTCTTAGCTGTTACGTAAATAAAACGCAAATTTTGTGGTGCCCGCTGGTGATAGATAGGTAGAGAGGGATGATGCAAAGTGAAAATATGAAATTATCATATATATCTGTGTCTGTGAATATGTATTAAAATAATAAATACAAAATAAAATACTGTTTAAAAAATTAATAAAAATATATATACATATTATAAAATATAAAGTCAACTACGAAAAGTTATGAAGATGAAGACGAAATTTTGGCTTGGTAAGTTAGTATCGCAACTAATTCAGTTGCATTAAAAGCTTCATAGCAACCAATGTAGCAAAATCTCCAAGTTCCCGACCCAAATGATTATAGGTAAATCATTCACCTATGTCAACGCATATTGGAAAAAAAAGAGTATAAAAAATTAGCCTAAAATCTACAATTACCACGCAGACCAGTACAAAAAAGAGATAAAATATGTTATATTAGAATAAAAAATATTAGAATACTAACATTGTTCACTGTTTTTTTGAATAAGAAAGTCTCGTGGAAGCTTGGTTTTTCGTTTCGCACAAAATGGCGGCAAAAGTTTCATTCGGTCACGGTTTCTGATGGCTGCGAAGGCTTATGCGACCAGATTACACCAGTTTGAGGCGGTTAAATGCCGCCGCGATTGACCGGACGTCGCTCGCACAACTAAGCTCACCAAGTCTAAGAATTGATGATGGCAACTTGAATTATTATGAATCACACGCATACCGCGTCATTCATTTATAATTTTTAATTACGGTCTAATCATTCAATGAAGTATCAAAAAACCCGAATAACGACGCAACAGCCAAAAGAAGCTGTTGTTAACAAATTTAAAACAAATTTTTGCTACTATGTGTCCTCTAACACAATATCATTTTTAGAATCCTTTTTTGTACATGAATTATTCAACGTCTGAGTAAATGAAAGTGGCATCAATTAAAATATATCAATCTTATTTCAAATTAGCAATTCATCGTCGGCTGTTTAATTGATATTTTATACGATTTTTTTAATATATTTTACTGTCCTCTTCTTACATCCTTTTGTCAGACACTGAATTTCGCTTCTAGTCGAGACAAAAAAATCTCAAATTCTTTAGGCCTTTGTTTGCTTACTTTTTTTTTATTCTATTTATTTCATAACATTCAAATTTATTTCTATAACATTGCAACAAATTATGTAATAAAAATATATCTAATTATAGTTTAATGTGTACAAATAGTTTTAAACGCCCCTCATCAACCTTCTGACAAATTTGCTTAATAGGAGCCTTCAGTCATACCATAAGCGTAACGCGTTAATCTCTTACAAACACATGCCTCAGCATGTCATTTGCACAGGCTTCCAGCTTCCATAAACAGTGTACTTAGTACTATTACGTAAGACAATAAAAAGGGTTTTTTTTAATGTAACACCTATGTTGAAAGCGAGACTTGTTAATATTTTTTTCGCACTAGTTAAATCTTCTTACGTCTCATTGTATGTGGTGTCAATATGTGATGTAATATAGATTCATGAACTAAATTCGTGTTCAACGTAACAAAGACAACCATTTAGTTTGTTAGTTACTCACTTATATGTCCCATGGTACGTTGAAAGGAAGTCAAAATTAAAGACATCAAATATGATACATAAATGCAAAGTCAAAGTAAGTTAAATAAACTATGAAACTTTGACTTTGATATTTATATATCCCACCGTGCGGCGTAAATGCACTTATTAATTATATTTAACAGTGTTGAGATGAGATGATTTAATGGCACGATTGGGCCTGATGGTGATAAAAATCGCGCAACTGTTTTTTTTTAAATATAATTTATTTAAACCAAAACCCCACACAATCATTCATGCCACACAATCATCCAAAAATAAACTACATAGTATAAAACAAAGTCGTCCCGCTGTCTGTCTGTCCCTTTGTATGCTTAGATCTTTAAAACTACGCAACGGATCTTGATGCGGTTCTTCTTGTTTTTTATAGATAGAGTGATTCAAGAGGAATGTTTATATGTATACCTAACACATTGCACCCGTGCGAAGCCGGGGTGGGTCGCTAGTAACTATTAAACTGCTAAGCTAAATGTTCGAAGCGAAAGAATGTTTTCAAAGTCTAATTTATCGCATACCAAAATAAAAAATAGGCACTGAGAATCGAGTATACTGAATATATTTATTTATTTAAAAAAATGTGATCACCAGAGTTAGGCTTCAATCCACCAGTATGTTAAAGTTAAAAGCGGTCGCCAGGACATCGAGCTACCACGGACCGGATTGCGTGTCCCACGTTTCTATTACTATTACTCACCTTATAATTCATGCAAATTTTTTTTATATGCTACGGGTGCTCTAGCGATAGTTTTAACGCCCGGTTTCTGAAACACTGATCAACGTAGATGTCAACTAATCAGCTGTCAAATGAATTTCAAATTTCATTTTAGTTGCCAAAAGGATGTTTAAACTCTTTGAATTGATCATTCTGATCATAAAGAAGATCATTCTGGTCAATTCAGAGAGTTTAACCAACCTTTTGGTACCTAAATTGTAATTTGAAATCCATTTGGCTGCTTGACGATGATCAGTGTTTCAGAAACCAGGCGTGATCATCGTAAATGTTAACTAATCAGGTGTCAAATGGCTTTCCAAATGAAAACCGAGCGTTAGACAATCAATTACTCTGGTGCTGTTTTTCGCCGTTTTTATCAGTAATAGTCCACAGATTTATGTCCCACAACCGGGAAAAGACCACTGAATGGAAAGTATATTAGCTGACACGCTGTCTTAGTGCGGATTTGGGGATATTGAATTTAATGTTCGTAAAATTCCAAAATAATAAATACATCATCATGTGATTGGATATTATAAACGTAATATTCAAAATTTAAATTTTCGAGTCATATAGCAGGATATATATACCAATAGTAGGATTCCGGAATACTGTAAAAAAGTGTCTGTGTGTGTACTTATGTACGCACAGAAGAAGTTATACCTTCTTCATCGTAACAAAAGAAATTTAGGAACTAAAAAATTTATCCCATGTGCCATTACTCTTTGTTTGTGAAAAAGAAAGTAAATTTTCATTCATTTTTAAACGTTATCAATAGCATTTACAATTGATAACATTTTAATTAAGTAACTTGGAATCAAAAGTAAATGACAAAAAGTTGTTATTGGTTTCACCTTCATCACGTCGCTTTTTGATTGTCGATGTGCACGCGCATCGTAACCATTTTACTCTCATAACTCTTTCTGAACAGGCCAAAAGGAGTATAACTTCAAAAGTTTCAAACATTTGTGGTTCCACGTACAAAATGTCCGATATAAAACCGCGCTGCGAGCGCAAACGACACCGGCACGAGGCCTTAATGACTGTGACATTACCGAGTTGTTAAAACTCTTATCAGAATCGGCCTTTTCATTCACAGCGATTATTTATGTTATACGATTACGTATGTACATAATATGTAAGTCTCTGGGGCGTTTGATTTTTTTTTTATTTGCGGCATTATTCTACGCCGTCGTCACTGACGCCACCGACGTACAGCAGGAGTAATTTGTAATACGCTGATAAATAAATAGTATTAAATAAAGGGCAATTTCATAATGTTAAAGTCCATTAAACTGTTATACGTTTATTATCCCATTATATTTTATCCTGTTTACAATTTGAAACATTTTTTTAACAAGCAATTTTTTGTATTCGTGTAAATAAAAATTCGAAGTAGAAAAAAAACAAGCCGTTGAAATATGACTTCAATAGACGTTTTTGGAGCTTACCGCCATCTTGTAATCCTATAATTATATTATTAATAAAATTAAATACAACAAACCAATACCATAAACCTTCAGAGATACTAAACAAGGTGATATTGCATAGTTTACACAAAATAAATTAATAATTAATCTGGTTTAGATACATAATGTATGACCTGTGTTTATGGTATTTATGTACTTAATTATTTATTTTATTTTTTTATAACAAAGTAGGTATGTATATCTTATAAAATTTGTAGAATTTTACCCACACCCCTAAAATACTCTTTTCATATTATGTCCATCCAATGCCTGGAAGAAATAGCTTTAAGTAATAAGGCCGCCCATTAATTAATTTAATGAATTCTTTTTTACCATGGTGTGTGCAATAAAGAATATTCATTCATTCAATCAATTAAGTTGATGACAGCCCGGATTGACCATGACATTAGGGCATAAGAAACCTCAGTAATTTCCATGATCTGCAAAGTAATCGAAAATTTCAGCGTTAAAGTCCATAGTATATTTATTTAACCACTTAAAACCAAATAATCATTAAATTAGAAACTATCAATATTCACTATAATTATAATCGCATTGTTTTAGTTATGACAAAAATTCTAATGTCAGCCATATGGAAAGAATCAATTATTTAAGCTGTTTTTAATTTATTTTATGTCTACTAATTGAAATCCGATGTCTTTCTTGTCATCGAACAGAAACTGTGAAGGCTTCTTTACTATAGGAGAAACACTCCGCTCTTTCGAAATTTTCCCGCCCTTTTTTCGTCTGCACTTTAGTTGCTATTAATTAAAGATTAGGCAGTAATCATACATTGTTACTATTATACTTACGAGTTTAAAGATCACAGAAACAAAGTGCCTAATGTATTTGGTATGTTTAAACGGTTTGTGACATAAAATACGATGTTTGGTTAAGAGCCGCTGGGCCATAACCAATGTGGTTATAGTAAACTGTAAACGTAGTAATTATATTATTCTATTTAGCTGTAACAATGACAGCAATGTATCCAAATATATGTTTTAATATATTTGTACTTAATATCATTGACTATATCATTGACAGCTGAAGGCGGCTGACATAAAAAGAAAATAATTGAAACTGACCATAATCTTGCAAACCGTAAATAACTCGGGGACCATTTAAATAATTTGCCCTTACCATTACCAAAATGACAACAGAAATAATTTGATGAAAATTGCTCCACGAAGCCATTAAGCAACGCCAACAGTGTTTGTATTATTTAAATGGCCTAGAAAGAAAATAAAACAGATGTTATAAATATAGGCGCCGAGGAAACCGTAGTTTCGAATAGAGGGAGCGAAAACTATCTATATATTTTAAAATCCGAGTACTTTAATCTTAACTAGTACTTAATCAATAAAAAATATTTTGTACAGGTGTTACGGCCTACGATAGTAACGGAATGCCATAAATCATAGCATATTATAATTAAACATATAGATAGCATATTATAACTAATGATGTACCGGGTCGTTAAAATTGTAGATCCGCGGATACGGATACGGATCTTAACTTAATATACAGGAAAATCTCAATATTATTATATCCACCGTCCTTGATTTTGTGTCTGATTCAAAGGATGAATTAGTTTTTCGATTTTCAGAAATTGATAAAAAAAATTGTTTTAAGTAGCCATAGTTTTAGATCCTCGGGTCAAAGGAATAAAAAAAAATGCTTAAAACTTTGGAATATAAAGTAAATCTCACAAAAACTGAAATACCTAAGTACTAAGGGCAAACCAATGATTTTTTGCCAGAGTCTAGTAGAGTCTATGGCTAACATGTTAGATAGTGATGATAATGATGAGCAATCTGAAAACAAAATATAAGATCATCATCATCATCATTTCAGCCTGTTTGAGTCCACTGCTGAACATAGGCCTCCCCCATGTAAGAAAATATAAGATACGAAAACTAATTTGCTCATACAGCATATGTCAGAATTTTTTTTTGTGAGAATTTTTTTTATGTATGAAGAAAAAAAATTTGGCAAACGAGCTGGCGGTTCACCTGATGTTAAGTGATAACCGCCTGCCCATGGACCCGTAGGGTTGCAGATGCGTTGCTACCTCTTTATAAAGTTGGCCCCAGCTACCCCACCAGACGAAACACAGAAGTGCAACACTTCTACTTCACGCCGGTCTTTTGTGAGGACCTGCTCATTCGTGCAACAGCGAACACTGTTCGCCCTACCACCGTAATCCGATTATTAAGAGACCAAGATCCACTAAAGTGTTAGCAGATTAACAGTAAAAAGTTTGGAGGTGTCAGTCATATTGCTCTCACATAATATATCTTTTATCATATCAATAAAGCTGCCAAGTTACTCTTTTTTAAAGTACAATTTACCGATCATCATTTCAATTGTCACTGTGTTTTTATAATCAAAAGTAAACATTTTGAGTGTCACAGTTTATAAATTTATTTAATTAGAAGTATCATTCATTTACTATTATAAAGATCCGTAAAAGATGCAACAAAAATGTAGCAAATACAGATACGGACACGGATCTTTTTTTTCCGACGGATATCCGCGGATACGAATACGGATACGGATATCCGGAATATCACTAATTTTAACCAACATTTAAGTACACAAATTTCTATTACGGCTGTTAAAATTTCTAATAAATTTATTACATATTAATATTTATATATTTAAAACGTGTTTAGTGACGAATTGGAATTCATTAAAGAAACTTAACGGTGAACGCTATTTTTATCACTAATGAAGTAAATATATATTCTCTATGGAAAATATGTTAATTTATCAACATCAAGCACCAGTACCAGGAAACGTTTCGGAATTAAAAATTTTGAAAATATTTCACCGTAAAAAGGCTCAAAGACTAACTAATCAAATGAAACCTAACAAATTGTGTGTTGATTGCACATTTCGATTACTCTCGATTGTAATAGAAGACATGATATATAATTAACTAGATCCTTCTCACTCTTGACACAGTGCTCGAGGGCCGTAAGATGGTGGCGATTTCTGATCGTGCAATGCTTCCCTCTTTAACCCGCTCGTCGCAACACTAGAAAACTAATCAAATCAAATCAAAATCAAATCATTTATTCATCGAAATAAGAAACATACATATCATCTATCTATAGTCATTTTTTTTAATCTACCACCGCTTCGTAATGAGGTTCCTCTAACAGAGAAGAAACAGGCGAAAGAAACTCCGTAGGTATCCTCTTTTTTGTCATTTTTTTTTTTTCTCAAACAAATACATTGTTAGACATATACTTTTTTTTATTTAGAAACAGCTAAGGAGTTATCATCTCATTCCCAGGGGTTATTATCGTTAATATATTCAATTATGTTATAACTTCTTAAAAAGTTTTTCTTTAATAAATTTCTTAAACCTGTTAACAGATAGGCTTTGCATTAACTGCTTACATCGTCCCATGAACGAGTTACTGACTCTATGGAGTTAAGTAACTGGCGTTACAAGGTTATGTTTGTTCCTAGTTTTTACATTATGTACATCAGTATTCTTATTAAAATTATTAACATATATATATATATATATATATATATATATATATATATATATATATATATATATATTGAGAAACCAAGGTTCAAATATTTATTTCTTTAAATTTGTAACATTGTTAATTGCTCTTATGGCCCTTTTTTGCAAAATAAATATTGCTTTAACATCGGCTGCATTACCCCATAGCAAAATACCGTATGACTTACCTTGACTATTAACTACTCCCTGACTACTCTCCTGTCCGACCTTGACTATTAACTTATCGTAGCTCACAAACTGAAGATCCTAAGTACACCGTAAACATTACCTCGACCTATCAGTATAGACAAAATGCCCATTGATCACTCGGAAGCCATATACCTTAGCCATATGCCATATACCTTGCCATAGAGTAGAAGAAGTTATAATTAAGTTCCTTAACAGGAGGTAGTCAAGTGGCTACTTTGTATAAATATAGAATTAGCATACTATGTAGAATTAGAAATTATATACTTGGAGAGAGACAAAGCAATATTGGTACATAGTTTTTCTATTATGATCCGGTATTAAGTCTTCGGTGAGTGAGGTAGCCGGAGCCCACTTTATAAGGCGGTACGCTTCTGCAACCCTACGGGTGTAGCAAATGTCAATGAGCGGTGGTTATCACTTAACATCAGGTGAACCCCCAGCTCGCATGCCACGTTCTCACATAAAAAAGTTACCATCTCAGATATCGGATTCAATACCTTATGTATTATACAAATCTCTTTTTGGTACTTAAAGTTTAATGAAAACCTTGGATTGAAGACGTGGGGGGCCTTGAACATTTTATAAGCCTTTTTCCGTAGGATCGATAGAAGGAAAGGACTTTGTGACTTGTGTAACTAGTTTTACAACTAGTCGGTTTTTGATTAGACGACGTAACAGAGGCTTCTGCTGTTTCTCGGGTGGATCGGAACGCACGGATAGTACTACGGCCTTACAGAAAATAACTGGCATAAAGCAGAAGTAATGAACAACTGCGACATAGCATATGTTTGTAAACGACGTATAAGTGAGTCCCTATCGTGTAAAAATAGAGATGGAATTGTTCTGGAAAATACTAGATGTATATTATATTCGAGATCAATTATAAATATAGATTAGTTGGCCTGTTGACGTATCGATTTACTTACAACCTTTATAAGACGAATACCTCTCACTACGTGGTAATATATGGCATGGTCTCATCAGAAAAATCGAAACACTTCCCTTTTATGGGTTCTGTCCATTTAACACAAAAGAGTTTTCATTCCATGAAAAAATCACATGATTGTATAGCTGGCAGTTTGGCCATTAGGACTGGCGAAAATTCTAATTTCAAAATTAGAATTTAATGTTTTTATCCTATAAATGAAATGACTCACTGTTTTGAGACAAATGTGTCTTTAGAGTTGAAGTACATTTCAGCTTTGGAAAATAAAAATTAGCAAATTGTCTTAAAACTTTTTGTTGTTCTGTATATTGTGTTTACTGTGACTTTGTTACGTCTAAATTTTTTTTTGGCATTGCTGGATTCCGAACTTAGTCAGCGTGTTGTGGCTGAAATATTGCATCTAAGCCTGTCCTATTTTCATAGTCTACAAAAGCTATCAGAAGACCGGTTTGTTCACACGCCGTTCAGGATCTGGCAGGAATCAGTTCACTTCTGAGCGAGATGTTCGATTTATTGTAACAGCTCCTTTACGATATCGACGCTGTAATGCTTGTCAACTGTAGCAGCAGCTTCATGTTGTACGTAGGATAGCTTTAAGTGACTCTACAATTAAAAAAAGGTTGAAGAAACGTGAACTAGTACCGGACAACCCAGGAAATGGGCCGGAATTAACTGCAGACCATCGAAGTGCGCCTTAACTTTGCACGTGAGGACCTAAATTGGTCATACCTCCAGTGGAACAAAGTCCTCTTGTCTGATGAGTGTAAAATTATGTTGTATGGTAAAGACGGAAGGAACAAGTAATACAGAAGAGATGGAGAACTCTTTGCCCAATACTGCATCGAAGAAAAGGTCGGCTATGGTGGCGGTTCGTGGACGGTTTGGGGAGGAATCAGCGCCGACGGTAAGACAGAGCTTGTCTTTGTGTCTCGGCAATGTCTGTCGTGACTCTCATCCGATCGATGAAGAACCGTATGGAAGCAGTAATAAGACCTCGGAGAGGGAATACTAGTAATTAAATAAACGTTTCTTAGCTTCTTTTTTTTTCATACGGGGTAAAAATGACTTGTTAAACAAAATACGAAACCTATAAAAAATTAATTTGTAACATTAACTTTAGGATTTGAAAATCTCATATTATTCACTATTAATCGACATTTGACATATATTCCTAAATATACACATTTTTCTCATAATCCTTATGAAACCTAAACTTGCAAGGTGTTTCGATGTTTCTGATGAGAAGTATATTAACTTGTGTAAACGGAGGCGTGTGCCGCTCTATTACTTGATTAAGTCACGCCCAGAACACCGTTGCTTATTTGATTCTAACTAACAAATGGCCTATTTAAAAGTTTTATGTCAGTACGCTCTTTACCTTCGCTTGCAAACCTACTTCACTACAATTTGAACACTAATACCGCTTCTATATCTTTTTTCTTGCATCTTTATGTCATCTGCATAAGCCAGCAACAAAGGTCTATAGACAATCTAAAGAGTACTAAGCCCAGTACACTAATGGTCTAAATTTAATGACATAGGTATAACTGCACTGTATCCATCTTAACAGAGTAGATAGGAGCAATCTGGACAAAAATTTGAATCAAAGGGACTTTAAAAGATACGCAAAAGCCACATGAGCTACGGATATTCGGTCAAAAGAATTTTCTAATAAAAGCATGTTTTAATTGTGTCAACTGTGGTAGGGACACGCAAGTGTTGGCTGTTGCACGAATGGGCAGGTCCGTCCGGGCAAGTACCACGACCTCACAGAAGACCGGCGTAAAGTGGAACTTCTGCGTTTCGTCTGGTGAGTGAGGTAGTTGGGGTCCACTTTATTAAAAGGTGGCAACGCATCTGCAAACCTACGGGTGTTGCAAATGTCCATGAGCGGCGGATATCAATTAACAACAGGTGAACTGCCAGCTCGTTTGCTACTTTCTCACATACAAATAAAAATATTTAAAGTAAAAGTAAAGTAACAGGCTATGAGCCTATACTGTTCCACTACGGGGCAAAAGCCTCCTCTATACAGAGGGTATCAGGGCATAGTCCACCACGCGGCCCCACTGCGGATTGGCTGACTTCACATGACATCTTCGAAATATTTTTTTAGTACTTCGAAAATATGCAGGTTTCCTCACAATGTTTTCCTTCACCACTGAGCGCATGATATTTCAGCACTTAAAATTAAATATTTCATTGTGCCGGAACCGGGGTTTGAACTCAGGTTGCTCGCGTATATTGAATTAATGCGAGCGCCCGGATCACTATCACGGCTTATGTTTAATTATTTATGCAAGTATTTTTTCTTGTAAATGCTACTTAAACAATAAATATTAACAAGGAACGTAAACGAAAACAAAAATTTACCAAATTGAATTGTCATTAGTGGTGATCTGACTTGGAATTCGACAATGCGTTTCGAGCCAAAAGAATGTTAATAGAACTTGTATTGGAAAATTAACTTACCAATTAAAGTGGTTTTGGACATCTGTCAGTAAGAACCGGCTATCAATGAAAAACAAGAGAATTAACATAAGTTACAACTTCTCTATTGATTACATTTTTAGGTAATAATGTAAGGAAAAGTTCTAGCGCTAAATTTATTTTACACATTTTTTTTAACGATAGATTACAACAAATTTACAGATACGACAACTTCAGACAACTGATATAACACAGGCGAAGGTTGAAATCATAGAGCAACGATGGTAAGAACATCGTAAGAAGTAGGAAGCAAATTAGAAAACAAAAAACGTTTCGCTATTATGTTGCTGTTTTGTAGTCAAATAACGAGGCAGTGAGGAACAGAAAAATACGACACGCCTGATAGAAAACGATGAACGTCATCCAAAATTGCAATGATCAAAGAAATGTAGGCTCTAAACAGTGTTTTAAGAAAGAAGAAATTAAAATAAGTTAAGCTAAACCTATATTTTACTAATAAGAATACTTTATTATATCAAAACACTTTAACTGACGAATCATTTCAAACAATTTCATACTCATGGAACCCCAAGGCAATTAATTTAGAAAATATTTTAAGAACATATTAGGACTTAATATTTAAATTGAACACAATTATTTATAAGTTTCAAATTAAATACTTTTTAAATCAAATTTGTCTAATATTATGATGATTTTAAAAACTTTGATGAACGCATAAACTACTTTTGCGAAAACCTATCTAAATATTTTACTATGTAATGCCTTACATTCGTATTCGTTCTACGTGCTACCGAAGTCTTTATTAATAAATGAAAGCACGATTGAAGGTACTTTAGGTTAAGACCGCGGGGATACAAAAATATTCAAATGCGTAAACACGCGTTGGGTTTGTATAACGATTTCTGTAACTTCCCATTTAGTGATTCACGCTCCGATCTAATAATATTATACATACTTCAAATCTTACTTTGATGCGATGCCAGAATTCGTAGTACTCCATGTAAAAGAACACAGAGAAACACTTTGTTACAATGAAAGCAAGTAAACGAGTGAGATAACAAAGCGCACATTTTTTAACAATAACACTTTTATTACTAAAAAACTAATAACAAATATCTCACTCACTATACATTTTTTATTTAATTTTGTGGAGTTCCCTAGTGTATATTCTCTACTTTAAAAAAATATTGAAAGTGGACTCTATGGTACCAAATGGAAGCTGAAGTGAACGCAATACAATAACGCCCGGTTTCTGAAACACTGATCATCGTAGAAATTTACTAATCAGCTGTCAAATGGCTTCACAAACGTCATTTGAGTTGCCAAAAGGATGATTAAATAAGTAAAAGTTGATCAGAACGATCAGAATGATTAATTCAAAGTGTTTAACCGTCCTTTTGGCGATTCAATTCGCCATTTGACAGCTGATTAGTTAATTTCTACGAAGATCAGTGTTTCAGAAACCGCGTAAGACCTTAAAATCGGTTCATTGATGAAGTGATGTTAGTTCTAAGCTAACAAACGTAAAAATATATAAATTTAGAAACTTCTTTTCTGCAGTTATTGAAATGTGATGAGAACTCTTTGTAATATCCGCTGCGACGCGCGACAGTCAGATAACATGAATACTCGTAGTTATCATGTTTGTGGATTATTTAATAACTAGCTGTGCCCGCTACTTCGTCCGCGTGGAACTATATTATATATAGTAATAGTAATAAGTAGACCTTTGCCCAGCAGTGGGCATATGTATAGGCTGCTACTTTATTTTAGTTTTATATAAAGTAATAAAAATAAACAGAATTTCTAAGAATTTCTAAGCATTCCTAAGTTACTTCTCATTACATCAGCTGCCAGTGAAGGTCCCGTCAAAATTGGTCCAACCAGACAGACAGACAAAAATTAAAAAACAATATTTTGGTACATGCACCGTGTTTACATCGGTACTTAGTAAAAAGTGGTTATTTGAATATTACATACAGACACTCCAATTTTATTTATCTGTATAGATTATTAGAGGCTTATTCTAGACAAGCACTCTTCTTACCATCCGCTCCCTTATTAATGTAATCTAATCGTTTATCGTAGAAGATTTTCAAAAGCGTGTTACATACGATAGTCATAATCATATCAATAGTGCAATGCAAACTGTATCCTTTGAACAATTGCGCATGTCATTTAACTATATAACCAACACATTTATGTTGATTAATTTTCTCGATCGTTCCAATTGGAAATTCCAAAGACCCAAAGGGTAATCGAAGCTCCGTTTACAATCAACAAAAGCAACAAAGACGCAACAAAACTGATCAATTGTCGATCGCAACAAAACTGATCGCTCGATGATCTTAAAGACCGCGGTAGGTAAATATCACGGGCATCGGGCACTTCACAACAACCGTTCGTTAACTTAATGTTTTCTTGTATTTACGCGAATACTATACTTTGTGAAACGAAAATCATCGCGTTTGTGAAAAACAAATGTTTTATACAATAATTTACATGGTCCGAGCAAAACTCGGGAACGCCACGTAACCGTTAGGTGATCGCAACGTTGAGAAATTGAAACGCAATCAAATCCGTAATATAGTTTTGTTTCACCAAGCTCATCAACTTCTTTAAATCTTGTTTTAAGTAAACACCTCAACCTTGTTATCACATATTATAGCAACTTTTAAATACCGTCAATTTCTTCATTTCTCCTGCCTATATCGCACGTTTTTTACGCAAGTCTTTTTTAGACCGATCAGCTGCCTGACGTCATTCCTTAAGAATCACCCAGTTTAATTATCTGCGGGTAACAAATATTTGTCCGTATGGAGATCGAACCCAGAACCCTCGGTGCCGAAGCCAATAGCTTAGCAACTGAACCATTGTCTTATATTAAATATTGAAAAATATCAATATATTATTAAATACCTACATCTAATAAGTAGTAAGTAATGATAGCTCATTGTCCGGGCGGTCATTTTTAATTCAATATACTCTAGAAACCTAAGTTCGATTTCCGGTGCCGGCACCAATGAAATTTTTAAGACCTCTGTGGTGAAGGAAATGAAATAAATAATAACAAAAAATATTTCGGACCTAACAACTTCTATACAGAGGAGGCCTTTGCCCAGCAGTGGGACAAATGTTAATTAATATAAATAAATGTTATTGAAATACATATTTATTATGACTTTATACTCAGCTGTCGTCTGCTATGTGTAAACGCTTCACGCATCTTCGCTATAATCCAGAGATTTAATTATCAAAACGTTATCGTTCTATGCTATGATTTACTTTAGCGCTCAAGTGGTATAGTTTCTCTTGAATATTCTACACTGCAAAAGGGATGAATCAAAAATTTACTTCATGTTTTGATGACTCTAATTGTGATGTGGTCGAGCGGTTAGCGTCGAATCAGCGAATCGCGTGTAAGTTCCTCGCACTTATCAACAGTTTGAATGTCCAACACATGAACGACTGTAAACCGGTTTTATAAATCTAGATCTACAGGCCCTTTAAATTCTTCACTTAAAAGTTGTTTGCGTTTATTGTAGTTTATACTTAATTCTTCATTAAAGTTAAGTATAAACTTCAATAAACACAATTATCTAAAGTCTAGAAATTGAATAATATAGAAGTGATAGACAAACTTGCGAAATTTAACGTGTATCGAGGAAGGAAATTCGGCAATTTATTTTATCAAAGTGATTAATTAAAGTCAGAAAATACTTACATTTATTTAACTATTGCATGTTCTGCTTTTACAAGAGAGCCAAATTAATAGTATCATAATAAATTCTGTATACGTTCCTCGAATTAAAGCAGAGCTATCTAGTATATAACAAAACCACCTGGTTTAATTATTGCTATTCCGTTCAAAGAACCATGTTAAATTCTATTCGATTAGTTCAGACATAATTTCGAGGAAAATTAATAAATTGAAACTGGTTCCATAATAATAAGTGTAACGCTAACGTCATTCGTGTGATTTACTCTGTGTCAGTAAAGTTTTAAGCTTTTATTAATCACATGTTATTTTTAAAACTTAAATTCAAAACTATGATTTTGTTATTAGCTCTGGCTAATATCAGAAAATTATTTGTGATAATTAATTAAATTATTTAATTAATTAATTAATTAATTAAAAATTATTAATATTTACAAGATTAAATCTATCTAAAATTACATATTATCTGATAAGCCTAATCCACGCGGCATAGTGCCAAGACTTTATTGTTTAATTGTTTGATAACCATTACTTAATATACAAGTGCAAACGGTAAAAAATATTTTTTTAATGTCACATTTAAATTTTAAAGAAATTAAAAGATTCTCTCGTCAGATATAATACATTCATGTCACTTCCCAAAATCTTCTTTTACTCCTATTTCCTTATCGTGTTCATCTTATCCCCGTTAAATTATATGAATAAATGAATTTCTTTTTTGCATTTATAATATTTTAAACAGGTTCAATGTAAAGAAAACCATTCAAAGAAATATTAATCAAAGAAAATGTTAAGAAAATCTCTGTAGATTTCAAAATGGCATTTGGTACTTATTTGATTTTTGCTGATATAAAAATATAATGTGTTAAAAATACTCACCCGTTAACTATTTTATGTCAAAGAGAGTATCAAATCGCGGAGGCACAAGATAAAAACATTATCACTAAACAAATGCACTGTAACACTACCAAGCAAAAGTGCGACCGGGAAAATTGTCCCAACTTGACGGTTCCAACGATGCTCTATTTTAATGGTTTTGTATTAGTAAGAATTGTAAACTAATGTTTCGTTTATCGTAATACAAGAGGCGTCGACGTGCGGAGCGCGTGCGTCCGCGTAGAGGTTGACGGCGACCAGCCACGAAGCCTCCGCCGCGACTGCCAGTTACAAACAACACGCACCCTTTTATATTTCCGTACGACAATTTTTAATTACACCAATAATTGGTTCTAGTTAGGGCGAGATTTCCTCCAGTTTCAGCGCGCGGCCGCGGCGCGTACAGGCAGAAATTTTACTTGACGCTTTTCGCCGCGTTACGTTTTGGATGTTTATTTTTAGTTTACATCGGACTTTACTTACAGCAAAATCGAAGTGGATCGATTGTAAAATAGAGTCTTATTGAAATAGGCGCCTTGCAACCCGAGTGCGCAAAAATAACATGGGCTCTTTGGTATCCAAAGTGCGTTACGAGATAGCCTGTGTTTTCTGAAGATTTCTTTTTCTCCTTTTTTTATTGGAAACTCAATCTAATATGAGAACATATCAAAGAACGTTGATCGTGTAGTATACTATTAAAGGTTTCCACATTTTAAAATTCTTAACATGCCGGAATAATTAACATTTAACTGGATTATTTTTCGATAACAAACTTAATAACATAATATCACATTTGTGATTTCCGTGTCTACCTAAAAGTGTCAGACACACGTACTACGGCTAAGTAGACTCTAGCCTAGGGTGGCAGATTTGAGGGGGCTGTAAATTTGGCCCAAAATTTTTGTGTTACAGAATTGTTTTAAGTATTTTTAAAGGCCGTTCAATTAAATTCACCCCGTTTTATAATTAAAACATGATTGACCTTTTTTCAGCCCATATACCCAAAAACAGCCGTGATAGCTCAGTGTTCGGGCGCTCGCCTTTCATTCAAGAGCAACCTGAGTTCAATCCCCAGTGCCGGCACAAATGAAATTGTCAATTTTAAGTGCCGAATTATTACGTACTAAGCGGTGAAGGAAAACATCGTGAGGAAACCTGCATATTTTCGAAATAATAATAATAAAAAAAATATTTCGAAGATCCGCCAATCCGCAGTGGGACCGCGTGGTGAAGTATGCACTGATATCCTCTGTGCAGGGGAGGCCTTTGCCCAGCAGAAAGGCTGATACTTTACTTTTACCCAAAAACTATTTTTCGTGTAATCTCCACTAAATCGTGGGCTGTAAAAATAATATAGAAACTGACAACGAAACCCTAGTTCAAAATCATGCTAATAATGAGAAAAAACTATCACATTGAAGACGATAGCGCAAAAATCATAAAATATCAATTTTATTGAGAAATAAATATAATTAATAGATTGCGAAATAGGGTATCGAATTTCAGAGGTCATTAGAGGCTGCAAAAATTGAATAGCATTTTGGCGGCAAATTTGTAATTCCGCAACTAGTGGCCCTCGAACAATTATTTTTCGGGTGACCAAAATACGCCAGAGTCGTGGAAATTTGCGTCTTCGTTTCTTCCCCTGGTAGATTGATAGCACAGGTGCAATGTGACTGGCCGTTTCTGGCCGGGCTTCCCACATACTACTCCTGGGCTGCAACTCCCCCAACCCAGTGGAAGGGGATCCATTTAAAAAAAAGGTGGCGAAAATAAAGCGAAGGTAAACCAATGAAAACATACTTAGATAATAATCACTTGATAAGATCTCGTCCAATTCGTTTTATTTTTCTAAGAATTCCTGGTGCTAAGCCGTCGTCCATGAACAAACACGCCTTCTGTGAGGTTGCGGATGCCTTGTTAACCTTTTTTTTATGTGACAAAGGAAAAGCGGTTCACCTGATGTTAAGTGATAACAGTCGCCCATGGACATTGGCAACACCCGTAGGGTTGCAGATGCGTTGTCACCTTTTGGCCCTGCTACCTCATTCACCAGACTAAACGCAGAAGTCACTTCTGCTTCACGCCGGTCTTCTGTGAGGTCGTGTAACTAACCCGGACGGACCTGCTCGTTCGTGCAACAGTTATAACCATTAAAAGATCAGATCCTCAATTTGGTGGTATGGTATATGCATTCCTGGTGTTAGCGGGCCCACAGATTGTTCCGTTACCATTCGATCACAATAAAAAAACCATATAAACTAGAACCTGCCTAATAATTACGTCAAATATGCCAAATATGTATATTATTCACATGCTTTACTTTGGAAAAAATCACATTTTAATGATTTAATATAGTGCGGTCGTTAATCTCTGAAAATACATCTTATTGTATAAAATTGTTCACGCCAATCACCTATCAGAGTTACTGTGAAAAGACTACTAACACCGCGTTATACTGTAATCAGTAGATTTAAATTTTTTGTGGTCTTTCTTGTTGTCAATTATTTAATGCTCTCTGCACGTTGAGCCTAAAAATATTAAGATACTTCAACATTTATATATAAAACCAAAGAGAGAGCCATACGAAACCAAAAAAACCACATGAAAAGAAGACATCTTATACATTAAATTACATATGTGGCAGCTTTCTTTACAGTTCGATATCCCGGTTCGACATAGGTAGGTCGAGCTGTGTAAGGAACGAAATCAGATACCCTCTCTACAAAAAAGATCAAAGGAAATTACTTCCACTATTCACCTATATTTAATACGATTTCTCATTCAAAACGAAATCATTAAAAATCAACGAAATATTCAACTTCTTAAATGCAAGTTGCATTTTTCATGTGTGAGAAGCTAGCAGGCGAGCTGGTGGTTAAGCTAATGTTAAGAGATCCCATAGACATTTGCAAGACCCGCAGATGCGTTGCCACCTAAAACTAACTTAAAGTGGGCCCCGACTACCTCACTCACCAGAAACGAGAGCACGCTCACATTATCTCTATGTAACTTTTTAGCTCTAGATTGTTACTATAAAGAATTTTTCAGTTTTACAATAACATTTGGGTAAAACATTTTTTACTTGGAGACCTAAAGAACTGTGGCTTATTTATGTTTACTTATATATTATATAGGTTGTGCTAAATGGACCCAATACAGGTGTTACAGAACCTCGATTTTACAATTAACGTAAATCCAACACCGCATAGTGAAAAAAATGCTTTTTTAAAATCCACAAAGGGCTTTAGTGATGTTTTCCGTCGTGTAAGTTACTACCAACAAAAACGTAAGAACAAATTGTAGTTTAATCATAGATTTTGGCAAATGTCTTAACTTCGCACAAAGAAAACTAGTTTTAAGGCTACGTGTGAGCCATTTCTTTGTCCATAGTTCCAATGGCTGTTTTCAGGTAAGTAAATAATGTACTTCTTAAATCCTTATATCTAATAGTTTTCTCAAGTAATGAAGAAAGCTACTTGCACTTACACTTTTTTAATAAGGAAGTGCCCCGAACTTGACTGTTATTTCCGCCTGGCGGCAAGTGGCGGCGCAGCCGTAGAATTGCAAACACACTATGTTACTAACAGCCTATTTACTTATGCGTACAAGAAGGCGACCACTTCAAATTTTTCCAATCCTTCGTTGTACACTTAATGAATGATAAATCAAAACGGTTTGCGGCGTGGACCAATTACAACGAAACAATGGTACAGTGCTGAGCGTCTAGTCATCCGAAAATGGACCGGGGCGGAGGTATCCCGGTGAAGTGCCGCCGAAGTTTACCAACGATAACCCTTGAAGCTGCTTTGGCTTTAGACTAAATGCAGCTAAAGTTGAAACTTCAAAAGTCTCTACTCCTATGAACTGACGGCAGTCATTACGTTTCAAGGCCACATTTCATTTGGAAATCAAATCAAATCAATCAAACCTTATTCCGGTAAAAAGACAAAATTGACTATTTGGGACATTGAATCTCTTAAGTTTGGTATCGCCATATTAAGAGGTGTACTTGTAATATGAAATTTGAAGGCTCTGACTATCCTATCCTACAGAATGAATTAGATCTCTACTGACCTATTTCAAATTGTAACTTGCGCTGTTTTATTTTATAATGATAAACGTAATTATGTTCTAAGTTTTTATAATAACATTGTCGTCATTTATTTACACTTTGAGGAAATTTATCTTCGTTTCATTTGTTTGTTTCATTAACTATTCCTCTAAAGTCACGCATAGTGTGTGATGCAAATTTCTTAGGCTATGTAGTTGCAGCAGAATACACATGTTCTATAAATGTTTTACTAGCGCGTCACACAACAAGTAAAATCAACAAACCCATAAAACTATAATAAATTGCTCTGCGAAAGTTAACGGTGTCGTCATGCAAGAAACTTGCTATGTTATAGTTAAATGAAACATAAAATTTGGCTTAATATAGGAGATTTTTTGAGAATACACAGGAGGTTCAGACTCGGTAGTATAATCGTTTATTGAAATAAAAAACAAAGTTGTTTTTCCAAAAAAATTCCATTCTATTCCCTAAAAAACAGAACGTGTTGACACTGCGGTAGTTATTCATAAATACCTAAATTTTACTATGCACGAACTTGATGTGTGCGTGTTAGTTATGATATGAATGATCGCGCGTTTATGATTTGTTGGCTAAATCCTATACAGCTAGCGACATCTAGTGGAACAATAAAATAACAACAAGTTTTTTTTTTTAATGTGAAAGTTGCCAAAGGAGCAGACGGTTCACCTGATAGTAAGTGAAAACCGGCGCCCATGGACATCTGCTACACCCGAGGGTTACAGCGTTGACAACCTTTTGAAAATGGGGTCCGGCTACCTCACTACATGAAAGCTTATGCATGTAGCATTAACAGCGTGTGCTACAGCTTTTCATTGTCAATGTACGTACACGATTTCAAATTCATTTCAAATTGAAATGACAGCCAATAAAGTATTGTATTAACGTTATACTATCATAGTCACTCAGAAGCTTCTACTATTGTATAGATGTGATAGCACACCGAACAAGCGCCTTGGCCTAAGATATCTCTTAAAAAGGCGAGATTTTCTTAATATCTTGCGTATGACAAACTGATGTTTAAAAATTCCAGCATTAAAGGTATGTTACAAGAGAACTCATGTACATAATAATGATCTTATAGTGCCACAGCGGACAACGAAATTTCTATAATATGCAAAGTAGGGTTGATGAATATTCCTCTTCCTCTTAATGCGGAACTTCCTCATTTTTTCACGAATCCTCTTCCTCACCCGTTTCCACAAAATAAATTTAATCCTTCTCCTCTTACACTTATTAAGAAGAATTTTTAGTGGAAGTTACAAATAATTTGCCGGTTTATTATTATAATTAGAACAACTTGGCCACATTTTATCTCGAAAACGAATTGGGTTACGTACAGTTACAATATATTAAAAATAATTTGATCGACTTATTTGTACAAATCTTTACTTACCCGTTGTAACGATTCACTTCTTGTATCTTGTATTAACTGATGTTTTTGCTTTCAGTCCCGATTCTATTAAAGTTTCATCTGACACAGAACCGGTGGGTTAGCACCCTAAAGTGCAGGCGAATAACTGTTAATTTTAGGCACACACCTCCCTGCCGCAAGGTGGGGAAGCCTATTCAATAACCTACATGCCGGCGGGGCGCAAGCCCCAAAGGTTCAAGCGTTCGCAATGGGTTCCCTACTAGAGGAGTTCCTACTTCAGCAATGTCCTGAAGTGTGGGCAAAATTCCTCGCGTTCGCGAATGAACAACGCCTAGTCGTCGAGTTCGCCAGCGACAGCCCGGCTTCCACGGCAGTCGCCTCGCTGCCATCTCCGGTGCCCTCTGCGTCCACTAATGCGTAGACTTCCGCTGCCGCGGACAACTACCGACAACCGCACTCAGGGATACCCTGTGCATGCCGTCCGACACCGCAGACAACCCAGAACCCGTGTTACGATGGACATGGTGATGGTTGAACTTGACCCTACCCCGCAAGGTAAGGCCATCTTCAACCTCAAAAGGGTCTGTGGGCTCAGCGACCTCGTGATCGAGCCCGTGCGAAGATCGGGAGTCATGGCGCAGTGCCACAACTGCCAACACTATGGCCACACGGCCACACTAATAATTGTTTCGCTCACCCTAGGTGCGTCAAATGCACCGGTCACCACGGCACGCCCGATTGTACGCGGGCGAAAGATTGCGCAGATCCACCGGTCTGCGTAAATTGTCACACCACCGGCCACCCGGCTAGCTACAGGGGCTGCGCTAAGGCCCCAAAAACTCCCTCAAGCGAAAGCAACGTTGCCCAAATCCGCGCCCGCGAAATTTATTCCCGCGCCCGCACCCATCGTTAACGCCTGGGCGAAACCCCAGATGGCCGCCCCAGGTAGTCACGCCCCCGGTCGCCTCACTACCAACGTTAAACTGCAAAAAGAATATTTCTATTACGTTGTTACTTATTTCTCCTCCTCCTCCTCTTCCTCATAGCAGATCCTCATCCTAAACCTAATTTTTTTCTAAAAAAAATCCTCATCCTCATCCTTATCCTCATCAACCCTAATGCAAAGTACTAAAAGTACAGTAACAAACTAGTTATCAGTGGCAAAAATCATCCACATTATCTGCTCATATTGTTGATCGATAAAATATGGCATTTTTATTTTTACACCATGATATTTGGAACTTTAATTCAAAGATACATTTTATAAACGCTAATATTGTCCTTATATATAGTTACACAAGTAAATATTAATTAGGATACATGAGAATCAATTTGCGGCATGGTCGTTTCGTCGAGGCATTCTTTTCGTTGTCAGTCATTTTAATGGAACCGCTATTAACCAGAATTATTAGCATCTCGCTTTAAGCAGCCGCAATTAGATACAATATAAGAATGATGCATCTTCGAATTAAAATGTACTTTTAATATTTTTCAACTTTTATTAAATGTTTTTAAATATTTATCTCAGGAATTTTACCACAGGTTATGAGTTTTAAAAAAAGAAAATAATGATAAACATGTTTGGAATATTACATTTAATTATTTTTAATTTCTGGTTACGATATTTGTAATCTCTTCAAGTTCGTAAAGCTTAAGCCGATTCAATTACCGCATCTATTATTCAACTCGATATAAGAACCTGTCTCCGAGTTTTCGATGACGACATACCTTTATATAACATACTTAGGTTATGGTTAGTGTGAAACCATTCACAAATCCATTTAAAGCCAACAATCCGGTCACGTGGTAAACACCAAAAAGGTCATTGAACAAATATTAGAAGCGAACAGTTCTTGTTCTTCGTAAGCCATGTTGGATTGCGTCAGATCAGGGCAGTTGTCACCGCTTCCCGCCGACTTTTGATGATATGACGGACTGTCTTGTTGGATAGCACATTCGTTAACGCTCATAATAGGTACATAACATACACTACCGATATAACATATTAGCTTTTACGTCTGTAATCCCTACCGCGTAGACAGTTGGCTTGCCCCTTCCCATCGTATTTTGTTGGACATGAAACAAATTTTCCAATAAAATATCCAATAAATGGAGAAATCATTCGGGGACATATGAAGTTTTCTCCAAGGTTTCTCCGGCAATCTTACGAGTTATTATACAGCCACAGACGAAAATTAATAATATCTGACAAAAAACAATTTTCAACACGGCGAAACCAAAGCAGACAGTCTCTTTGATAATCTTGCTTGGTTTCTACAATCGTAGGAAACAAATTAAGCAATGAACTCGCCGAATAAAATAGATATTGACGAGATTTCTGCATGTATTTTATCAATACATAAGCAAATCATTAGTAGCATCACATACAATACTAATAACAGATAAATTTTGTTTTAATACTAAAATTAAATAAAGGTATCATTTCATTATTTTGAAGAGAAGAGGAATACGAATTGACATAAAAACTTTTTTTTTTTTATTATGTATGGGAAACTTACAGCTAACATACAACCATTAACATATAAATAAATAGAAAAGAGATAGCCATTTACAAGTTCTCGCAAATAGATCAAGGAGTAATAACATGAGGTAGGTAGAGATAACAATTAAAAAAAAAGAGATATAACAATAATAAATATTACACTAAATTATACATAAAAAAAGTAAAATAAACACCATAAAACTAAGTGGAGAAATATTTGTTGGCTAATAGTTTCTTGAGCTGAGAATCGCTGGTAAAGTATAAATCAATGTCTACTTTATACTATATGAGTACACTATGATTTCTTTGAATCCACATTCCACGATGCATTCAGCAAATAAGAGTGAATTGGCACATAAAATGGTGAATGGAATAAATCAGAATATACTCAGGGTTAATTTATTGTGTATATGTATTGACCTCTGAATCATTTAGGATACAGAACTCAATTTAGAGTGGTTAGTCCCGCGAGTTCTTTGTCTCATACTATTATATATAATATACAATATAGCTAAAATGGTCACGGTGTAGGGCCACGCAGCAGCCTCGGCTGTTGCACGAATGGGCAGGCCCGTCCGGGTAAGTACCACGACCTCAAAGAATACCAGCGTAAAGTGGAAGTATGACAAATACTTTCGCGTTTCGTCTGGTGAGTGAGGTAGCCAGAGCCCAATTTTCAAAAGGTTGTTAACGCCTCTGTAACCCTCGGGTGTAGCAGATGTCCATGGGCGGCGGTATTCACTTACCATCAGGTCAACCGTCTGCTCGTTTGGCAACATTTCACATAAAAAAAATTATTCCGCGCCACCTTTATTGACATCGTCTAGTAGGTTTAGAGATGTTACTGTATGATTTGATGATGATTACCAATTTTGGTCTGAACGATGGACAGAAACGCAAATTCAATATAGGTTTATCAAACAGAACATCCAGCTAAGGTCAGAAGTACCTAGCACCCTACAAATTTCGCACGTAATAAGTATATCAGAAACCCCTTTAATAAAAAAAAGAAATACGCACATCTAAAGAATATATATTTGACATTTATTTTTAACTTAAGCTTCGAACGTCTATTAAATCTACCACCAGTTCGCAAATTGGCCTTGGTCACAAAAGCAATGGCAAGAAACTGCGAATAAAAACATATTCCTTTTGTTATTTTTAACAAACATTACTGAATTATAGTACGTAAAAAGTTAATTGCAATTACGGGAGACACAAAATTGCACGGCAAAATTAAATTACACACATCGTTGTCAACAATGTATTGTTCAAAAGAAAAGCTCTTTCTTTTTTAATTACGGTTGCCTTGACTACGGTTCTGTAGTTACGTTCAATTTTATATTTTTATCCTTGGTCCACGAGCGGTGACAGGACCCAGGAGCACTGCGCGTTGCCAACCGGGAGAACATATGGAAGGAGAAACAGCTGCACGGAAGGTTGTACAAGGCAGCAAGTACAGAAAGTAGTTGCGGAGGCTGCAAACGTCACGATCGTGCTTTGTGAGGGCGCTTAAAAAGCCCCTCGCGGAATGCTTCCGCGGCAGGTACAGCCTCATCACTGACGAACTCGAATGATGCATCCTGTGGGACATCATAGAGGTGCCAACTTTCGGTCGAGGGAGTTGAGGTCAGTTTGGAGTCCTGAGTACACAGGTGAGTATGCCAAAGTTGTACACGAAGACTGGCATGACCCAGCCGTTACGTTGACGCTTTGTTCACGCCTGACGAATGGCTATTATACACTTTTCAAAATCGTGCTATCTAACGTGCAAAAACACATCACAAACTGACTTTCATACAAGTCTCATCGATACACGTTTTGCATACACACATATACATGTTAAGTGAATACCGCCGCCCATGAACATCTGCTACACTCGAGAGGGTTTGCAGATAAGTTGACAAACTTTTTGAAAATTGGGCTCCGGCCACCTCACTGACCAGACGAAACTCGAAAGTATTATACTTCCACTTGAAGCTGGTCTTCTGTGAACCTTACCTGAGAACTCCTGCAGCCTCTATACAAAGTTTTTTTACATATAAACCAATTTTCGAAGCAGTTTTTCCAGTCCGCCGTAGACACCGCTTCTACGGCCTTTTGAAACGCCGTTAGCGCGTCTTCCGCCCATGTAAACTGTATCCCTTTCTGGACCTCGACGACCCTTAGATGAAACACCATAATTAAACGCACGCATGAGCACATGCGCGACCCTACCCATAGCGGAGGGTCCAAACCCGTGGGTTCTGGCTAGCCCACCGGTTCTGCGTCCGATGAAACTTTAATAGTCCCGGGACTGAAAGCAAAAACATCAGTTAATACAAGATCCCTTTCTGTTGATCTTATATCTATTAATTTTAGGGAACATAAATATGTCGAACGGTGCCAGGTGAGGACTGTAAGAAGACGGAGAGGTACCCAAGATTGGCTGGTGAGTTGCCACGAAGTCCCTGATTTTGAGTGCTGAGTGCGCGGGCGCAGCAGTACCCCGCGAAGCCCGGTGTTCGATCCTATGTTGCTCATTCTAGTATACTTTTTGCAATCATTTTATAGCATACCATATTATTATTATATTCTCTTATTAGTATATTCGGCGTTGATGCTGCTTTGATTCCATAATGGATTTGACACTATATACACAGTCAGAAATTAGGAATCAAAATTTTCTCTAGATCACGGATGAGCAACGCGCGGCCCCTTAAACATGTTTATGCGGCAAGCATTTATTGCGGTAAGCATTTTTAAAATTGAATTTATTTTATCGAATTTCTCCCATCAATATATTGTTATAAAATTAATTATATTAAAATGGTAGTACATACTGAACCGAAATATTTTTTGTTCGTTTTTCTGTTCTTTTCTTGTTTGTTTTTACCTTCCATTGAAATTTGTGTATGAAATCTTTACTTTTTTTATTTTTTGATTCTAATATTTATTATAAATAAATTTTCGTAGATTATTATGTGCGGCCCGCCAAAAAAATTTTAAATTTAAATTGACCCATTGATTAAAACGGTTGCTCACCCCTGCTCTAGATCATTAATCGATAAGTAATCTCGATTGCCTCACTTTTTCCCCCAAGAGAGGATACAAGGCGACAAGGGTAACCGAAAACAAGATGGAAAGATTCATCTTGTTTTCGGTTGTTGTTGTAAGCTTTTTGATGCCTGCGTAAGCTTTTAGCCATACTGGAGAGATTAGAGCTCAGTGGAGAGAGCTGGAGGAAGTCTATGCGGGGAGGCACGCCGAATTGAGAGACATTTTATAATTAATGGAATTTGAAACGTATATTGCCGAAGTTGTAGTTAATTTGGAATAAAATTACTTTATTATTATGAATTTAAACCATGATTTATATTTTTTTAATCACCTTTTCTTTTCCTTTATTTTGATACCTACTCAACAGGTTTGGTAATTTTTTTTTAACATAATAGTACTATTTTATTTTTATTAGTATGGCATGTATTATTGCGCTTAATAAGTAAATATTCGCCATTTTACTTTCTTTTTCAAACACCCGATATATATAAATGATATCTTAACAGTCAAAATCCATTCAACTATTTGGAAGATACGAGGTTATAAAGAAATTTACAAACAAATATTCATGCAAGATACATGTGCAAAACATAACCATTCCTTGGCAATTGGGTAAAAAACACGGTTTCAAATACCATTCAGGTACATATATCATAATTATGAAATAAATCATAACCTTTTTGGATTCTTAACATATAAAAATTCTTAACATATGAAAACTTATATTTCAATATTTAGGCTCTATGTAAATAAAAAAAAAACAAAACTACATTTACACAAGCAACTTTATTGTTATTCCTGTGCAATTTTTTCCACTTAACCTAGATATGTCAAGGTAGTTTTACTTGAGAGGAATGAACCTGGAACTGTGTGTGGCACCAATACCAGGCCTACCATGCTTCACAGGTTTGTATGTGACCGAGAACTCTCCGAGGTAATGCCCAATCATCTCAGGCTTAATTTCAACCTGAAAAATCAGAATAACATGGTAAAAAAATTTTATATATTAAAAATTACAAATCAAAATATTGATTTTAAATTTCTAATAAAATTTTGTAAAATATATAAAAAAAAATCAGCACTCCGAATTTAAGAAAAGTGAGTGATGTTTTTATGTACCTTTAGCACCTGGTACCTATGAATTGGCCGCTGGCCCAAACTAGCAGGTATGTTTACCTTCAGAGTATACTCTAACACTACTCTGTACATATATGTTGTTACTCAGAAAATAACATCTGGCGGCCCTGGGCTCTTGCTCTATAATAACTACAACTATTTCAATATATTGTAGTCACTTCAGGAGTTTAAGGCAATGTTTGATTTGCATTTAAAATGGAATAGAGACATTATTTTCATGTTAAATAACATCCAAATTATTTAATTAGAAACTGTTTCTTAACAAGTGTGAGTAATGTGGTGAACCCCCAGTAAGAGTGGGTAATATTTGTAATGGTGGATAATATGTGCGCGTCTACTAGCACTAGTGAATTATGTTCGTATTGTAATTTATACTTTATATCTTTTTATAAAATTTTATTAGAATCTCAATCAGATCGTTCAGTACTTTTCAATTTTTTTGTATCGTCGTGGTGTTCTTGTAAAAAGTTTAGTTTGTTTCAAGTGTGGACAAGACATGTTTTTGATTTAACATGAAAGTTTTTAAATGTTACAATGTAATAATTAAACCAAAGACGAAGAAGCGTCAGTGTTTTTTATTAATGCGACATTACCATTTGGAAAAGTGTGCAACTTCAAATATGTCATGTATTTTTAACAAAAAATCTTTTAGTAGCTTTATATCTAACATGTTGTCAATAACAAAATGAAAGACTTTCTTAGTGAAAATAACGAGTTTTAAATATTTTTTTCTCGAAAACTATGCGCAGCCAGATAATTCTACTTGTTGTTTACTTCTTTAGTGATATTTCTATATTGAATAAAATTTTTTTGCATCTGGTAAATCACACTGTGGTAATGGAAAATTTTACCTTATTATTTTATAACCTCCCATTAGCGCTTCTGTTGTAAGTATGGTTAAGGACAACAGGTGGGAGGGGAACCCTCCCCTATGACATTCTTATTACATTCTATTAAATAAATAAAATTAAGTTGTATAATAAAAAAACTATGTGTCTCCGGCGGGGGGTCAAGTGGAGGGGGTAACTCACCACATCACCCCACCCACCCCTTAGGAAGGCAATTCGTTACAAAATTTTACCCAAATTACTTTCTCGAAAACTGAGTTTCCGCAAAAAAGTCTTCTAGTGTTTACTTCAATGATTTATTACCTACCTAGTAAAATTATCACAAAATTCGTGCGAAGTTAGTTTAGTTAGTTTATGGACGAACCTGATTGAAGGTTTTCCCGTTGTAAATACCAACAATGGAGCCCACCATCTCAGGCACAATAATCATGTTACGCAAATGAGTTTTCACAATTTCAGGTTTTTCATTTGGTGGAGCTTCCTTCTTTGCGCGACGCAATTTCTTTACAAGTGCCATTGGTTTACGCTTTAAGCCACGGGCGAACCGCCGCCGAGCGCGCGCATGCATCAACTCCATAAGTTGTTCACTGGAAAGAAAAACATTTTAGGGTTATCTTTTCATCTAGGTCAATAACTATGAGGTACTAGATATTGTTTCGCGTCTACAAAGATAGCCTTTTAATTTAAAAACAAAAATTACGAAGTACCACGAAAATAATTGGCACTGTAGGCCGGCTTGATAATAAAAATTAAGAAATGCCTCCGTATCAAAATATATTATAGGTATAACCAAATAAAACTACTCACTTAGGCATATCCAGAAGTTGATCAAGATCAACACCTCGGAAGGTAAACTTCCTGAAGGTACGTTTCTTCTTAAGAGTTTCTTCGACCTGAAAAATGTAATCATTATGTCACGAAGAAAAATATGCACTCTGATATAACAAACATTCGACATAGATTCAATCTATAGTTTTTATCTTTATTTTCACAAAGGATTCGTTAAGTATTATAAGATGAAAGCACTTAAAACATGATCACAAACCTCAGCCATGTTTCAGTTCGTTTGACAGAACAAAAAGAAAGAAATAACTGTCAAACTCTACAAAGTCACAAAACAATAGTGTTGCCAATGTTTCCTAGAGAAGGCAGTAATTTTCGACGGAAAATGCAATATTGATATTTGTTTGGTAAGCGCAATTTGATTTTAGCTCTGCGAGCAAAAGTAAAGGACGCATGAAGTCAGTAGAAACGGATTAGTCGACGCACGATGACATATTAACACATTCACAGCGCTATATGTCTGCGACTCATGATAATGTTTGACAGCTTCCTAAGAAGAGATCCTCGAGTAAACGACGCTTACACTCAGGAAAAACGACTTAGCTGGCGCACGACGACGATAGCACATCCATACCGCTATATGTCCGCGGCCGTGTTGAATTGTTAAAGGCTGTGGAAAAAATATCGATACAAAATATTCAATATCGAAAATCGTATCAAAAACTATATTTTTTTAATATTTTTAATCGACTTCAAAAAAATTCTAAATACGACTGTACTTTTTTTTAATGTTTGTGACCTCAGAACTTTCGACTGAGTGAACCGGTTCTGATTAGTGTTGCACAACCATCGATAGTTTGACTATCGATAGTTGACCTCGAAAACTATTCAGGATATCGATTGTACCAACGACAATATCGTCTAAGTCAATACTGTCGATACTACCGATAGTATAGATGACTCTCCAAGTGCCAATACTATTGATAACAGCAATACTATCGATAGTAATGCATGCGATAGTATCGATAGTATTGCAATTTCCATTAGTTTTTGACAAAACCTATCGATAACCTCGATAGGTTTGTACTATCGATAGCCAGTAAAAGGCTATTGATAGTACAAAATCATCGATATTATCGATAGTTTTTGGTAGATTAATGGTCTATTTTATTGTTATTGTTATTCATTGTAGATTTAAAATGTGATCAGAGTTGTACTTTTAATTCAAAATGCCTAAAAGCTGATTTATTACCTGTGAAATTTGGGAAAATCGAACAAGTCGATCGAATCTTGAAAAAAGGATGTTTTGGCGAGATTTCCCTTAGATGCCGGTAAGCACTTAAATATGATCTTTGCAGCCATATGTAAGTAGAGCAGGCAAAAAACAAATAAAATTAACAAATTTATCTCATTTAAATTGTGTGCTAGTGATGTACTGCAACTGTAATATCCACATATCGATAAGAACCTTTTTTGTATCATTCATATAAAATAAAAAATAAGATATGGAGTGAAAGAGTAGGGGTATAATGTTTTACATATTTGAATGGCGTGCCTACATAAATGAGCAAGGATTGGAATAGGTTGTGCAATTTTGCAGGATTTAGAAACATAATCTTTATAATATTGATATGCCACACAATTTATTTCATGTGCTGAGTACTAAAGAAAAATTGATAATTTCATGTTTGTACCTAATACTCCTGATACCAAGTAGGTGGCGATGATAAGCCCACAAATATTTGGGTGGAGGAAAAATGCATCTACAAGTTTTATAATATTATTGTTTATGATCATTCACCATTAAATTTATTTAACTACTTTGATCTTCCATATCAATATTTATGGTTTTAACGAAAAAACATTTATATAATTTTAATAAAAAAAATATCAGATGCAAACAGTGGGTAAAACTTGTAGGAAATGAAGATTTCGTATATTATATTCCCATTGAAAAGTTGCATTCATTAACATATTTATGTGGAAACCACTTAAACGACAAAACAGTTAATAAAAAAAATCACCTGAAAATTAGTACCCAACCATCAAAAAAGCATTATGCAATATGTCGATAGTTGATTTGAAGATTCCGAAGCCCATACGGTGTGTGAAGATTATTTTTTTATTTAAAAATTCATTATCGTTTGAATATGTAATTTTATTACAATAATAAAATTTTAATTAAATTAGCAGAAACTGTTTTTTATCTTATTTCGGTTCTTCATTTAAGTCCAGTCTTGTATTGGTACCAAATATCCCCTAATCAACATTGGACATAAATATGGACTCGATATTTAACAAAAAGTAATAAAAAAATATAAAGTGGAAGCCTCGGTTTCTACCTAGTATATTTTATCGATATCGATAAGAAGCTAAGCTAGCTTGGTTGAGCACTATTTGGATCGTTACATTGGTACTCCTGTTGTTTGACATGTTTGTGGTAGTATGTTTGGTATTAGAGTGCCGCGTAAACTGATATTTTTGGGTAGCAGTAGCATAGATAAGACATAAATACTGAACATATATGCAGTTTAGCTTGGAATTAGGAAGGGGAACTTCTGATTAAATAAATGGTATTGTTATAAAATGATTTTCAAAAAGAAATAAGAAACTTCCAATGGGAAGGTTCCTTAACCCACATGTACTACTCTATTCAGGAGAATTAACATTTTTTAATTAAATAAAACAAAGGAAAATGTATGAAAGTATATAATTCCTATATATAGTAAAAATGTAAGTAAAAAACTTATTTGTATTGCTTTATAGATAAGGGCAGTGACAACGAGTGCCACTAAAATTTAATATTTTCTCCCATAAGTGCAACCCCACAAATTTTTTATTGCTTTTATAAATATGCACTTACCAGATTTTTTTTCCTTTTCTCTAATACTTACTTAGGACTTTATTAAAAAAAATTAAATGAGATAGATAAGGTATGTTACAAATGCTAATTTTTGTAAATATTTATCTATTATGCACTAGAGGCATGTATGTAACATTCATACAAGTACATTTTAATTAGCAGACCTAAGTAGTTTAGACAATCTCTTCCCAATTAACTTAGGGTAGCTTCGCGTTTTAATCAGATACTCTTTTGATTGATGTGTCACAGCTCCATTTTCTAATTGATAATTACATAACATGTGTAAGGGTTTTATTAATTGTTCACTGTAAATGCTGTTCTTCTCTAATTGAGACAATGCCTCAGCAGCAGTCTCCAATGTGCTTAAACAACCTTCTGTAGGTTGTGTTCTAATGATATATCTACTAGTATTATTTGTAACAAGTTTAACTTGTTTAATTTTGTGCAGGAGTGGACTAGAGGCATAAATTGCTTTTGCTTGGGGCCATGTGCTATCTATTAAAATAAGATTATAAAATTCAGCATCAAAACTTAATTCCCTTATGTCAATGGAATTTTTACTAGGATACAGTAAAATAGTGTTTGGCTGATTTAGAATATTCTCCAAATCTTCATGTTTAGGCAGTGGAAACTTTTTTCCTTTGAAAATAAGGCACTTGTTTTCTGCTAAACCTAACTGTAACATTGGAGCAGTACGCAAACATCTTTTTTCTTCAGCTGGGTGTTGTAAAAGAATAATATTACTTTCTGGATTTAATCTTTGAGGAGGCAAAGCAGAACACCAGCAAACTACCAAGGGTCTCCTGGAATTTTTAATAAAATTATTTTATACCAGTGGTCTTGGACCAAAACTACAAAGACATTTATTACAAAGCATTTACTTATATTCTTGGCAAAGTTTGATATAATTATCACTTATAGCTTATTTATTAAACTGGTATGATTTTACTTTCTACATCATAAAAAAATTCAGATTTGCTTTAGTATATCGAAAATCGTATCAAAAACTATATTTTTTTAATATTTTTAATCGACTTCAAAAAAATTCTAAATACGACTGTACTTTTTTTAATGTTTGTGACCTCAGAACTTTCGACTGAGTGGACCGGTTCTAGTATATGGTAGCACGCGCAGGATGGGGGAGGGGGCGGGTCAAGGCGAGGGGATGTGGTTAATTAACCCCCTTGAAAAGGGTGGGTGCAGAAATGTATAGTTTCTGAAATATATTAAAAAACTACCCTAACCTATGCAATGTTACTATGGTAGTATTTATTTAGAATAAGGTAGTGGTAGATGGAGGCTCTACCTTAGCAGCTCTATTTCTGAGTAGTTATAAAAAAATAACCACGAAGGCTAAGGTGGGAGCAGAGCCCTAACCTAATCTGTCTGAGTCAGATTGCTCTAAATCGGGCCGTCAACTATAATGATGATATCAATAAACTTAAACAACTTGAAAGAACATTAAAATATAATTAACCTCTGTTTGATTTTCTATTTCAGTCTCTTTTTTTGAAGACATAGAATACCGTCAGCCAAAAATAATAATGCGGTCTGAAATAACATGTGATAAAATATGATATAATCATTAGGTTGTCTGTTTCTAATGTTTTAGAATGTAATTATGTGAATCTTTTGGTTTGGAATACGAAAACAATACTGTTCTAAACTATTCCTAGTAGTTAACCTATAAAATTTAAAAAATGTATTTTTCGAAACTAAGAATTTCCACAAAAAATCCTTCTAGTATTTAATTCAGTGGGTTATTACCTACCTATTAAAATTAAAATTTTCACGAAAATCGTGCTAACTAAAGCAAAGCTAAATATTCATTTAGTTGTGCATAATGTTACAACAATTATATTTGAGTTGAGAAACATAACTAAGTGACCATGCTATAAATGTAAAAATCATCAAACTGCAGGTATAGGTATTATGTAAGCAAGTTATAGACTAAATACGAGAAATGTAAGTATATCAAATTAGGATACTAGAAAAGATGAAGGTCTGTGGAGAAGCCTGGGTCCAGCGATGGATTAAAACAGGCTGAAATGACAATGATGATGATTATACTGTTCACGAAAACCTCAAGATATGGCATAAGCTCTTTTTCTATACAAGACATGAAAATTTTAAACACAGTTTACTTACTTGCAACTTACACATAAATCACGCATAATAGGTGGTTCTGCAGGTATGTTGGATAAGTCTTCCCAAACTTGAATCTCGTCCATGACTTTACTGCTCTACATACATATTAAGCTACACCAATGTAGTACCTTCAGACCCTTCTCAATATCCTTGATATTTTAGGTTTTTGTAACATTATATTGCCGCCTATCACACAAAATTTGTTGCTTTCAAATTCTTATTATTATGTCAGTAAGTTGGTCTATCGTAATTTTAATTAATACATGTATTGTATTAATAAAATTGTATACTTATAAGTTACACTACTACTGTATTTAACTATAGATTTTTTTTAATAACTTGACATCGCAATTCCTAATTCAACTATCTAGTACAGTCGTGTTGCAAGTTGCAAGGGTAAAAATATGGTGTTTCTAGACAAAATTACGGTGAATGTACGTATGTTTAAGAGGAAAAAAACAAAATTTTGAACCAAATCAAGTCAATCAAAGTAATAATTGCTTTTTTTTAATAAATAATAAAGAAAATTAATTTAATTAAAAATAACGTGAAATATCAAACTCAAAACCATTAAAATATCTCTCACTATTACTTTGAAATTACGATAAGATATTTTAAATTATGAGCTTGAAAACTAAATAATCCCTAGATTTAAATGTTTACTACGTATTAATAATGCGTCGTAAGTAAAATAAAACAACGTAGTAAATTGTACGTCACAGTCCTTCCTATATTAAGGATGCCCTAAATAAGGACGAGAATAGATTGTGGTTATAAACTTTAAGATATTGGAGATTCCCCAGTAGCTCTTGGCAACCAAGTGTGCTGTCATTGCGAAAAAACGTAAAGTTGAATGAAAAATGAAGCAAAGGGTACATTGTAGCACGAGTGTCTCCATTCATATACACGGTAATTACCGTAGATGCACCGTTACCTGGTTTTTATTTACCGTCAAGGTGATAACGTATTACCGTATTACGATTAAGCAATACGTTATTACAAATACTTCATCATTAAATGAATCTTACGGCCGGTTTCTAAAACAGTGATCATCGTGGATGTTAACTAATCAGCTGTCAAGTGGCTTTTTAAATTTCATATGAGTTGCCAAAAGAATTGAGAATGATCTTCTTAATGATCGGAATGATGGCCAGTGGCGGGCACCGAACAAGTGGCAAATCCGGTCAACAGTGCCATTTTTCCGCGGACGAGTCAAATGGACGAGCAGCTTTGGAAAATACGTGCAATTTTGTTGCCTTTTGCCGACAACCGTAATAATCTGACTGTTTATACTACGGCAAGAGTAAACAGTCAAATTAGAACAGTTAGACTGTATACAATATTCGCTATGCAGTGGATATATTCCAGTTTACAGTTAATATAAAAAGTACGACAATTGAATTAGTAATGAAAATATGGTATATCCTTTTCATACTATATTATTATTCTTTCGTACTATAATATTGGCTACGATACGCAGTACGATACTATATATTATAGTATGGGTGGCAACCCTAGATATATGTATGAATGATACAACAGATGGCAGCATATAGCCATAGTGTCGGACGTCGGTATTATTTTTTATTTAACGGATACTCTTATGGTGTTTAAATAAAAAAAGACTCATATTTAATTATCACGCTTTGAATTTTAAGTTAACTGGAAAAAAGGACCCATAAATTGTGTACCAGTATATTGGTCCTTGTACGCCATTTTGCGTCGCAATTGAGAGTTATTATTATGATGTAACTCTCTTTCTTACATTTGTGTTTGTCATAAGCGTAAATGAATAAGCTGTAAATTCACTCGCTTTCTCCTTCTCATACATACATAAATAGTATCTATAGTATATTCTTACTACGTAGGTTGTAGGTACAAAATTTTATGCGAAAGATTTGTAAACATGGAGGCCAAGCGATGTAAAGGCTTTACAAGCAGAGTGTTTCTATAGTAATCTGCTTTTATTTTTGCATTAAAGGAAGTTTACAAGTGGTTAGTATTAAAAAGTAATTATGCTATAAACGAAAACAATGATAACCTTATTGTAAGTCTCAAAGTATTACTAGTATGCAAACGTATGCATTTATTTGGCGCCAATGTTCTAAAAACCGTTAATACAGTCATTTCACACATAAATCAAAAAAGACGCTTTTTATTTTATACACTCGAGTCTATAAAGTATTTTAATCAAAGTGAAGTTAAAATCGACATCATGAAATAAAACTGGTCTTTCGAGTGTCGTCAGATCTGTCATCCGAGAAATTGGTCTAAAGAGAAAACGCTATTTTAATACAAATACAAAAGAACATCACGGATTTGTGTAGGAGTAATAACTTACCCGGGTATTTTTTTTTCAGAACATTATTGAATATAAACGAAATACCCACATATTATTGAAATGAAGAAATTCATTAGTTTACCATTGGAAACATCTTGACTAATCTGCAGAGTAAGTAGCTGTTGTAACTAAATCCTTATATTATTGTAATGTTTAAATTATAAATATTTGTACAATAGTTTTTAATTAAAGAAAAGATGGAAAAACATCTGCTATTAAAATGACTCATATAGTTATGTAAATAAGAATGTGAGACGTCATAAAACGAGTAGAGAAATTGTGAAATTTTAATTTCATTTAAAAATCAGTGAACTTGTGTGTCTACAAAAATTATGCCATTTACAGTGACTAAGTCTTCTTTTTGGAAATATGTCAATATTATTAGTATTATGTGTACTAATTAAATATTTATTTTATTTTTCCTATTTTTGAAATTGTTTCAGAAATGGGCACAGAGTTGCCAAAAACTCATGATTCAAGTGGTGGTACTGATTCCAATTCTGATTCAGAGGTTAGTATTGGTTATGTTTACAGTATTTGATATTGATTGTATTATTTGTAAGGGTTATGGTTTCAATAATATGGTTTATTGTAGCTCAGTGAATACACATTATAGAGCATATATGTTTGAACTATATGCACTAAGGTTCTAGTGTATTTTTTGTTATTATTGTCTTGTTCAAAATATTGTACAATTCTATTGCCACAGTGTATAAATTTCATCAAGAAATGAGTGAAAATATTTATTTATGGTATTCCTGCATGCTAATATACCGACAGGTATAACTTATAATTCAAGAATATCTGGATGCAACTGAAATATGAATTAGTGGTAGGTAGTAGTGGATGAGAGAGAAATCAATCATTAAATTTAATATTCTTTATCTTTACTGATAGAATCTGATAGAACATAATTTGTTCAATTTTTAAATTCTATAAAAATTTATTTATTAAAATTGTTTTGAACAATAAGTGGATAAATTAATGTAGTACAGTTTATTTGAACTAATGATTTGTTATTATTATTCAATTGACCATAACAATACATGTTTTTTATATAAATAGGGAATTCTTATTTACACAAATAGCTTTTGTCACATTTTTCTTACGAATATTTAAAAAAAAATACAATGTTGAGACTAATTTTTTGATTTATCAAAGATAATCTTTTTGACTCATAGAAGTTATCTAGAATACGGCTGCTGGTGATAAGAGGACTGCACCACTAGGTTTATTGTGTTCTACATTGTTCTGAATAAAGACATGTATTTATTTTATGAATTCTTATTAAGTTTAAACATGTAATGCTTATGGGTATCCGGTTAAAAATCAAGTGATAATATGAAATGTTTATATTAAGATTAAATGAACTATAATAGTTCAAATCTAATATAGAAAAATATATTTGTACTTATATTGAAGTTCAATATTTTTGTTATTTCAGAACAGTAGCAGTAGCGACTCTTCAGGAAGTGACTGGCAATGTTCCGGGCCTAAACAGAGCTCTGTATGTAAACCACACTTCTCTGTAACTTCTTGTGATACGGGATTAAAGCTTAAAATCGCCGCTATTCCGCCTCGTAAAGTTTCACCTAAAAAGATTGTTAGGCCAGTGGCTAAGAAAAAACCTGAAGAAGATTCAAAAAGCGCTGTTACAAAAGATAAAGTGGGTGTGAAAAAGTCCCAGTTATCAGACACAAGTTCTAGTTCAGAGTCTTGTAGTAAATGCTCAAGTGACTCTTCCAGTGATGATGATTTACCTCTTAAAGCAGTCAAAAAAACTTTGCCTACTAAGTGTTCACCACAAAAGGGAACATTACAAAAGGGTAGGAATGTTACTGTGAAGAGTGAGAGTGACGAACATAGACTTTCTAGTGATGATGTTAAAGATGTATCCAAAAAGGATAAGGACAAGTCAGGTGTTTTTAAGGTGAACAGTAATGTGAAAAAAAATAAAAGTGAAGACTCTAATCAAGCTTCACCTGTGAAACGGGGACAGGGGCGACAACGGTCAAAGGTAAGCCTTGTGATCAGCTCATAGTTTTTTCACAAAAGAGCGTCTATAAAATTAAAATGCCCGAAACGTGTGATTGTATAACTGCATTCAAAATATCTCTTTATTGACAAAATAGAATTACTATAAAAACTTACCAAATGAAAACTCATTAGCAAAAATATTAAATAAATAGCTAAATAATTATTTCATGCAAGGTTTAATGAGAACCTACTTGTTGCTTCCCTGCCTTTACTTACTTACTTACTTGGCTGGCTCAGCGACCCAAAGAGGATCTTGGCCTCCGACACGAAAAGACGCCACTGCTCTCTATTCTGGGCTGTTTCTTGCCAATTGGCTGATTGGAGAACTCTCAGATCTTTATGGACTTCGTCTTTCCAGCGATATCTGGGGCGACCAACAGGACGCTTCCCTTTTGGTTGCCCCATATATGCTCTCTTGACTGCACGATCCTCCCCCATCCTTTCCAAGTGGCCGAGCCAACGCAGTCTCGCGGCTTTCGTTTCGAAATACGATCCCTGCCTTTACGCGGTATAAATATGTGACACATAATTTATTCTCAATCTCTGATACCTTGGTTAAGATAAAGGTGTTATTATTAACTTTATGTGTTAAGCGAACACATAAAGTTAATAATAACACCTTTATCACCATTATGTGAGAGTATGCCTGTGTTTGATAGCAATTATGTAATAATTTCATAAATATTGAAATGGATTTAATGGCATTAGTGCCTTACATCATTGGATAGTATCAGTTTATAATTTTACTATAACTCTGATAGTGCAGTTGGATAACAGCATACCTATTATTCACAGGTCAAAATATAAAGTCTTTAAAAATCATTTCATTCTATTGTGTTTAATAACAATATGTGATAGGATGTAGTAGAGATAGAAATTCCTCATTACATTAGTTAGACCTAATTGAAATGCTAACTGAATAGTTCAGCTTTGCGATCTTAATTATATGCAACCTGTTGTACAGTTTACTTTCATAACTCATACTTCTTTTATATCACATGGCTGTGGTGTTTTGCTGGTATGTTAATTTAACAAATATTGAATATAAAATGAAATCAAATGAACATAATTTAGCAAGTACTGATAACTTTGATCAGTCTATACTTTGGTGCATTCATGTCATTGCATACTTTTAAAATAATAATACTTCTGTACATGTCGTGTGGTGTCGGCGTAAGAATAAGCCACCCCATCTCATCCCGTGGGTGTCGTAAGAGGCGACTAAGGGATAAGCCACAAACATCCGGTGGCCTCCGATAGATGGCGGGATAACCATCCTAACTCTCCAGACCCAAATATCCAGGCCAATAACGGGCAGCAGCGTTTAAGGTGCGAGGTGTCTGGAAGAACTGCGGCGGCCAACCCGCTCGCCAAGCGTGGCAACTATGGCAAAAACCCGTCATATATAGTAGACCAAAGGTGTACGGCCCCAAGTCCCCGGCGGCCCTGTTATTCCTGGCTACGTTAGCGGTCATGGTAACGCCAGGGCAGGGGGTGCTAAGAATCTCCGGCTAAGATTCGGCTACCAACGACGGCGACTGGACCTGGCAACATACAACGTAAGAACATTGAGGTCTGACGACAGGATAACAGAGCTGGAAGAAGAGGTAAGCAGGCTGCGTTGGGATATAATAGGATTATCTGAAGTTCGAAGACAGGGGGAGGACACCTTGAATCCGGCAACCTGTTTTACCACCGGGAGGGCGACCAACTGTCACAAGGAGGTGTCGGATTTATTGTCCACAAGTCTCTCATTAACAACGTTGTTAAAATCGAGGGTGTGTCGTCGAGGGTTGCGTACCTTATACTCAGAATATCCAAAAGGTATTCGCTGAAGGTCATACAGGTATACACACCAACGTCGACACATCCCGATGATGAGGTGGAGGCAATGTATGAGGATATATCACGAGCCATACATTCCTCCAAAACTCAGTACATGGTGTTAATGGGAGACTTCAACGCAAAGCTAGGCAAAAGGAAAGACGATGAGCTGAGAGTAGGAAGTTTTGGAATAGGGCAATGGAACCCAAGGGGCAGCAGCTGGCTGACTTTATGGAGAAGGAGGGATTCTTTATGATGAACTCTTTCTTCAAAAAGCAGCCCCACAGAAAGTGGACCTGGATTAGCCCCGATGGTTCTGTAAAAAACGAGATAGACTTCATTATGACGCACAAACAGCAAATATTCAATGATGTCTCTGTGATCACAAGGGTGTAGACCGGCAGTGATCACCGTTTAGTGAGAGGCACATTGAATATTAACATTAGGCTGGAAAGATCTCGTCTGTTGAAGTCCACACGCCGACCATCTCGTGCCCATATCCAGAACTCCGAAAGCTTTTAAGCTCGAGCTGCATAATCGTTTCCAATGCCTAGAAAATTGCAGCACGGTGGACGATATTAATGCCAAGCTCGTGGAAACTGGCCATGTTAAATAAAAAACCTCTCAAACACCTCCCAAAAACTCTCTGGTCACACTCTCAACCTCTTGGGAAAAAGACGTGAGATGCGGTTGCAGTCTTTAACTGACATGTCGGACTACAGGTGGCTAAATAGGCAGATCTCCAAACACATGCGGCGAGACTTACGCAACTTCAATACAGCTCGTATTGAGGGAGCTATAGAGCGGAACCTAGGATCAAAAGTCTTCGCCAGAGATCGCTATCGGACAAAGCCAACTAAGTTGAAGACTGACAGCGGTGCTATCATCTCCAGTAGACCAGAAGTTTTGAGTGAGATAGAGAGGTTCTATGGACAGCTGCACACATCGTCGTTGGAGCCACACACATGTGAGTAACGACCCAAGAGCAAAGCTTATCCGACACTATTCCGAAAGCTATCCCGGACGTCAGTCTGAGCGAGATTAGAATGGCTCTTGACCACCTTAAGAATAGCAAAGCATCGGGAAAGGACGGAATTACAACAGAGCTTCTGAAAGCGGTACTTGTAGTCCTTCAGAGGCTCTTTAATTCCGTCCTTCAGGGTGGTGCCACACCAGAGGCGTGGAACAGAAGTGTTGTGGTGCTGTTCTTCAAGAAAGGCGATAACGCTCTCTTAAAGAACTATAGACCGCTATCCCTTCTGAGCCGCGTCTATGTACTGTTCTCAAGAGTCATCTTGAATCGTCTCGTAACTATCGACTCGACGACTTCCAGCCTCCCGAACAAGCCGGATTCCGAAAAGGCTTCAGTACCATAGACCATATACACACCTTGCGGCAGATTATACAGAAGACCGAAGAGTATAATCTGCCATTGTGCCTAGCGTATGTGGACTATGGGAAAGTCTTCGATTCTGTCGAAATTTGGGTGGTAATCCAGGCTCTTCAGCGGTGCCAAATTGACTGTCGGTATATCTAGGTGCTGAAGTGTTTGTATAACAAGGCTACGATGTCCGTCCAAGTACAGTCCAGTAGTACAAAACCTATCCAACTGCAGAAGGGTGTAATACAGGGTGATGTCATATCCCGGAAACTCTTCACCGCTGCGTTGGAAGATGTTTTCAAGCTTCTGGACTGGAAAGGACGAGGTATTAACATCAATGGCGAATACATCACCCACCTTCGATTTGCCGACGATATAGTCATCGTTGCAGAATCGCTGGAGGACTTTGGTACTATGCTCAATGATCTCAACAGTGTCTCCCAACGGGTGGGCCTTAAGATGAACATGGACAAGACGAAGATCATATCTAATGTCCATGTCACGCCAATACCGGTTGTTGTTGGGAGCACTGAGCTTGAAGTTGTTGACGAGTACATTTACCTAGGACAGTTAGTCCGGCTAGGTAAGTCTAACTTCGACGCAGAGGTCAATCGGCGAATCCAACTCGGACGGGCAGCATTCGGGAAACTACGGCAAATCTTCTCGTCAAATATATCTCAATGTTTGAATACTAAAGTCTTCAATCAATGTGTGTTGCCAGTGATGACCTACGGAACCGAGACGTGGTCCTTCACTGCTGGCCGTATGAGGAAGCTCAAAGTCGCTCAGCGAGCTATGGAGCGGGCTATGCTCGGTATTTCTCTGCATGATAGAGTTCGTAACGAAGACATCCGCAGTAGAACCAAAGTAGCCGACATAGCTCAGAAGATTAGCAAGCTGAAGTGGCGATGGGCCGGCCATATAGCTCGTAGAACCGATAACCGTTGGGGAAGAAAGGTTCTCGAGTGGCAGCCTCGTACTGGCCATCGCAGTGTGGGAGGACCCCCCACTAGATGGAGTGACGACCTGTGCAAATGTGCGGGAAGTCTATGGATGCAGGTGGCTCAGGATCGTACTTCATGGCAGTCTATGGGGGAGGCCTATATTCAGCAGTGGACTCAAACAGTCTGAAATGATGATGATGATGATGAAATAAAAGTAATTTTTCCATCAACTTCAAAGACGGCATTGATTATTGTCATTGTTACCCATATGTGTGATTTAAATTTCCAGTATCGTCGATGATGTAGAATTACTAAAGTTAATCATAATCGATTGGATTAAAAATACCTATTTTACACCTGTCACCTCTCTTGAAGTTTTCTACCATTTCTCTTTGCTCAGCTATGAGAACATATAAGCTTGTTAGGAACGTTAACTTATTTTTTAGTCATACTACTTGTGGCGCGTTTGGAAAAAAATTATGTAAGTTCAATTTTTAAGATGCGTGAGGACTCCGACACCGACATGATGAAGTTAGTCGCTTTGCAACTATGTTCAAGGTATTACCATGGCTACCAAACCAATAACAACTTTGACATTAAGGTAAATATTATTAGTTATTTAATTAAACCGTTACATATCCATTAGATTTAATGTCTTTTTGACAAACAAAGACTACTGGTATAACTGGGATAAAATTTTTTGTTATTTTCTTTTGTTACAAAATCGGTTCACTCAGTCGAAAGTTCTGAGGTAACAAACATAAAAAAAAAGTATAGTGGAATTGAGAACCTGCTTTTTTCCTCCTTTTTTGAAGGTTTGAAACATGATTTGACTTTGTTGACACCAAAGCAAAGAGTAGTGACCAACGGCTTTGAATCAACTTTTTATTTTTCATCCTCTGGGGTTCCACAGGGATCGCACCTGGGACCAATATTATTTTTGGTATTTATTAACGATATCACGGAATGCATCAAATATAGCAAGTGCTCACTTTACGCGGACGATTTAAAACTATATAAGCGCATTAAAATTAGCGATGACGCATTAAAACTACAATTAGACCTAAACTCAATCCAAGAATGGTGTCGGAAAAACAGAATGGTATTAAATGTCTACAAATGTTACCACATAAAATTTACGCGTAATAAGAATATCATATCTTCTCAGTACAGATTAAATAACACGATTCTCCAAGAAGTTAATGTTATCCGAGATCTTGGGATACTTTTGGACTCAAGACTATCTTTCATAAATCACATCGACCACATAGTTGGGAATGCATACAAATCACTGGGATTTATTAGGAGGGCACGCAGGGAATTCCAGAGTACGATTCCTTTAAAAATACTCTATAATGCTTACGTACGCAGCACGCTAGAATACCCATCTCCTGTTTGGAACCCTTTATATAAGTGCCATATTAACCGAATTGAGCGTATTCAGAAAAAAATTACAACTTATCTAAGTTTTAAAGATAAGAAATGCCTTCGCTCTTCCAATTATCAAAGTAAAATAAACTATTTTAATCTGGAATCTTTAGAAAAACGTAGAAATTCAAATGATCTCTTATTTTTACATAATGTTATAAATGGCAAAATAGTCGTCCCTGAGATATTATCTGAGTTAGGTTTAAAAGTTCCACGAAATTCTCTTGTTCGAGCGAGTAAAAACAATAAAACGTTTTGGATTGTAAGTAGCCGTACAAATCTTGGCTGTAATTCACCCATCAACCGCATGTTTCCAGTTATAACACAATTGAATGCAGGAACCAAGCAATTGACATATTCCATAATTCTAATTCAGAACTCAAAAAACTACATAGACAGTTATGAATCGTCCGAATAATATTTGTAATGTTTTTATATGTTTATGTTAATAAGTTTATGTTACCTCTTTACATAAGTTATTACATTTTATAGTTTCTATATTAGTTTCTTGTACAGCACGTATCTATTTACTATTCGTGAATGAGGTGTACGCCTGTTATTGATGTGTTCATATGATAATTTAATTATGTGTACTTCTAACCTTTTATTGTACCTTGAACATGTTTTTGGTGTACCTTTTATAAATAAATAAAAAATAATAAAATAAAACCGAAATTGTTGAATTGACTTCTTCATCATCGTTACATTCATCCACGTAGTTCTTTCTTCAATTTTGGGAATAATAATCAGTAGGGGCTAGGTCAGGACTGTGGGATGGCCGGTGGGTGTTGCAGTTGTTCGAAGCCGTATCGATGAACAGACGCAGTCGCAACTCGATTGGTGTGCACGGGTGTGTTGTTTTGCAAAAGGAGCACGCTCTTTCCCAATTATCCTGTTCTTTTTTTCTTGATAGACTCCTTTAAACCTTCTAATAAGGAAGCGTAGTATTGGCCCGTAATCGTGATACCTCGTTCTTATATTATAATCAATCAGTAAGATACCTTCTAAATCCCAAAAGATCATCGCTATGATTTTCCCAGCCGATTGCGACACCCTGTACTTTTTGAGAGGGGTCTATTTTATGCCACTGCATCGACTTCTGCTTTGATTCAGGTTCGTAGTGGTGATCTCAAGTTTCATCTACTGTAACGATCCGGGCTATAACTTCTTCTTTATTGTTTTCACAGAGCTCTTTAAAACTGGCGATGCTCACGCCACGCTCGGGTTTTTGGAGCGTAAGCATTCTCGGAATCCATCATGCACTGACATTAGCCATCCCAAGATGATTATGTAGGATGGTTAAAATGGTCTTTTCAGTACTCCAACCATTGCTGCTAGCTGCTCCTTCTTCAGTCGGACGTCTTTCAATACAATGTTTTCTACTTTCTCGATGATTTCTGGAGTGGTGTCGTCAATTGGCCGTCCGGAGTAATGGTCATCTTCAATGGTCTTACTTAAAAAGGCCATGCCACTTTTAAACCATGGTTTTAATAGGGGCAGAGTCCCTGTAAACTGCTAACATCTCTTAGAAAATGGTTTCATATGATTTTCCCAGTTTGGTAAGGAACTTAATGACGGCGCGGTATTCAATTTTGTCCATAGTGGCTGATTTCTTCCCGATTGACTTGTTCACTGGTCGATAATTCAAAGGTTAATGATGATAACCCGATTAGATTGAAAATTGGTATTTACATCCTTAATGAGCAGTTCTGCTACCTGTATTAATTAAACGACCCCCACCAATCCCTTCAATCCGCGAACTTTTTGACCGCCCCTAGTACAGTACACACATATATTTTTTTTACTTTTAACTTTTTTTTACCTCATGCCGGTCTTTCGTGAGGTTGCGCTTCTTGCTCGTTCGAGCTGGCCTATCTTTCTATAGGAGCATGTATGTTCAGTTGCAACAGGTCTTTGTCTACCACAGTAAAATTGAATAAGTGCTGGTGTTTTTACTATTGATAGATATTTATAATTATCTAGTGCCATGTGTAGCTTGAATACTACTAAATATGCATTGCGTTGAACGTCTGTTACAATGAAAGGATTTTTTTTATTCGTAACAAACAATATTGTTCGTAGGGATGTCCCAAAAGAATTCAACATTAATACCTTTGCGGGTAATAAAAAGATCTCTTTATTCTTGTTAACTCGTCGAACTCGACGCGGTGGCCAATCCCTGCGCTCGATCTTTTTATTTATCGCTGAATATTATGATACGAGGACAATGAGTTATATTCAATTCATATTGAAATATTTCGTATTGTATCAGCTATAGGGGTGCGCTTGAACAAGGTGATGGAGACTTGTAACCCTTTTCTGACAGAATGACGGTAGGGTGTTTAGGTGCGAGCCCCATAACATCATATATTATGGAGCAGAATGAAACGTATGACGTGTCTTAAATACACGTTGCGTATTTGTAAACGTCCATTACTTTCGGCTTACCAAAAATAGTTGAAAGATGGTAAATCCTAAATGTAGTCTGGTTATATAATTTATATCTTTTCGTGTGTACTACATATTATTATTTTCAAACAAAATATCCTGAAATAACAAAGTTTTTTTTTCTAAAACAGTATCGACTCCTGAGCGAACATTGTTAAGGGTCGTTTTACAATTACATATTGAACGTAAAAAAACCCAGAACCAGAATATTTCTTTTAGCTAACAAATACTTATCCTGGGTGAGAATCGCACCTAAGTTGTACCTGCAGTAACTGTGCTATCATAAACAAACAAGTACATTTTTATGTATCTCCGGAGTTCAAGGTGAACTAAACCGAACCCAGTGTAAAAATTAATTTTAAAATAATTTTATTAGTAACGGAGTTCAAACATATATGGATAGTTAAAATTGGAGTACTTTTTGTAATATTAAAATAACGATATACACATAAAAATAACGATGTAGACACGGTACAAAAACATTTTATTTTATAATTTTTGTCTGTCTGATTGTTCCGGCTAATCACTGTAACGGCCGGACCGATTTTGACGGGACTTTCACGGGCAGATAGCTGATGTAATAATGTGTAACTTAGGCTACTTTTATCTTAGAAATTTAATTTATTTTAAATTATACGCGGACGAAGTCGCGGGCACACAGCTAGTAAAAAATAGAACTGAATTAAGAAATGAATCTGAATTACACATTGGCAACACCGGCTGTTAAAATTAAAAAAAAAATATTGTATTACTTCCAGCAATTTTCTTAGTGTTGTTAAGTAAAATATAACCTTCCCACGTATGTTCTTCGTTCTTTGAATGATGGCTAAGGACTCTTATTGGGGTTAAAAAGTCACTACCGCATACTTTGTTCAGTACTTGCGATAGGCTCACTGTTTATCGTGTTAGCAAAGTAATAAACTTAACATAGGTAAGTGGTTTGTACTAGTCCTACCTGTTTTTTTATCTTCTAGAGTTTTAGTCTAACAGTACTGTTTCGGACTGATTGTTTGGTATTTATCAATTTTTGTCATTAACTTAAGATTGAGGAATTAAAGGTGCTGCATTGATTATTTATCAGAATAGTAAGATCAATAATGAATAAAAGTTTCAATATGAAGCAGTAGGTCAACTGTGCGTCTTCAATGTATTTTTAATGGTAACGTCATTAACCCTTTAGGACCATGATGAAATGACTAAAAGCGAGGATTCGTCCCAACAGATCGGTGATAAGGAAAGGAGTACACAGCAAAGGTGTGCCGAGTCAATGGACTTTTTTTTATTTTTTTTTAAAATATTTTTAGGACACATTTTTACACAACGTTCTCTAGTCCCAAACTAAGCAACGCTTGTACTATGGGTACTAGATAACTGATAAACAAACTTTTCTTTTGTAAATAAATACATATTACACATATACAGCGTGTCGTTACCATCGCGACAATAAATGAACACACATATAGGGGATAAGTTTTTAAAGTTGTATTAAACATTTAAATTCTTTAAACATCAATATTTACAGATTTATTAAATTTTCCAAAACAAAGAATTTTAGAACACCCTTACCTATAAAAGCGTAACGTGAAGTTCATTTGTAAAGGTCACAAAGCATATGAATGGGTTGAATGAATTTAAAAGAGACAAAACATACTGTTAGAAAGAGAGGCTTGTAATGCGACGTTGTGGCGCGAGTTGTATAGGATGTTACAAATTTTGTTTTTTTTTTTACTTAATTAGTTTGTTTGAAAAATATTTTTTTTAATTATGGATTTTGTTTAACGTTAATATTTTTTTATGATTATTGGCAAGTAGCGTTAGACGTGTGTTCATTTTTTGTCGCGATGGTAACGACACGCTGTATAAACACCCAGACACTAGAAAAACACTATGTCCATCACACAATATTTTTCCAGTGGAGATCGAACCCACACCCTCTGGCGCAGGAGGCAGTTACACTTCCCACTACGCAATTCGGATCGTCCTACCAACCCAATAAATACTAGAGGGCGGCCAGAACTCGCGTCCCAGATAGCTATTTTTGCGCCGTACCTATACTCAAACGAGGCGTGCTCGAGATTTGGATCAATCGAACTTGCGTCAATTATTCTACAACGTTTAATTTATGCGTTCGTAACGCGCCTCACTCATTGTGTGTTCGCGTTTACGGGCTTTATTTAATTCGTACTTATTGTTTGAACTGTTGCGATATATCGTTAAATTTTCGCAGACAAAGCATAAAACTAACAAGACGTATTGCGAAAAATTGATGTTAAATTTGTGTCAGATATTTTGACGACTGATTTTGTTTAATTCCTGCAATACTCTTTGAAGTGTTTTTTCGTTTAAAAATTTTTTTTTTGACCTAGCAGTGTGTAACTTATTGTTACTGCTATATTGTTTACAATAACATTTTATTAATTAATATAATTCTAAGTTTTAGCTAAGGCGTTTCACTTGATGCGTCAAAACTCATATATACTTAGATATTGATTTCTTCTCAAATATATGATATATCGAGTCTATTGGGTATTCCATATTGCGAACGAGATTAACAATTCCACGAAACCGAAATTTGTTTATCGCAAACCGTCTGGAAAGAGAAATATTGTCTGTAATCCCCCGCTCAAGTCGCGACAACCGTCTTCAGTCAAAACCCACGCGCCGTGGGATGTTTACGCCGTTTTGCGATTCGGATCGATCGCCGTAGATTTAGTGCTGTATCGGCTCGTATAGGCGTGTGACGTTTTAGTCCACGGGACGCGCTTGGCTCTCGGCCCTGGTGTAGTCGACTTCGGCCTGGATTTCCGCCGTGCATTTAATTAAGGCGAGGGCGGGCGCGTTAGGCTCGCGTGCGGCCGTGCACTTCCGGCACCACCGCGGGGGGGCGCTGCGCTTTTCCCGCGGCGCGAATCGCATGGGGTGGGTGGGGGGGAGGAAAACGCTAAAGGGGCATTTGGAATTTTTCACGTGCAACTGGTTTGATAGCGCGCCGCCGCGGTGGTGGGGGCCGCGGGCGAGGCGCGCCGTCCATTAACGGGCCCGCGGTGAGGCGCGCGCGCGTCCCACAGAGCGATCGCGCCGCGTGTTGCGTCCGCTCGCGCGCGATCGTGTGTGTTTGTGTGTGTCTGTGTGTGTTTCACCCGATCCACGGTTCCAGTGCCGGCCCGGGTAGCGTATTGCGTATTGCGACAGGTCGTCCATCGGCACGGATCAGTGAATACGCGAAAGCGCGCGAACGATTTCGTCTAATGAGAACGCGGAGGCTGATAAGCGCGCGCGGGGCGGGGAACGCCCGCCAAATTTCTCTTATCAGCGGCGCTCCGCTCAGGGTCGCACGTAATCAGCGGCCGCGGCAGTGATGTCGATCGGATAGTGCATAATCGAAAATCCTGCGTGCAATTGCCACCTTAATAATTCGTCTTTAAATTTAACAGTTTTTGAAACGCGTTGGAATTTTTCAGTGTTTGTTGCTTTTGGACTTTGGCTCGACGAGATGCGGCCTTGTGAAATTCTTCAGTGATAAACATTCTCTAATAATAACTTTCGCAGCCTGTGTGACATTATAACAATCGCGAAACGGCGAAAAGATAAAGATAGTGCCCTGAACAATTCGCCGATTGTTTACAAACATCGCTGCGGTTCCAGCGGGGCGTCCGCGAATGTGGCCCGCGACCTAGTTGTTGGAGGATGAAACTTTATAAATAGCTAGTGACGTGTCCAGTTTGTGTCGACCCGTGTTCGCGCGTTGTGAGGTGATCAGTGCGGTGCGGTGATACCGTCGGGTGATGGCATGATGCGGCACGCGGCCAATCCCGCCGCCTGGACGGCTCCCGGCGAGGTCTGGGAGTACGTGAGCCAGCTAGTCACCTCGTACCACGACCAGCACGACTGCCAGGTGAATATCCTAGCGAACGCGTTCCGCCTTAGACCGCACCACCGCCGACGTCTCGTGACCTTTGGCCAAACCACCGCTGAATCGTACATTGGAATGTGTTTGCGAATTTTTTTTTGTCTTAGATATTCGCGCGATGCGAAGTACTCGGTAGGATTTTTATATTTTTTTCTCAATGTACCAATAATGTTAGTAATCGAAGCTTGTAAGTAAATTGCATTGGTTAAACAGTAACGGTTTTTTACCGAAACTGTAAGCATACGCCAGGGAAGTTTATTTCTTAATAAGCTTTAAAATTATCTTCTCTATCAAATTCCTTTCAAATTATCTTCGCTCACAGGTTTAGTTTTTTTTTTTTCGCTTGGGAAATGTCATCCGTTCGGTGAGGTTCTCATGTTTTTTCGACCGAAAGAAAATATTACCAAATTAAACGGGTATGATAACGAAGTAATTGTTCTAACTAAGCGGATCATGTTCCTTTATAGAGCAACAACAAAACAAGTCCAGTCGTTACTTTGATATAAAATGTACACGGGCACTGAAAACCATCGACAATTTTTTTCTGTCTATGGGCCTTAACGCCGTACCATAAATACCATTCATGTTAAAGTGCGTGCACGTTATACGACCTCGACGAAGTAATATAAAGAACATTCTATAACTTCAAGTCGTTTTGATATCCTTTTGCACTTTTTATATACAATAAATAAAAATATCTTAATAAGTTAATATGTAAAAAAAATATGGATTTTCAAATTGACTGATTCCTGAGTAGGTACTGCTTTATTTATAACAATAATAATTGCATATTTTTATGAATTGATTGAAAATATATTACGAAATTAATCATTAATTCTTTCCATCGTTCAATATACGCTAATATAAAGGTATATTGTTGTATGAGGGCGTTGAGTCGCTTTAAACGGAACGAGCGTTAATAAACAATAAATTGAGATATTGTATACTCTTGCTTAGTTGACGATTGTATATAATCAATTAAAATGAGGTGTGAGTTCGATACAACGAAGCACACCTATATGGATGCATAAAATATAAATATGGTAACCGTGATATTGTAAAGTTATCAAATCCATTCTCTATTCTATATTTCATCGTGTCCAATTGTTTATATCTCATTTAGCAGCGGTTTGGTTTTTCAACGCGCACTTTATTAACGTATTATACTTCAGTGCCCACTACTCTAGATCCTAGAACATATCCACGCCGAGAGTGTCGCGTGCCAGACGTGCCTTGTGTAAATATTTGTCAACCGCAGCGCGCTACGTGGGTATTGGTCCATGGCCATGGCGCATTCGATGTTACATCTTTCTGGCGTGATTCCAATATTTCTCAAATCGGCCATAGCGTCTCATCAAAGGTGAGATGTTCTGCCAAAGCCGAAGAACGAAGTCGTGCCACCATACCCTCGGCTGAAACAGATTTACATTAGCACTTTATTCTGAGGAACTCCCTAAAAACCATAAGAAATAAAAGTAAAGTAACAGCCTGTATATGTCCCACTGCCGAGCAAAGGCCTGCTCTATAAAGAGGATGTTACGGCATTGTTCACCACGCGACCTCTACGGATTGGCGGACTTCACATATCTTCGAAATATTTTTTTGTTTATTGTACAGGCGCTTGCATTTAATATAAATACATCATATTATGTGTACAAATTACCTGATAATGTGATTGAATATAGGTTTTCCTTTAGATAAAGTTTTAATAAGTCATAACTTCCCCACCTTTCTAACAATTTACAGCGTTCATGATCGCGTAAATATAAGAAATATATAGTAAGAAGAGATTGTACATAAGAAATGGTCAAGAAAAACCTTTCCGTTTCCTTTAAAAAAATATTTTTCTTTTTTAAACATTGCCCTTATTTCAGGATAACATTATCCTGTGTTGTAAGGACGTTTTACAAACATAAATTTTACGTGGATAAACACCCAGATGCGAAACAAATATATGTGGGTCACACAAATAGTTGTCCCGTGTGGAAATCGAATCCACGACCCCCGTCGCTGAAGCCAATGCGCCACGGAGTCATCAGTTATTAACACACCATATTTCTGATCCTAAGTATTGATTGGCTCATATTATAAAATATATACATAAATATGTATACTGGCCAAGTGCGAGTCGGATTCGCGCACGATGGGTATACCTACCGTAGGAGCCCCACTTAAATATTTTTCATTCTGTTTTTAGTATTTGTTGTAATAGCGGCAACAAAAATACATCATTTGAGAAAATTTCAACTGTCATATAGCATGGTGACAGGCGGACAGACAGACAGACCGACAGCGGATTATTAGTAGTAGGGTCCCCTTTTACCCTTTAGTTACGGAATCCTAAAAAGTGTCGATAATTCGGAATACCACATTGATATCTCCTAACGGTGTAAAGTATTGTTTTCACAACACAGATTACTGTTTACTCGTTCAAAACATAGTGGTTTCCTATCAAATCATGCTTACAACTTTGCAAAGAGACTTAAAATTAATGATTGATAAAAAAAAATGATCGTTCATTAAGTTCAGTCGCCAAGAGTTAAACGAACGGTTCAAGCGAATTGCACACCTCGGTCCAGACATAAAGAGAATACTCATCGATTATTTTTTATATAGCTCCGTTGGTACCGAAGATTCGGTCCGATAAAGATTGGACATTTAAAGAAATGTCTGCGAGCAAAAACTCCAAATACCTTACGTACGTGCGAAAGCTAGTCTACCGTTCGCAACGGACTGATGAAATAAATAATAAAAATAATAACACGGCTCCTGTACATTGAACCTATTTGCTGAGAGGTCGGTAATAAAGCCGACGTAATTGACGGATCGAACCGGCTTCGTTTGGCCGTGAAATTGTGATTGAGCGAGCGCGGCCGCGTGCTGTTCTTAGCGTGGAATGCGATCGCACTTTATGGGCTAAAACTAAATAATGGCGTCCGTCACTTTCATACGTTGCTCATTTAGGTTTACAGTGGCCGTTATAGACCAGCAACTTTTATACCGGAAATTTTCGTTGGTAAAGATAGCGCTCGCTTGTTTATTAATCGCCGTCAAAACAGCAAAGTTTTTTATGCGAGAAGCTGATGGGTGACTTGAATGTTCACATGATGTTAAGTGATAACCGCCGCCCATGAACATCTGCAGCAACCATGGAGTTGCAGAGACGTTGCTTTTAAAGAAGTAATGGACTCGTATAATGCTCCCACTTTCGGCTTTCTGTGAGGCCGTGGCACTGTCCTGGACGAGCCTGCCCATCGGTGTCACAGCAAAGACTGCCACCTGGTCATACTATATTCAGTGTTACCATTTGCAAATACCCTTTTTACATTACGCACACGTGGCGGCCCACTGCTGGACAAATGCGCCCACTGACCGCCCTCTCTGTATTTCGCCTTTCCCGTTATTTTATTGTGATGACATCAAGGTCACTACGCAAACTTCTTCTCTTCAACTCGCGATATGATTTTGTTATACAAATTAAAATATAACGTCAATCGCTAATTAAAGTTTTAACTGTATTAAATTATACGCTACCCAATTGTTATTTTAAATGATGCGATAAGTATGCGAACTGGTGATCCGTTGAAAGCAGTCTATAATTCGAGATAGAACGTTTGATTCCTCGGTATAATTATCGGGAATCAGCCACAGGGTACTTATAAACGATAAGACCACTGACGCGCCATTATTAATATGCTTTACTAATGAAACAGGAAGCGTAGCCCGGCGCATTTATTTGTTCCAGATTGCTACAGGTTCAAACCAGCATTTGCATAATAAATAAGTAAGAGATGTAAATTCTAGTTTCAATTTGTTTCTTAATCGAGTTTCGTTGACTTTGGCGTTGGTTTTGGAAGGTCGTGGGTTCGATTTCCACCCGGGACAAGCATTTATACGACTTACGGTCAACGGGCGTTTGTATTGAATATCTATTGTACGTATATTTGTTAGAGATATAGGACTGCTAAAACAGTGTTGGCTTATCTTTATGTGACTTGTGTGGAACGTTCTGTATCGGGAATCCGTCCCAAACTTTTTACCCTGGAAAATGTGTAGTGTAAAATTGTAAATTTAAATTAATTTAGGTATGCGATAGTATCACGGTTACGTAGTTAAAACTCGCGAAGATTGAATGACCATTTTCAACGGCGCTTGAGTCGCAGTTTTGACAGCAAAAAACTTTATTATCTATTAGGGTATCAAGAATATCGTAAAGTTTTATTTAACGTTGACCATCGCAAATAAAAGTTAGGAAAAAAATAGTAGTCGGATAAACCAGCGCGGTCTCGCATAAATTAAAAAAAAACCGGCGTCATTGATCGTTTCAAGGATATTTTAACGTAAATAATTTCAACGGCTCATTCGACATTCATTTAATTTGAAGTAACGTCTTTTTACTAAGAACTTGTTTTTTTTAAACGTGCAATTGCGTGGTCATCTTCTTTGTATCTTCTTTAAATAAATGGTAATTTTTTTGACGTAGATACACATTGTACGCAATAACAATTGCAAGTTTATTTTGTTAGTTATAATTTTACTATTTGACTAGCTGATATCCGCGACTTCTTCTGCGTTGCTTATTATATAAAGTATTTCGTGTTTTTTTAACTAGCGGAAAGAAAACACATCACTGTCGTTTTCTGACACATCATGTTGCTTATAAAAATCATTTTTTCTTACAACTTGAATAACCTTCCATTAAATGAAGATATCACAATATTTTGTTAGAAAGTGGCCTAAAAATAAAACTTTGAAGATTTAAATGTAATCTATCCAGCAGTTTTTCCATTTTAGATCATTATCATTTTATTTACATAGGAGATCAAAGTTGATACATACGCACGTTTAAAAATAAAATCTTTAAGAGAAAACGAAGACTTTATTGTTTTGTTTTGAGATCGTGACATGGAAGTTCGTAAAAAAACCTTTAGTGAACCAACTTATTCGCTTATTTATTTAAAAGTTATGGTTGCTTTGTGCCTTCTTATACACACACATATAGACACCCAATTAATGCAGTGCCATTGACGATATCTTCTGATCAAGACATTTGTCATCATCTTTAAAACAACTTTTTCCAAGGTAACAAGATCGTTATAAGAGAGATTAGTTGAGAGAGATCTGCCATTGAGCCCTGATTGATGCGCGGTGCCGATGCAGCCCTCACTCGATGTTATCTTGATTGAGGACATAAAACGAGATAACGGTACCTATTGGCTAATATACTACCCTACCCGTTCTCCTTATGTTGTACTAGTTCACAGATTAACTAAACGGGCCGATTTTAGAGTTTTAAGATGAGCTTTTATTAAGAGTCTTGGTTTTAACATATCGGCTTAAAGGCAGTGTAACATAACGCAATTACAATTTGATCGTTGGTGCTTACTCAACCGACGAAGATGACGAATGTCGGCGTGTTTGCCGATTTTTTTATTAAACTTTTATTTTTATCTCACATGAACACGATTATGCTCATGATTGATGAATGAGTTTTCGCAATGTTGTGTTGTGTTTATAAATATAAGCTATAAAGAAGAAACCTTGATCGTTACGTAAATTTTCAAGTTTATAGAGTCTTCTTAAGGTGCCTCTCCAACTAGTGGTTAGTTATCAGCTTGTTAAAGTCCTCCTCCTTTTTATCTTCGCGGAACAGCTTGGCCACTGTAGCTATCGCGGCCCGTTCTCCGATGATCATAATCACGACTTTTTCTTCCACCTTCTCTTCTGACATCTGTTTTACACCTTATTTTTGACTCGCTATTCCACTCTTCGTTCAGCGATGTACTAAAGTATTTACGTTTTGTTTTTTTTTTGTTAATAAACATTGCTCTTACGTTAAGATACTATTATCCTGTAAGGACGTTTTACAAACATTTCTTTAAAATAATTAATAATTGTTTAATAAATGTCCTAATGTCATAGCTAACCCGGACTACCGGCGGTCGGATTACGAGATCAGGAAACACCTAACCATCGTCATTATTGCCTATCGGGTACTGTCGCCAAATTCAACGCCACATAGTACGTCATGCACTACCGTTGAACGATGTATTTTAATCGTACAAATACAAGATTATTAGTTCAAGCTGCCACCGAGTCGTATCATGATGGAATTTATCGTCGAAACGTCGCTTTCATTAGCGGCTTCATTGCAATCGTGATGCAATTCGACTGGGCAGTTCTCGCGGGCAACATATACGCGGTTGCGTCGAGCGAGCTTAGCGTGCCGCCGTCAGCCCCTACGCTTGTTTGAGGAGCGCCGAACGCGCGCGGGCGCCCCGGCGGCCAAACCGGTCGCGCCCCGGCCGCCTCGGCTTTTGGCGACACCCGCAAAAAGCTCGCGCGCGACTCCCAATCGACGTAGGCCGACGGCCCAAACCGGTCGCCGGCGCAGCGTAGTGCAGCATCGAAGCAAACGTCTATTAGCCCGTTAGGGGTAGCATGCGCGCCTTGTGACGCTCTGCCGAGTTCCGGATTCGAGTGCGGGCCGATAGCACCGACTGATGGCTAATTAGTCTAGATTACATTTGCAGTACATTTGATATGGAAAAAGTACACTTTTAAGAAAGTGACAAACGAGCTGGCGGTTCACCTGTTGTTAAGTGATAACCGCCGCCCATGGACATTTGCAACACCCTTAGGGTTGCAAATGCGTAAAAAACACTTACACTTTTATTTAACAAACGACGGACTTTTTCAAAACAGACTTCTAATATCTCACTCACTATGCATTTATTTGATTTGAAGTTCGGGTTCCCTGATGTGTTACTTACTGGAGTCTAAGATCGAACACCAATGAAATTAATATGGGAACACACGGGAGCTAAACCGAACCCAATGCGAAAATAACTTTTAAAATCGATTCATAAAGGACGGAGTTCTGAGGTAACAAATAAACCTTTTTTGAAATCGGTTGAAAATTTATTCAAAGCCAACGCAAAGCTGGAAAAGTTTAAAATAGCGGCGAGTTGATATCGAAATTAAAAGCGTAGTGCAAAAGTCACACAAATCATTGAATAATCGTTTTTTTTTTATATTTTAAACATGGGTCAGATTCCGATTTTGTATATAATATATTCCTATTAATTTTTTATCTGTCGATCTCATTGTCTAAACTATACACGTTTTATAATGAGCGAACAAGCGGCCGAACGTGAACCATTGCTATGCATATTTCTCTTATATTAGCTTAGCGGCATGCAATAATACGGTAATGCATAAAGCGAGACAGGTAAGGGCTGTGCGGGAATGCGGCTAGTTGCGAGCGGGCTCTCTCACTTACACTCGATTATGTGCACCAATGCATTGCGCTCATATTCAATCGTCCCTTTTATAAATCACTGCCGGCCCCCATACGGGCCGCGTTCATAATAAACACGTTCAATCGGGCCTGCTTACGCGCCAATTAAATATTTATAAGGGCGCTCTTCTGAATTTAGCCGCGACCCGCCGGCTTATTGGTTCGCGTTTTTATGAGGGCTCCCTCACGTCGCACGGCAATACTAACCCGGTTCTGTTTAGTTACCATTATGGCTAAATGCGCACCGCATTCTATCGGGTTCGTTTGTCCCTAACACGGACTTTACTTGAAAGGTGGTTCGGGGTGTGAGCATGTTAATAAAGAGACCAGTGATTACGTTAGATCATAAAAATAATTTTTGTTTCGGTAGGTACGAACGAATAAATAACAGAATAATTTGTTTTTATCGCTTTTTAGAAATTGATTTGCCTATCGTTGAGCAATGCGATTAACAAAAATCATTCAGATGTATCAAATACTCGATAAACGTTTTAATTCGTTGTATGATCATTAGAATGTTAAAAAGTTGATACATTCTCCGGCATCGGACACAAATCGAAGCTCGTCAATCTTCTCGTCAACTTTTAATTGGCACTCCGCTTTGACGACGGCTTATAGCGGATCCGTAAATTTATCGCGCTGCTCGTAGCGAGCGGGAACAGGATTATTGCGTATTAAATGCGCGTCGCAAAGGACGCACGGGGTATAGGGATAAGCCGGTCCAACGGGCGACTTGGCTTTGCCTCGTTTAATAAAGCCCCGCGACAACTGCGCGCCACGATAGGGTTGACGAGAGAACACAATTGACCGAGCACTCAGCGCTTAGGGCGCCGCGACACGTGGTGGGTTTTTGTTTGTCCGTGACACAATCCAATTTCAAAGATCTTTGATATACAGCATCGGTACAACCCGCCAAGCGGGTTTCGATAGTTACTCGATTAGCTACTGTTGTAAGCCTGTTCCCAAGTGGTGTAACAAATGCCTTGCTTTACTGCAATTCTGTTTATTAAATTTCAGAGAATTCATAAATTAAATTTTAATATTCCGTTACGTTATAATTTAGATCATCAATATTGCTGTTATTACTGACGATAACTTTTTTAAAGTCCTTCCTATCCGTTTCAGTCAAGTCGTTATATATTTCATGCGTGGAATATGTTTTTTTTTCTATATTCGTTTGTGGAATTTGTTATAAACTTAAGAAGTTGTGCAATATAAATGTCTGCACTAGACTTTATTACCGTTGCGATGAACTTTACGAATCAGCCCTGGCGCCCGATCGGGCAATGCAAAACGAGACCCTGGAATAAATCGTTTACATGGTTGTCGGCGTAAACTGGTCCCACTGGTCGACGGTGATACCGAGCCGCGGCAGGAAGCCGTAAGAGATGCCATCGCCTGTCAAAACTATCGACCCTCGATACGTGTCGCGGTAACCCGGGTTTTGTGTGCGTTCCGCTTACACACCGCGCGTCGCACGAAGCGTATCGCGAAAGTCGATGCGAAATATTGGACGTTATACAACGCTGCTATTATTGCGGCGGCACATAGTTCTGACTTGGAATTGTAAGCAATGGGCACTGGAATGTTGTGGGAGGACAAGGAAAATGTATCCTTTAAAAGCTGTAGGTAGGTAAATTGAATGGGTGATTCGCCTTCTTATTAGATGATCAACGAAACTATGCAGCGTTTTATTTTTTGTCCCATCCGTTTTGTTATAATCTCGACGTTGTGATAATGTAAGTACGCGAAATAATTTTTTTAATAATAGCTAACTAATAGTTAAACGACTTGTGTTCTTCTTAAAATAAATATTTGATTTCAATCTGTTAATCTTTTTCGTATCAAGTATAACATAGTAAAAATAGCCGATTACACTATATTCCAGGTATAGTCAACATTTATGTTCGTAAGATATACTTTAAATCGAAGAAATGATTCGAGTAGATAAGTGAAAAATTATTTAGAACACAGTACAGGGCGCTAAATTATCCATATAGTCCATACGATTTTCTGGTCGAGATTTCGTAAGCGATCGAAAAGTATCGGAATTGTTTGCCACCCCTGCCACAGCCTGTGCGCGTACACCGTGTACACCTTGTGCGTATCTTATCGCGCCATTAGAGTTATTACAGGCCGGTATACTGCCGCATCGCGCCGCTTCGATTGTTTCCGAACGCCACCGACGCCCGCCGCCCCCTTGTAATTGACCACTGTTTATATCCGCGGCCGGCTCTTATTTCACGTCGAGACCGCTCGATCCTCGGTGTACTCGCACGACTCGGCGTGCGATGCCGAGTGAATGTACATATAAGTACACAGCTTTCCTTCACAAACACTGCGTTAAAATATAATGTCTAGTCTAGTATACACACGGTACGTATATCGCAGTATGTATTTTATTTTCGCGTCGAATAAGGCATTCGTCAGGGTGGTCAACCCGCGCTCGCAAAATTTACTCGGTCAGGGACGAATAGTTATCATAGTAATAACAGAATATCGTCTCTTCATTTGATACTACGCCTATGACAGTGTATTGGTTGTGAAGCTATTAAGATAAAAAGTAATGAATTCTGGTTTTGTTTACGCAATAAAACTATTTTACTTTTAAATGTAATGTTTGTATGTTATAAGTAATGTAATGTATAGTCAAATTAAACTAATTTACTGAATTTCGCGTTTAATTAAATTAAAAGCAGAACTGCGATAAATCCTAAAATAGTTTTTTTTAATCTGATCAGAAGTCTTCATAGAAACAAGTTGGTCAACCCTGGACTAGATCATTACTCCGTGCCAAAGCTGTTGCATATATTATTAAGTACATGGCAGCGCCCGATTTATTCTCCTTTATCTACATGAGTTTTCGTCAACGCGTTTATATTGGTGAACAAAAGTAACTAAAGCGTAGTTCCTTGTGTGATAAGGAACACCTTGAGCAGCCCGCCCTTGAAAAATAATTAAAACTACTTGTATTACATTGATCGAATGTTCTATTAGTGTATATCGTCCAAAAAGCATGACTAAGTAATTCTATTTTAGTTTACATTTTTACTTGCACTCGATACATATTTCTTATACGATAACGTGTAACGGCGCTATGTAGCAACTTGATGATGTTGGGCAAACTATAACATGTTTTTATTTATATTGACATCGGCAGCTGCTAAGTATTCGCCGCCGTCTGTTAATTATTCGAATTCGATACAGAGTATCTCACTTAGCGTATTGCGATGGAGATAATATCGATGTTCGCATTATAGTCCGACCGCAAATTACACGAGGATGCTTCTAACCCGTAACTTTCATGCAAAGGTGAAAATATTAAAAAAAAACCAAAAAACCCGACTGCGTTTCTGTGTAATTTTTTATTTTGATATACCCAGTGTCAATCTCACAATAAATACGAATCTAACGACACCTCTTAAGCTCGAATCTATCAAACCATTCAGGTTGCAGAGCGTGCCAAACAATTATAATATATATTATATATACATACACTCGAAAGACATAACCCTCATTCGCTTGCAGTCGGGTAATAATAGTTTAATTGTCTATTTAGAGAATTGGGCTTCATCCTCAAACGGTTAATTTTTATAGAACTTTGAGGAATAACATTATACCTCTTTAAAGCGACAGCGGAAGTTTTTTTTTATGTGAAAATTTGTCACGAGCAGACGGTTCAGCTGATCTTAAGTGAATACCGCCACCCATGGACATCTGCCACACCCGAGGGTTACAGATGCGTTGACAACCTTTTGAAAATTGGGCTCCGGCTACCTCACTCACCAGACGAAACGTGAAAGTATTTGTCATACTTCCACTTTACGCTGGTCTTCTGTGAGGTCGTGGTACTTACCCGGGACGGGCGTGCCCATTCGTGCAACAGCCGGGGCTGCTGCGTGGCCCTACCACCTAAAAGTACAAAACAATATTACTGTTTTGCCGACTTTCAGTTAGTCTTCAGCACTGATTAATCCAAATCTTGGCTGCCGTTGTTTGTAAAATCTATAGCGACTAAATATTAAGCATCTTTTGCGAACAGTTGTCTGAGCTTTTTTTTACGTGAATAGTTGTCGGTTGAAGTGAGTTGGCGGTTCACCTAATGTTAAGTGATTACCGTGTATCAATACACAAAGATGTTTTATTACGGGGATATGTTTTAAAGATTGACTGCAATTACCACTGATTATTGAGGGAAAAAATCTTCGAATACGAATATTCAATTTAAAGTACGTAACAGTCACTTTGCCTGTGATACAAATGGATCCTAGCTAAGAACTATCTTGTAGATATCATCGAATACTTGTCGCCCACGCCACGCCGTCCGCGCGCTTCTCTAATTTCATTTATTTTTTACACCGTAATACGCATCTTTTTCACACCGTTTGAACACCGACGGTTTTACGCATAACATTAAACATTGATCGGTGTTAAAAATTAAAGATTTTTTCCTTGTGCGTATTAGCTTTATTCCCCTGGCAATGTATTTTTAGGGCTTCCACGAAAATTGTAATTAAGCAGACTGAATCGGGTGTTTTTTTTTGCACTTTCGTATGAACTTTATTTATCGTCTTTTTATAGACTGTTTGGCGTAGATCGTCTGATTGTGTCACAAAAACTATTGATTTTAAAAGCTATATATTGTATCTCGGTTTAACAGTGACAAGCTAGTAAATATTTTTTATGGAAAAAGGCTCAGCCGATGGAAACTGATTACAGTCGCCCATGTAATGCAAAACATGGATGTGAATGCTAAGAAGTATTGTAAACATCTGAGATTTAAATATAAAATAAACGCTATATAAATCCGTAAAAATAGTTTCCTTCAATATTGAATAGAATTAAACTTGACGTTCAAAGCTATTAATCGGAGAAGCTTTTAGAGGGAATGTAATTTCTAAATAGGTTTTATCTATAATATTTATTACATTCATTACGAGTCACTGCATTAAGACTTTCACGTCGTATTGTTTAGCGGTATTCTTTGATTGGGTTGTCGCATGTTTGATGATCCTTGTTATTTTCACATAACGTGACCACCAGCGTGGTACCATAGGTGGTCATTTAAGACAAGTTATAATAAAAGTTTAAAGCAGAAACTTAACTTCAACCATGAATATGACCAAATATACTAATATAATCAAATTCTTGTTTGGAAAAACTTTTCGTTCTCTAAATCCAGTAAAATTAATCGAGTTATAACTCAACCCGCTAACGAAATTCATGATAATTTGGTTAATAAGAATTAACTCATATTTACTTAATTACGACGAAATCTCATGACCACGTGACAACATGATCGACATTCCACTTCAGTATTTTTATTCACGGTCCTTATATTTCTTGCTTCATAAAAACGAATACCTATACAAAATCGCGCTAACATAGAAGTTTGAAACTTCTTTAGAAAGTTAGTCTCTTTTACTGATAAGTCTAATCGTGATTTTGATCACGCGGTGATTTAAATAAAACTAAAAGCTTTTATAATAAAAATCAAAATAGCCCCTCGTTGTTGTTACGTTCAACATGTACAAAATGTACAAACGGTGCGTATGGCCAAAATTACACATCATCGTTGTTATGTACAGCGTGTACAAAATGCACAAACAGAGCGCACGACCAAAATGGCACATCATTGTTTTTATATACAGCCAGTTCCAAGGGTGGTTCGCGCCTCGCCATATTCCCACGCGTACGGGCTGGCACACGCGGATGCGCCTGCTCGGATCGGCGCTCACACTAATTAAGGATGCGATACGTATAAAGAGAGGTTGCCGCGGGATTCATGCGCTACACCCAAAACTACTAACGGAAAAATTACCATAACTCGTGATTTAAAATAATATTTTCACACAATATGCTCAAACACTCATTACGATAACGTCCACCGTACGATCTCGTAATGTTTTACTCAAACATTCTCATTCATAAATTCACGGGGCGAACTTTCAAATAAGTTCATATTAGGGGCCCTCTATGTATATTCAAGGGCGGATTTAGTACTCAGTAGTGTAGTTCCGTTGCCCCTCTTAGGCTAAGATTACCGAATAATGCTAACATCTCGCTCAATGTAACTTCTTATATTTACTCGAAAACCATTAACATTATTAGGTTATCATGAATGATTCTTAAGGGGCTATCCGTGCGTATCATATAAAAATTAATTGTGGAAGAGCTTGTCAATGTTCAGATCCGTCCGGCGAAGTACTAAGACCTCACAGAAGACCGGAGTGAAGTGTAAGTGTTATACTTGTGCCTTTCGTTTCGTGAGTGAGGTAACCAGAGCTATTATATTTAAATTTGGCTATGCATCTGCAACCCTACGGGTTTTACAAATCATCACTTAACATCAGCTGAACCGTCAGCTCGTTTGCCACCTTCCCACATAAAAAGAAATAAAAATCTTTAAAAATATAAATATACAAGCATAAACCCCGGCATTAAAAATACTAAAACTATTCCTCCCTTTATTTCGCTAACACCGTATTGAAATATCATACCCTATATCGCTCCCACAACTGAGAAGAATCTAATGGCACCTCATATTTATAAAATCGGTCAAGGCTTTAGATGTTCGTACAAACTGGTATTAATGATTTGTAATAATCATTACAAATCATTTAGTATTATTAACTGGAGTTCCAACCAATGGCAATTTAAATCTGTTTTCTTTTAGAGATATTGGGAAAAAAGCATACGGTCAATCATACAATATAGCGCGATTAGAGAGAGCCTGAGATATGAGGCCAGATTGAAATATTAATTATACGTTTCCCGACTGTCGTTTATCGAGTATTTGCATATCGCCAGCGATTGTGGTGATTTTACGATCGCACGCTGCCGCCGCTCAACTATTGTTCTGAGGTCCGACTCTTTATGCCGCTTGGGGTCAGGCATCCAGCCCGGCTCCCTTCCCGTTGTTTTATGGGACCCCAGATTATTTTATAAAGTTTTGTACGCGGCACCATTTCATTGACACCGCTTGAATTGTTTTTATCAGCTCGATAGTGCTATTAATGGACACCTATCGGTGAGTAACAACAGTTTCGAGTAAATATAAATGGTTAACGAATCCTTCCGCATTGAAATATCTATTATTTTTTTGGGTACGGGACCGACCATGGATGCTATATTTTATTGTTATTCGGCAATTTAAATACATAATAAAACGCTATAAAATTGATAGACGATTAGCATATCAAATCAGTATTGAATGAATCTATTTAAGTACACAAAAGCTTGCCGTTATGTTTTGCAATGATTTTTATTCACTGGAGAATTTTATAAATTGTGTATCGAGAGTAATATTATAATAGTCACAAGCCAGTGAAAAACTATTCTGTTTCTAGATGCTGTACTTTGTTAATATTTTATTAGGTTTAAATTTAGTCTAGGTTTTATATCTTTGCATGTACGAGATAAGGTTCGTTGGATCTGTCAAGTTGACACCGACCATTGAAAAGCCTGGCATTAATTTTATGTAGCTAGGATTACAACTCTGTAATTAACTTTAATTACCGAGTTCTAACCATCCATATCCTTGATGGTTGGTACTTGAATATAGACCACCTAAGCCACGGCTCCATAACCCTAAGTATTGAAAACTTTAACGTCGTTATATCAATGTTTATTACATTCGTGTCTGTTTAGGTGAACTGATGCGGAATTGGGTAAGTAACCTTTCCCAAGCGTATATGTATAATATAATGCTATATTTAATAAACAATTTCTATCCTTCGCCTGAGCGTTTCGCCTACCGAATCCTATAAAACATTAGTGTGCGGATTCTATCGATACCTGAGCGTGTCTCGTGTGTCTCCTACCATAGTTCGTCTATTTAACGGGGCATTCGATCGCGCTCCAAGCGTCACCGTCTACAACCGAGATCGTGTACACTGTATCGCCCTCAATTAATCTCGCGCCGCTTCACGCCGCCTTTTGTGGCGGCATTCCCACTCCGTGATACAGTGACGAGGCAACGGCAATATTTTACACATGATTAGAGAGGCGTCAGCGCTGTATGGGTAAGCAAATTGCGGGACCAGACACGCGGTCACGAATCGAGCCTCGCGGCGAGCCGCGGGAATTTCTAGAGGGTTCCATTGTAAATGTTGCCCAGACGATATTAATGGCGTAAGGAAACACAGTCGATGCCGGCCCGTTTGGACGGTGCCTTAAATGTAATGGTACTTTTGTAATGTGTGCATTCAGCAAAAGGCATTTACCCACAGGAAAAAGAACACTCCAAAAGTATGGGTTATAATAACGTAAAGTATTCTCGTCTCAATGGTTGTAATGTTTTAATTTGATTCTTGCAATATTATCGTGATATTTTATTGGGTTAAATCGTGACAGATTTACATTTCTCAATTTGCGCGTGCAAGTTCTAAATGTAATTTGTAATTGATGTTTGTAAGCAGTGTTTAAACTTAACGTTGTTAAATGTTACTTCACAGGACTATTAAAAAAGTCAAAATATAATAAAAATCAACGCCGAATTCAAAACAAATTTCCTGGCCCACTGCTCCAAATTCAAATTTGAAAACAAGTCGTAATATGAAGCGTATCATGTTTTTTCTCAGGCGTGTCGGTTTAGTGAATAAACGTATGCAGATCGGCACTTATCGGATCGCCGGTTATTCAAATTAGACGTCGCTCTTGGGCCGATGTTATCGCTGCACGGATAAGGAAGTCTCTGGCCGCTATCTTGTCATCGTCGGGAGCGTTGCCACCGCGCGGAGATGCGAAGGATAAAACATAGTTTTACCCACGGATTGGCCCCATGTGACTCTGTATCGATTTAGTAGACAACCATCGTGTTTTCGTTCGATTTCGTTACATCTATGATATGTACGTAGGGGTTTTTATTCACGTCGTGATCCATTTAAAATCGTCGGCAGGGTGAATATAATTTTTGTATATAAAAGTAGACGGGAAATAAAAAAAATGAAAAATTTACATTGCATCGTTATGGATCTTTTTCTTCTTACTCCTCCTCCTTACTTGGGTGAGGCATAACATGTGAATTAAGCTGTTAATTAAAGTCTGCCTGACGTCAATCCTCCCTCGGAGAACACCCAATTCCGGAACTATTATGAATGAATGAATACTTTATTGTACACCACACATAAAAGGATACACAAAATTAACAATAGACAAACAAATTAATGGAATGCAAAATTTGCCAATGCACTATTATCTGTGGGTCACAAAAATATTTCATCTATGTGGTAACCTCCATCCCCAGCCCCGAAGCCAGTGGCATAGCAACTGTGCCACGGAGTCATAAAAATTGTAATTATCGTAATTGGTGATTGTTTTTTTAAATAAGAAAAATAAACATTTTATCATTAATTATTGCTAAAATATTTAACCAATAGATTCAGTTTTATTTATGATTGACATCTGTAATACAGTGGTATACCATACTTTGTAGTCATACGCTTTGTAAACACAAACATACTATATCTAAAATTTCCTGATTTTTACGGTTAACTATTATATACTTTTATCGGTCTAGCTCTATCAAGTGTGTAGTTTATAAAGTGCGATAAGGAACTTTGTTACAAAAATCTCGGTCACCGGCTTGTGATTAAGATAAAGTATGTTTCCTAATCGAAAATAGCTCTGCAGGTAAAATTGCTATAAAACTTGGATGCCTAGTTATTATCTTTCAAGATGGCAAATGTTCTAATTTCCATATATGACAGAGTGGGTAGTGCTAAGTATAACAAAAATAGAAGATATTTTATAAATAAACCAAGTGATCAGTTATAGTCATAGATAATCAATCTCTCTTCGAGATTATCTGTAACGCTTTGTTCTGCCTGAGAATGAACTGCCTGTTGCGTATATGCTGATTAGATCGATTGAAACTTAAATAATCTGAACTGTCTTACTAACTTAAGAATTAAAAAAAACTCACTCGTCTCACACGATATTCCAAGGCTAATCTTTTCACATTTAACACGGCGCCCCTCCTTTCCACTCCGGAAACCGCACCGCGGCGGAGCATAAAGCATAAAACGCGAGCCGGTCCCATCGAATGAATAAACAAGGAGCCTCGGGTGGTTATTACACGAGGTTCTCCGTTCATTTCGCACCCCCAAAACGCGTGCACTTTAATTAGGCACGGTCGGGTGTGTGGCGATTGTGATCGGCCGGCGCGCTAATGGTGGGCCCAGTTTTGAGTCACGGTAAGCGGCGCCGACGCGGCTCGTCCGCACGGAACGGGCGAGGGTCTAGCGGGACCCCCTTGAGGGTCCGCGCCTACGTCGTGTTTACGTTTTTTTTTTTTCGGTGCCCCGGCCCCGAGAGGACGGACGCAGTGGACAGCTGATGCGACCGGCGTCAGCGGTGAGCGTTGATAACGAGCTGGACGGTGTTGTTGTTTTTATTGCCTTACTATTAGATGTGGATCCATTTCAGCTGTGAGACGACGGTTGGGCACTTTCATCCAGATCGAACTGCCCTAATTATGCCTGTTCTCTCTCAATCCGCTATGTTTGTTACCTCAGAACTTTGCATTTTGGAAATTTTATTTTTGCATTGGATTTGGTTCAGCTCCCATGTGGTTCCATATTAATTCCTTTATTCGGCATTGGACCTTGGACCTTTGGGATTCATCAAGGAGCTCAAAATCAAATAGGAAATTTAAAGTGAGTGATATATTTTAAGTTGGTACTTTTTTAGGTATAATGGTATTTTACATTGGTTTTGATAATTATGTTGTTTGTTGAAAACTGAGTTACTTCATATCAAATTATATACCTCTCCTCTCGGTCTACCCTCTAATCACTTTTTTAGGGCAGACGATAACGAGTTTTTCAAGTTTTAGAATAAACAGTAACGTATTCTATCTACAGATCGATTTGGTTACTAGCGATAGGTAGTTGACATTAGCTCCATAATACCGATGTCAAAATTCTATCTCCAGTAACCAAATCGATTTGTAGACAGAATATTGAAACCGTCCGTATATCTCGTTTTGGGCCTCTAATGATTTTGATAAAATCGAATTTCTTTTGCATGCCAAAAGATTTGTTATGTCGTTTGTGTATGTAAATAGGGTTGTCACCCGTACTATAATATTTAGTATTGTACTATATTTTAGCCAACTGTACTTTATAATATAGGAAAATAAATATTATAGTACGAAATGTATTATATTTTCATTGCTACCTGTTTTGGGCCTCAGCAAAAAGTAATTTTAAGTATACAAGGAAAATAAAATATTAAAATAAATAATAAATGTATGTAAACTATATTTTTGGCAAAATTTTCCAAAGGTACTGTTTTTTATAACTAGGAAGAAAATAATTTTTTTTTCTTCAATAAAAGGTGATAACCCTAATGCCAAATGATGATTTGTTTGAATGCCTAACTTGATACATCACTTTTCCCGAGTAATGTTTTTATCTGAGATTTATTTTGTTACTTAGATATGAAATGAAGGATAAAATGCAGAATTAAAACTTTAAAATCAGTAGAAAGGTTTAAAAGTAATATTGGTTAAATGTTTCAAATCGCAGCTAAATACTGTAATAAAAAATAACCTGTTCTAATGGATTTGTTTGTGTTTTGTAGTAACACACTGAAAACAAATAAAACCGCCAAAGGATCAGCATCCAAACTGTTTGCTTTTTTAATTACGACTCGGATTTTTTTGCGGAGCTTGCTCGAGTTCTAAATGTTATAAAAGAACGATTCAGAATACGAAATTTGCTTTTGTTTGTATTATTCACACGTTTTAAGAAAAGGTAAGGGCGATTTACCTCTCAGACAATGATAATATTTTGTATTACAGTATCTAATTAATCCAAATGATCTTGATGATGATATAAATACAGCATAAACACTACTGACATTTATAATTACTGCTGCGAAAGTAATACTCATTGTTAATTACCTGGTAGTTGTACATGGAAGCATATTTAATACGGGTTGTAAAATTTATGTACCGTGGCTCGAAGTATCTTGGAATATGTGATAATTTTTCACCTTTTGTTCTCCGTCATTTTAAACAATTCGTGAGTTACACGTGCTATTTAATTTAACGATAATTATGTTGCCAGTTGTTAAAAGTGGCTCATTTAACAGGATACTTCTTATAAATGATTTTTCGCAGTTGCTTTTATTCTTAGAGGAAAACTTGAAGGGTGTTTAAATAGTAATAACAAGATGATGATTTCAATAAAAAGTGATATAAGATAGAGAGTAACTAAATGGAAGGTGTATAGTATAAACATATTTTAATGCAACAACTTTAGGCATCACAAACAATGATGCCTTAGAGGCGTTATATCTGTCTCTAATGCATTTGTACTCTATTAAAAATAAATTTTATTGCTCTAGAAACATTTTTATCGGTCCGATTTAATCGTACTCAATGGATTTTAGCGCGACTAATTAACAGAGGTAGATGTCTTATTTCTGACTTCTCCGTCGTTTGACTCCTTGACCTTGCATCAATACAGGGACGCTTATATCGAAGGTCGTCCGTACGATAACGTGCAGGAATTTTTTAAGAACTTCGTGTATGTCCATGTGTATATAAATATGCGGGCCGCTGGCGCGGCGGTTGGAAATGAGACGGGTTGTCACGACCTCGTGGCTACGTGTTTGTTTGAATTTGAGACGAATCATCGCAGTCGACGCCGCTCATTCGCTTAAAGTCTCAATTGCTTGCTGTTTAGCGTCCTTGTGTGTGCAATTTTAGCGTTTAATGGCGAGGATTCTGCGCCAGTTTTTTTTTCTGCCACTACGTCACTGGCCTGTTTGTATTATCTGCAGCTGCAATACCATTAAGGATATATTGAAGGATGTCTCAATATTGCTTCGATGCTAATTTCAGTTGAGAGTGTTCAATTCGGATAAATCATTTGTTCAATGCAATTCGTGGTATTCGCTGTGCGAATCACGTGCTTTACGGTGAAGGAAATCATCTTGAGGAAATTGTTATTTAAAAACATATATATTTTCAAGATATGTGAAGTGCCAATCCGCGATGAATATGCCCTAGTACCCCCTGCACAGAGGAGGCCTTTGCCCAGCAGTGGGACATGTATAAGTTATTACTTTCCTTTTCTTTACTAGCCAAATGCTACAGTTTATTATAAAAGAATTGTCATATTAACAATGATGACTAAGAATGATGAAATGTAACAATAAGCGGTTTGCATCTGAATATTAATTCGGCATTCAATTAACAAGCTCACAGAGCGGGTCGAGCGCGCGCACCTTTCCCTTTAAATAATAGAGTCTGCTACTATGTTAATGATTGTTTATGCCCGGCACTTCCACCCTCAGAGTGCATGCGTCGACTAAGTTAACGATCTAACTAGGAGGGGTGCAGGGCGATGTGAAAACGCATTGCACACGCACTGTACAAACTCACTTTATATTAATCATTTCTGTTCACTAAAATTATCGTCGTAAATTATACGAAAGTGCACATTTATTTGTTATAACCTGTATGTAGTAGCATTTTGGTGAGACTTTATACAGAAGTCGACGATTTCAAAGTTTATGATTATTTAAAAAATTACGCTTTTTATATTACACAAATGGTGGTTGGGATCGGAGCTCGGGGACCGTTGGTCGGCGACAGGTAAATTATACGAATTGTCGGATTCATAATAATCCGGTTTTCGCGCCAACTTTTGTCGCGTTCGATCTCGAGCCGTCGTGATTTAGAGGTCGCACGTACGCTAGCGAAGCGAATCACGAAATCGCGGAGCCCCTAAGCGTCATTATCCCTTTGTTTGTTTTGATATGCTCCTAAAAGTAGTCGGATGAAGTCGGCAAACAAATTTCGCATTTTTATTTTCGCATGCGCCGCGGCCCGCCCGCACTCGTGGCGGGCTCGACGCCGCCGGAGTGACATCATGTCTCACGAATGTTTTGGCTCGGGCGTCGCTCGGTCCGCGAGCGAAATTATTATTTTTAACGAGTTTTATCGCGGTGTCGTCGCATGATTGATGCGCTCTAGAGTCAAGTAACTCGGCTCGTTCGAAGCGAACAATAATTTATAACATACCAATGCGTAAGGAAAGTAATTGAATTGTTATTACGCCTGTTGTATCGGTGCGGTTTTATGGCCTATGTAACTAAATGTTTGCCTTGAATTGGATGAACTGTGATTTTATTTTATTCGGTATACAAACGGCAAACAGTAATATACACATCACAATAAAGTTAAATAGGGTAAACAATTACATACCATCAGCCAAAATATGCGTATATGCTTAATTGAGATAAAAGGGTGATAAAATTTCCAAAAAGGATGTCTAGTTGGTTCATCTACAGAGTATTTTATGTATTTACGCTATCGAAACAGTGGCACAGATTCTCTTGGTTAGTTGGTTTGAAAACCAGACACATATCGATTTGGATAAAAATGAAATTGGGTTTCTGAACGCCTATCATTTTATTGAGAATTTAGTAACATCCATGTAGCTGCGTGTTCGCACGCACAAGCGTTTACAAGGTAAATATCTGATAAGATTAACGTGGCCTCCCGTCACATGTCGCACTTCTGAGAAAAGTATCGCGCCGAAGCATCCTAATTGCGCAGGTGGCGGCGCAGCGACTCACGTACGTGTAGGTGCTTTATAATAGTTTCAACTCTTAAATTCTTCAAGCGTCTTTCTATTTATTCCTTTTTTTCTTAACATTACCCCTTCTAGGACTGTTGTTGAGATAACATGAGGCGATCATATCACTATATAATCTTATCTTACAGAGGGGTAATGTTAAATCGATTAATCTAGAACTTTATAGTACTAGATTTAAAACCCTTCTTGCTCTCTTCGCCCAATTAAATGTGAATAAAAGTCTTCAACCATTAAGCAAAAGCAAAAGCAAAGGCGAGATCCATTAGTTTGGACATCATCTTTTTCTTAAAGTAACATTGGCTTCGGCTGATGAGGCTGTCACTAACTTTAGTTATCCATTGTCGTTCTTCCCGTACGTTGACGGTAATAAGTAATTACTAATTGCTTACGAGATATATTTTTACTGCGGACTGGCTAGTTTTTGCCATCTTTCAGATGTTAAGTGCGGCCAGGCCTTGGTGATAATCACACTGATTCAGTGTTCTTGAACGTTTTCGTTCTTGCCTTGAAGTCCTCCGCGTTGTTATCTGATTGATTTAGTTTTTATTTTTTATTATTATTCTTCTATTAGCGATACTAATATACTATATGTTGTATATGGTGGTATATTCTCGAATGATGTGATCAATTTGAATATTGTACGATGTATTTCATAGCTAATTAGCTCGTTGTTAAAATAACTGCGTTTAGAAATCTTTAGCGCTTTCGCGGGCTCTTTTATGCATTAATGACGTCTTCTTAATCCGGCCTACCGACAACTTTTTGCTTATACCCTACGGAATGTATGTGAATAGTCTTTTTCATGTTTTTTCTTGAACTTTACCGTGTAAACGCTTCATCCGTTGAACCGCCTTCTCGCTTGCCACGTTATTTTTTTTGTTTTTTTTTAATCGAAAAGAAGGCAAACAAGCAAGCGGGTCACCTGATGATAAGCGATCACCGCTGCCAATCGACACTTGCAACAATGGTTGAGTCATAATTGGAGTTTCAAGGTAGGAGTATGCTCTCTCCTTGAAGGTTTCTAAGTCTTAACTCGTATTGGTCCAGATATACCGCTGGCGACAACTAAATGTAGCTGTGCGGGGCAGGAAATTGCGTTAAAAACGCACATTGGTGTATAACATAAGAAAACATTTATCGTCCAGCGTATCACTCTTAGGAGGAGCATTTATGAATGGTACTTCTATCCATGTTCTATTATTGAAATTCCATTGGACAAGGAAACGAAGCGACTTGCACTCGTCTCCTCTTTTTGAGTCGTGTCTCGGGTTACATGCAGTTGGCGCATCAAGTCGTATCGGCTCTGCGGTCGTCTGACGAGGTGCGCACTCGATTAACGTGCAGTACATACACGCCGCGACAGACCGCAGCACTTGCCATGCGTTCGCGCGATACCTCGCTTGCCCACAGGGCAGCGGACAAGGAAAATTCCGTTAAACGAAAAGAGATTTTCGATTCACCCCTCCGTTTCGTACGCAACGAGAGTTTCGTTTTATATTGCGATTTCTTTGGTATTTTTATCGAACCCTATTGAGATATAAGTTTGTTGTTCAATTTGATTGTGTTCTCTGTGCGAATGTAATGTAGCTATTTATAGGCAAGAGAGATGGTACTGAGTTTAACATCTCTTACTATATTGATCGGTAGTGAAATAAGGTTTTGAGTAAAAAAGATTGTCATAAAAGTTTTACTCTATGAAAAGTAATCATATTTAATTAAAGGCGTTTTTTCGATGTTTAGTTACATATGCAAATGTCTGCTATCGATTGCCGTTAATTCGCTGTAAAGGCCTGGCTGGGCGTATTTCGTCGCGGCAGTGGCGAATAAAAAAAGAGCGGCGTTCCGCGTTCACGAATCTAAATAGCAGGAGACGTACGTAAATCCGCGTTAAACGTGTGCAGACGGACGCCAATAAATTACCGCGCCGCGGCGTAAACCACGCGGCCCGCTTCGAAAAGTGTTAACTCGTCGGTCATTTCGAGCGGCGCGAAACTATTGCGGGTCGTTTGGGCGGATAGAAAATGAGATTGTAACTGCAGAACTATCGACTCGGTTTTCAATCGATGAATTGGATTCCCAAATCTCGATACAGAAGTCAATTTGGAGACCCGATTGGCGTGGGGAGTACTGAACCTGCCTCTTGCGCCAGATGGTGTGGGTTCGAACCCCACTACTGGATTTTTTTGTGGTGAACGTGTTTATATGTATAATATTTATTTATTTAAAATAATATTTAAAAAAATAATATGTATTTATTTAAAATAAAATTTAAAACAATAATATGTATTTATTTAAATTATATATGTATATGTTTATCGCTCTAGTACCCATAGTAATAGTACAAGCGTTGCTTAGTTTGGGACTAGAGAACGTTTTGTAAAAATGTGTCCGAAAATATTTATTTAGTTATTATTTTATTATAACTAGATTCAGTCTATCCTAAGGACCTACTCACGCAGCATTGTTTTAGCGAAGCATCGATTTTAAGGCAGACATAATTCTTTGTATGAATGTTTAAAGAGTTTAATTTAGGTCAGGTAGTTTTATTTTTTATTTCGAAAAGGCCTATCAACAGATGCCTACACTATATCTTACCAATAAAAAGAAACAATAGGTAACAATTACTTAAAGATATCACAGTAAGTACAGTTAAACATCATAATAATAATACAAATTAAATTAATAAATTATATAATATAAAATATTATATAATTAGTTCGCTCGGATTGTGTACATAAAATTAATTCTTTTTTACATACATACATTCTTTTTAATTTCTAAAAAAGAATGTATGTATGTAAGAAGCGCACGCGTTGTGAAAGTAAATATTTAAATTAAATTAAGAGTTCACTAATAAACTAAATTTGAAAATGCCAATTATTAATTGTATATATTTAATTTAAAAAAATTAGTGAAATAAAAGAGTTTAATTATTGTGGCGTAAAATCCTAATGAAATAAAGAATTTTTTGACAACAAAAAATGATAACTTCGTTGGAGTTTGTTTGTTAGTTGCTGTTGAATGACAATTTTTATTGCACCGTGTGTTGATGGTAGCCTCAGCAATTGCTTTTGTTCTTTCTCTTGCCTTCAACTCACCTAGGTGGGGTCGACACAACACTCGAATCAAGTTGTTAATGATACTGGTTACGATTTTACAACCGGTCTGACGTCAACCCTTCTTGGGAACATACACCCAGATACGGAACAATTATCTGTGGTTCACGCAAATACTTGTCCCCGTGGAAAAAGTACCTCGACCCTCGGCGCCGAACTCAATGGCTTAGCGACTACAACGGCGAGTCATCAAAATTGCTTATATATACATACCATCTATTATTTTCGTTACACACTTTTGACATAATCCCGTCTTTATAACAAATGTTACGTAAAGCCGCGTGCTTATAATAGTATGATTCAGGATATTTATTATCATCGGCAATAGTTGCCGCCTATCTGGCAATTACACGGAGCTCGTTTTTTTCATAAGATTTATGGTATTATACCGATGCCATATGACATATAACACGCCTTCTAAGAAACAGAACCAGTCGTTAATGTATAAATCATCTGCACGAATTGTTCTAACTAGCCATATGCCGCAAAAAACAACAGACATCGGGTTTCGCACATTCGAAACAGACGAGGTCAGTGAACCACGTTCTGTGAGCGTAGTCCAAACTTTTTGTCAGTTACCGCATCACACAAAAACGCAGTACTGAACGCATAATAAGACAATTATCTATAACATGACTGACTTCAAATTTCAAGATAACTGTACCCATGACCAACATAGCAAAATAGTCATCGATGGAATGGTCACTCGAATATCAAATTTCTGCGGCGTCAGCACGTCTGTAGACAGTGCTTTTCCAGCCTTTTATAAGACACGCAAAAAATAATTTAATCACATCACTTGCAAAATTCAAAAACTTGCATCTTCACTTGCATCAATTAAAAATTTCGCATAGTTCTGAAATAACTTTCCTTTTCTCATATGCTTCCTGACGTAGACTTATCCACCTAGATATACACATGAAAAAGAAACTACTTACAAAAGGATACTGAAATGAAAACAGTCCGTACGAAGTAATAAATAAATAATCGTGTTTTTCTTGTGTTTATGTAAATTCTACAAGTTGTTAAATCACTTTACGCATGTCATTGCCTTCGATTTTCCCGACGTACCTACGAATCATTCACAGTATTCATGGTCATCGGACAGACAATTATCACCATAAAAAGCAGGTCAGGTTAATTAATGAATTGATTCCGATTGGTGAATAGCTTTCAATTAAAAGTCATTATTCTTTTAAAACATATTTAATGTTTATAAATTTTCGCAATATATAGACGTAAATTTGGAAACATTACGAGAAAATATTTATCTTCTAATTGCCGGTTTCAATATTCTATCAGATACATTTGTAATTGACATTAGCTAGAAGATTCGATCTCCACATTGTCCACCAGTCATGACTTGCCTATAATAGTTATTAAACCGATTAAATAGTAATAATTTTAAAAGGCTTAGAGGCTTTTTAAACTACCTTCTAAGTCATGACTATGCCTATAATAGTTATACCGATTAAAAAGTTATAATTTAAAAAGGCTAAGAGGCTTTCTAAATTATCACTGTGCTGGGCTGTATTACACTGCGTTATAGTTACATTGAGAACAATGACTAGTCAATGACTCTATGCGAACGGAAAGCCTATTTATAAAAGATTAACTGGCGATATGTATCGTGAATATAAATGAATCGGAACAAAAACAAGATACGCCCGAGGAAAATAACGAGAGACGTTCGACAGCCCCATCGTCCTTGAGTGCAGAAATCCTTGATGAGTACAATCAACCGCCACCGGATAGCAGAGCCCGCTCAGGGCTGCCAATTAGCGCAAACTGTAACGTTGCATTATTACCTTTGGACCGAGCTGTACTATAAGAACATCAAACGGAACGATGTTAATAGATTTCGCCACAGTGGATTTTATAGGGCACGCTGGTCGAAATATTTCTGTCAAGTTTTGCTGTTTTGCAATAAAAAGTAAATTTTCTAACAATGTTTTATAAATTATATTGTGAAATGTAACCGTTTCGAATACTTTGCAACTTACATATTCGCGGGACGGAAATTACCTTCATTTAATATTGTGTGTTATATTCAAGTAAATGTGCAATTATTATGCAATTACCATTCAGGTAAATAAAAATCAACTAATATGAAAGTGAAAATGCTGATGGTTTACCTATATAAATAAAACGAAACATAAGTTTACATTATGCGTTCACTTAGACTTACGCGTTAACACTGTTAAGTTTATATTTAACACAGACAGCCCTAATTAACCTATTCCGCTTGAGCACACTAGTCCGAGGATAAAAACGTAAATTGAAAACAAATGGTCACAGAACTGCTATTAGGACTGTGGGCGTCGACGATAGTCACACGACTCGTAAGAATAAACTATAGTCTAGCGTTCCAATACAGTAATATTAAGTGTCAATACTTCATAATGTAAGTGATGCAAGCTTTGAGTAAGTAAGCTAAGCACACTTTTTATAATTATTACTGATATTTCCATATGTATCAAATCATGTCGCGCATATCTTGTTAACTATTGGAACGTATCTGGTCTTACATTTGATGTGATATTTTGTATTTGCTGCGGCTTATTAGTAGTTTTGTGCCTCGTGTCGTGACTACCCATCATCTCCTTACCCGCCAAGTTCAAGGACTCGACCATAATTGTATGCGGCATTTTTTATTTTTATTTCAATCATTAGACTCCGGCGATTTAATGATCGTAGAGATACAACAAAAATCTGTTCACACATATTATACCCATTGGATATATTTTTAAATGACTTTTTGTTTTAAACTTATGCAATAAAGTTCTAATAATTATAATTGTAATAACATAATTTAATGCGTTTACCACACAACGTAGTGAACGCGAATGACGGTGTACTGCGATTTGTCCGTTCTATGAACTATTAGTTCGAGAATCTATTCGTCATAAAATATTTTAAGATCAGTCGCGATACGAGATCAGTGCCTGGTATTCCATTAAGTATTGTTCTCTCGACATTTGGCGCGGGGTCGATGGCCTTTGTATTCGACTGTTTATTTTAGCTTTGTCACGAGCGTCGTTTTGTAAAATATTACTATTTATTGTAGAGAAGTCACAGTTCTACTTACTGTTGCTATAGCGATAACAATTTAAATATATTTTTTGTTAAAATATTTATTAGTGAATAATTTTTTATCTGAACACTATTATTCTATATGTGAATGTAAGTTGATCGTTATTCGAAAGTCCAAACGCACTTGCGAACGTGCATGACAATACTATCGGTACCACCGAGTCAGGAATGAAACGTCGCCAATCGTTTTTTTTATTTTCATAATATAACCGTTTCATAAAACCGGCCAAGTGCTAGTCGGACTCGCACACGAAAGGTTCCGTACCATTATTTATAAAAACGCCAAAAAATTATTTCTGTTGTATTGGAGCCCCACTTAAAAATTTTTGTTGCGTGTAGTGTGTGTAGTGTGTGTTGTTATAGCGGCAACAGAAATATATCATCTGTGAAAATTTTAGCTGTCTAACTATCACGGTTCATGAAATACGGCCTGGTGACAGACGGACAGACAGACAGCCGAGTCTTAGTAATAGGGTCCCGTTATCGGTACCCTTTGGGCACGGAAAGCTAAAAATGTATTAAGAATGTTATGTTAGCCGGTATACTTTATGAATACTGCTTTCAAACTCGATGCCCAAAATTTTCAGCATCACAAATAACAAAAAGTTTTTATATGCATGAACAGTAGTGAAAACATGTTTTAAGCCTTTTTAGTTTAATAATAATCATGTTTGCTTCCTTTCTATCTAAATTATCAGATATGTACATATTATCTTCCAAGCTATCGGCGATAGATACACTATTTGTATGTATGAAACCTGTTCTAAATCGCCTTTGAATAGGTAGAAAGCCCTTTCACGAGGCACACTCACATCCAACGCTCCCATTCTGCGGGATAGTTTTCTGTGTCGGCCTGTCAGATATAAATCTCCTTAGATCACGAGGTCGTTAATGTGATGTTCGTGTCGTCGCCGTCGCCTATACATTGATACCGTTACTCCATTGTCGATTCCAATGCGCGGACCTCTCATATTTGTCCGAGCAAGCGACTGTATGATTTAGCTCCGCGTTTGGCACACGACATTGTTCGCTTTTTAGTTCGATTATAACGTCCAACGCAGTCTCAATACGAGTCTGTTTGCGCCTCTTGTGGATTGAGAGGAGGAGGAGAACGCTGGAAAATGGACGTTAGTTTGGTTGGCTCCCTTTGAACCAACAATTGGTCCAACTTGTGTATAAGAAAAACGATCGAAAGTATTGTATCCTGTTCCTCCCCTAAAGGCAAATAGATTAATAGCAAGTCCGTAAATATTATAGTTTAAAAAAGTTTTTGTAATACCGCGACCACAAAATATAATCGCAATCAGTTGAATAGATTAAGACAAGCATAACTAAGGAACAGAACTAACAAAATCATTCACGTAAATAGAGAGAATTCCAATGTGGATCAATACATTGCGATTCCTAAGCGGATTTTCCACCTTTTTAAAGGCTTTTAATAGATCACAAAGCAATGAAAACGAATGGAATCACACCTTTCCACCTCCATTAAATAACATTATGCTTAAAGCTTTTAATCCATATTTCACTTTCTATTTCCAAGAATGTATGTACTAATAGCACCCCGGTGCTAATGTACTCATTGGCTGCATGGGGTGGCGTTTGATGTGCCGGCCGCGATAAGGCTCGGCCACGCGACACTTCCTCAACCCCTTCAAGCGAGGGTGGGTAGGTTTCCCTTCCGTCTTTATTGATTAACACCTGAGGAAATGCGGTGGATGGTGGTCAAGAATCTGTTGTCACCAAATTTATACTATTGCAGTGTAATAGGCCATTCGACGATTACTTAAAAGGATTCATTATTCGATAATTTGTTCGCTGTTTTTTTTCTTTCGTTACTTTTCATGTTTGACAGCGTCACAGTTATACTAGGAATGATAGATGTTAAGTTAGTGAATAACTCGATTATACGGTTGTACCGATAAAATCTTACTTTTGTTAAGTACCAATGTACGTAAATGATTTTCAAAATCTTTGGTGTAACTTGTCAGCTCTTTTCTCCAGTTATCTAATACGCATTTTAAAGCTCTTACGAGACACTATACTTCCTTCTTACTCGAATTTCCGTTAATCGTTAGATATTGAGGTGGCAAATTTCACTTAATTAAGGCTCTTAAACTATTAATACTATATTTTTTCATTTAAACGACCTAACGACCTGTGCAAAGGGAGGAGGCCTATGTTCATCAGTGGACTCAAACAGACAAATGATGATGATGATGAATATTAGAAACCTAGTTTACTCGTGCGAACTTTTCGCACAGATATCATGTTCAGTACCGAATGGTAATACAATAATATTAAAATAAGTATTTATCTATGAAACTTATTTTATTTTGGAGTCTTTAACATGTTCTAACAACTGACCTCTTTCGTTTAAAAAAAATATCAATAGATGGCATTATCATATATTCGAAAGAAACTAGCTTTTCTCCTTTCGTCTTATGTTTCGACAATAGCGGAATTTATAATCTTTAAAATAATTTAATATATTTTATTTTTTAACAATTTTAAGTTTCATTATTAACTAAGTGAGATTTGTATAATTAATGAATGCATCGACTAAATCTTCCCATTACCATAACCTGGCTCGCGTATTGACAAAGACGGTCATATTAGAAGGACTGGTATATAAATAGCTTGCGCTGTAGACGAATCCAGTATTGCCTCGCGACAAGTCGTATTTATAAATGTACTAGCGACCGGCCCCGGCTTCATCAAGGTGCAACTCAGTTTGATTAATTTCTCCAATAAATTCCTCATGTAGATGTTGTGGCTCTCACATATTTCGAATATCAAACAAAATTGCTGTATTCGATAAACCATAGCTATTGGACAGGCACAATTTTCCTGATTTCGTTATAATACATAGCCATCATGTTATACATACAGGTATCTATATGTAGGTATGTATATCATATATAAAATTTTGTTTTTTCAATTTGTGTATTTCAAATTCCAAATATCAATATGATCTTCAAATATTTGAAGGTCATATTGATACCTGGATGATATACTCATAAATAATTAAGGTACCTTCATACACTTCATTTACTCTTACGCGTCGCAACGCCAAGCTCCGTTACGTTAATGCCCCTGCCTAATTTAGGCTATTGCGATAAACGAGTATGTAAATCTGACTGGAAATATGTTATCGCTCGTTAAATATCTCGCAAGTCTTTCTAGTAAACTCTTGATGCTGCATAATACCTCAGATCGTAATCATAGGGCGAATAAGGATTTAGAGTTATATTTTTGTATTTCCAAATGTTGTTTTGTATTTTACATAAATGCCGTTAAATTACACAATAACAAATTTCTTAATAATTCTAACATGTGTATGCGAACTTACATGAAAGAGTTGTATTAATATACAGTTATGATATGGTTGTTATTGTTTGCGTATGTGGTACAGTTTCGACAAAACTGCTATCGTTATAATTTCTCTCTGGATGTTTTGTAATTTGATAATTACTTAAATCTACTATTGTGTTGCATGAATTGGTAGGCTCATCCGGGGAAGTAGCACTACCTCGCAGTAGACTGCCGTGATGTGGACGTATTATACTTCTGCGTTTCGACTGCTAGGTGAGGTAACTGGGCCATGTTTTTAAAATGGTGACTGCAGGTCGGGGTGCGATAAAATACAGTAGCACGTCAGAGAAATAAAAGCCTTACGTGCTTCTTTATCACCCTTCATCTCGAAATGAATTGACTGATAATAATTAATCGATAATTACAATGGTTGTACAACAAAATCATTTGATTTTATTTTCTGCCTGCCTGTAATTTAGTACCTCTATCGAAAGATTTAGAGTAAATTAATGACGCAAAATATCTGTTTCTGCAGACATACGGTCGCATGTTGTACCAGGTTACGAAGGAATTAAAGTCGGCCACATTTACGTCATGGCATTCAAGTAATGCTGGTTTATTGAGTAAAGAACCTTTTTTAGAACTAGATTTTTTTTATATAGTATTAAGAAGGCGGAAAAAAATCTAAGTGTATAGGTACGCGTCGAAATTTCTTTACATAATCTTTCGCGTATCGTAAAAGCTATTTCTTTGTTACATATTTTGCATTGATTTATATACCATATATGGCCTATATGTATTATATATATGTCTTTAAAAGGTAAACTTTTGTATCATTCAAAATGGCATGAAAGTAATGTTTTAAAAACTTTGTAACAAATTTTCTGCATCCAAGATAACTGTAATTAATTATATTCAATTATATTAATTAAATTATATTCAAAACCATATGTTTTTGTAAACATGTGCCTCGCAATAATTTGAGCGCACATAATGGTTTCGTCTGTAATCGTTAAACAATCAGTCATAAAATAAAAAGTTTATTTTTAGTAATTTACGAAATTATTATGTAAGAGATTATCTTCGAGATTATCGCCCTGTTTCTGAAACACAGATCATCGCAAATGTTAATTAATCGGCTGTCAAATGGCTTTTCAATTGATTGATTTCATTTGAGTTGCCAAAAAATGGTTAAATTTAGGTCAATTAAGGTCATTCTGGTCAATTCGGAGAGTTTAAGCATCCTTTTGGCGACTAAAATGAATCTACGATGATCAGTGTGTCAGACATGCAAATAAAATTTATTAAATATGTTATATACGACTAATGGTAACACTGCAAAATAAGAGCCTATATATGTCCCACTGCTGGAAAAAAGCCTCATCCGTACAGAGGGTATTAGGATATAGTCCACCATGCGAGGCCACTGCGGATTAGCTTTATTGAATTTTTATGATTTCATTGTAGTAAAGTAACCTGCTATCTCATTGACTAAAAGCTTTAAGAGAAAAGAAATTAGGTTTTATGATAACAATTTAGATACAAAAATACGATACAGTAATACTTTGCAGATAAAATAATACGATACATTGTGAAAAAAAAATATATTTACTATACTGATTTCCATACGGTTATATAAAATTAAATAATATTTGAAACTTATTTCTGAGTTCTTGGCGTTATTATTGTATAAATATTAATATGGCATGTCGTTGATAAGTAATTACGAATTATAAGTCTATTTGAATTATCACTATATAATATAAAAAGATGTTTACCCTGCATAGAGAGTAGGTATATGAGCATACAACACGTATTGAGAAGTGAATAATTATGCCGTAAATACGGTATGACTCATTAGCTTTCACTTTCTCTTATTGAATTGTATGGCGTGAAGAATTTGACCCGTTTTATTCGTTTAGTTGCTAAACGAAATCTGGCATTAGATTCTATTCGATGTAATAAACAAAACTTTAAAGTTAATTTAAAGCATTAAAAAGTGTTTACATGATACCAGTTTCGATACCATTCAAACGTTAACTAATTTTTACGTAATATAAAACTTACGTTACTGTACACACATGTACACACATACCTACGTCATATTCACAGAGATGTATATCGTTTCGATTCATCGTGTGTATGATGTTGGATACTATCATTTTCATCGTCACGCACGTCGGTATAGTCTGCCTGAAACTTGCATAACTGCCTCACTAGCTAATTAATATCAATTAATTCTTCTGTATATTTCTACACATTGACATTGTTCTTATAACATTATCAAATTAACCTAAGCTTGATTTAATGATTCATCAGTCAAAGTAAACTAACAGCAAAGGACTATAAAAGGACTATAATCCACGCAACCCACTGCGGATTGGCGAAGACATATCTAAAAAATTTTTTCGTTTTTCTTGCGAAAATATGCAGGTTTCTTGATGTTGTCCTTCACCGCTGAGTACGTGACACTTCAGAACTTAAAATCAATGCCCCGGTGCTGGCACCAATGAAATTATCATTGGTGCCAGCACCGGGGATTGAACTCAGGCTCGAGCGCCCGAACACGGCCCTTATTCAGTAAAGAGTGCTATTAATTCGCGACGTTTGTCTGTTTTCAGTTTTCGTCACCGACGGGCGAGAGCGTGGCGTGCAGCAGCACGTCCTCGTCGACCTCGTCATCCTCTTCTTCCTCATCGTCTTCCTCCTCCTCCTCGGACTCGGATTCCGCGGAGGTTGCGGGCTCAGCTCACGTGTCGGCTGATGACTCGAGTGCGGCCCTCGCTGCCGCATGCCAGCTACAGGTAATAACATCATGGTATCTGAAGTTGCAAGGGCTCATCAAATTATTTTTTATGTAAAAAGTAAACGTGAAATTATTATACCTCGTCTTAGTTGGTCTTCCGTGAAACAGCAGTAGTTGTTGTGTGGATTAATTATTTTCGTGTTGTTCAATTTAGACTTTCGTATTGTTAGTCAAACGTTTCAGCAGTAAGTACCTAAGAGTGTCTCGCACTAGACGGATATTTTCGACGTAAACGCCGAATAGTCGATACGGAACGAAAGCTGTTATTAAACCTTGGCAGGTTATTGACGATGCGGACCTTGCGGAACTATTTCCGGAACAAACCGCGAGCGCGCCGGCGCAACAACCCAATTTCACCAGCTTCCCCGTGCAGAACGGATCACCAGATAACGACGACAAATCCATCGCGGACAATGGTAAGTTAATCTTTTGAAATATTAATTTCATAAAAAGGTGTTTTTTGAATTTGGAAAGCGTTGTTTTGAAGAAAATTAAAATATAACTCTAATCGACGCGGAAATCACTACATGGTATAAAACAAAGTCATCCCGCTGTCTGTCTGTCCCTATGTATGCTTAGATCTTTAAAACTACGCAACGGATCTTAATGCGGTTTTTTTACTAGATAGAGTGATTCAAGGGGAAGGTTTATATGTATAATGAATAGCACCCGTGCGAAGCCGGGGCAGGTCGCTAGTTAAATTATATGACACATAAACAGTTCTTATAACGTTTCTAGCTAAACCAAACAATGTACAATATTGATAATAATTACTACAACTAATGACAATGTTATTGAATGTTAGTTGAAACATCAAGTGGAGTTATATTTAAGGAAATTTTACCTGTTATTAATACAAAATTTATCCCGTTGAATGGTTTAAAAATGGTGTAAATATTTTTTTTCAATTACAGCCGACGGCTCCAGTAGCGAAATGGAGCTCACGCCGCAGCTCGTAACAGCTGCAATCCAAAGGGCAACGGCAGACTCCTCTGGATCCGAAAACGAGTGTTCCAACTCCGACGTGGTTAATCAAAGTACCACTCACTATGCGTCTAGCTTACTCCAGCAGTTTGTAGCGCAAACACAACTGCTAAGCAGCACCGCACCTTTGAACTCCATGAACCCAGCGTCAACGTCTTCATTGACATGCGGCCTAAGCTCAAGCCCGATTGATAGTGTGAGCACGATCAGTGACTGCGTCTTGGGGCAAATAAACAACCTTACAGAAATACCATCCATTGGATCAAATTTTTTAAGCACCACTTCGCAACATCTTAGCCCTCAGCAGACAGAAGAACTTACGCAGATTAACAAAGATCTCGAGGAAATAACATCAGTTACAGAATCTGTGGGCTTGTCATTACCTAATCCTCCCAGTCTAGAGGACTGTGTTGACAACAATGATTTTATGAACCTGGACATCACACCAGGAGGATCAGAGTTAAGTGGCGCAAGTAATTTGTTGAAAAACTCTCCCATAACCATTATGAATTCTGATTTAAGTCAAATAGATCCCCAAAAACTTGACACGATCAGTACGAATTCTGTTGAATCTCAAGAGGATGTTAAAAACATTATTGTAGAGTCGAGGAGGAAAAGGGGGCGGCCCCGCAAAGTAAGAAAAGTGGCTGAATACGAAAATAAAGCGGTTGAATCTCATAAAGAAGATAAGTCCGTTGTGAACGTTATTAACGACTTTCACAATAATAATGATCCACCGAATGTATCGCCTGATTCAGGAATTCTGTCAAATCATAACTCTCCTACTCATTCACCTTTACGACGTCACGATCTGGATGATAGCAACGGTAGGCTAAGTAGAAAGTCTGTTCAGAAAGAAAACAGCACGATGGAAAGAAAGAACATGCGGTCTAAGTCGAAAACTAGAAGCAGAGGTCACAATTTGTCCGACTCGAGTGACTGCGATTTTAACAGGAAGCGCATAGAAAACGAAATCAAGCAAATAAAAACCGAAGCACCGTCGCCTATACCCTTGAAACAGGAACCAAATAAATATGATAAAACTAAAAAATCTGATCATAAGTTAGATATTGCCGCTTTAGATAGAATGCTGTATGCAACAGACAGAGTCCTTTATCCCCCCAGGAAGAAAACTAGTCGTAAACCACCGAGTAAAGCAAAAGTTACCAAGAACTCTCCTAAAACATTAAAGGACAAAAACCAGTACGACTCCGGTGACAGTGATGAAGACTCTATACCATCTAACAGGTCTGTGTTGTCTGGAGTATACGCAAAAAGGAAAGAACTAAACAGTAAATTGTCAAATTTACCGAAGAAAGCTAGTAAAAATTCTACAAGCACATGGCGTGACCATCAAAGCGAAAATGAGGCTGCGGCAGACGATCCCTTAGACCCAACTTGGAAGCAAATAGATCTGAATCCGAAGTACAAAGATATTCTTTCTGGTTACAAAAGTGATCACGAATTTAAGCCGTATAAAAGTTGCAGTAGACTTATAGAATCTGGTTATAAAAGTGATTATGGCTGTAGATCAGGATATAAAAGTGACTGTTATCGTTCCGGATACAAAAGTGATCATAAATCCGGGTACAAAAGCGACAAATCGGGCTACAAAACGGATTACAGTGTAAGGAGTATGCGCAGGCGTATGAGGAAACTAAAAAAGACGCGTTCAGTCCGAGACAGATCGTATTATAAAAATCAGAAGCATTTCGTTTCTGACCAAGAAATTCTGTTGTTAACAAACAAAACTTTCAGCAGCCTGAACCTAGGGCACAGTTCAAGTGACTCGGAGTGCGAATCTTACATACGTAAGCCTAATGCAAGCCCGAAGTATGTAAGTGTTTGCACTAAATACCCTATACCATCGAAATATGAATATGGATTTTCTAAAATGAATCAAAAGCATGTCTTAAGGCTTAACTCGTCTGATCCTTTTGCTCCGGGCCCTGTATTTAGCGGCTTGCAAAGGCCCGTCACTACTTACAATATCTTTAAAGTAAGTCATAATAACAATAACACTTTATTGAAGTCATCAAATAAAGTTGCTTATGTCGGAAGTTCTTTGCCGGTTCTTAAGACCGCCTTTACTCACAAGTTTGGTACATCCCCAATAAGTACTTTAAATAAAGTTACTGGTTCCAGAAAAGATATTGATGGAACCAAACATAGCTCGCTTTCACCCAAAAGTCGTAAACATCTCAAGAGCAGTAGCTCGCATTTTTGTTCAACCACAAAAAAGGAAAGTGCATTAAAACCCCTTCCGAGTATTTTTGAAAAAGCAAGAAATACTTACGTGCCTAATAAATCATTGGCTAGGAATGTATTTTTGAATTTAAAAAAGCCTCATTTAAAACCATCTTTACATGTCAAGAAACATAGAAGAACTGTTGTACTTGCCCCGCCGAAAATTAATTTGAAAGCGACTGAAAGGCCATCCAGGGTCGCAGTAAAAACTGAAAATAAGCATCATAGACACAGAAGTAAGAGGCGACATCGCTCAAGATCAGTTTCAAGATGTCGAGATTCTTTCAATAATAGAAATGTTGATTCGGCTGATCAAAAATTTAGCCAAGATATGGATACTATCATTTCTAATTTTATAAAGTTGTGTCAAATTGCACCCAAATTAATAACCAACATAGCCCATAGCCAACCGAAATGTATAGAAAAGCCATTAAGCGAACCCCCGCCACCAAAGGTTGTTAAAAGGGCGTCAAAGAAACGTAAAACGTCCGATAATCAGGAAGCAGTAACACCTACTTCAAAAAGAAGGCATAAGAAACAATTAACAGAATCGCAGAATAAAGGAGGAAAAGACACAAATGAACATAAATTACCGCTGAAAAAAAGACATTATCACATTAATTCGTCAACTAGCAATTCCCTCAGCTTGAGTTTAGTATCCACTGAATTTGATGAAAATTCTAAAAATGGCATGAGCACTGATCAATTTCTGTGTACTGAAACTGATTGTATGGGTGAAATTCAAAATAATGCGTCCTCCGAACCTCCAAAGGCTAAAGTTACCAATGAAAAAGGAAAAAAAAATAATGAAAGCTCTAAGGCGGTTCAGACAAGTAATACGCAAGACATTAAGAGTCAGACAAAGACAGAAGATAGTAACTTGAAAAATGCAAAGATCGAGGAAAATCTTGAAACCCAGAAAAATATTACCAATTCAAGTGAAAAAACATCAAATACAAATGATATAGTTAGCGATGAGCTATTGACAAAAAAATTAGATAAAGAAAATGTAACCAAATCAAGTGACATAGAAAAGTCATCACCGAAATGCAAAGAAATCGAAAACAAAACTTTAGTGTCAACAAAACAAGATATTACAAATAAAACATCACCAAGAAATGAAGCGAAATCTTCGCCTGTAAGAAATAGCGCACCAATTGTCACCCCGAAGAAACGTCATAGATTAGAAGCTGACAAAGCTGCTTCCAGCTTAGATCAGGTAGTCCAATCATTATCAAAAAAGTTATCAGAAGATAAAACCTTAACAACAAATAACTGTAAAGATGTGAACCAAAATAACTCTAATGAAGATATTAAAGACACGGAAAATGCAACTGCTCTCTCAACAAATCCCGTTGTGACAGCTGCAAACGTAACAATGGATCCTTTGAAAAGCATGTCGGCACGAACATTGTATAAAAGTTCAATCCCACCTTCACAAAAATCTGAAATCATGACAAGAAAGAAGAATAGATTAGAGGGGTTAACGAGCAATTTAGTTTCAAAAATTAATCCCAGTGCAGCTACTAAAGTTCTGGATACCTTATTGAATAATAATATTAGAAAATCCATTGAATCTCGTATACTAGAAAAAGAAAAGAATGTCACGGATTGTACATCCAAGGTAACAGAGGACAAGCCGAAAATTAAAGAATCTCCTCTTATTAATACTAGAGCTACAGTTATTAAATCACCAGTATCTAAGGGAAAACCCATGGATACCAAAAAGTCTAAGGCCTCTGAAATTTGCACAGAGACGACCGTTGTTGTCAATGTTGACAAACCAACTGGTATATTTGAACCGTCTGTAGATTTGGAAGATCAGATTCCAAAGTCATCGATTTGCGTTAGTAATATCGTGATGGACAATAAAAACAAAAGTAAAACAAAGTGTGGCGACAGCAAAGCTTCGGATCCATTATTAGTCCCAATTGATACGGAGTCGGATATCCCGCTTGCTTTGATTACGGAAACGCCAGAACCAGTTATCAGACCGAAAAGAGGCGAGTCTATAGCCTCAGTAATATCTGACAAAATCCAAGAAACTGCAATCGGTCATAATTTACGGCAACCTAAAAGGAATTTGAGCGTCGACAACGATGATGCAAATGATAAGAAAAAGAAGAAAACATCGAGCAGTATAATTAAAGAAAGTAAATTGGTCTTGCCCGCTAAAGTCCTGATTCCTAAGATCCAGGCGGAAAGGCTATTAGTTAATGATGCGATTAAGAAAATGATTACGCTATCAGCAAACAAGGTCGAAACAAATTCATCTAGTGAAAGCAAGACTGGTGAAGCTTCTAAAAAGAAGACAAGAAGAAGGAAGGCCATTAACCGGACCGGCTTTCCTAGTATTAAAAAGAAAAAGAAAAAAATCGAGCCCAACAGCTCTCATCATGTTCAATCTGACAGTCATTTTACATCTGATACTGATAATTCTGCGTTTGAGAGAGTGCCAAAAGACGGCGAAGACATGAGCAGTTTCTTGCAAAGGACAAGCAAAAGACCAGAGCTCAAAGTAGTTTTAAATAAAGAGGAATGTCCAAAGCAAGGTCGTCTAACTGTTGTGGCTCTAGAAAAATTACAAGGCAAAGAGATAGCAGCTGATAATTCAAGCAAATCCGTTACCCATCCTGAAAGAAATGGTATAGAGAAGCGGGCGACCAATTCTATTCTTAGAGCACCGGCGCTTCAGTTGAAACAAACAAGAAACGAAAAGGAATTGAAAAACCATATAAATAAATGGGAAGTTCTAAGCGAAACAGATAGCATACCGTCTTTAGCCAGCTCACTCAGCAATGATCCGGAAGATAGCATACCTTTGAGTTTGCTTAACTTGAAAACCAACAAACCAATTAATCGTTTAGACAGCTTAGAGAGGTTGAAGCGAAAAACACGCGCTATGTCACCATCACATGAAATCGAAGAAATATTCTCAAAGAGGAAAGTAGTGGAGAAAGTAACAAAAACGGGCCTCAGACCTAAGTCGAGTTTAGCTGTTCTGTATCCTGGCGAGAGAAGGTTGACGCGAAGCTCTGATAATACGAATGAAGAAAGCAAGGGAAGGTTTAAGAAAGACACCAAGAAATCCACAACCGATCTGAACATCGAGAAGTCCACCAGGCCAGTAAACGTGACAGTCAGGCGAAAGTCGAGATTGTGCCAGATTACGAAGAAACCACCCGAGGTGCATTCTAGTTCGCGAGAGAGCTCTTTGGACACGGTCGAGAGTAGGAAAATCACCTCGAAATCGCGGGAGCCCTCCGTCGACACTTTCCAGGATCTCGACGAGAATGATCCCTTGCCGTTAAACGAGAAAGAGATCGACTTCGAGAAGAGCATAGATGTGCTTTCCAAAAACATCATATGTAAAAAGAGGGTGGCCTCGTCCAGAGACGACAGCCCCGTTAGCAGCGTGGACAATAGGGACAAGCCGGTCGTGTCGAAAAGGAATCCGCGCTTGAGGAAGAAGTTTCTGGCAGCCGGACTGTTCTCCGACTATTACAAAGACGAGTGAGTATGATTTATTCTTTTATGGGATAACAAAACGTGTACGTGTAAGATGTTAAGTAATTAGCGCAGCCTTTTGACTTCTACAACTCCTGTAGGGACCCAGTTACCTTTTACATTCGTTCAATGAATGGATTAGCTTAATCATCGGTTAAAAAGCAAAAGTATATTATGTTGATTTAAGTGAATGTTTGCTGAAGCCCACTAAAAGGTTTTTAATATAATCAAATAAAATTTTAAATGTTTTTTACAATCCACGTGTATAGACAAGATTAACAAATATTTTCACACCCTACGATTTTGAAGTTATGATTATTTTTGTAATTATTTTTTTTTTGTTGTTTTAGCGAAGATCCTTATCTTGTGGTTTACAGTATATACGTTTTCATATGATGGGTTTCGAATAAGAACAGGAACGTCAAAGATTTTTGTGCAGTTTTTAGCAATAGATAGCGATTCAAAAGTACGGTTCACATGTCGCATACATCCGAGAAATTTAAATATTTGTAGTACGACGAAGTTACAAACGTATTTTTATGCGCTTTATATCTCGATTTCCTCAGCTGCCGTTGCGTTAGCCGTACTATTTAACTTTGCAGTCCCAAGCCGGAGGGCAAAGGGAAGAATCTGGTGACGCAGACGGAATACCCGCCCGGGCTGCTCGGCCCGCCGCCCTACTGCGAGCGCTGGGTGCGTCGCCGCTTGCAACACTTCGCGCTCCCCTACGACATCTGGTGGCAGCAGCACTACAACCAGCCGGTGCCCTCTTGGAATTACAAGAAAATACGCACAAGTGCGTATACACGTTTTGTATTATGATTGTATTTATCTTTTCGAATGCGATGTATTTTGTATTTTCTTTTCTTAAAACCGGATATATAGAAGTGGGTGAATATCGAAATAGAAATTTTGTACTTTCATAAAACGTACAGTTACTCATTCATATACATTACAAATCACAAAAAAAATCTAGGTGGCTTACGCTCCATAGTCCAACTCTACAGTGTTATAAAGATCTTATGTTATGTGGTGGAAATGGGAACTAACGCCGCCATCTTGTGAAATGTCAAAATCTTTGTTTAGTAAATATCACAATATTTCTTTTTGAGATCAGGGCCAAATGTCCGAGGTATATAACTTAGAAGAATTAATTTCTAACTTAATAGAAAGCAATATCTGTCCAGTAGGTTTTTCGTGATGCACTCCGGCCGAGCTCTATCATATTATATTGATGTATAGCTGATAGCCTTTTAATTCAATATACTTGAGCAATCTGAGTTCGATCGCCGGTGCCAGCAGCAATGGAATAATAAATTTTAAGTGCCGACTTTATTACGAGATCAACGGTAAAGGAATAAATTGTGAGACAACCTGCATATTTTTATAATAATAACAAAAAAAATATTTCGAAAACACGTGAAGTTCGCCAATCCGCAGCTGGGCCGCGTGGTGGCCTATGCCCTAATACCCTCTGTAAAAATAGGAGGCCTGTGCCCATCAGTGAGATATGTAACGTATGATATATAAAATGTTAAATGAAATAAATTACTTTAATTCCGCCCCCAGATGTGTACTACGACGTGAAGCCTTCGGCCGAGGAATGCGAGAGCGTGGCGTGCAATTGCGCGCCGCCCTCTGGCTGCAATGAAGACTGCATCAACCGCCTCGTCTATTCAGAGTGCTCGCCCCAGCTCTGCCCCTGCGGGTGAGGCGCCCATCTCACTATCCCCCCCCACTCCTGGCTTCCTCCTATCCCTCCCATATAGCATTTCCCATATGGTACATATGACACCAGCGCACCGCAGTTGGTGTAATTAGATTGCAATTCTATAGACCGCTATCACTTTCCGTATCATACGTTCTATATCATCTGTCACATTCAATTACATAATTATTTCATATAATGTAAAGTGGAGAACAATTTATAAACGTCGCGCAGTATGCACATGCGTCGCCTATATTATTTAACATCATTGGCACTTTTCCCAAAAGGGCATGAATCAGATTTCTTCGAGTTTCACATTTCATACTACACGAAACTTCTTCAGACATTTGAAGTGTATGAACGTAAAAGTAGTGTGGGTAGAAAGTTCTATTTTGTATTCTTTCTAAACGATAACAGCCAAAACTGATGCCAACAGTATGATTGGGAGGAAGTCGAACCCACAACCCTCGATGACAACATAGGTGCATCAAATGAGTTATCACATATAACCATTAAATTGTTGAAATGTATTTCATTAAACATTCAAAATCAAGTGCAACTCATAATCACGCCTCACAGGAGATCGATATAAGGCTGTACGTTAAAATAATAATAAAAAAACGAGGTAAATGCTTAAAAAATAGTTTTGTTTAACAAAGTGTAAATATAACAAATAGTTATTAAAAAAACCGTCGTAGACGTGAAATAGGAATACAAATCTTATACGCAATCGTTTTCATATTCCCAGCGACAAATGCAAGAACCAGCGCATCCAACGCCACGAATGGGCCTCCGGCCTGGAGAAGTTCATGACAGAGAACAAAGGCTGGGGCGTGAGAACGAAACATCGCATCACTTCGGGCGACTTCATCTTGGAGTACGTGGGCGAGGTCGTCTCGGACAAGGAGTTCAAAGTAAGGGACGACTTTATGACAATATCATGTTTTAAATTTTAACAACAGGGACATTCCAAAGTGTATTTGGAAAATCTACAAATTACGTAGATAGCAGAATTACAGAAACACAAAAACAATACCAAGAAGAAATAACTTGTCTTAATAAAAAAATTACTTTACTCAAAACAGAATTTCGTACCTTAAAAAATTCCAAAAAAATTGTATTATATGGCCTAATAGAAGGGCGTCACGATAGTGAGAATGACCTTTTCACCCGTGTTTCTCAAATATTTCATGAAATAATGAATATGACAGATAACATTCTAAACAATGCCATTACGTTTAAAAATACTGGATTGTCCATAGGAAAATTTATGTTTGGCAAATCTCTAGAAGAAAGAAACGAGCTCATCAGAAACATGCAGAATGCAAGGAAAAATGGTGAAAATGCTTATATAAAAAACAATAAACTATACGTAAACGGAAAACCATATTTGAACACAATTCTACTAGAAACCACAAAGCCAAACCCTTCAACCCTTACAAGTACTCATGCAGAATATGATAACTCTTCCAAGACAACACATCATTTGTGTATACAAAAATCACCTCAAGCAGATAACATAGTAGAGAAAAACAAGTCAAAGGATAATCAAATGAAGTCATTTCGAGAATAAACTAACATTAATGTTTCAAAACATTCAAAGCATTGGTAACAAGATAGATTTACTTGAACAATTACTATTAGAAATAAATATTGATATACTATCATTATCGGAATTATGGAAAAATGAACACTACATTAAGGCCTTAACATTACCAGGATATAATATTGCCTCCTACTTTTGCAGGAAAAGCCGACAATGGGGGCGGTGTTTGCCTAATTGTAAATAATAATTTAGATTACATAGAAAGAAATGATATTGTTAATTACTCTATAGAATATATTGTTGAACTCTGTGCAATAGAAATTCCAAAACTAAAATGTATAATAATAGGAATATATAGGGCCGACCGCCACTCTCACGTTTTCTATGAGAAATTTGATTTACTTTTAAACAAATTTAATAAAAAAGAACCGCACAAATATATTATTATCGCAGGTGATTTTAATATAAATATTTTAAACAAAAATAAACTTACAAGGGACTTTTTAAATTTTATGAATTCACATAATCTTAGGCAACTAATCACAGAGCCAACCAGAGTTGTAAAAAATACCTCTACTTGCATTGACTTGCTATTTACAAACTATCCATCATTTGTAAAAAAAATCATATGTATACGACTATGGAATTTCAGATCACAAAGCAATAAATGTGGAGCTAAATAAAAGTAATACACCAATGAAACAAAATATCACATATTTTAAAGAAAAAAGATTATTTAATTCTGCCAATATAATAAAGTTTAAAGAGTCATTAAATAAAATTAAATGGAGTGATATAATAAAAGAAAGTCGGGGAATAAACCAAAATTACTCCGAATTTATAACTTGTATTACACAAATATTAAACACAAATATACCTATAAAAAAAAATAAAAATAAAAACCTTTAATACTATGAAAACTTGGCTCTCTACAGGAATAAAAAAATCATGTACACATAAACGATTACTTAAAACATTGTTAAATAAAACCAATAATGAAATCCTAAGAACTCATTTTAAAACTTACAGTAGAATTCTAAAAACGTGTATAAGGGTATCAAAAAAATTTGAATATATCAAACAAATGAAAAAATCTGATAATAAAACTAAAACTATGTGGAAAATTATTAACAGTAAAACTGGGAAATATAAAAAAAGTTCAGTACAAAATATAACACTAAAAGTAAAAAACAAAGTGCTATCGTGCCCTCAGACCGTAAGTAATACATTCAATGAATACTTTGCTACTATAGGTAACTGTGATAGTGCCAATAACATAACAAATGGAAGGCCAGTGATAGACTCTCCAACAAATTCATTCTATTTGACCCCAACAAATCCAAAGGAAATTATACAAATAATAAAAAACTTAAAAAACAAACTTAGTTGTGGTATCGATGACATACCTGCCATCCTAGTAAAACAATGCGCGGACATGCTAGCCCCCCCCCCCCCCCCCCCCCCCCCCCCCCCCCCCCCCTTAGCCTCACTTATAAAACAAAGTTTTGAGTATTGTCTTTTCCCAGATATGTTAAAAATCTCCCTAATTAAACCAATATTTAAAAAAAACGATCCACATCTACTTATTAATTATCGACCCATAGCTTTGCTTCCAACATTTGCAAAAGTATTTGAAAAGGCCATGTATAATAGACTGTACCACTTCTTAGAGAAATGCAAAGTTTTTGATGAATCTCAAAATGGCTTTAGAAAAAACGGATCTACAACCCATGCTGTATATAAATACATACAAACAGCACTTCAAAACATAAATAATGGGAAGTATACCTTAGGTCTCCTATTAGATATGACAAAAGCATACGAAAAAGTCAAATATAACATATTACTAGCTAAACTTCATGGCTCAGGAATTCGCGGTCCGGCACATAAATGGTTTCAGTCATACCTCACAGACAGAAAACAATTAGTCCAAATTGAACATAAAAATAACGAAAAGAATGAAATTATTTCCGTGCGATCCCAGATTCAACAACTTACATGCTCTATTCCCCAGGGTTCGGTCTTAGGGTGTTTGTTATTTTTGATCTACATTAACGACCTACCAAAAGTAATAATGAGAATACCTTGACTATTGTGTTCGCTGACGATGTATCTGTTTTAATAAAAGACGAAAATAATACCGACTATAACTCTGTTACATACAACACTTTACAAACTATTACTAATTGGCTTGGAGACCATAACCTAGAGATAAATTATGAGAAAAACTAAAATTATGCAATTTAAAACATATAAAAGTCCATCATTAAATGTCAGTATAAATTTTAATGGTACAAAGTTGGAAAAAGTAGATTCATTTAATTTGCTTGGTTTAAATATCGATTCAAATATAAATTGGAAAACACATATTGATTATTTAAAAAGTAAATTATGCAAATTCACCTATGCTCTCTTCCAAATTAAATGCTCTACAGATACTTCTATATCGCGTTATCAGCTTACTATGCCTACGCCCACTCATGGCTTATGTATGGCGTAATGTTATGGGGCAACAGTGTTGACGCTCAGGACCTATTTATCATCCAAAAAAAGTGCTTAAGGATACTTGCACACATAGATAACAATTCTAGCTGTAGACCTTATTTCACAAAACTTAAAATGTTAACTTTACCATGCTTATACATAAAAGATTTGTGTCTTTTTGTATTCAAAAATAGTCATTTCCTTAAAAAAGTCAAAGATACTCATAACATTAACACACGTTATAAAAATTAATTATATTTACCACATTCTCGATTAAAAATGTTAAACAATAAATAGCCCATACTACATGGCAATTAAAATACATAATAAACTACCAGATGAAATAAAGAATATAACAGAATTACCTAAGTTTACATCCAAACTGAAATGTTATTTAGAACAAAACCCGTTTTATTCAGTAAAAGAATATTTAGAGCAATGAGGATAGAAAATCATTACCCCCCCTTAATAAATGTTTATATGTTGACTAGCATTTTACCTAAAATCTATTTGTGCCCCTATGGTGACTCACACACACACACACACACACACGCGCGCGCGCGCGCACACACACACACACACACGCGCGCGCGCACACACACACACACACACACACACACGCACACACACACACACAGACACACACACACACACACACACACACACACACACACACACACACACACACACACACACATACACACACACATTATATAAAAACAACATTTTAAAGCTGTATACATATACATAAAGCTTTAAGGGCTAAGATATATTTGTTGTAGTTGTACCCTAAATTATGACTCTATCAGAAAGATAATAAAACGCATTCACTGCCCAACTCGTATATTGTAACTCGTAACGTAACGTTGTAACGTGACTCCGTCATGGTTTTGTGAGCGTCCACAGAGTGTTGCTCGAGTATCCCACATGTGTCTCTCTACAAAGCTTTGTACACGAGCAACCTCAGTTCAAATCCAATGAAATTGTTGAGTGGTAATCTATCATCTGCGCTGAGAAGCCTAGTGAAAGCGTTGATAGATAGATCACGAAATTATATTAAAAAAGTATATTTCTTAGGTATGTAAAATTTATTATTGCTATGCCATAATGCCCCCTATACCGGAGCAGACTCTTGCCCAGCAGTGGGACGAGTACAGTATTACTTTACTTTCGTACAACGCACAGTAGGATAAATCGGTTTCGCTTCGACAGGAACGCATGGCGACGCGCTACGCCCGCGACACGCACCACTACTGCCTGCACCTGGACGGCGGGCTGGTGATCGACGGCCACCGGATGGGCGGCGACGGCCGCTTCGTCAACCACTCGTGCCGGCCCAACTGCGAGATGCAGAAGTGGACCGCCAACGGTAAGGGAGAAAGAAAGAAACACATTTATTCACGGTCTAACCACGTACATAACAAACTTAAAAATAATCGAATTACAAGGACACGCACGATATTGCGAAAATTTACATGAATGAAAACATAAAAAAAGTGAAATCCTGTAAAGCATCATAACCGTGAAATCTGCGGACTCAGCAGAAATCAAGCCACAGAAACTAACATTGTTCCGATCCCGACACTGGTTTAGATTATCCGAAATCATGCCTTACTCTTTGTAATCTGGGACACTTGCACTTAAAACGTTAAGTTTCACCGATACAATGTACGTGAATTACAAGCTTCTAAAGACCATACAAATCAAGAAACAATTCAAATTAAACTAACCAATTTTTTTTAATAAAATTAATAAATTCTTTAAATTCCTTCCTTTTTATATTAAGTATTTGTTTATTACAGTTTTGTTTATATTATCTATTTAAAAATCTTTGCGTTATTTATTTCAATTAACATCAACATTTTTACACAGGTACATTCCGAATGGCACTGTTTGCACTACGGGATATCGATCCGGGGGAAGAGCTGACGTACGATTACAATTTCTCCCTCTTCAACCCTGCTGTTGGTCAGGTAATTAATGTTTTAAAGTAAATTTAAAGTTGTGTAAAAATGTGTCCTAAAAATATTTATTTATTTATTTAAACATAATGTTCAGCAGTGGTCTCAAACAGGCAGAAATGATGATGATGATGATAATGATGAAAGTATAAACAATAACCAACTACCATACAATGTGTTAAATGGAAACGCATGCACACTACTATCGTAGGGCCACATTCGGTAGTATGGTAGGGTCTCTTGTGCAACAGTCTTCACTGTGGCACAAAAGGGCAGGTTCCTCCGGGTAAGTACCACAACCTGACTCGTCTTATGAGCGAGGTAGCCGGGGCTCACTTTATTATAAAGGGAGTTGCAAATGTCAATTGCGTTGGTTATCACTAAGAAAACATCAAAAGTAATGTATGAAACGGTCCACAGCCGTGCAAATGCGACTCGGAGGACTGCCGCGGCGTGATCGGCGGCAAGTCGCAGAGGGTCACCAAGCAGCCGCTGAAGGCGCAGTCGCGCACCCCGTCGAACGCGTCCAACCAGTCGCACAGCTCCGGCGGCAACCCGCTGCGCGTCGGCCGCCCCAGGAAGGCCGCCAAGTGCAACAAGAAGCCCGAGCAGCAGAGCGTCGCCGCCTGCGACCTCAAGAGCATGACCATCCTCAAGTACCAGCAGCACCTGAACAAACTGTGGCAGGAGCCGCAGATGAAGCCGCTCACCGCCAAGGAGAGGTGCCTCGTCAGGGAGCGGCACTGCTTCCTGTTCCGGAACCTGGAAAATGTAATTACAAATTTCTACAAAATCTGACTGATTGACTGCTTTAAACGAAATACGATCTGAGAAATGTCACTTCACTATTTCGGCGTTGAGCAAACAAAATTTGTAATGAAATCTATCTGTTAGCTGCTTATTGAACTGTGCTAATAAACCGTTCTTTTTATAGGTGAGGCGCACTCGCGAGCGTCTCTCGCTATCTCTACCGCCGTCTCCGCCTGCCGCCACCGCTTCCGCGACCTCCCCTGCCTCCGCCTCCACCTCTGCATCCGTTCCCGCGTCCGCGTCCGTTGCCGCCTCCGCTTCCACTTCCACTTCCGCTCCCGCCACTGTGTCCGCGCTGTGCCCGCCAGCCGTGATCAACGTGAACCCGCTCTCCCTACCGGACACGATGAACCCCGCTATATTCCTTAAGAGGCTGCAAATGCTGCGCGCCTCCAAAGAGGAGAGTACGAAGAATCTGCTTCAGTTTGAAGACGACCTCACTTTGGAGCCCAAACAGCGATTGGCCAGGGTCTTCAAGGCCTTGTTCAATGCAATCGTGGCTGTTAAAGGTAAAGTAAAAAGCCATTATTTCCACATTATTTTTAATGAAATATGTTTCTGAAATATTCCGTTGTCATACATCAAAAGACAAGCAACAATATTATTAATACACAGACAGTAGAAATCACAATGCGTATAACATATTCAAACATTTTATATGAACAATCTTTATATAAAACACCTTTGCATGACATGCAATCTTTATATAAAACATGTGTGCAAAATTCAAGAACCGGCTGTTAACTTGATATTTGTTCTCAACTTAGTTGTTGACAGGAAAATGTTTTTAAAAACGAGTCACAGATAAATATCCGTATCGTTCGACAGACGAGGACGGTAGGCAGCTGTGCGCGCCGCTTCTGCGGGCGAAGGGCGAGCGGGGCAGGCAGGCTGAGGGTCCGTGCGATCTGAGCGCGATCGAGCGCGGCATCGCCGCCGGCCGCTACGAGAGCGCGGCGCTGTTCGACGCCGACGTGGGCGCGCTGCTCTCCGCCGCCGTCAGGGAGCACGGCCGCCTCTCCGCCGCCGGCGCGGCCGCCGTGCAGCTCAAGAAGGTGGGTTGTGATGGCGCTAAATATTTAAATTAGTGCTGAAAACTTTTGAAGCGACGGAGAAGTCTCTCGTTGCAAATGCTCCTTGTATAAAGTGTTGTGTGCTGTAAAGGATGCACACTAGATTTTTTTTTCCATAACTGATGTTAAGTTACTAAGTCATAACCGCCGCCCGTGGACATTTGCAACACCTGTAGGGTTGCAAAAGCGTTGCACCCTTTTAATAAACTGAGCACCGGCTACCTCACTCATCAGACAAAACGCAGATGTGTAACACTTCTACTGCAAACCGGTTTTCTGTGAGTTTGTAACCCGGACGGACCTGCCCATTCGTGCAACAGCAAACACTGTTGCGTGTTCCTACCACAGTTAAACTGACGCCAAGCATTGCTAACGGGAATCGATCCAGCTACTGAAAAAATATTTTATTGTGAGCTTAATTTTTTTCCAGTGTCTATTTATATCAAAAAGCAGTTGAGTCTCGTATGCTTAACATAACATGAGAAGTTCTAGGCGAATAACTATTTCTTATATTTTGACAATATTCAATGACTCTTACTGAAAATAATTGTATTCGATTAATTAGATTATTAATAGTTATAATATTTTTTAAAAGGAATTTATCTATGAAATGTATAACATACAAAGTTTAATGCCGTAATGTTTCCGACAAGCACTTGAAAAAATTTCTGAATTGCAAATTGTTGTTAACCGATTATTGTGCTTACAAAACTGAATGTATCAATCAACATTTGTGATGAATTTTAAAGATTTTATAGTGCTAATCTCTGCATTTAAGATTGAACATTAAAACATGTAGAAAAAGTACGAAAATATTGTCGCCGCTGTGGGAATTGAACCCACGTGTTCGGCATTCGCGGCCTGATGCTCTAGCTACTGAGCTAAACGGCTAATAGCCACAGCCACGGCGAAAATCTTAACGCCTTCTTTCTCAGTGGCTAGAGCGTGGGTTCGATTCCCACAGCGGCGACAATCTTTTCTTACTTTTTCTACATGTTTTAACATTTGTGATGGTTACGCTTACTTACAATCTTAAGGACTATAAAAAGTTTTGAGGAACACCGACCCCAAAATAGGTATAATTTTATGTATCAGTCTATTTTTGGTACTATTACTAAGTATTATTGCGTACTAATTTTTTTCGTATTTTGTACTACTTTAGGTTTACAATACCGCAAAGGCTGACTGCGCCGAGCATTTAGTGAAAATTTTAGGCTCGCAAGAATCTCTACCAGCTGGCTTCGTACAAAAGACTAAAACCGGTATGTCATGTTTTATATGTTGCAATTATAGAATAATTTATTAATTGCAGAGATAAAAAGGGGGCTACTATTGATAGTATTTTATACTCTTTATGATTTACTAAGCTGCTAGCGTTTGAATGTAATAAATAAAGAAAAAATATATAAATCTTGAAATTTTTCATATAATGCCTTAAAAATGTACATACTTCATTCCTTCATTTAAGAAATTCACAACAGGGTAAATAGTTTAACAAGTTGATCTGTGTCCCGCAGAGGAGGTGATCCTGTGTATCTGCGGTCTACATGTGGAGGAGGGGCTGATGGTGCAGTGTGGTGGCAGCGGTTGCGGCGTGTGGCAGCACGCGCGCTGCATGCGGGTGGCCGATACCACGGCACCCCACTACTGCCACAACTGCTCGCAGCGCGCCGTGAGTGCACTCGCGTCGCGATAAGCAATAACACACACAACAATAAACTCTAGCAACATGAAGTCAAATCCTGGTGCCTGAAATTGTTAATTTCAAGTTCTGAATTATCAGTGACCAGCAATGAAGGAAAACATGTGCATATTTTTGAAATAACAACAAAAAAATAACATTTTCATGATATCTGAAGTCCGCCAATCCGCAGCGGGGTCGCGTTGTGGCCTGTGCCTGACCTTCACTATAGAGGAGGCCTTTACTCTCCAGTGGGACATGTACAGGCTGTCTTTAATTGAACTTTAATTTTTTTTTAAATACAGACTTTTCTTTGTGCAGGTCGACCGCGAAATACCACTGGACGACTACACAGAGGAGGGGCACCAGTTCTACCTGTCGCTGATGCGGGGCGACCTGCAAGTGCGGCAGGGTGACACCGTGTACGTGCTGCGCGATATACCGATAGACGAGAAGCACCCCGACGTCAGCCAGAGGAGCGGCGAAAAGGCCGAATCGCCGAAGACCAAGCGGCTCGACAGGAAAAAACTCAAGGGCGCCGCCAAAGGAAAGGACAAGCCGGAAGACGGCGCCAACAAGGCTAGTGTTAGTTGTATAAAATTGCTAAATTTAAGTAACCTGACACGAATAAACTCAAATTTATAGTTAAGAACCATCTCAATCACAGCTTCCACAAACAAATACACAGATACACAGCAGATATGTGCTCATTTAAAAGTTACTAGAGGAAATATAGACGATTTCTATTGTGATGGAAAATCGGTCTTAGTATGGATCTAATTGAAAGTGTTTGTTATGAAAATGTAATATAAGTATATAAAATTATTTTAGATGTTTTCAAAATGCGACATTATAATTAGATGTACTATGCTAATACCTAAAAAAAACACTAAAATCGTGAACATTACTATAATTTATTATATTGCACATTACTATAATCGAGGGTGCGAAAAAGATAGTGAGAGACTTAAATAAATGTTAGATTGTTCACAACACACAAATGACATAACTCACACTCCAATAAATTGAACGAAACGAACATAGATTACATTGAACATATTAAATTATTATGGGTTTAAAAAAATGTTGGTTACCTTAATGCATCCTTCGATTGTGGCGCCATCACTGTATATGGGGCCCAGCAGTGACACATACATATAGGCTGTTGCTTTACTTTTCACTTATACGCGAGGCCGTGCTATATGCGAAATGATCTTTATAGGTGGAGATCCGGAAGCACACGTACCAGACGATCGGCGAGATCCCTGTGTCGGAGCTGGACATTTTCCGCGTGGAGCGCATGTGGAAGCACAAGGACACGCAGGAGCGTTACGTGTACGGACACCACTATCTCAGGCCTCACGAGACATTCCACGAGCCCACCAGGAAGTACGTATATATCCAAGATCGCACATTGTATCCAAAAATGTCTATCAGAAATGGTTTTAAAGAAAGAAAGAAAGAAACCTTTTTTGGTACATTTTTTTATATAATATATAACATTATCCTAGTTTACAAATTTCACGTGGACAAACACCCAAATCTGATACAATTATATGTAACACACAGATAATTGTCCCGTGCGAGAATCGAACCCACGACCCCCGGCGCTGAAGCCAATACCTTGACAACTACGCCACGGATTCACCTACATATAAAACAACTACAATTTAAAGGCACCAAAATGATCTCTCACGGAACGGAAACTCAGCTTTAGACCACAAAGTTGACAAACCTTTGAGTTTTTCCATGAGATAGATAGGCATAGATACATAAAAATTGTAAGGGAATTTGTATGGTATGCATTAAAACCTACCAATTATGGAACTACTAATATCTTGAATTATTCGGAATCTCGGAAATGCTCCAACGATTTTCATGAAATTTAGTATGTGCGTAGATTAGTGGGCGAAAAATCGATATGGCTAGGTTTCATTTTTAGAAAATGTCGTTTTATCCCAATTTTCAGGGAATGAATAATATAACGCTCGGTCGGTAATCGGGCGGCCCCGAAACAGAAGGCCGTGGTTCGTGTCACGATCATTTACACACTTATTTTTTTACTTTTTTTCGATTCCAGATCATTGCGTTCTTTATTTTTTATTTTTTGTCGATCCAGATGATTTTGTTATATTTTCCCTTTTTTTTTAAGTTCTTTCTTTTGTGAAAAACACCAGTTCATATTTTCTTATTATTACGTCGGTAAGATCGAAAAATATTATGCATATTTTATTACTCAGTAATTTTTTTTATACTCTAATTTGAATCTACATGTAATTTCCAAAATACATGATTTACCAAGATAAAAACCGAGCAAAGCTCGGTCCTCCAGGTAACTTTACACATTAAATAAATAATATCGTAGCTCTTGGATTGTAATGTATTTGATGTACTTCTCTTTTTCAGATTTTTCCCCAATGAAGTCATGCGTGTTCCGTTGTACGAAGCGGTTCCTATAGAACTTGTCATGTCTCAATGCTGGGTCATGGACCTAAACACGTACTGCAAGGTAAAGAACTTTTATTGTTAATGGAAAAAAGTTAAACTCAATGATTATGGTGTCAAAATATTTTTTTTACATCATTTAGATATCACCATAATAAAAAGACACATTAAAGAAAGGTGCGGTGGTTGCAAGAAAATTGAAATATTATAACATGTAAAAATCGTATTGTTTGTCAAAATAACCCTAATATAAATTACATCTGTCCACATTAGCTATGCTTCTGAGTACAATTACACAGAAATGGTGAAATTAGTACTTGTTAATGATTTCTATCGTTGGAGACTTATAGGGAGATATCTCTGATTTCCTTCTATATGAATAGGCTCATGCGACTTCACAGAAAAGTGGCGTAACGTAGAAGTTATAACGTTATATTATTTTGTGCACTGTGAGTTTACCAGTGGGTCCACCCACTTGACTGTCGGCTGGTATATACCTTTGAACTCACTGAGGTTTATACGCGATCTTAAGTAAGCGCGGTGAGGATGTCAACCGGAATGGATGAATGGAAACGGATGGCACTGGTGGAAGAATCATAGCAGTGGCGAAAATTTTTATGAGTTTTATCTACATATTTTAAGTTTTATTTCAAGTGCGGAGACTAACAAAATATTAAAAAAAACACGTACACTTCTTCAGCTTAACAAAAGAAAAATAATTAAAAACTATCCCATGTCCAAGTACTCTTTGTTTCTGAAAAAAAGACATCAAGTGCTATTGATAAAGGTTTAATTAAATAACTGGCAATTATGGGTTATTGTTTGCCAACAAGTTATTGGTTGCCATGGTAATTGGGGAACGACACATGGAAGTTGGTGTCGCTGTGTGCGTCCATCGTAAAACTTCACTCTCGTAATTTTTCCTATACGCGCCAAAAGAAGTGTAACTTCTAACGCCGTGTTTTGTGTGTGTGCGTGTAGGGGCGGCCGGTGGGCGCGGCCGAGCCTCACGTGTACATCTGCGAGCTGCGCGTCGACCGCACCGCTCGCCTCTTCACCAAGGTGTCCCGCCCCAAGTACCCGCTCTGCACCAAGCCGTACGCCTTCGACCACTTCCCCCAGCGGCTCAAAATAACGCGCACGTACGCCGTGAGTACAATTATTATTTCATATTCATTAGGAAACTTCGCAGCATATAATGATTGTCTTTATGAATTCGCGCTTCGAACACTTGATTTTAAAATTCATGATAGTACGACGAGGTCTGTGTTTTTATTATCTCCTTTTACTATGTTGCCTGAAAGAAATCGCTTTTTAGCGATAAGGCCGCATCAATATATTCGTACAATTACAGTTATGTATTTTTGTTGAGTGTTCAACATCAGTTGTTAGTGTACAATAAAGTACATTTCAATAATTCATTCTGTGCACAGCACATGGATGATTTTAGTGGTTAGACAATAAAGAATACCGAGGAAGAATTAGACGTCTAAAATCACAACCCAATTTAATGTGTGAATATGAATATGCGTAATGTTATTTGTATTTGTAATTTACAGCCACATGAGGTATCACCCGAGTATCTTAAGGGCAGAGCAGCAAAGAGCGCCGCGCCAGCCGAAAAAGCTAATAAAGGTGTACAAGAACACAAAAAGAAAGCGGCGTCGATTGCTGTTGCAGTGGGCGTTAAGGTAAAGTGAATTCTTAATAATTTTATTTTATTGATTATCATTTTAACGATTAATATAAGGTCAAATAATGGAATAAAGTAATTACAAGACACATGTTTAATGGCTATAAATAGTAATAACCGTGCACCGTCGCAGGCGTCCACGCCGACCACTGCGTCCGAGCGGCGAGAGCGTCAGAAGGAGCGCGTGAACAGCATCGCGCGGCGTTTGTTGGGCGCGGGCGCGGCCCGTGGCGCTGTCGACGCCTCTTACCTGCTCGCCCCCCACGCCCCTCACGTCCCCCGCTCCCCTCACGCCCCCCACAACGCCAGCCCCTCTCGGCCCGCCCGCCGCCCCCGCCGCTTCGCCCCCCGCCCGTCCTGACGCTGCCGCGCCTGCCACGCCTAGGGGGACGGACCGAGCGCCCTCGGCCGACCGCCCCACCGAGACGCCGAGAGAAGCCTGCGGACGCTGCAGGGCGAAACGTGGTGCACACTGATACACAACTTGCACGAACCCGGGTTCAATTTCGGAGCACACCGGGTGTGAAGCAGCCAATGGACAGCGCTGTTTATACGCCCGTGTCGGCCGATTTTGGCTAGTTACAAATTCTCTATTCCTTTATAATAACTCCTATAGCGAACGAAGAGCACGGGCGGATAGAGTGCACACTTATCAAACCTGTGGCAGGCCATAGGAACACATGTACGGTGCAGCACTGATTAATCGGTGCCTATTTTTCACGCGAATACATCACCAATCCCATCACTATTTAGAAATTGCTTACGAAAATAGTTTTCATTACAAAATCGGCCATTAGATGGCACCTATAAATATAAATAACGACTTGAAAATATATAAATTACTATCCCTTACATTTAAAGTATTAATATATACACATGAATATAGCAATTTTATGAAATTAATACAATTTGTACACAATTTTCACTAGTAGTTCAACATTTTCTTTTCTAAGCATGTTAATTAGATTATTTGAATTTTAAGAAAATAGTTGCTGTTCATAAGAAACTCTTGTTAAAGAATTATATACATATATGCATTATTTGAATTTAAAAAAATGTAATATGGGAAGATTTTTCAAATATACTAAAAATTTATGTTCTTTAGCATAATCAATTCTGCAAATTCCAGTTATTCAATGTTTCATTGTTTATATCTGACTAATAAAGAAGGTATGTATTTGTCTTCTCAAATCTTAATGTGTACCTTTTTCTTACATTCCGCTTACGTTATTGGATTGAGTCAATAAAAGTGGTAATCTGGAATAGCGGCTCACGTAATCGTACAAGATTGTTGTAACGAATCTCGCTTGACCTTTGTATATAAGCGTTACATTATGTGATGATAAATTATGATATTTTTGTAAGAAAAACAATAATAAGTCACGATCAAATTGCACAACGGGGTGTGATTGTGGCATATAAGAATACATTTCTATTTCGATTAATAATTTATTCCCGTTTCGGTTTATACCTTAGACTATTTTTTAGTCACTTTATTGTAATCTCAAGTTTGTTTGGTAATTAAATAAGTATCTAAATAAGTTACGCCTGCATGGGCTGTTCTATACAGCAGCTAAATCATTTATTTCATATAGGTTAATCAATATTTGTTAAAACTTAACAATAAATATGATAGACTAATGAATTTATTATATAACGACCACTGGTGCGAACTGATGTTAAGCATTGAAAAGTTTTAATAGGGTTAGAATTGGTCAAGTTGTTTGGAGGTTGTTAATATAATATTAGTTATTGTATAATTATTGTCATAACAGCTATCTTCCGGTAGTGTAAGGATAAAAATTAATTTTCGAGACATCTGATCATTATGATATCCCGCACCATGTGAGACGGAGGTTCTATGGGCATGCCTTATATCATGTATTAAAATCTCTCTATATTTTTTATGCGTTATATAAGCTGTAAATATAGTTGACATAGGGTGATTGGTTGTTTTAATTTAATTAAAAATATATATTCTGGTTAATGCATGGATCTTTTCTTATTAAAGTAAATCTCTCCGCCGTTAACATTTTCAGTGAGTGCCAGGCTATTTCTTATTTTGCTAGCCTTTATTATTGTGATTAATGAGAACAAATTGTTTTTGTTTCTAATTTATTTGTAAATTACTGTTAGTTTTTTTAAACAATGAGTCATCAAAGTGTTTTCTATGATAAATTATGTACCTAGTGGTAATATTTTTGCTTACGCATTCTTAGTATTTTGCTTTATGTTTGCATTAAATGCTTCTTTGCGAATAAGGGTTAACAGTGAATGGAACTAAATAGATTAATGTAAAATTGATCCCAAAATAAAGTACAAAATCCGCCGAAACCGTAGACAATTGCGACGAGTCCATTACAATTTGCTTTTTTCCACAAGGCACGGTTTATTTTTTTGTAGCGAATCATAGTTAATATTGTTGATTATAATAAAGTAATATTTTGAAGCAGAGACATTATGCACTCATCCGTACGTTGGTTTGCACAAACTGCACATAAATATTGACTCTTAGATAAATTAATAAAATAACACTGCATTTTCAATATGAATTACATTAGTTATATAAACAGATCCGTTAGAAAGTGAAATTCCATATCTGTACTTAATTAGTAAAAAGATAGTTTTCCAATAGTTGTTAAAGTATCGCAGTAGCATGTGCGATTATTACACATATTTGTCATGTTTAATCAGTTGATGTCATGTTTAATGCTCATTTCATACAGCTTCAAGTATTTTGGGATCAAAATTCTATCATGCGTTTAGCGTTCGGCACCCAAATTTGTTTTCTGTTGGTGAATTTCGTAATACACTTCGGATTATCCACAGTCGAAAGTAATAAATTTTAAAAGATGTTTTCGAGGTATTCTGACGTTTTACATGATTTGATAACTACAGGCGATTTTTTTCTGCGATAACCATCATATCTGTACCTTTGACTCATTAAAGTTGTACATCGTTTGCAAACTGTACAGTGGAACAATTTTGGAAAGTATGTACTCTCAACTTTAAGGAGGTTTTGATAAATGCATCGTTTTTGACATGAGAGATACTAGCTGTAGTAGGGCCATGCAACAGTTCACGGATGGACAGGTCTGTCTGGGGAAGTACCACGACCTTACAGCAGACCGGGGTAAAGTGGAAGTGTTATACTTCTGCGTTTTGTCTGATGAGTGAGGTAGGCGGGGCCTACTTTAAAAAGGCAACGCATTAGCAAACCTACAGCATCATGCAAATGTCCATGAGCGGCAGTTATCACTTAACATCAGGTGAACCGCCATCGCTCTTACCATCTTAACATAAAAGAAAATTCACGCATTGGTTTATAATTGGTTTAGTTTGCCTTAGTAGTCAAGTGTTACAGTTCAGCGCACGAGTGGCACGAGTATTTGACCTATTTATCTGTTATTACCTAATTGTTCCGGATCTGAGCGTATTCCTTTGAACAATTTATGTATGAAGCTGTTACCACAAAACATGAGTAGTATTGAATTTAAATGTGTTTACACCATTTGCCGGGAACCGTGAGGATGTCCACTTTCTACGAATATCAAACCTATTTTATTTATTGCAAATTACTAACATTTATTCATGCAATCTGGTTTATGTTTGCTTGGTATACAGCGTGTCTTTACAATGGCGACAATAAATGAACACACATATAGAGGATAACTTTTTAAAATTGTATTAAAGATTTACATTCTTTAAACATAAATATTTACCGAATTATCAAATTTTCCAAAATTTTAGAACACCTTACGTATAAAACCATAACGTAAAGTTCATTTCTAAAGGTCACAAAGCATATGAATGGGTTGAATGAATTTAAAAGAGACAAAACATACTGTTAGAAGGAGAGGCTTGTAATGCGACGCTGTGGCGCGAGTTGTATAGGTGTTACAAATTTTGTTTCTTTTTTACTTAATTAGTTTGTTTGAAAAATATTTTTTTTAATTATTTTATTATTTTTAATAAAAATATTTATTTTTATGATTATTCAATAGTAACGACACGTTAGATATAAACGTGTTTTATAGTAAGGGCTACGATTTTCCATTGTCGCGCTCATAGTAACGACAAGCGAGCTGTAGATATAAATCTCATTAAAAATTTTAAATTGCTGTTGACTGATGCCCCAAATCCCCTTTTTATGTGAAAAGTTGCCAACCCGGACATCATTGACATCTGCCACACCCTGAGGTTACAGACGCGTTGAGCCTACCCATTCGTGCAACAGCCGAGGACGCTTCGTGGCCCTACCACCGTTTAGAGTTCTCAGTTCTCGTTCGATTTAGTAGCCCGCGTCAAACCATTCGTTTGGTCACTGATTGCTGGCAGCAGTGAACTTCTGGCAAGCATTTTGTAGTATATCGTTCCTCATCGATGCTTCAGTGAATGTGTAAAGAACTGTCACTTTATATCGTTTCACTGAGAATTCAGAGGTCTAAATCTTTCCTGTGCTTTTCAGCCGCTTCACTTGGTCAGATTATTGAAACAGGTAGACCGTCGTGTGGCGCTTTGTTTCTGGATCGCTTTCATGTATCAGATCATTAACATAAACACATCGAGACGAACCCATATTCGTCACACGCAAAGGTGTTCCTATTTAATTCTAACTCGTGAACTCTAATATGCAATATTTGCCGTACTTCCCCTCTTGTGATAAATGTTTCGTACTAGCAATTTACCTTTCCTAACATCCAAACGCAACAAGTTCTTACATGAAGTCTCGAAATTAGTCTACTTTGTGGTTAATTTTACCCGACCGCCAAAGGAGTGTAATGTTTTTAAAAGCGTTGGTATGTGTCGAATTGTCTATGTATCTTTTTGACAATTTTCAACATGTGAAATTCGACTTAGATTATTACAGCGATTCAGGTTCACAAGCCTTTAGTACTATCGCTGGTATACCCAGCGCCGGATTTAGGGGAGGGCAACAGGGCAACAGTCCGGGGCCTCCACAAAAGAGGGGTTCCACAGACTAGTAAACGACTTTTCCTTTCATATTTTTTTCATAATTCTCATTTCCGATTATATTTATATGTTCGTTAAATAATAAAAGAATCTATACTTCGTTTCACAGTAAATTATTTATCGGAAAACTCGACTGAAAAAGGTTGTTCATTTTATTACGAAAAAAATTTGGGCCAAGGGGCCAATTTCCACTCCTATGTTGCCCCGAGGCCTTCAGATCTCTAAATCCGGCAATGGGTATACTATCGCTATTTTCACATCCAAACCCCTGTTTTTAGTACCTCTCTATTTATTATAAGCACCTCTTTCATACGGGTAGTGAAGGTCGTAGAGCGTTGCCGTAGTCAAGAAGTGAATAACAGGCAATAAGAGAAGCAAATAGATCTGCCTTTTCTTTCCCCGCATGTGCCGATAAATCATCCGGTAGAATCTATATTCAACCACTTAGGACAAAGACCAAAATTTCTACTGTCAGATGGTTAAACAGCGAGCTTTGCACCAATGTCTTTAATTCGTTGTAAACCAACTTTCTACAATGCATTTTTATTGGATTTGCCAGCTAGTGCTAGGCTTTCTTTTTGGAGCTAACACCCGGAGCTTTACAGTGTTAAGCTTCAGCCCAAGAAAGGTAGTAGTTTGCGCTTTTCAGACTAATCACATTCGTCAGTAAACCATGGTTGAGCCACCAATGGGTACATCGGCAAATGGAATAAAGTACTCCATAACTTTACACCAAATCAATTACAGCATCCGCGCAGTTTGGCAGATCTGAAGAAGCCAAGATCATTCGCCAAGGGTAAGAGGCAAAGAAATGCCGCATCTCTGCTCAATCTGCTCACTTATATCGCCACATTCGACTTCTGCACTTAAGATGCAACAATTTTTTGAAAAAAATTTACGAAGTTTTTTGCCACCATGTTATGAAATCGAGCTCACTTTTTTTAGATTACTAAACAGCAGGGTTGTTTTAAGCTAAACGGGTGATTGTCACGCCGACGAAAATCTGTTTTATCTACATTTCTTCATATTTTTGAGCAATGCTTGGCGCCTCATTTATGTACGCAACAAGGTTGCCTGTGCAGATTTGCCTGCGCAAGTGTCAATAGAAAGAAATTCTTTTCGATTTTGCGCCGGTCGCTCCGTTGGCATACCTGCAAATGTAGAGCTTTGGCGTTAGAGATTTGATCTTAATGTTGTGGGTTCAATATTCAATGACGCGAACTAATGGCTTCCCCATGTTCATGGCATTTTGGGTGCTGAAATCATTGTCACTCGTCTGTGTAAAGTAAGCTCTGAAAAACGTGGATACAATTATGCTTTCTTTGCATACTACAAGTGAGTAACATACTATGATGAAAAGTAATGTTTTTGTTGTTAATAAAATCGCTCAAATTAAAAAAAAAAAACTTACTTTAAACCGTAATTTGACTTGAGTCGTAGTTGGATTAAAAGTAGATAGGAATTTCATAGATTCATGGCACTATCTTTTTAAAAAAATTTTATACTGAATAGTGCCGCGAAGAAAACACGATAACCGTGGTTCAGTAGTGTTCAACTTAACAAAAGGAAACGGCAGGCAAGAATCAAATGCGTCCCGAACACACACAATTAATGAACATGGTTGATGTTTTTGCGTGTTCGTTTAAACAATCCGATACGCGATTAAATCTCACAGTCCTCGTAACGTGATTGAGGTAATAACGGACTCCAGTAATTTTATAAAGTGTATCTTGATGGCGGGGCAGTTTACGGTCCAGTAGGAAAAAATACTGTAAGGATGAGTCAGTGAGATGTATTGTGTGTGAACGGAAGTAGTTGATTGTCTGCAAATAATCTGTCGCCTCGAGTTTTGTTACTCGACTCCTAACACAACTGGCTGCTCTATGACTGCGCCAAACAACGACGAGTTTCCTTTGTTTCACTTTGGTGCCCACAATTTGGCGATCGTAACTACCTTTTATGTTGTATACCTTTCAAGTACATATGTGTGTCATTCGCAATCGAAAGGTGATTTAGAAAACTCTCAATCTTTTGTTTTAACAGTGGTTAAAGATAGTTTATGGAATTGACGATTCACCAAGCTTGCACATTCAAAATTTGTTTATAAATAAGTTGCGTGCGTGTACTTAAGTGGTTTGCATTCAATAATTCCGATAGTACAGTGTAGTTATTGCATAATTATGGTTATAATTATATTGATTGTAATTTTTTTCGGTGAAAGTAGACAAAGTTTTTTCTTATAAAAAATACCTTACTGTTTAAATAACTTTAAAGTCTTTAGATAATTTAATATGAAAAGATGAACGTACTACAAACATAATGTACTATAGTAATGATACAATATGCCGCAGCAGACAAAACCAATTGTTATGATGTAGGGTCGATTGCTGGCAGGACGTGGTGCTATTATTTTGTCAGTACTCATCGAGCACAGTGCCCTGTACCACTAGTGGCAAATTTAGTCGCGAGTGCTCGCTGACCTGAAATTTGACGTTACTTTTGTCGTCGATAAGTAAAACGTAGTATCAATCCGGCGGTGTGGTTATGTGAAAACTTTTTCGAGGCATGAAAACAGCTTCGCCAAGCACGTTTGTGTGGGTCTATCTCGAAGAAACCTGCCCATATTTTTTTATCGAAGAATTATGTACTCGTAAGTTTCGCTATGTTAATAATTGCTCGTTTTTATTGTAACGTTTTTTACTTACTTACTTTTGAGAATTATAATATTGCCGATTTAAATTACAATTGGCTAACTTTATTCTAATTTTAAAAATTATCATATAGGATAAACCACTACCACTGAACAGACCGGCCGGTCTATTAGGAACGGCCGGTCAGTTCAGTGTTTTAAAGCGCCAGAAAGCAAATCCAAAACATTTAATACAATGCTGCTTTAGAATAACAAGTTATTCTTCTACCAAAACGTTAAACGTGACTATATGTATGTTAAACGCGATTTAATTATGGGTTTAATTTTGACAAGAAGGTCGGTGAGTTTGACAAGAAGGTCTTTAACGGATTAAATCAAATCAATATGAAGGTTGTAAACTACTAATTTTATAGTTAAACGCAATATAAGCGAGTTTGGGTTATGTTTATCAGTTAAATTAAGTAGAAACTATTAAATATCCCAATAACCAAGAATGTCAATGTTTTACTGCAGCTATAATAACCGATTTTGATTATTTTGAATCCCTAATGGGGACATTATAATGTGCTTGACATCATTTTAAGGTCTAAGAACCAATTTCAATTTCTATTGATATTATGTTTCATACAATCTGACCGCAATCTGTTTAAGCCGGTTTGATTCGTTCGTATGTAAGTCGGTTAAAATATGTATTTGTATTAATGTGACTACTAAATACTCTACTCTAATTATCGTCATTTGCATGATTTGCGTTCAATGAAACCAATGAATTTTCGGTAAATGCCCATCATTATTATCTTGGTACGCTCTGCTTTAAACTTTCTGAAATATTATCGATATGTGGTACTATTTCATAGCTCAGTTTCGAATAACAGAAATTATTAAACTTATTAACAGAAAGGTTTTTAATCGTTGATCCCATATTCGATCATCAATCGTCATAATAATTAACGTAATAAAACGTGAGTTAACTGAAATGTATTGACTAATGACTGTTCTTATCAAGAGCCAATTAAAGTTACATAATTTTAGGCTTTGCAGAATTTTATATAGTCCGCCTTATGGACGGATATGTATATATTTAATGTTTATTGCGAGTGCTTGAACGATTTAGGCAAAACTCGCACAGTATATTTGTTCGTTTATATTTTGTTATTGTGAGCAAAAGTGTAACAACAAATCTTGACGGGACTCTATTACTAAGACTACGCGTTCTTTCTGTCACCAGGCACTTGTACTCATGAACCGTGATAGTTAAATAGTTGAAAGTTTTACATATTATGTATTTCTGTAGCCGCTATAACAACAAATACTAAAAAACCGATTAAAGACTCGCACTTGGCCGGTTATTTTAACCTACCGCTAACCAAAGACCACACAGATATATTAATAAAATGAAATATACAGAATAAGCCTAATAAAAACTTTGGTTCTGTACACAACAACATCCTTGTTACTTGTTTTATTTATTAATGCCAAATATGTTTATTAATATACATATACAATGTATTTTCAATCCAATCCTTGCATAAGTAATTGAATGGATAGACTATGGGGACTATTTAAATTTTATTTGGATGATGCTACGAGTGATTTGGATATTGCCTATGCGCTTAGATTGAAAATCTCAAAGTATTGCTTCTTCTATCGCCTCAGTGGGTCGGCACATCTGAATCATGTTGATGTTAATTCTTTTCACCATGCTTTTAACGACCGGCCGCAGGCCTGACATTAACCGTCTTTAGAATGAACACCCCAGCACGGCACAATTATCTGTGAGGCGCACTTGTCATATTGACAAATGAGCGGGAACTCAGGACAAGTATTTGTGCGCCTCACGGATCGAACCCACGACTCCTGGAACCGAAGGCAATAGCTTATATATTATAGCATAAGCCAATAGCTTATATATTAGCAACTGCGCTATACCGAATCAAGTATTGCCATAAATATTTATGTTCTCGTATTGATTCCAAAATTAGAGATACCTTAATTCTTCCACAGTTGTTACGACGTACAATATAATTATGCCATACTATGCAACAATATGTATAGTAAAGTCTTAGGCAATGTCTAGCGCTTGCATCTGAAGAATGTTCAGGTAGTTCAAAATAAAATCATTTTCAACATCACATTGCAACCGGGATAAAGTAACCTGCTCACTTTAGAAACCTGTAAAAACCCGATCGTCCCAACCTTCATGGGCGAAAGTAGTCCGAACCCACGGGGTCCCACTCCAGGTAGGGGTTAAAGCACACATGTCCACATATATAGCAACGGGGCATACTACTTTGAGCTTTACATATTATAAAGCTCAAAGTTGGCACGGGAAAATAAAACTTCTAAACCTGTCATATATATGCATTTAAGGCCATTGGAGATATTTATTTTGCGAAATAAAAATTGTGACTTGTGGGCTCAAATAACATCAATTTGCAATTACAGTAGTTTGAAATATACTAAAAATTGGTACACAAAATTATGGTCACATCTAAAATGTCGAAAGCTAGCGTTGGTCGTTTTACAGAAAACAGTATAATACCACCATTTTAGCAAATAAGACCGTTAAGCGGGTTTTTATAATTGATGTTTATCAGTTCCAAAAATTAGCCTTTGCTGTTCTTTGTTTAAATTAATAATTAATTTATTAATGTTGTATTTAATGTTTAAAAAATTTTAAAAGAATTAATTTTGTTTCAAATTAAATGAAAGGTCTGTGAATTGTTTAATAAAAAAATAATCTATATAAATATTCCTAGGCTTTCTTCAATCTATAGATAAATATTATATGAATAATTCTTTTCCCCAAGCGTTTAATTTATTATCACAAGCAAGTTCAATTTTAGTTTTCGTCAATAAGGATTCTATAGCGTCTTGATAGTTTATGTGTTAGGATTTTCCTCTAACGTTAGACCGAAAACAAGTATAATTAATAACTAAAATACATATGTTATAAACCCACGTTTTTGCTGTACACTTTTCAAACTAGTTGCGAAGCAAAATCTGTTTGTTATTTGAACGCGTGAGGTCAAACTTATTTCGACATTACGTTGTTTTTATGCACGGTAGCCTTCTTTGATCTGTGTGTTCGTATAATGTAATTGCGGAAAAAAATCACTTAAACCGAATTTCATCTTGAATGACATGCAAATCGGGTGCATGGATGTCGCAGTGGTTTGGCTGATGATCTCGTTCCGTGTTATGGGTTTCATCGATATAGACATCAGAAAAGTTGTGAAACTTACAAATAGTTGCTTCGAATCCAGTGGCATGTTGTAAATTTCGCTTTTAAGCTCCAGATCCCTAGTGTGTACGTAAGTTATTTTTTTTTTTGTGAAAAGTTGTCAAACGAGCAGGCGGTTCACCTGATGTTCAAGTTGTTGTTCCTGTTTAACATGCGGTTCAAGTGAATACCGCGGCCCGTGGACATCTGCTACACCCGAAGGTTTGTAGATGCGTTGACAACCTTTTTGAAAATTGGGACAACCTTTTTGAAAGTTTCTCGAAATATCAAAAAATAGTTGTCATTAATTAATGGTTTACTACGTAATTCTAATTCATTTAGTTTGAATTGAATAAAGTCGAGGGTATTAATCGCCGCATAAATCAAAAAGGGGTGTGATCAATAAATAGGTGTTCCGAATCACAGTCTCTTTTGAGTCCGTGATATCATATTGACCCCGCGAATGATTCCCTCAGTTGTGAGCTGTTATAAAAATAAACTACATATCACACTATTCTGCGTCGCAACAAACGTGCGTGTACATGATTCGTACGTGTATAATCAACGATATGATAAATGATCTCAATGCAAACATGAATGTTTTGACGAATTATGAATATATACGTATGTACTGTTGACGCATTCTATACTTAAAACTAGATATAGTTAATCTTACGTAAGTTGCGAGTAAGATTTTCGTTTGACAAGTACGCTTTTTAACGTTTTTGAAGATACGAGATATTTCGTGCACAATATATTTTCTGTTAAAAATCCATGATAGCATTGTCTACGGACGGTTTAATAAATTTTTATTCGTACATTTCATATTTCAAATTTGTGAAGCTCGCTTTTAGACGTGATTACAATAATGGATATAATCAATCTATATTTAAGAAAGGTAATGACAAAGTTCGTACCCCTTTATTCCGTCGGTCGCAATTCGCTCGATTTTGAGAAGTTTCCCGATGTATCTTCAGAGATCAAGGTTCAATGCCAATGAAATTAATATGGAACTACAAATATTCTATAAAAATATTCTCTAGAGAGCTGTGATAGCTCAGTGTCCGGGCGCTCGGCTTTAATTCAATATAATCGAGCAACCTGAGTTCGATCCCCGGTGCCGTCACCAATGAAGTTTTTAACTTTAAGTGCTGACTTATCTCGTGCTCCGCGGTGAAGGAAAACATCGTGAGGAAACCTGCATATTTTCGAAATAATATGTTTCGTAAATATGTGAAGTCCGCCAATCCGCAGTGGGGCCGCGTGGTGGACTATGCCCTGATACCCTCTGTATAGAGGAGGCCTTTGCCCAGCAGTGGGACATGTATAGGCTGTTACTATACTTTACTTTACTACAAATATTCTCTATGTATTGGGTTGGTAGCCCTTAATAAATTAATTATTTTGACACGTTGAGGAAAAACCATGGGAGTAAATTTATACATTTCGCGCGCACAATGACTCGAAAGTAGCACCTTAAAGTTAGCCGAAAAATCCTAACGTGTCGAACATCTATAACATTTATTTAAATTATTTTCATTTAATATGAAATGTTCTTTTTGAAGTTATTTTTACTTGTTGACGCCAGAAAAGTGTAATTCCTTACATCCGTACATAAGTACACACACAAGTTTTTATTTATACTTAAGTTAGGCGAACTTTTCACTTTTTTTATTTATGCAACATTTGCAACGATTCCAAAACATATCCTAATGTAAGAAGCCCAGCATTGTTCGGTTGCTAACAGATTGCCTCCGCTTGCTACTGAGTTCTTTTCGATCTAGATATGTCAGATGTTTCTATCTATTTAGTAATACATTTTACTAAGTATCTCTTCGGACTTACGAAGGCCCAAAAAACAACTAGAGTCCATTTTCCCGCCAAGTCATAAAAATAATATAACATAGGTTGTATTCAGATGAGATATATAAATTTCCTCATCTAAAAAAAGCTAAATTTTTTCATGGATCCTTTTTAATCACAAAAAAGTCATCCAAACGATGTGTGGCACACATGGTCATCTCTCATTCGTTTTAACACAACAATTTTTCCGATTTTTTTGTGCCCAGGGTTCATGGAATACTGTTATCCATCTGTTCATGGTATAAACGTCGCCAGCGATATGTCCCGACGTGATCACATACTGCACATTCCGGATGTATTAACTCGTAAGCTGCGTAGTTGCACGTCGACTCGCGTGAGCCTAAACTAGGGCTGACGTTAGTTGATGGATGATTTATTAAGGATTTGTCTTCGTTTAGGCCTACTGCCGACCGCGCGTTTCCTGCGCCATCTTCCGGGGTAACTGGAGTTACGTGCAACACTGTTCGTTAGTTATGCTTTTAATCTATATGTAAAGTAATAAATAGGACGCAACAACAAACTTGTTCTCGTATATTCTTAGTTTCACATATAGAACGCGTTTTTCAATACAACACAATTTATGTGCCTAGTTTTTGGCTTATATTTTGTTTTTCTAATACTACTAACGATTAACTCTTCACGTTTGACTCGAAGACTACTTGGTCCTATCAACAACTTAGATTTTGTTTTGATCGTACTGGCAAGAAACGTTAAATTTTTATTTTTGAATCCGAAATTTAGGGTTGACGGGCAAAGGTATATAAAAGAATTGTAAAAGAAATCCAGAAAATCGCTCAACAGTAAAACTTATTTGATTTTTGGCCACGTTATCCGCAAAGGCTCAAGCGTAATATCCGTTTATCATTTCTTGTAAAACAAAACTGTTTCACAGATTTCGACGGTTTTATTTTTCTTTAAGTCTGTATTGAGTGCATGGAAGCTGTGGGTATAGGCAAACCTTGTAAGTTAAATGTCTCCAATAAGCGCGATATCCCTAAAATAGTGTCGTTTGTACGGGTACTAAGTTTTTCCGTACGATATTTTTATGATTTAGACACCGTTGTATTCGTAGGGCTAAATATATAAGATAATATAAGCGCCATCTAAAGTAATTAAAGCTGACGTCAATCTTCCAATTAGTTTGAGTGCCACTATATATTTTTATAACGGTCAGGGTTTGAGCGCCATCCCACTTGATGGTAAACGAAAAAGCCTTAAAGAATACGTTACATACAGACAGGACGAATTGATTCCTTCTTTGCGCGCATATTTTGCACAGCTCTTACAGTCCGTAAATCTCACCACAACACGAGACGTCAACATATCGATACGGCCATTAGGTGCGGAGTACACTCGCAGTCAAGTTCTCGGCGATAAGAAACAACGGCCGAGATGTCGGTCAGAGCAATGACGATGGCCGAAACGGCGTCGCACGGCAACCGGAACACTTTATAGTGCCATTATTGATAAATTGCCGCCGCTCCCCGACGTGCTGTCCGCTTGAGAGCTCTTCTCGACACGGCCGCGGCTTCTCACCTCCGTGTCACTTTGACAAAGATAGCTAAGCGTGACGCGTGTAGAAGCAGGAAGCAAGAGATTGAAGGACTACACTGATAAAAGTGTTAATTATAATGTATTTGTCCAATCTAACGATTTGATTGCAATGCGCAATGTATTCTTAGATATCTGTTAGCTGATTGTGATTGCTTTCTGTCACAAACTATCTAAGGTTAGTGTGTTATTCAATAATAGAGGAATCTTTCCACTTGGTTAGTAACAAAAATACAAAGTGAGTTCAGAGCTTAATAGGTTTAGTCGAAAGGTATATTCTCTTACGAATAGCACGGATATCGTTTCTAGAGATTGGCTGATCATTGTATAATTTTTATTGTATTTTTTTCTATATGAGAAGATGGCAATTGGTTCACCTGATGTTAAGTGATAACATGTGGGCCCCGGTTACCTCACTCACCAGACGAAACGCATAAGTAACTCTTCCATTTCACGAACTTAACTTTTTTGAGGGGAAGTTGAAACTCGTTGGCATTTGGAAAACAACGCACCTTTAGGGCTTTAACAGAAACGTGTTTATGAAGACGTTACATAAGGTAATGTAAGTCAGATATTTGGCGCAAATGCGTCAATGAGGCCCATTCTTTTATGACGTTGATGCTGTCGAGTAATTGTTTTTGTTAAACAATTTCGAAACGATAAGAGCGTCTGATAGATACACCAAGTCCTAAATTAGTTTGATCACATGCACGAAGCTACTTATAAGTCTTTTAACATGTTTGCAAAGCAAGAGTGTTAGTGCCTCGTAATTCGTAGAAGGCTGTGTTCGATTTATCTGTGGTGACGCAAAGATAACGTGGTGCAAATTAACTTAGCATTTTCCTATACTTGTTTTTTTAGGTGCTACTTCGTTGTAAAATCGCAATTAATACGCATTTGTATTTTTATTTTTACAAATTTCCATATGATAAAAAATAAATTCACTTTTCTTTTTCGTTCATTTTCAAGGTGTTTCAATTCTATTATTTGATAGGTACATCAATATTTCTCGTATTAAATAGAGAAATACATCACGATTATATAAGTATTTAGGTTAACTAACGAGAACCAATTAAAGATGTACGCAACATTGACTACAAATTTTGTACAAAGTCCGATAAATAAATAAATTATCAAAATACATGTTTGATAAAAATTTGTAGAAAAAGTACGAAAAGATTGTCGCCGCTGTTGGAATCGAACCCACGTCTTCATTCGCTGACGCTTTCGCCACTAAGCTAAACGGCTGATTGCCACACCGACAAAATCTTAACATCTATTTTGTTATTTAGCATTTGAAACAATGCTTGGCGCATCCATTGTTTTATCCTTTCCAGCATACAAACAATTTCTAATATCGTTTTACAACGATAATTCGAACGAGAGATTTCGTCACTGCTTTTAGAAATTTAAATTTTATACCGCTAATCTGTGCACTTAAGTTTTTACTAAAACTTTACTAAAACACTTAACTTACTAAACTTAATGTCTTAAATCTTAAATGTTTGGCGAATAGTGAAGACATGGGTTTTATTCCAACAGCGGCGACAATCTTTTCGTACTTTTTCTACAAATTTTAATGTTTAAATCTTAAGTGCCGAGATTAGCACTATAAAATTTAAATACAAGTTTGAATCATAAAAAAGACACAAATAAACTAAAATACAAAGAAAAAAGTAATACATATAATTGCGTGTTGCTAATGCCTTATTTACTTACTGCGCGTGTCCTTAATGAAATAATCGCGTAATATACTTTCAAATTATTATGGAGAATCATTAAAAATATCGATAGGTGCAATCTTTGGTAAATTTCGAATACAACATTCGATACATATTATGGTAGTTTCCTAATATCTAAAATGATAGTGATGGGTCGCCGAGAGAGTGAAAGGATATGTATAAAAACAGCGTGTCGTTACAACCGCGACAATAAATGAACAAACATATAGAGGATAACGTTTTAAAATTGTATTAAACATTTACATTCTTTAAACATCAATATTTACCGAGTTATAAAATTTTCCAAAACTATGAATTTTAGAACACCCTTACGTTTATAACCGTAACGTAAAGTTCATTTGTAAAGGTTACAAAGCATACGAATGGGTTGAATGAACTTAAAAGACAAAACATATTGTTAGAAGGAAAGGAAGAGGCCTGTGTTGCGACGCTGTGGCAACCAATGAAAAAGTCTCTGAATTTATGAATCAGTAATTGTATAGGATGTTACAAATTTTGTTTCTTTTTTACTTAATTAGTTTGTTTGTGAAATATATTTTTTTAACTATGTTTTTTTAATGTTTATATTTATTATGATTATTGGAAAGTAGCGTTAGACGCGTGTTCATTTATTGTAACAACACGCTGTATATATATACTGGGAGAGAATGCCAAAAGCCATTAAGTTCGCCATTTTCAATCCTTTCTTAAGGACATTTCAATAAAGAATAAATAAATATTCGAGTGGGGCTTTATAGAGAAGGACAGACTGTTTAAAAGGAACTAAAACTAACAGAGCGTAAAAATACTAGATGACGTATGAACTAATATCGGATAGTCTCAATTCGTTGTGAATTATAGCTTTAGTGGTATGGACGAAAAGCAACTTCTTCTGGACGCGGAAAAGATGGATTGGAATGTGGTTGTTGCAGGTAGCCTTATAATAAGCTTAGCTTAAGCTAACTTAAATAGCATTAAGTCTCTCATAATTCACCTTTATGAAATTTAAGCTCGACACCCTCCTTCTCCATGGCTCACTGATGATATAAAACAAATTATTGACAAAAAGAACCAGGCCAAATCAAAATACAAGTCCAATCCTAGTGACATAAATGAAGAAAAATATAGGCTAGTACGAAGTCGTTGCAAAAATGTGTGTAGGAAAGCACACCATATTTATAAGTCAGTCCTGACCCCGTTAGGGTCTGGAAATTTCTTAAATACTTAGGAGTTGGGAAATCACGCCATAACATTTCTTCTCATGATACTGATCTTGATCACCTTAATCAGCATTTTTCCTCTAAGTCTTTCATTAATAATGAAGCAAAAGCTAACCTTCTATATTCCCTTTCAAACATTTTCATTCCTAATACTCCCTCTTTTAAATTTAGTCAAATCGATGGTCGTGATGTTGAGAGAGCCATATCATTTATCCGTTCGAACTCTGCCGGTATTGATTGCATTAGCCGTAAATGGTTTTTCCTCTACTGAATTTCCTTACCCCTGTAATTACTTCTATCCTCTACAACTCCCTGAAAACTACTTCTTTTCCCTCGGCTTGGAAAGATGCCAATATCATTCCTCTCCCGATTATCGGCCTATTTCCATTCTCATCTAAAGTTCTTGAACGCCTTGTCCAAAAGCAATTAAATTACCTCGTGCCAAACAATCTGATCAATCCATTCTAATCCGGTTTTCGTCCTGTAGCCGGGAGCACACGACTACAGCACTCCCGCCATTACCGACGACATTCATTATGGCATGATCAAAGACTAAGCAGATCAAAGACAATGCATTTAATACTGTAGATTATGACATATTGCTCGCTATTCTGCGTTTTGTCAACATATCTCCGTTTGTGGTAGACTGGTGTTATATTTTATTCGTTTGGTCGCAGACAACGTGTTCAGGTGCTGGAATAACAATGTTGCTGGTGTTCCACAAGGCATCGTGTTGTCTCTTCTCCTTTTTGCAATCTTCATTACTACGATAAGCCCTCATCTATCTTCGTCCTACCACCAGTACGCTGATGATCTCCAGATTTATACTCAATCGTCTCTGGAAAACCTGCCTATATCGATTGAAAGGACTACTTTGGTAACTACTAACCCTGATTTGGTTAGTATTTCTAATTGGAGTAAGGCATATATATAGTTTGACTATCAATCATACGAAAACTCAAGCCATCATCATCGGGAGTTCTATGTTGAGAACTAGGTTAAAGTGAAGAACCTGGGAATATTTTTTGACGTCTGTCTGACATGGACTAACTAACTAGTAAGAAAATGGTCTCTGCTATAAGCTCTTTACGAAGACTGTGTAATTTTCTTCTCACTGCTACTAACATTACGCTCGCTCATTCACTACTTCTTCCCATCCTTGACTATGCTGATATTTGCTATCTTGACATTACCGAAATACAGCTTAATAAACTTGAGCGGATTCAAAATTTGTGCCTTCGATTGAAATTTAGGCTTCCTAAATATCATCATGTTTCCGTAAACAGTTCGATTGGCTCCCAACCCGCCTTCGGAGGAATACCAATATTCTCTCTGCTTTGTACAGCGTGTTGTTTAATCTCTCTACTCCTAAATACTAAAAAGATAGCTTCGAGTATCTTTCCTTATCCCATGAAAGGTCCCTTCGTTCTTCTGCCTATCTCTCCCTCCAAACTCCTGTACATTGCGCTTCCTTGTTCACAAAATCTTTTACAATGACAGCTGTGCGTTTGAGGAATTCTTTGCCCCTTCACATTCGACAAGCTAAGTGTCTTCTTTTTCCCGAAATCTTTGACTATCTCTTTTTAATGCCTTCATCCGATGTTTGTAAGTGATTCATGTACACCCTTCTGCTTTCTTCTTTATGCCTCATTAACAAAAATTCTTTTCGCAATGGTTGTCTGGAAGAAATCGCTTTCTGAGCGATAAGACCGCCTATTGTACTGCCTTTTACATTCATTTGTAATTTGCTATTTATATATATATATATATATATATATATATATATATATATATTTTATTTTGATGTACAATAAAATATTAATAAAAAATAATATGGACCGCAAATTGAAAAATATTTTATTTAATTTTACTAACAGGATTAAATTACGGCACTAAAAGTTCGTATGTATTCAAAAAATCGAATTATATAATATGAAAAAAAGAATATGAAAATCATTCATTTGTTTTTATAATAACAGAATATTAATTAATAATATGATATTTCTTCGTTAATGCTGATAGTCTTTGTTGTCTAGATTTTATTTGTTTTTCCATTCCCATTAATTTATGTCAAACTGAGCCATAGCTCGTGGCTCGTGACTCAGTTTCTAAGCTATTGGTTCTAGCGTCGTAGTCCGTAGATTTAATTCTCACTATGTGTGGTACACACGAATCTGAAACGTTTGTTGCAAAGGTGGGTTGTTTTTCTTAAAAACCTAACCAATACCACTAATCATATGATTCACATGCTGTGCCGACCCACTGGATGGGATAAGGGCTAAGAAAGACCATGTTTAGGATATTGGATAAATATATACATATTGGCATAAATATACTTTTCTTACAATATCTCTAAATGTTATTCGTTTAACTTTTTGTAACTAGAACCAATTGATTATTTTTGTAATGCGAAAACAATTATGGGTCGTTTTAAAAAAGCGAGAAAAACTATTGTTACTTAAAAGTATAATAACTTCACATTAAAATTGAAATGAATATTACAATCACTTTAAGTGCCAAGTGTCTAGTGTCTCCTAATACAACTTAGATGTTTTCATAAATATATGGGTGGCTTTTCTAAATTAGGTTCAGACTCGGTAGTATAATCGTTTATTGAAAACAAACTTTTTTTCCAAAAAAAAAAAAATGCCATTCCATGCCATAAATGCGTCGTATAATTTGAAACGAACTTGTGTGCGTGTTAGTAATGAATGATCGCGCGTAAAATAAATGAGTTGCCCGTAAATGACTTACTTTTTGAGCTAAGTTCAAATGAATGTATTTAATTAATTACGAATGATTTTAAACATTTATCATTTTTTATTTAACTCTATATATTTCTGGAATAAAATAAAAAAAATGAATACACTTAGAAAAGCCTCCCTGTATATCCAGTCGTATTTCCTTGATGCGCAAACCTAAATACAAATGATACACATTTAATATTTAATTTTAATGTAAAGATAAGTAGGAATAGTATAAACAATATTTTATTTAATTGAATTTCGTGTATAACGTTGTAACCATTCCCTTTATGTTACTGAACTGTATATCTACCACTATTTGTTTTAGAATAATGCACAAAATTTTCCCCTAACTCTGAGTATTATTCTTACCGTAACGACTCGTTTCTGATTACAAAATGCAGGTTTTTGCTATAACACTATTATGGTCGCTTACTATATATTTTTCATATTGTTTATATATTTTACATATTTAGTATGGATTCATCTCGACCTACATTGTCACAGTCAGCACCTAAAGTTAAAATTAAGTACTGCTTTGAATCAAAAGTTTAATCCCTGGTAATTGTGCTGCTGATATGTATTTTAAACCTGAATTTTAAATAAAGAAGTATTTGAATAAGAATAAAAATGATTGTTAAGATTGTGCTTCTTGAATCAAAACACGTGATCTGGTATTGTTTATAAACCAACGTAAATATTTTAGGAAGAACAGCTTTTGAGCTGTTTACACGCCTCTCTATCTTTTTACACAATAATTGTATCCTACCTGTGACTTACGTCACATCTGAAATAATATGGTTGCAAAAATCATCCACTTATAAACATGTTTTTGTTCCTTTTAAACAAAAGGCTGTAAAACTTTACTAATAACCTTCAACTGCCATATTAATCATTTGGTTTATTCAATTTATTACAATACCAGTGCTTTAACACTATGTCATGTAATGGAGATTAATAGAATGATTTTTAACGCTTAAAAGTGACCAGCGTTAACTTTGATAAATAATTCGACGACCCGAATGGCGTAGTGGGTAGTGTACCTGCCTTCTACACCAGAGGGTGTGGGTTCGATCCCCACTACTAGAAATATATTGTGTGAAAATGTTTTACCAGTGTCTGGGTATTGTTTATATATGGTGATATGTATTTATTTACAAAAGAAAAGTATGTTTAAGTATGTCTCAGTTTTCTAGTACCCATAGTACAAGCCTTGCTCAGTTTAGGACTAGAGAACGTTGAGTAAAAATGTGTCCTAAAATATTTATTTATTAATTACAATAAAAATAATCGCTTTATCCCGTATAAATAATAGTACCCGGAGGACCGAGCTTTGCTCGGTTTGTTTATTTTTTTGGTAAATCGTGTATTTTGGAAATTACATTTAGATACAAATTACTGAGTAATGAAATATGCATAATATTTTTCGATCTTACCGACTTAATAATAAGAACATATGAACTGATGTTTTTTTCAAAAGAAAGAACTTTTAAAAAAAGGGAATAAAAATAACAAAAAAAGAAATCGATAAAAAAATTAAAAATAAAGAAATCAATGATCTGGAATCGAAAAAAGAGTAAAAAAATAAATGTGTAAATGATGGTGACGCGAACCACGGCCTTCTGTTTTGGAGCCGCCCGATTACCGGCCGAGCTATTATGACATTTTCTCTTGCGGCGAAATTTACCGTCATATTCGAATAATATTTTTCATTCCCTGAAAACAGGGATAAAAGGACATTTTCTGAAAATGAAACCTAGCTAGATCGATTTTTCGCCCCCAAATCTACGCATATACTAAAATTTATGAAAATCGCTGGAGCCGTTTCCGAGATTCCGATTATCTCTTATCCTTTAAACGAGCAATTCTTGTATATATATATATATATATATATATATACAGCGTGTCGTTACCATCGCGACAATAAATGAACACACGTCTAACGCTACTTGCCAATAATCATAAAAAAATATTAACGTTAAACAAAATACATAATTAAAAAAAAATATTTTTCAAACAAACTAATTAACTAAAAAAGAAAGAAAATTTGTAACATCCTATACAACTCGCGCCACAGCGTCGTATTACAAGCCTCTCCTTCTAACAGTATGTTTTGTCTCTTTTAAATTCATTCAACCGATTCATATGCTTTGTGACCTTCACAAATGAACTTTACGTTACGCTTTTATAGGTAAGGGTGTTCTAAAATTCTTTGTTTTGGAATATTTAATAACTCTGTAAATATTGATGTTTAAAGAATTTAAATGTTTAATACAACTTTAAAAAGTTATCCCCTATATGTGTGTTATACAGCGTTACCATCACGACACGCTGTATAATCGGAATCTCGGAAACGGCTCCAGCGATTTTCATGAAATTTAGTATGTGCATAGATTCCGGGGCGAAAAATCGATCTAGCTAGGTTTCATTTTTAGAAAATGTCCTTTTATCCCTGTTTTCAGGGAGTGAAAAATATAATTCGAATATGACGGTAAATTTCGCCGCAAGAGAAAATGTCATAATAGCTCGGTCGGTAATCGGGCGGCCCCAAAACAGACGGCCGTGGTTCGCGTCACGATCATTTACACATTCATTTTTTTACTTTTTTTTCGATTCCAGATCATTGATTTCTTTATTTTTAATTTTTTTATCGATTTCTTTTTTTGTTATTTTTTTCCCTTTTTTTTAAAGTTCTTTCTATTGTGAAAAACATCAGTTCATATTTTCTTATTATTATGTCGGTAAGATCGAAAAATATTATGCATATTTCATTACTCAGTAATTTGTATCTAAATGTAATTTCCAAAATACACGATTTACCAAAAAAAAAAACAAACCGAGCAAAGCTCGGTCCTCCGGGTACTATATATATATATATATATACAAGAATTGCTCATTTAAAGGATAAGATTATATATATTGGTATCACAATGATATGTAAGGAGCATTAAGAGATGGATATTATTTATAGTAATTCAAAATATTCGTATATCCTTAAAGCAGACGTTACGATACGGCAATAATTGTTTTATTTCAGTTACAGTAAACAATGTGGCATACATTAGAAAATCGACGGATCTTTATCAGAATACATTGTATCCTCCGAGCAAATTTGTGTATGCCTTCGCTGTCTAAATATATTAACTGATAAAAGACAATCCGTTAGTAAACACTAGATGAAAAAGATAATGACGTCACACCAATGTTTTTAAATAAATCATTAATTTCTCAGCTACGACAGTATTCCTTTTTTTTATAAAATCATAACTCTTTTGAGATAAAATAGTCCCAGTTAATCGTTGAACTTAAAATTCTACTAGGTGACTTTGACTTTGACTTTGTACTAACTAGAACAAAGAAGGAGGTATCAGCGCATGGCGGAGCCAATGCAATCTGCTGTATTTCACATATCTTTATGCTTGCACAATGCTTTCTTTAATATTTATAATACACATAATTTTCAAGGCGTTTTTTTTTTCATATAATTATCAATCATCAAGTTATCAGCTTTTAAAATTGTAATTTGCACATATACATACACACATTTATACTATACAATTATGTAATGACATAATTGTATAGTATAAAATTTAATGCATAATAGTACAATTTTATCCTATTGGTACTAACACAAGTAAGGAGAAAATAAAATGTTAAAGCTTTCTGGAATGCGAGTGGTGTGGATTGTCACAATCACAACACTAAAGAGTATGAGTAAAAATTTATTTGGGATTATAATAAAATTAAAATTGAAGATTAAGTATAAAGTATTTATATACCAAACTGTTATAGGGTTTAAAAGCAACTTAGATCAATCCAGTACATAGCTATGGCGAAGGGCGAGCTAGTTAATATAAAATAACAATGCTACAGGAATGCTTGCAAGGGTTGGGCATAGCAGTCGTAAAACCAGCGAACCTTTTTCGCAAAATGATTTATCATAAAACCTTATAATTTGAGATTACACACATTTCGGTATCACGTCACCTTATGTCATTTTTACGGCACTAATTCTGCATTCTTGTGTGCGTGAATACATAATTAAATGGTGTCAGCGGTATTTGCATACATGTATGCTATGCTAACTTATAACAGTTAACCAATACTACTAAACCATATTAATATATCTTTGCTATATGTTTAAAATTAGTTAAGGAATGGGTGTTAAAAAATAAATTCCTTTTTAAAATTTAAATTAAGGTAATTATATTTTAAAATACACGCTCTGGCGCAGGAGGCAGGTACACTACCCACTACGCCATTCGGGTCGTCATACAACAGACAGAATAAATAAAATAGAAACTGCTACTATAAACGACAACAACTAAAACCACTGCTTCAAAGAAGAACAGTGTTAAGTGCAAGTATTGTACTTTCGCGTGTCGTGTGGTGAGGTAACTGGAGCTCACTTTTCAAATAGCGGCAACGCTTCTGCAACCCCTCAGGTGTTCTTGGGTAGCGGTAAACACTTGCCAGCTGCCGCTCCGATTACATATTTGACAATATTTTATTTTCTGAAAATTCTTCTATCAAACGGATCTTTAAAATGTTCCCGCTATGAAAAAATATTCTTAATATAACTAATTTACAATTACAACAACCAAATTGATCAAAAGAAAATCCATTCAACAAACACTAAAGCAAATAAAAAATAGAGAATGACGTCACAAACAAGTAAATCATTTATTTATCAGTTACGACATTTTGAAACTGTGTATTCATGAAACCTACCCATAACCCTCATTAAAGTGAAATAATGTTCTAATCATTCATTTCAATTTTGTAAATCATTCTTACAAGGGTCATATTTTTTGTTTAGAAAACAGAAACACGGAAAATGTATTTTATATAAACCTATATCATCATGACTTGCATTCAAAATTTTACATTCGCACTGACTTCCAAGCGTAACGGACTCGCATTAGAATACAAACCTAATTATTTTTAGTTGAAATTATATTAATATAACACCTTCAGAAGCGTTATTTCTTCTTCCTTGTTCTATACTGAACCTTACCTTATTAAAACTCCTGACATATCTTTGAACTTTTTGTTATTATTTCTATAATATGCAGGTTTCCTCACGATGTGTTCCTTCACCACTGAGCACGTAAAAAATCAGGACATAGAATTAACAATTTCATTGGTGCTAGCACTGAGAATCGAACTCGGGTTGCCTGTTTTTATTGAATTGAAAGCGAGCACATGTGGCGTACCATTTAAATAGGTTCTACGGACGCTACTCCCTAGTAAATTTCTTTTATGTAAAAGATTTTATTTCACATTATAACAATTCAGTAATTTGACGTTATCTCCAATAATAGGATATTCAACGGTGGTAGGGCCACGCAACAGCCTCTTGCACGAATGGGCAGACCAATCCGGGTAAGTACCATACCTCACAGAAGACCAGCGTAAAGTGGAAGTATGACAAATACTTTCGCGTTTTGTAGCCGGAGCCCAATTTTCAAAAGGTTATCAACGCATCTGTAACTCTTGGGTGGCGGTATTCACTTAATATCAGGTGAACCGTCTGCTCGTTTGGCAACTTTACACATAAAAAAAATAGTACATAAATAATATACATAGTGAACACTGGCAACCCATTGCGTATATGACGTTGTTTCAAGAAATATTTTTAGGAAATTGAATTAATATGACACAAACCGCAACCATTTTTAATTTCAAAAACCGCCCAAGTGCGAGTCGGACCCGCGCACAAAGGATTCCGTTACCTATCTATAAAATCTGCAAAAAATATCATGTCTGTTGTACGGGAGACCAACTTAAATATTTTTTTATTCTGTATATTAATAGTTTTTAGTATTTGTAGTTATAGCAGCAACAGAAATACATCATCAGTGAAAATTTCAACTGTCTAATTATCACGGCCCATGAGATACAGGCTGGTGACAGATGGACTGACAGACAAACAGACATACAGACAGACAGACAGACAGACAGACAAACACATACATAGACAGACATAGGAGTATTGGTAATAGGGTCCCGTTTTGGGGTACGGAAAGTCCAAAAAGGTAGAATTCTGTGCCTTCTTTTTTTTTGTTGGTTTTTATTCAGATTGCCTTGCATGAAAAGTCCGATTTAACAATTTTTGATACAGAATACGTGTTTATACAGCGTGTCGTTACCATCGCGACAATAAATGAACACACGTCTAACGCTACTTGCCAATAATCATAAAAAATATTAACGTTAAACAAAATCCATAATTAAAAAATAATATTTTTTAAACAAAGTAATTAAGTAAAAAAGAAACAAAATTTGTAACATCCTATACAACTCGCGCTACAGCGTCGCATTACAAGCCTCTCCTTCTAACAGTATGTTTTGTCTCTTTTAAATTCATTCAACCCATTCATATGCTTTGTGACCTTTAGAAATGAACTTTACGTTACGCTTTTATAGGTAAGGGTGTTCTAAAATTCTTTGTTTTGGAAAATTTAATAACTCTGTAAATATTGATGTTTAAAGAATTTAAAATGTTTAATACAACTTTAAAAAGTTATCCCCTATATGTGTGTTCATTTATTGTCGCGATTGTAACGACACGCTGTATATAAAAATACGAGCTATTTGAATAAATTAATTTTCATGTACCTATCTGAAACAGTGTATCTGAAACAAACTTCGACATGCCGGACTGGAAAAATAGATGTGGCTCAATTCATGCTCTTATAAACAAAGCTTTTTTTTACCAACCACAATCTCAATAAAGAGTTACCAGAACGAAATAGATGAGTGGCTAGATGAGTGGCTCCGCGGTCGATCATTATACTCTTTTCCCCGGAAAAGCAACGAACTACTTTCAAATCCGTGATTAAATAGTAAGTATACATGTTTTCGCGTATTATTTGCTGCTGGATCGACTTTGTTGACTTTCGCGAGGCCTGTCGTGATATATAGAATGGCACGGCGTGCCAACGCTCACACTCCTAGAGTGTTACCTCCAGTGACGACCTCTAGTGTTAAGTTCATCTCATCATCTACATTTGTTCATAGCCACACTAGTGGCTGAACTATCACACTACATCAGGAAGAGCAGAAGAGGCACATTAGACCGTCAAGTGAGTTCTCAGAATTGAGTAATATTTTTAATATACATTAATATAACATTTCATACAGTGTGTCGCTATCAAAAACTTAAGGCTTTCTTTTGTAGTGTCGTTTATAAAAAAAATTGTGTTTAAAAAGGGCATGCCTATTAATTTCCTAAATACACCATACCCCCTTACATATATTTTTAAAGTGGCAACGATAATTGAATCATCACGAGCACATCTCGTTAGACCTCCGTCCCAGATGTCCACCGGTTAGCACGGGCATTAGTCATCTCAGTACAAATTTATGCGAATTTTCTATGGATCACGTTCAAAAATATTCCATAGCTTGCATTATCCCACTCGGAGATCCTACCGCAAATTTCACCAAATGGCTGTAGTGCAGCATCCCACGTATTTCACTTCATTGTCCCATTTTAGCAAGTGATCGTCATTTATTAGTGGCCATTATTCCATTGCGGAGAGGATTCGTGTGGCAATGCCTACTGCACGCATAGTTTAGATGATACTTACGGTACGTTTGATTTTTTCAACACTCTTTAAATATTAAGTCGTCAGTAATATATGATAAAACTCTTTGTGTAGAAGTAAATTGTCGGTTTTCAAAGAAATCTGAACAAATAACAAACAATTGATAACCAAACCGGAGCAAGAAAGTAGTAAGAATGTTTACCATAATTAATGTCACTTACTATACTTGAGGAAAATTGCAATTTACTTAGCGATGACAATGTTTTCACCGATTTAATTTTTGATCATATTTTACTTTTATTTATTCATTAAATTGAAATGCACAAACAAACACTGAACTGATTTGAATTTTACAAAATATATTATTTTGATTATGTCTCAAAAGAAGATATTTTCCAATGACGGAAATATTTAGATCAGGACATACTTTTATGTAATGTTGTTTAGTCTCAAACTGAGCAAGCTTGTATTATGGGTACTAATTATCTGATATATGTATTAAAAATATTTTTCTATGTTTTTACTTATTGCATGACAAAGATCGTTATACTTACTTCATAATTAGGACAATTTTTTAACGTTTGTGCGCAAAACTTTATCACAATATCACGTCAGTGAAGGAGATGAGACAACTCTTCATATTTTGAAAATACTTAATCGTTAAAAAAACAATACAAGCATTTTGATGAACAACAAATTTTGACTACGAATTAATAGCGATGCACGCCGTAGATTTAAAATATTTTACTGCGTTTGATGAAGCTTTAATAGTCTTAACATCAGTTATATAAAAAAATATTTTCTTTTGTTGACTGTACTTTTTTTGAAGAAATTTCCCAATCTTTACTAGTATAAATGTTTTTATAGTGAAAATAACAACTTATAAGTGTATTTGATTATAAAATAGAAAGACTGCAATGATATTTTTGATTTGTAACGTAAAATTAATGCATAACGAATTTAATTACTACACTATTTGATTCTGTCAACAGTAGTGGGTGAAATGTTCATATAGTGCTACAACAACAAGTAAAAATTCTACAAATACAGATGGAGTAGTTGTGGCAGATAGAAAACAAATGGAAGTTTCTATTCGTTTGTTTTACACTCGCTTGTCATAGATACGGATTGCTTATTTAGGCTACAACTGTTCAGTTGGCGGTATCCGCCGAGTAAATTTATCGCTGACAGGTATGATCAAGATTAAATTATGAACGATGATCATATATGCACTCCATGCGCAAACAATACGATGACGGTTGGCACCGATTTTGGGTATAGTTATAATTATGCAAATTTCTGGTGTACTAGTTTACTGTTCGCATTGTTTACTATTGGAAATAACTGCAGTATGTTGGGGGCTACGTCTGAGGTCTTTCCCTTTAACGCTCGTCATCAAAAGTTTCATTTACCACACATCCATCGTTAAATTGTGATATGTGATATTAAATATTAAACGAGTTATTAATAAGACTACACTTGTCAAGGATACGATTTTAATGTTAGTGTAACTGACGTCACGATTTTGTGACGATGTTTTGGAGTTGAGCTTTAACTAAAACGACAGAATCGATCGATATAGGAATAGCTGAGTGTATGTGTATAAAAAAAAATACATAAAACACCCATCCAAATCTGTCGCTTTTTACTATGAAAACTGTAAGTATTCTAAGTAAGTAAGTGTTCTAGGCGACAATTTGAAGCTATAAGTTATTAGTTAGGACGATAATTTGTGGCTATGGTAATTAACATTTGAAGCCGATTATATAATAGTCAAATTGTTCAAAGTGAATTAAAATATATTCCATGATAACAAAACTCATCCATAAAATCTATTTAATACATAAACAATTTTCATAGATGCATAATGGTATGTTCCGAATAGTGTTTTATCTGCAACATATCCTTCAGTAGCGGTGAGGCACGTCTTAATTTCATCGCATAACAAAATTCCAAGCATCAAAATTATTTGCAACGGAATCATCTTCAAAGGAATTGTAATAAATAATAAGATAAAGGCAAATATATCAACGAGTCTGTTAATAACCCGTACTTGACATCGGAAAAAACATGTTTGTGTGTAATTTTTGAACGTGTCGACATAAAGTTCATTCACTTAGCATATTAATTACTATAAGGAAGTGTGTTATGTACGCACAGCTTTAGAATAAATTATAATTCTAGGTCGTTTATAAGCGTCTGTAGTAGGCAATATCCGTAACGTTTTGCGAATTAACTTATTTACATTAGACGATATTTCTTTAAAACACAATGAGTATTTTAATAATTCATTGGATAACTTTATGTAACGGGACTAATCAGAATCTGGTAATGATAATAACTAATTGTCTTTTTTTCAAATTATCATACCGATCGCTGGATAAGGTCGGCAAATAAATTTATGCAAATTGTATTATAATTCATTTATATAACACAATGATATAATGGAGCAGTATTTTTGCATCATTTGTGTATAAACGTATCATATAATATAACTACGCGTAATACTACTTACACCAATTTTTTTTTATTTATGTATTTAGTTGGTAAGCCTGTTTAAATTTCCCACCACTGAGAAAAGCCCTTCTCTGTATCACTTGGATTGGTAGACTTCACATAGTTTGCTATACTCTGGCAGTTGTTGTATGTTGAATAGTAAAAAAACGAAATGTATTAAATTTACAACTCCCAACGTAAAAAGTGTAAAAACTGATGTACTTTTACATGGGGAAGCGTTAGACCTCATTGACTCGACTGTATTTCTTGGCATAACCGTAGATGCCAAATTGCAGTGGGGCCCCCATATTAATAAACTGTCGAGTAGACTTAGCTCAGCAGTCTTTGCAGTCAAAAAAATTAGACAGTTGACTGATGTGGATACGGCTCGTCTGGTATATTTTAGCTATTTCCACAGTATAATGTCTTATGGCATTCTACTTTGGGGAAATTCAGCCGACATAAATACTATTTTCATCCTGCAAAAGAGAGCTATTCGAGCGGTTTATAACCTGGGCCCCAAAGACTCACTAAGAAACCTGTTTAAAGAAATAAAAATATTGACTGTAGCTTCTCAGTACATACTTGCTAATGTTATGTATGTCCACAAATGTAAGAATGACTTTTCAAAATTTAGTAATGTGCATGATGTTAATACTAGGAACAAGCATAAATTAGTTCTACCCTCAACTAGATTGCGTAGAATAAGTAAATCTTTTATGGGACAATGTATACGCTTTTACAACAAAATCCCAGAAAACGTTCAAAATGAATCCGTTGCTAAATTCAAAAAACTTGTAAAGGAACGTTTGTGTGTTAATGGCTATCATAGTATTAGTGATTATATGAATGATAACACACTCTGGAAATGAATTGATCGCTCCAGGCTCTTTCAAGTGGAGTTTAATAGGAGTCTAATAATTGTACACATATTTGTAATTTTTTTGGCAAGTAAAAAAAAAAAAAAAATAATGTCCCGCTGAGTTTCTTACGCCGGTTCTTCTCAGGTCAGTGGCTTACCTTCCGAACCGGTGGTAGAGTTTTTTGACTATCAATAAGTAAGTGAATGCTTCTATATTGAATAAAGATATTTGACTTTGACTTTGAAAGTTGCTAAGCTATAGGATCCGGGACTGGGGTCATGGGTTCGATTTTCACACGGCACAAGTATTTACGGGACATACAGATAATTGTTTCGGATCTGGGTGCTTATTCAATGGCGAATGCCATTGACAACATATTTCACGTGTTATGTCGACCCCAAAGGTGGGATAAGAGCAGGAGAAAGAAGAAGAAGAAATTATGACATAAAGATATATGCATATATATAAATTATTTCAGATACATGCAGATGTCTTTACGAAGTTTTTCTTTGGACAGAGCCCCTAATAAATTAGTACTCAAAAATGCAATGAGCATTTTCATTGCCGCGAATGTAGGAAATTAAAAGCCAGCGAGCTCACACATTCCAATATACAATTGATTTCCAATTTCAGCCAATATGCAGGTGATTTAACTTCCAATTTAGAATATCTCCGTTCCACCTATGTAAAAAAACCCATGGCATCTCAAACAACCCACCTCAAACGCTTCAATTAAAGTATTTCCTTTATCTCTTTTTTGATTTGTCTATACATCCTTCTCTGTCCAATTTATCCTCGTTTTGGAATGTACGTCTTTTAGAATTTAGCAAGACACTAATCGTCACACGTTTAACCTCAAAGTTTATCGGTAGGATAATCCCGTCAATTAGGTTACATTTTGTATCTAAATAATTTATTTGATATACGTTACAGTAATATGTGTAGTAGTATTTATAATGTGCTTTATATTGTGTGATATGTCAGTTTTGTTTACATTTTTTAAACATTCTGTTGAGTCAAAGTACAGGAAATTCGATCATTTTTACCCGACTGACGAAGGTGGGCGTTTTTTGAGCGGATGTATATAATGTCTAATTACACCAAGCTTTCCGGACGTTCCACATATTAAACCTTTTGACGTGGCTTAAAGATTTAATCTGTGTAGCCAGAAAAAAAAAAAAAACCTATTGACGGTTATCGACATATGAGGTGTCATAAGATTCGTCTCACTTGTGGGAGTGACATAGGGTTAACATTTTATGCCAAAAAAAGAACAGGGGAATAGTTAAAAGTCGGTTTTTTTGTTTCATTGAATAATTTGGCTCGTTATCTGTGCGGGTCGGGCTGCGTTGCGCTTGACACGTGCCTTACCTTGATGGACCGGTTTCGAACGAGTAATTGTGGTCGCGAGACACTCTGAGGTCGACACATTGATCGTACGTTACCTTTATCGCTGCATGCACCTATTTTAACCCATAATGTCAGCGATGAGCCTACTTGTGTTTCGAAAATTCGGGCATCGGCTTTCAATTCCGGGACGGTTTATTCGTCACCGTATCTTGATGTAATAATACATTTACTTTGTTGAAATATTTATTGTCGAAACCTGAAACTTTAAATACAAGCCAGTCATTAAGAAATTATCAACGTTTACGAGGAGTTCAGTGAAATTTCTCACGTGCTAGCGTATTTTCAACCGACTTAAAAAATTGAGTTCTTTATTCGGTTGTATTTTTTTTATGTTTGCTACCTCAGTAATCCGTCATCCATGAGCCGATTTTAAAATTTATTTATGCGGAGCTAAACTGAAAATTAACTGCCATCTTTGCTCATTCTTATTTTCATTGAATTTGGATACATCAGGGAATTCCTCAAAATCACGAAGAAAAAGTATAAAGAGTGAGAATATGAAATCGGTTGCTATCAAAAATGTTATCAAAACTAGTTGTAAGGCCATGCAATTGTCTTCGCTGTTGCACGAATGGTAGGTCCGTCCGGGCAAGTACCAAATCCTCACAGAAGACCAGCGTGAAGTGGAAGTGCTATATTTCTGCGTTTCGTCTGGTGAGTGAGGTAGCCGGGTCCACTTTATTAAAAGGTGGCAAAGCATTTGCAACCCTGCGGGTGTTGCAAATGTCCATGGGCTGTGATTATCAATTAACATTAGGTGAACCGCCAGGTGGCTTGCCTCATATAAAATAAAAATAAATAAATAATAATACTTATAAAGTAAAGTAAAGTAACAGCCTATACATGTCCCACTGCTGGGCAAAGGCCTCCTCTATACATAGGGTATCAGGGCATCATAGTCCACCACGCGGTCCCACTACGGATTGGCGGACTTCACGTATCTTCGAAATATATATCTTTTTGTTATTATTTCGAAAATATACAGGTTTACTCACGATGTTTTCCTTCACCGCGGAGCACGTGATAAGTCAGCACTTAAAGTTAAAAACTTCATTGGTGCTGGCACCGGGGATCGAACTCAGGTTGCTTGAGTATATTCAATTAAAGGCGATCGCCCGGACACGGCTTAAACATGTTTATTGAGTGAAATGATGATGACGATGATTAAATGAATTTTTTACGAAATCGTATCGCTTTTAATTTGTTTTAACACCCGACCTTTCGAACGCTTAACAGTATACACGGACAGACTGATTTTATAGTATTTCCGGAGTGTCCAAGTTTGATTGCTTATTCTTATCCGATCTATGGAGACATTACAGTATTTTGAGGTCTTCCAGTGTGGCTGTTGGGTTTAATTTTATAAATGATACTAAGCAACTAGTTAAGGTAACAAATTTTAAGAAACCTTTTAAAACATCCCTTAATTAATCAGTGACAACGTTAGACAATACATTGAGAATGACAAGATGTGTGACATGACTAGACTCGCGTAAATTCTGGTCGCAATGATATACAAATACGAAGGAGATATCACATTAATGCACCGAAACTGACGCAATGAAATTACGCCAATTGGTGTATTTGCATTGCCGCAGATTGCAATTCAATAGACTTCTATATCTTTCCGTATCATACGTTCTATATCATCACATCATGTAACACATTCACTTATATATGTCATGTAATGAAATGCGGCCGTCATTTTTATTAAAACATCATTGTCTTCTTGCCGATATTTTAAGTTGCAAGCGAATTAAAAAAAGAGGAGGTTCTCAACAATTTATGAACAAATTTGAAAAAAAAAAAAAAATCTTTTTGCATTGGTTTCGGTATATTTGTCATAATGGTACTGGACATACACATACTAGATGATTGGTATTAAACCTTACGAGTAGACTACGGAGATGTATCAGAGAACTCCAAAAAATTAAATAGCTAAAGTATAGTTAGTGAGATATTTGAAGTCGGTTCTTTGTTTTGTTAGTAAAAATGTACTACTATGTTTTGTACTACGCTTGTTGTTATGTATGCTTGACTTAAGTACGTCGCTTTATTTATAGCAATATCCGTGCTTGCTATTCCTGTGAGGAATCTGTGTTCTTTTGCGAGGATTTGTGGTTTACCGAACCTTTTTTTTTTTATGTGAAAAGTTGTCAAACGAGCAGACGGTTCACCCGATCTTAAGTGAATACCGCCGCCCATAGACATCTGCTACACCCGAGGGTTACAGATGCGTTGACAACCTTTTGAAAATTGGGCTCCGGTCACCTCACTCACCAGTCGAAACGCGAAAGCATTATACTTTCACTTTACGCCGGTCTTCTGTGAGGTCGTGGTACTTACCCGGACGGGCTTGCCCATTCGTGCAACAGCCGAGGCTGCTGCGTGGCCCTACCACCGTTACCCTACCTAAATGTAATGAAACGGTCTCAAATGTAATCACATATTGCAGATATCGACTTTCGAGTTGGTGAACTTGTGTGACTTCTAGTCTACGGTTATACAGTTTTTTTCTGTTTTGATCAATCTCCGCAATTGGGAAGCCCCGCGCGAAAACAAATGTTTGTTCGAACTGAGCAACTATTTGATTTTGTGGTTAAGCTAAAATATGTTATGCACATATACGGACAGACACAAAATTCAAAGTTAAAACTTTGTTTTTTGTTGTTGTTAAAAGTATTAACTTTGAATTTTGTGTCTTAAAACTTTAAGTCCCTTTTAATTTGTATGGTTTGTGCACAGAACGATAATTTTGGCTCAATTTTATAAACTGTTCTTCTTTGTCTTGCCCCTTTCCAACCTAAGTTAGTGTAATCTAATCGACGACCCCGACGCCAGCCGTTTCATTATTTAGTTTAACAGACGTTTTGGGTCTTCCAATCAGTTCATTTTGCGGGGAAAAATCACCAGAGCAACTTTCAACTTTACACATCTGAACTTTTTCTTTTAAAAACTGCAACATTTACAAGTACTATGATTAGTACAATAAAAACTAAATATTTCTTAGTTACTCGTCGAAGAAAATAAAGACGAAATTTATAAGTTGTTAATATTAATAATTAACCTTTAAGAGAAAAAGGACCCGAAATCTATTATCGACTGTTTCATATACAAATACAATTTTTAGGATATATTTCTATGTATTTGGGGAACACAGTAAGAAAATATTGACATTGCCGATATTTTCCTTTTGTCTTAGCGAAGTATTATTAACATTAAGTTTTGTTGTTAGAAAAATTCTTGTTATTATATGAGTAAAATTAATGATTATAACGCATTTATGTTCGCAATTACCAGATTTTAATAATTAAATGATAATCATATAAAACATGTAATTCCTAATTAATATCTAAATAGATACGTAGACAATCTACATGTTTAAATGCTATCTGTTTCATAGACAAGCAATTTCCGTTCACATTCGTCTGTACTATTACACATCACCGTGTTAAACGTAAGATATACCCGTAACGTAAAACATGAGGACTACTATTAATTAAATATAGTCGTAAACAATGTAATGGAAAGTCAATACATTCTTCTTATATCCTTTTTCACAGGATCAAATGACATTATAAAATGGAACAAGCCTCTGCAAAAGACTGGCTCTAGTCATCAGAAGGTCACGTCATAACCTTATTTGTATTACTTACCTAGAAACAGTATTTTTCAGATTTAATGCATTTAAATTACAATTCTAATGAAGTACAATATAATCGAAAGACATAATAGTAATTTGCAAGGATCACGGAATGTATTTTAAATTTCATGGAAATAATAATTTTATTCAGCCATTATTGTAACACATAAATATTTCATAAAGAGACATTATGCCGTCCTTGCTAAAAGCTGTGTGCCTTTATTAACCTTGACGTAACGGACAGTTAATTCAAGCTTAAATAATTGTACCCCTAGGCTCAAACGAGCCTTGTTGCCGCAAGCCGGGAATGAACCAGTGACAACCATTGGCGAAATTTCGGTATTGCAAGCCACTGCGATTCGACCAAGTGACCAAATCATCGCCATATTGTCCATACTATAGACATCCCGGCTAATCATTTACTCTTCTCCTTTCACTCGATCTCGACTCTTGTTTATAATTGATTGAAAATTACATTACTAACAACATACTTGAATTGACGGAAGAAGAAGTAAAAAATGTGATTTTTTACTTCTTCTTCCGTCACTTCAATACTCACCCCATTCACAGACATATCATTCTGCACACAGGCTATCCAAATCTTTTTCGGTCCTGCTCTAGCTTTACACCCTCCAAACACATTCATACTCTTCACTCTTCCAGCTACATGACTTTCATCGCTTCTCATAACGTGCCCATACCGTGACAGCCTGCCACTCCTTATTTTCCCTGGTGACAGTTTCAAGTGACTTAAAAGTCTTGTTACCAGGCCGTAAAAACTTTATAAAAAAAATAACGTGGAGTCCCTCCGCGCGGAAGTAGTTCCATGCATTCACTATCGCACTGTCTCTTTCTATTCCCTCTCCCCAGGAGTGTTGAACGTTTAACGTAACAGTGTTTTCATACCTCCTCCATGGTAGCGTTAAACGATTAACGCAACCTTGTTGGAAGTCGCATTAGAAGTTTCACTTCTAAAAACAGTTTCAACTTTTCCCTAATATACTCATTCCGGATCCTATCCGTACTGGTCACATCAAGCATCTATCTCTGCCACGTACATATTTTCATTTGTCTCTTTTGCTGCTCAACATTCAGAAACACACATAATGACAGTTGTACATCATACACAATAAATACTTTGAAAAATAGAAACGTTTAACGCAATAGAGTCATAGAGTTGCTAAGTCTACTGAACACTCTACTGTAAAACTCGTCTATATCGGCATGTTTAATGGCGGGATAAACATTAATAATTTCAAGGTAAAAAAAGCTTTTTCGTTTCCATCACTTTATTAGATAATACAGCGTAAGCAATGAAAATGATAAGACAGAATGTTCATATGAAAACAATGCAATATATTTCACTTAAATATGGGTTTTACATTTTACATATTATAAGCCCACGCAGACACTAGTGTAAAAATATATTCATGTTTTTGTATAAATATTTTTATGTTTTATATGTCATCATCATCATCATCAACTTTTTGTTTCTTACTGGTTCGTTCGTCAACACCCAGATCCGGAACAATTATCTGTGAGTCAGACAAATACTTGTCCCGTGTGGGACTCCGAACCCGACTCCGAAACCAAGCTATTGACTTCCTGGGGACAACGGTGCCATCGAGTGATATATATAATATTTTATATGTATTTTTCTAAAATATATTTTATAAAACATGTTTATTTATTTGGGCAAATATTTTGTTGGGATTTTTTTCACATTCCTAATACTAGCAAAAAAGCAACAAATATTTTTTGCTAGTCTTAGGTGTAAAATCAGCACATTACGAATCGTTCAACTAAGGCAGCTAGTAGTAAAAACCCAAAAGTCTGAAGACTAGCTCTTATATTCCTTTAACCGGAATTGTACTACAAATAACTTTATTGAAAAAACCATATAATTTATTGAACTAAACTATTTACAATAATTAATATAAAATAAATTATATGTTATCTAACAATGCTAGTTCGGCCATCGGCACTGCGCCAATAATTCGTCGTGCATAAAATGTTCCAAACTCGTAGGTGTTTTATCTCATGGCGTTAGGCAATATTTAGCTTATTCTGCTTTCAAATTGTGGTATGTCTTAATTGTATGAACTACATACGAATTTACCTACACAATAAGTATCAGCGGTTTGCGTTCGAAAACGTTCATCTGATCATTACAAAATCTAGTTCCGAACTGTTCACAGACGTATGGTTGTAAATTGGCTGCAGCAAGCGTTGACAGAACTTGCGTGTATGCGTTACATAAGATTAGGATACAAGAGAGAGTTGTTTGCACTCAAATTTATCCAGTGAACGTCGTATAGAAATACATTAGGATCCGTCAACCTTTAAAGATATCAGCAACACCGAGGCAAGTCAGATAATATATTTCGTTCAGACATGGTACGGTGGTAGATTTTTTTTGACGTTCAATAAGAGCTTTAGTTAAGCCTATATTGAATAAAGATACTTTGACTTTGACTTGACTTTGACATCCGCACTATATTACCTGGGACTATATCACCGCCAACTATCAAGTCGAAATCACGAGATCTTCTTCAAGTATGGAAACGAGTTAAAGACTTTTAAACAGGCATCATCAAAAAAGGGCTAATATATCTTATTACTCTGAGGTCACTAAGCAAGTGTTGTGGGTATAAACATGATAAAGGCGTAAGGACTGTGTAGAGCATTAACTCCTTGGACGGCATAATATTCGTTTTCACGCACCTATTAGATGAGCTCGTGTAGTTATCGCATCAGCGCTGATGACGCGTGTCGCAACTTCCGTCCTCTTAGCGAAATTCCGATCGGATCGCGGAACTGACAGGGGGGGGGAGGGAAAAAAAACACCGCAACCTTAAAACGATATAATTATCACACACAATAACACCCAAGGTGGGGCACGGCAGTGTGTCGGGAGTTGCATAACGTGACACTCGTGTCTCGTCGCCATAATCCTCCGCGTCTTTTGCCGATCAACACGTCTCTCAACTCGGCGGGCGTCCGCTCTTTCGCCGATCTGAATTCAAATTGCAACTGACCATTCGGAATTTTCCCGCCGAAACGGTCGCGAGGAACACCCTATGTGGACACGCGGGATACGGAGTGATGTGCAATGGTTCCAAACAGTGACTTTTGAAACGGGTCCGCACAGCTCACTCGAAACAGAGACCGCTCCAGAGACTTTATGAGATTATGCACCGTTCGCAATCGTTACATTAAAGTTACGCGCCAATAAGAGCTTCAAATTCGGTAAGATAAAATTGACTTATTCGTTGAAAATGATCAAGTATGTACATGTATAATGCTTATAAATGGCACTAAACTATGAAAAACTCAAGTTTGTAACGAAAATCTGCTTTGTTTATACGCCCGATTAACGTACGATTGTAAAAATCTTCATATTTTGCCGACCTTCAACAAGTTTTATGATAATATGGTATAGTAATGAAGTCAATCATTTGGGTGGAATATGAAAGGCGATTTGTCAATTTATTTAAACTATAAATAGAAATTACACTTTACCCGTAAGTTAACCGTTAAGTCTACCTTACAAAAATGTGTGAATTTAAGGACTAGTACGTGCTAAACTGTTTTTAAATGCCAACCAGTACAGTTCTAATTCCATTGAGTTTACGTTTTAATGTTAAATCAACACTAGAATGGATGTATAAAAAAGGAAACTGCCAGTTCTACTGCTGCGGTAGAGCGATGTGGCAGTTTCAGCAGTTATTGCTGTAAGAGTGAACAAAATAGAAATAATTATACTTTATACGTTTCGTAAAGAGAGTGTGGTAACGGGTTCCTTAAAAGTTTGCATAGCGCTAGCCCGGCTTTAGATGTTGTTCATGCTAATGGACGGATCGAACATCCAGAATGAATAAAAGAACGTGGTAATTCTTTTATTCATAAATAAAAAAAAAATAAAAAAACTCAAGACTCTTGAAATGCATCTTCATGTAATATTAGCAACCGGATGATGTCACGCTGTTGCTGAGGCATTGGCTTCGGCATCGGGGGTCGTGGATTCGATTCCCACACGGGACAAGTATTTGTGTGATAATACGTACTTGTTCCGGATTGTCAGGCAGTTGTAAAAAATATAGCAAATGCCAGTAATATAATTCACACTTGCGCCGACCCCACCTAGGTAGCTTGTCTCACAAAGGAGGCGAACGAAGAAGCAATCCGATGTAGTAGTAGTCGTCATAATTAATTGTACCGCTTTAAATAAGAATAATAACACATGATTAGTAAAGCACGTAGGAAGTTTTAATGCGAGCTGATCGAAAACTAGCATTCGTTTTACGGTACATGATAAGTGCCATATAGTCGCAGCCCTGCCTTTATAGTGTCTCGGTTACTCAGAAGGCGAAACGCAAATGTGGAAACGGTTCTATTTAATGTGTATATCACTGAACTCCTCCTAAACGGCTACAGCGATTTTAGTGATTTTTTTGTGCCTTCAGGTAGATTCGAGAATGGTTTAGATTCACAATTCGGTCCACTGCAATATTTTTTATTTTTTTGTTTATAAGTTGTTGTCGGATTTAAGTCGTGTGTAGAGGACAAAGCCTGTCGGCCCTGGTGACATATAAGTGAATTTAAAGATGATGTAGAACGTATGATACGGAAAAAGACGGCAGTATATAGAATTTCAATCTAATTAAACCAATTGGCGTAATTTGAACGAGTCAGTTTCGGTGCGCTAGCGGTCATATCTACCTCTTATACATTATAATATTGTTGTTTTTATCTTCATTTTTCATCACTCGTCGATCCGTGATTTCATTAACGCGTTCATAAACGAAACTTTAGATTTTTTTGGTCGGTACCGTCAATTGGTTAAATACATTGAATTTTTTATATTTGATAGTAGGTGGCACTGCTAATAAGTATTTCAAAATAAATATCTCACGATAAATTTTTACACAATGATCTCTATTCGCAAACTAAGCAACGCTTGGTGTTAGATAACTGAAAAACATTCTGTTCTAAGTACAGGAATCGAACCCGCGTATATCGGAATCGCGTCGAGAAGGTTTAACCACTAAGCTCAACGGCTGATCGCCACACCGAAGAAACTCTCAAGGTTTCTTTCATTTTACCTTCTTTGTTTTTTCGATCTTTTAAGCAATGCTTGGCCGTCTATTATGTCCTTTACACAAAAAAAATTTAAATAATGTTACAGTAACCAAGACTCTAGAAAAATACTATGTTCATCACACAATATTTTTCTGATAGTGGGGATCTAACCCACACCCTAGGGCGCAATAGACAGTTGCACTATCCAATACGCCTATCGGGTCGTCGAAGTTGAAATGATTAGATCAAAGTAAACAGTAACAATATATTAATAATAATGATTTAATTATTCAATCTGAATAAAGGAAAAATCCTTACTAATATTATAAACGCGAAAGATTGTATGTATGGATGGATGTTTGTTACTCTTTCACGCAAATACTACTTAATGGATTTTAATGAAACTTTACAATAATATAGCTGATACATCAGAATAAGACAAAGGCTATAATTTATATACATATTTTATGTATATCTCTGTCTTTCTGTCTGAATGTTACGCCTTCAGAATAATCACAAAAGTATGCTCTACATAAGACCCAGTCCTGTTCACGCTCTACACTAACGACATGCCGCGTGTCAAAGGTGTTGAACTCTTTGCTGACGACAGTTGTCTATATACGTCAAGCCGAATGCCAAAAATGATCCATCGAACCCTTCAGGCCGCGACCATCGGTGATTGGTTCGGCTTTGGAGGATCGAGATCAATCCCGCTAAAAGCGAGGCCGTCTACTTCTCTCACAAAAATGCGCCTAATCCTCCACCCGTTAAACTCATGGAGAGTCCGGTTTCATGGGAAAATAAAGTAAAATACTTAGGTGTCGTCCTTGATTCTAAACTCAAATTCAGACAGCACGTGACTCGGGTCAGAATACAGGCGGCCTTCGTACTAGGTCGCCTATATCCCCTTTTAAATAAAACTTCAAAAATGTCCCTTCGGAATAAGGTGACTTTGTATAAGGCAGTAGTTCGCCCTATCATGTCATACGCGAGTCCGGTCTTTGCGCACATTGCCCCGAGGCAAATACATCGGCTTTAGGTCATCCAGAATCGATTTTTTCGCTGAGCTACGGGAGCCGCGTGGTTCATGCGGAACATCGACTTAAATGTAGATTTAGAGCTGCCAACCATCGCTCAATTCCTGAAGTCGGCGTCGCGCCGCTACTTCGAATCCGCCGCCGCGCATCCCAATCCGTTAGTTGTAGGTGCCGTCACCTACAAATCCCTCCCGCTAGGATCGTTCCGTCGCCAATGCTGCACACCACGACACGTATTCGATTTCTCTGACGATGAGACGACTATCGCCATCGTCAAAATAAATCAATTACGAAAACACACCAGATCACACCGCACTCGCCGTCGAATGCGGCAAACATATACTAGGTTCCGCAACGTACCTGGCAGCTTTTCCCCCGTTAATGATAAAAGTGTTGCTGGAGGTTTTTCCGCCACTTCTTCTCCCAGCGCCAACGCTTTCCGAAGTGGAAGTAATGATAGATCTAGAAATTCTCCCAGTCAGATAATAGCTAACGATCAAGCCGAGGTCCGGCCCTCTCGGGCACCCTCGAATCGGAATGCTAAACGGGTAGTGAGTGACAGCACAAGCCGAGGTCCCCTCTCGGGGGCCCTTGAGCCCGGTCATTCCATGGAGCGTCCACCAAAGCGCCCTAAGAGCTTGGTGGCCTCCCAAAACGGTACTGGTAATAATAGCGTAGCGGCCCGAGCCGAGGCTCAACGAGCTTAAACGCGTAATAATAATACGCCGAGGTTCAGGCTAGGCGCCCCGAGCGCCCGGCCACCTCAAGTCCGGCGAAACTGTAAAGGCCCCTAACCCTAAGGCCAACAGTGGCTCATCAAGCCCAAAAATAAATCTACATAAGTGCTACTGACGTACTGACTACTGACGTAAAATGAAAGTATTATAATTAACCGTCTCGAAGATATTGTGATCCATCCAACTGATGTATAGTATTTTTATATACTAAATATTTTTTCAACAATGTATAATACGCGTACCCGAAATACAGTAGTATATAATTCCTATAGTACGGTTGGCAACCCTAACGTTTTGCTCACATTTTAATTTCAACAGCGACGTTAGGGAAATAATCCGGTAGTTTTCCCCCATGGGCGTATTGTTAATTTAAAAAAAAAGTAGTACGCATTGTGCATGTATCATTGTAAACAGTTACGGTTAATTTAAACCTTACGATATAATTGTTGCCTTCGCAGTTTCAACATTACCTGCAGCGTTTTATTAGATACGGCTTTTAACTTACAAATCAACAATACAATTAAATTGGGCGTTAAATTCCCAGCGTAATGATACACGAACAGTATCGGATCATTCTAAAAAAATAATAATGTTAAAGTATTAACGTAAAAGAATAATCGTAATTGCATACAGACTGGATTAAGTACGGAATAAATAAAAGACGATCTGTCTATAATAAACAACATTACAACGTTAGGATTAGTAACGAAATTTATAATATATAGATGATAATAGCCCTTCATTTCAGTTTTTCTAAATAAAATATCATCATATCAGGTAATTAAAGAATATGTTACGTATTTTGGTGAAATAAACCATCGCAATAAAACGTTTTGACTCTAAAATTTAGTTTAGTGCCTGACTTTGTTGTAATTTCGTCCAACGAATTCTAGCTAATGCAAAATGCTAACATTTATTATCTGCGCTCAAATAATAATACACTAGGCGAAGTCAAAAGCAAACTATCTGAATGATTTTTCCATTGACCGGGTGAATTGCATTCGAAAATAAATTGTTATGGTAATAAAATTTTATCTACACCCGGCGATTGCTTAAGTTAATTGCTTAATTGCTAATAGTAGGTTAACTATTAAATATTAATTATGTGCGTTACTCGAATAATTTGTTATTAATAAACATTGGATGGTCTTACGGTTCATCACAAGACAACGAAAATAGCGCGTTCCAAGAAGGTACCAAGGAGGTAGGTATATCCAATAAAAATTCAACTTATCGGACTAAAACATTTACGGCGAAACATTTAAGTGTTGGTAACAATGAAAATAAAAGTTTACGAAGACTTGTCTACATGAATACTTTAAATTGGAGCATTGTAAAAGATTTTTACAAATTTGTACAAATTCTTACACATAGATCCCGCAACAAATGTTTGTCTACTTTTGATGTGTGTGAATTTTTACAATGCGCGACACTTAATGCGTACACCAAATTATAGTTCATTGATGACTCCGTGGCGCAGTTGCCAATGGCTGTTGGCTTTGGTGTCGGGGGTCGTGAGTTCGATCCTTACACGAGATAACCATTTATGTGACCCACAGGTAGTTGTTTCGCATTTGGGTATTTGTCCTCGTGAAATTTATGTTTGTAAAACGTCCTAACAACAAATAATAAATAACAAATATTTTTAATTTTTTAACATTTTTTTTTATGTGAAAAGTTGCCAAACAAGCAGACGGTTCACCTGATGGTAAGTGAATACCGCCGCCCATGGACATCTGCTACACCCGAGGCTTACAGATGCGTTGGCAACCTTTTGAAAATTGGGCTCCGGCTACCTCACTCACAGACGAAACGCGAAAGTATTTGTCGTACTTCCACTTTACGCTGATCTTCTGTGAAGTCGTGGTACTTACCCGGACCGGCCTGCCCATTCGTGCAACAGCTGAGGCTGCTTCGTGGCCCTACCACCGTAAAAATAATGTTACCATGGCAACCAATAACAATCGCTGTCAGTTGCATTTGTTTTTCTTTTAACAAACGAAAGAGTACGGGGGATAAAATTTTTAGTCATTTTTTATTTCGTAAGCGCCTAGAACGTCATCGATTTTATCAAACTAATGAGGTCTCTATTACATACCGTCGGTTTCTATTATATACCCCACTTTCAATTATATTATAATATTAAATAAATGTTATCTATTAATATAAATATTATAATATTATATTTCCACTGTTCCTAAACCTCTGCGACTGTTAACTGTAACAAGAGAATGTGGCAATCAAATCAATGCACGTCATGCTTAAAATCAGCGACTATTTGGAGGTTTCATTCGCCGACGCGTGTTTTTAGAGCTATATGGTTATCGTAATAAATCAAATGTAATAGACACTATATGCTTTTAAAAATATTCAGCCGACGGGAGTACGTGCGCTACATCGCGTGATATCCTTGGCCAACCCTGACCGACGTGGTCAGAAATAAAATACTAAAAGCGAAATACGTAATAAAGAAATATTTTCATCGTGCGAAATTCCCCTTTTAAATGAAATAAGCTTCTAGTTATCGTTTATATGAAGTTCAAATAACTGTTTCAACTAAGTTTTATTTTACCGTATCGGCGTTCAAGGTACCAACCTACACTAGTCCATTAACAACGTTCGCAATAGAGCCGCGTTCGTCTCCGGCCGGCTACACAATTTAACTAACGCTAAAAGTAAAATGCCCTTAAGACACAAATTATTATTATATAAGACCTGCGTACGACCTATTATGTCCTACGCATGCATGACCTTTGCCCACACGCACCCTACTCGCTTGTACAAGTTGCAAATAATACAAAATAAGTTCATCCGCCGCGCAACCGGTGCGCAGTGGTATCAACGCAACGTCGACCTGCACAGCGATTGCAGACTTCCGACGATTCGCGAATATTTTAAAGACCTGACCAAACGGTTCTTCGATAGAGCCGAACATCATCCCAACCCTCTGGTGGTAAGCGCAGCAAATTACCAACCCGACACAAACGCGAACGTCAACAAGCGTCGCCCGCGAAACGTCCTCATCGACCCGTAATAAAGAAATATTTTCATCGTGCGAAATTCCCCTTTTAAATGAAATAAGCTTCTAGTTATCGTTTATATGAAGTTCAAATAACTGTTTCAACTAAGTTTTATTTTACTGTATCGGCGTTCAAGGTACCAACCTACACTAGTCCGAAAGGAGAATTATATTGTATTATTTATTTGTAAGCTCATAAATTATGATTTTGTTAATTGAATTGAATTATCTAAAACTACGATCATAAGCATTAAGATAGATATTTTTTATAATCAATTAACTTTTCTATACGTATATTGCTGAGATTTTTACAGTTAATACAAATAAGTTGAACTGTTGAATTATAACGTTTAATGTGCATTACGTACTATAAAAGTGTCAGGTTCAAGTTCACTTAGCTTCACAATATAGTAAAAGCTACTAGAATGTATTTTCAAAACATTGGAATCGTCAATAGTATGGTGCAGAGCTAAACGCGTGGGCGAAATGTCGGCACCGTACCGAGTCCAAGCTACTTGTTGCGAATTAACAACTTAAGCTTCATTGTCTGATAGGGATGACGTCTTAAATCAGTGCAATGACTCGTGAATCATTGCATTAAACGATAAGGACAGAGTGAGGGTGAATTAAACAAAATGGCGACGAGTCGAGGGTACGGTCGCTTCGAGATGTCCCGTTATTTCTCATAACGGTCGTTCTCAATAATAATTTTAGTGGACTGTAATTCGCTCTTAACAAACAAATATGTACCAGTTTGTTCTGCTTATTACATATCTTTTTTTTTTACGAATATGAATTCAAAATTCGAAACGTATTTATTTTGTACTAAATGGATAGTGCATTTATGAGCGCTTCAGAGTTCGGAGAAACTGGAGTCGTTTGAGGAGCATCATACATTTTCATAACTTTGAGACGCTAGTAAATATGGTATGGTAATATGTGAAATTAAGAAAATAAATAGCTGCTTGGTTTTAGCAAAAGTTGAACATTTGCAAGCAAATTAATAGAACCAAATCATGGAATGTACCGTCGCGTCGGCACGTCAGTAATTAAATGTTTAAATTAAACATACATATATTATGTTCTGGTAATGAGTCGTAAACACTTAACATTATATCATGCCATTTCTTTAATAAGATAACAAAAATAATGTTGATACAGGTTCGATTATTTTTAAATGATTGATTTAGCACTTATTGAAATAACGGGTAATACCACTAATGCCAGTATTTTTTTTTCTGCTGTATTTTAATAGAAAATTCTAACATGCGCAGTATAAGACATTCACCAAAAAATGGACGTGACATGAGTATGATACTTAAGTAGTTCCAATAACACATATTTTTCTGGATTAGCACTTTATTTTTTTGTGTTCTATGAATTCTTAATGTATAACAAATTAATGTAGAGTTCCTAAGTCAGATTTATGCAAATAAAGTCACGTGTACAGTATTTTGTAATTTAAAGATTAATTTCCTGTTCAAGACTATACTGAGGCTAATATCTTAAACATTACGACGTTTAAATCGGAATGCCCTTTTTAAATACAGGTCGTATCTTGTATTTTTTTTTGTAATATTGATGCTTCAATGTAATATAGTCAGTCGCTGGGCCAGCTCGTTTGAATTAATTAATATGATTGAACAATGATTTAACGGTGGTAGAGCCACGCAGCAGTCTCGGCTGTTGCACGAATGGGCAGGCTCGTCCGGGTAAGTACCACGACCTCACAGAAGACCGGCGCAAAGTGGAAGTATGAGAAATACTTTCGCGTTTCGTCTGGTGAGTGAGGTAGCCGGAGCCCAATTTCCAAAAAGGTTGTCAACGCATCTGCAAACCCTGGGGTGTAGCAGATGTTCATGGGCGGCTGTATTCACTTAACATCAGGTGAACCGTCAGCTCGTTTGGCAACTTTTGGCACATAAAAAAAAAAGAGTAATAATAAAAGTAATGAAATAATTATAATAAACAAAATTAATGGGTAAATATTGTTTTTGTACAAAAACAATTGTACATAGCAAATATTTCATTTCAAATTATTTAACAAATATAATTATCGTTCCAAGTAATATTATTGATAGAAGCATACATAATTGTATTTTCATTTTTGTATTTCGTTTCAATAAGTGGTTTCTGTAAAAGTACTTACCATGTACCAACCTACATTTATAAATAAATACAGTGGACAACTGATTAGGCCTGAAACGCATTTGTTTTTCAATTACCACTGATTTAAAGTAGCTGGCCTATCCGCTCTCTCAATAGGGATGTGCTTTGTGTTTACATCCGCGTCATAACTAGATGGGGCCGGTGTGAACGGCTAACGTGGTCCCACCATGCAGGTTGACGGTCACTTCCAGGCGCTTCCATTGTTGTTGCTCCACTCGAGTGCGCAACCACGAAACTAGTTATGAATACGGTTTTTGTATTGTATCTACTAATTTAACTATCGTTTCAACTCCACGTCTGGTTATCGCGGCTGGCTGCGGGCTGGTTTATTTACTTATTTAATATACCAACGAAAAAGACACTGATAAAATTTACATGTACACAAATTATAAGGAAAAACAGCTTAAGTGCCACCTCAGTTATAGGTGTATACGACATTTCGATTAAATGTAGAATTTGCATGATAGACAGGTAGCACTACCATTAGGATTAACATTGCAAAAACAACGATTAAACTAATACATTTTTGTTGGATTAGAATTTGTACATGAATAAAATTATTTAAAAAAAATCCATTACGTATTACATAATGACATTAGTCGCCGTAGAGCGCACCCTAACAAATCCATGTTGTTCAGGTGTATTAGTTGTTTAAAGTGCCAAGTTAGGATTGGGCATATTAAGATTTCGAATACTTTCGCAAACACATTAATTATGGGTACAGGCCTATAATTTATAGTAGAGGAGGCATCTCCACGTTTTAACAACGGTATAACAACAGCGTCCATCCAAATAGATGGGAAAAATTTGTTGATAATGATAGAAAGTGGCACCGATAAAGGACATGCACATATTGTGGCAAAGACAGCCGGTATACCGTCAGAGCCAGCGCCCTTCCTACTGTCAAGTCTTTTTAAAACTATATATTTGATCTTTGGTCACTTTGATATTGTAGATAGATGATTGGTGATTGGACTTGCATGAGTAAATTTGAAGTAGATTTTGCGTTCAAGTTGTATACTAAAGAGAACTGTACGCAAAAAGTTCACAGATGTCTGGACCTGAGGCTGCAACATTGTTTTCAAACATTAAGTGCATCCGAGCTGCGAAAGTGCTAGTACTACCTCTTTTGTGCTCAATAAATGACCATAATAATTTTGAGTTTGAAACCATCGTAGCCTCCATTCGTTTTAAATATCATCACGTAGTTTCACAACTTTATCTATTGACTGGTTCGGTTTAAATAATGTGCAGAATTTTAAGATTATTTTTAGTGCTAGTACCTGCACTCTAGATTTTCGCGCAACGAGGTCATCGGCCGCTTAGCTTAAAGTTGGTAAAACTTTTTGGGCGCTTGTCCCAAAAGATGCAGTTTCTAACCCCGCATCGCCGAAAGATTTTTGTTCATTTATCTAAAAAATATCACATTTTAAATACGGCGGAATCTTCGGAAAGTTTTTGTCTTGAATGCTTCTACAAATGCAGGCGGCCATTAAAGACTTTAGAACTTCAGTCAGACGGGTTCCGTGTGTGTTGTTTTTCAATTCGGCGAAATTGGCGGGCGGTGCAGAATCTACGCCCCGTTTTACGAGCGCGATCGTGATAATATTTTCAATGTTGTCGTCATAAAAAGCTTCTTGATGTTTCAAATTTAGAACAACCCCATCGACACGTGCGCCAGCGATGCCTTTATAGCGGAATCGCGTTGCTTTTAAAGATTAAAATAGATGCCGAAATGTGCAACGATTTTTGTGATGAAGAGTGATGTCTGCGATAGAGCCACAGAGTAATATTTCCAGAACGTACGCTCCTGCTCAAACAAGGATAATGTAACGCCACAGAGTAACATCAACTTATTCTCTGCTTATTTTCTGCTTAGTTGAGGCCTTCCTCTTTAACTTTAGCAATGCAGCTGCAACTTAGTGGGTGTTGTCAATATCCTTGGGCACCAATAACTTACATCAAAATTGTAATATATGCCTTGACCGACAAACGTGAAATCACCACACAGCGTGTGAATCTTGTTGTTAGTGGTAGTAGACTAACGTCAACGCTTCCTATAAACGAACACATTTCAATGGGTCGGGTAGTAATTGAACCCACTAGCCGCTGTGCCGAAACCAATAGCTTCGCAATTGCGCCACCACTCATCACGACTGATTTTCTACCGTCTCGCTCGCTTTTCCACCACACAGGCGCACCAATGTAAACGAATAGACATTTCAAATTTAAACACATTGGTAAAAATAATACGTCACTAAGCACGTGGTTAATAACATTTTAATTCCATTTAACTATTTATCGCGATGCTGACTACATTGAATTTTAAGCCGCTATAATCCTCATCCAACCAGGCTCTTCTGTTAAAACCAAATGTACAGAACCGAAATTATGGCCCGGACCTCTGGTCGTGGGTTCGATTTTAATATCGTTCAAGTGCAGACCTGGGTATTTCCCCGTTCGCAATTAGTGTGTATACAACAACTGTAACAAAAAAGATAATCAATCATACTTAATAGTTAATAGTTTCTTTTTAACATGCGTAAAATGAAAAATATGTTTTAAAGTTAATGTAGGCTAAGCGCTAAAGACGTGAGTCGAGTTGTTTTAAAAAAAATATTATGTAATCCTTCAAAAGAAGATTAGAAACAAAAGAAGATTACGAAAGAACAAAATTCAATGTGCTGCAATTATAAAATAATAATCTTAGGATACTTTTTATATATTTTCATTTCACTTGCCGTTTACAGTTACTAAGAACTGAATATGATAAGAAATGCCCTCTACATTTCCAATGTTGGGCAAAGGCCTCCTCTTACAGAGGGTTTAAGGCATAGTCCACCACGTGACTCCACTGACGATTGGCTGACTTCACATGTTTTCGAAACATATATTTTTTTGTTAATATTTAGAAAATATGCAGTTCTCCTGAAGATATTTTCCTTCACCGTCAGCACTTAAAATAAAAAATTTCATCGGTGCTGAAACCAGGATTTGAACTCGCGTCCCTCGTGTTTAATTAATCATCGGATACTGAGATATCTCGGCTCGAGGTGTGAAGCATAAATTTAAAGCAGTTCGAACGATGCAGTATCGTTTATCATATTTAAATAATAAAAGCAAACGGTATAATAAAATGTTCGCCATTTTATTGTACGCAAACATTTACTGTAATAAGCATAAGCAGCTCCGACTCTTGATGTCTGCGAGATGTTTCGGCTTTCAGCCTTTGTTACTTTTTAAATAATATTCTTTGTTTATAATCTATTATTATCTTTGCTTAAAATATATACGCAAATGCTTTTAGTAAGGTTTCATAAATGCTGGAATAAATGTCATTTTGCAGGCAACCGGCGCCTGAGGTGAGCCGATGTAAAGTTCAGTAGACTAACTATAATACATATATGTATATGTACTAAAATAAATAATAAATGAAGCAATTAATAATCAATGCATAGTTGAACTTAATATATCCAAAGAAATATATTATTACCTTTGATATTTCATATAAACAAATAATAAAGACAATTCGTGATATGGACACAAATGTATCATCCACCCGACTAGTTATATCATTTAAACGGAGTCCTGTTAGACGATCTCGGTTAGTCTTAGTATAAGGAGTTCCAAGGAGATCTAACATTATAAAAGTTAAATAACCACTGGCTTTTAATGCTGAGTTCTCTGCTCACCTGCATGCACTCGTTTCAGACGTTTCCAGCGCCGTGGGGAGCGAGCTGCCAGCCAGTAAGACAGGGTCAATTCCGCACCGACGCAAGCATACATTGCCGACCGCCCGCATAGGATGGTAGAAACTGACCCTGGGCCCAAGAAACCTCACAGTGAGTTTATAGCCTTAGTGTAATTCTTATATCTTTAATGTTTTTGAAGTGAAAACTTCTTTTATCGCGGTACGCACAATTTTAGATGAGATAAAATCTCTGGACTCGCTTAATTGAATTTTTGAATAGAGAATTTGATTTTACTATGTCCAATGAACGCAATATTAGCACAACGAGATATAAAAGTACAATTGATGCGGCATTCACAAGATATTTAAATAACTTCGAATCAAAATTGTTTATTTATATTATTTTATTTATCTAAAAAATGTCTAACGCGCCAAAATAAGTTTTCACTTCTGTCGGCACTCCAGGAGTGCAACCCGTAATTTTTTATGTGAAAAGGTGGCAAATAAGCGTGCGGTTAGCCTGATGTTAAGTGATAACCGCTGCTCACTGTCATTAGCTACACACGTATGGTTGCAGATGCGTTGATTACCTTTTTATGAAGTGAGCCCCGGCAGTATACGCCGTTCTTCTGTGCGGTTTTTACTTGCGGTACTTACCCGGACGGAACTGCCCATTCATGCCAAAGCGAGGACTGTTGCGTGGTCCTTGCGTGGGGATAATGTTAAAGTAAGGGCAATATTGTTAATAAGAAAAAAAAAACTTTTTTTTTCTTGGATAGCTCTGATGATTACTATACATTGCAACAAACCATTTGGTGTCTGACATCGGAAAATTGGACAACCGTACACTGAGCTACTTAAAAAAAACTTATTATAAAATATGAAATACACCAGACAAAAAGAGGGCAGAAAGAATCTGCCGGTTCCATTAAAGCTGTTTAAAGTACCTAAAACAGTATAAACTCGTTTGTTACAGATTGTGATGTAAAAGACGAACACCAAATAAACGGCCCAGGTTCCAAAACCGTTGATCTTGGTGAGTACATAAATATTATTACTACAATAAGAACATCTGTAGTTTTTGATTGTATGGATGAATCTTTGTTGTTGGTAAGCTGTTGGCATCGGCGCTGCGGGACGGAGATCCGATTCCAACGCGGAACAAGTATTTGTGTGACCGACAAATAATTGTTCAAGATCTTTGTGTTTATTCCCAAGGTTGACGTCAGGCAGGCGATCCGTCATAAAAATCTAGCCAATATTTAATCAACGCATGTTATTCTGATCCCACTTATGTGATATAAAGGCAGGAGGAGGAAGAGGGTTCCATCCCATTTCATAAGCAATATCATTTATAGCATACGTTAGTTTGCCCGCAAACAAATGTAATACTCACTCGTAACTGTTCTAAATAATATATGATAAAGAGACCGTCACAAAATCCAACGTAGTTTCAAAACATAAACAATTAACTATTCGGCCTAATAGAGCTTGAATGGAGGAACCCCCGTTTTAGGAAGTAGCCTAAAAGTCGGCATGTAATTTTCAAGTACCGCTGTAAAGGAAATTTACATTTCAAATTTCTGTAACATTTTCACCTTCAAACAGCTACAAATCCTCACCCGCTATAATTCTCAATAAAAACTTAATCGTACCATCATCTATTTAAAGGGGAACTTATTTCTTATTCTTGTATTGGTTAAGAACAAAAAAGCCGTCGGGGCAGTGGTGTCTGAGTCACGCGACCGACACGAGGTATTTAACACTTTAGATATAGCACGTGACCGTTTAAAAAAAACACGCTTCCACATAGTGACGCGCGCATGGCAATTAATTCGAAGGCGACTTTTATTTACGTAGCCACGTCTGGTGCTATCTGATAGGATTCCAATTGAACTGCTTTCACCAAATCTGCTTCCCAAATATGAGAAATCTTATTAAAAAATAGGCATTAAAGGTCATTAAAGGTCTCAGCTACATGGGAGGACAGGTTCTGTTGGCTCTTGGTGACCTCAGTAGCTCGGTACCTCTTGGATCTGATGCCGAATTTCAGGTTTTAGATACACTAGCCAAGATCTTTAGCAGCTAGTTAACTTGAACGAATTTTAAATCTAGACTCTTGCAACATCCAAAAGGATAACAATGTCGTGAGACTTGTTAGCGAAGAATCTTGATGTCAACCCTGGTACAGAAACCGCAACCATCATTCGATAAATTGAAATAGTTTATGTAAAGACCGAACTTATATTGATATCTGATATTTTTATTATTTTTGTGCATCGCTGTCGTTACTAAAAACAAATTAAATACAGCTTTCATGATAATAAATAGTTAACATTATTTGTATCAATGCATTTATTCGTGTGACAGTGTATCACATTATCAATATCAATGTATCACATGGGTGTGATCAACTCCGTTGTTGTGTGTAAAATTATTTTTTTACTTTTTGTCAGGGATGATTTAAAAATTCAATCTTTGTTTAATTATCAATTATGGCATTCGAACTAAGACTTAGAAAATTTTCTTCATTATCATTTAACAAGAAAAGGCCTTTTTGAAAAACTCGAATATGGTGACTTTTTCTTCTTTCGACCATTTATTAGGGCATTAATAACAGTAATCCAAAAATTTATTTAAAAGCAAACATATTGGACATACAGGCTTATCATTTCAAATAACTAGAACGTAATTTGGATCTATGTTTTTTTCTCAAGGCTAGCGAATATAATCTAGTTTTAGGTATGAAAAAATTTAATATTATTGCGAACGAAAAAACTAATGTATTGTCTTCCTTTATAACCGCAGAAACGAATTGTTCGTGATCTGTTAAGCAAAAATTAACATGATTACAATTGAGAGGCAATTAGTATGTTTTAATTCCCCATAATTACCAACTTAATGCGAGATATGTATTATTTCAGTAAGAATGATATTCATGTTATGGTTAAAACAAGAAAGTGTTAAATAGTAAAGCAAAATAAGCAGTAAGTGTTGGTGAATAAGTCTGTTTATCATTTGAAGTTGCGGGTTAGAAACCCAATGACAGAAACATTTGTGGAAATAGTACAATGAAAAATATTAATAGTTTTAAAATGTAAATATGCAAAACGTATAATGGACCAAAGTTTCACAAGGACTGTAACTTTTTAGATGAAGGTTGTACAAACAGCATTTATTAAAGTAATCAAAATCTTTTTAGTTTGGAGAATAAGAAGAAATTACCTTAAATATAATGTGCGAAAATTGCTCAAAAAAAATTAAGAGTGACTTCTATATATTTTTAAACTGTTTAAGTTTTAGGAGACCAGTGGCATGCGTTTTTAAATAAATACTTAAACTATCAAGTAAAATATTATGTCAAGGAATAAAAATTACTTGCCGTATATTTTAAAATCACATAATATGTTTCTTTTCAACTAATTACTTGCTAAATGTATAAGCTTCATTCGTGCCTTAACCTGGAACTAATTTCCATAAAAAAATTATGTAAATATATTACAATATTTATTCAACTATACAGTTCACACCGAAGAGTGGATCTGTCACATATATTATAATTTATTTCCTGATGGACCCGTTTTTTATATTAATTTTAAGCCTACCCCGGAAATAGATAATTATATATAGCAAAAATAAACAATCGATTCATTTTTAAAAATTTAATATATTCTTTAAACAATTGTGATGGCCGTTTACGATCAAATTTTATTTTGAAACACATCATTGTTTGTGATCAATATCATTTTACACTCCAACACGAACCCGGGGTCCATAGGCAACAGATCAGTTACAGTAAAAAAAAATTAGTCTATTACCGATTATTGAGAAACATCATTATTGAGTTTATTGAAAATAATCCTGGCGATCTCTTTATTTTCAAGCTGAAATAGCTTGGAAATAAAGGAAATAACGAGCCACTATCAAATACCAATACTTCCTGTGCCCATTTATTATAACATATAAATTTCAATTTACTATTTTATCGATATACTTGATCATAAATTAATATTCGCTGAGAATAATTTTGTGTTCTTTACCTGATTCAATCGACTCACATAAATAACGTGAGTCGTGAACCACTCTTTACGAATAAAACCCATTTAAAACATTTAAACACGAAATTTAAGGACTATCCAAATACGTTATACTTTCTTCCACAGGCGTCGTACCTTCGCTGAAGACCTCAGCTAAGTGCGACCCAGAAAAAGCGCCCAACTCGGAAAAGGCTGACTTCGAAAGGGCCATCGAATTAACCGGTAAGTATTTTTAAACTCTTTATTTTGTACACTTCAGTGAAGTGAAAGAACCAGGGCCTCACAGAAGACCCGAATAAAGAATTCGTTCTTCATTCACTTGTTTTCTATTTCGTTTTGTCACGAGCATGCGGGAAACATTGTACATGTGATTAGTGGAAGTGTAATTGGAGATGTCTCAATAAAAATCTATTCTTTCCCACTTAAATTTACGGTAAACAACAACAGATGGACTGACGCCGGCAAACTCTCAACCCTAAACATAGACAAATCTATGGCTATTAAAAAAATGTATCAATAGATTCGAATCGTTCACAGTTCATTCGCCAAGGTCTGCTGATACGTTACATTAATATTTGACCTTCTTACGTACTCGGAAGTGTCGTTTCATATGCATTAAACATCAGTCAAGCGTGTTCATTCACTATCTGAAATCAATAGGAGGTTACAACTTTTAGCGGGAATTCGTTTCAAGACTAGGCCAATGTATGTATTTATCGCAGTTCATTAGAGCTATAGTGGAATGAACCCAAAACATACTACCATAAATCAATGCCACCTTGTGCTACTAGGTATTTCACTGGGGACTGGACCGTGGCGAGCTCAGGTTCAAATTTGACCACAAATAAATGATAAAATTCGTGCAACAGCAGAATCTTGAGAGCTTTTACGTGGTTACATATTCACTTATTTGATGCGTAGTTTATTCTCCATCACAATGGTCATAAATCTTCAGATCTATCACAGATTTTCGTTATAATAGATACATGTAATCAAGCAAAGGGTAAATTCAGGTCGCAGTTCAAGTCAACGCGAGTTGTAAACAAAACGCATGGACAGCTTACGCGTGGACGCGGCCGTGTGTAAACAACTTTGTAATGGACACTCGGCTTGTGGAGTTTTATGAATGGATGGTGCTTGCGTTGCATTCCACGGTTTCGCTTCCGCGGAGCTAACAGCTAACACGCCATCTCTTCTGAGAAATTATTCCGAACAGGAGCGGCGCGCGGTTTGTTTACAATCTTGTCCTTCGAAAATGGATACGTCAGTTCCCAGTGGTAGGTTGATGATATGCTTGCGTAGCAATGCAGGCTGTGAAGTAAAAACAAAAGTTTCTATATTACGTAACACAAAAACGTGCGTTACGTAACTTAAAACGGATATTTGAATTATTCCAGAATCAGGAGACATAAATGTATAGTAGGTAGTCTAGTAGGATAACCTAAGCTCGCATCGAAAATGTCACTGCCACATTGTCTCCTTTTTATTTTCAAAAGAAATTTCGAATCCGTCATTATGGATGGAAGGGACTCTACGTCTTTAGGGAGCCGTTATTAATAAAGCATTCTTAATGACTGATATAAATATATAATAACGAATATATGAAGGATCCGTAATTCATAAATCAAATAAGGAAATCCATAAATCAATAAAGTGTGAAAATAAACTATTTTACTACCATTATTACGTATTCTACGTGTGAGGTATTTAAATATTTAGAAAAATCTTCTGATCTTTAATAATTACGTTTAAATACCTGACTACTTTCATGCATTAGATTGGGTTAAACTTTAGATTGGGTAAGGTAACAAACGTAAATAAAAACTTAAGTCGTTTTAAAGTTCTTATCAGGCTTTTTACCGTAATTCAATATCAATTGATAAAAAAGATTTTCATTTTTTCAATCCCTCGTGAAAAAAGAAATAGTATTACAAATAAACACAATTCCCGGCATTAAGATAGCTTTGCCACCGGTATGATTTTTTTACATGTTCTTTACGTAACGGCCTTTAGAAGATTTTTATTTACATATAATTATCATTTCATTAAAAAAAATGAAAGGAATCAAAATTGGACATATGTAGTTACTAAAAGTCCAGGTTTGTCTTTAAAAATCCAAATAGCTAGTACCTGAGGGTGAGCTAGAATAGTTATTGCTAGAATCAAATCATTCATTCCGCTACTCAAAAATGGATTTTTATAAACGAAGCGAATTCTTTAAAAATATTTAAAATTTTCATTTAACATGTACAAATACGTTAGAACTATATCTATGATCAACTTATGGTGGCCTTACGATGGTAGGGCCATGCAGCAGTCTCGGCTGTTGCACGAATGGACAGGCTCCTCCGGGTAAGTACCACAACCTCACAGAAGACCGACGTAAAATGGAAGTATAATACTTTCGCGTTTCGTCTGGTTAATGAGGTGGCCGGAGCCCAATTTTCAAAGGTTGTCAACGCATTTAGAACCCTCGGGTGTAGCAGATGTCCATGGGCGGCGGTATTCACTTAACATCAGGTGTACCGCCTGCTCGTTTGGCAACTTTTTACATAAAAAAACTGCATCTGGGTAATTGCAATTTGTGCATTATTTTCAGGCTATGGACGGTTCCACTACCTGCTGTTGGCAGTATGTGGCCTGGTCAGCACCTCCGAGGAGATGGACGTCATCTCGATGTCCTTCATCCTGCCCTCGGCGCAATGCGACCTAAATCTCACCACGCATACGAAAGTACGTAATAAGCTGGCCACATAGATATGAATACATCAATCATTTCACCAACATTTTGTAATACTCGATTGATTTATCGCACACACAAAGAATACTATGGATATCTATTGTTTTGATAATAAGCAATGAGTCAAAACAAAAATTCGGGAATGTCTTTAGAATAACATTATATTTAAATAACTAAAAATTAGTCTGATGTTTATTAAATAAAATAAAAAATTGTTACCGGGCGGATAAACGGACAGAAATATTTCATAGTAATAATACTTTTATTTATATAAGTTCTGAAATATCTTAAACATGACAAAACCAATTGTATTAGTTTAATAATTAGTTTAAAATCTCGTCATCTTTTCGCCGGAAGTCTATGTAGAACACCATTCAATAGAGCAAAAATTCAAAGAAGCGAGGAAAATTCCGACGTTTACTGTGGGTAAACATTTGCTTTTATACAGCCAAACACGTAATGTTGGCGAATTTTAGCAGACTCTTCTACGAGAATGTTGTTTTTTGCAATCCTTATCTACAGACAACAGATATAAAAAGGTTTTAAGAGATTTGGGCAATTTCAATCACAACACATGAACCATCAGAGTTTTATAAACAAACTGTCGCACAAACTCGGTGTATGTGTTTCTACTTGCAATAAAAAGTTTAAATCGGCAAAAAATCGTTGGGATACTGATAGACAAAACAGTATTCTTTTGCATGGGTTAAGATTTTATTGATGCGAAAAGTTATAGAAGCCCACATGTAGGTCAGATAAATCTCTTATTTCTAGAAAGCAAAATTAGTTTAAATTGTCTATAATCAATAGATCTGATTACCATGAATTTTAAACTTTAATAATTGAAACATTTTGTCAACCTTTACTAACTACACGCTGGTAGGACAAGTGCTTTTTGCCATCAACAACTATGTTTTGATCAGACCACTATTTTCAACGTACGAAAACTAGTGAAAGTAGAACACACTGACTGTATCAAATCTAAATGCAAAAATTAATATAAAACTTGATCGTGTAATGTCTTAAACAATTTAACTAACGGAAGAATGCAATAATGAAAAACAAACAGGAAGGACCCATCGATGCGACGTTGCGACAAATTCTGGTTACGAATTCTGTTTATAGATACAGCCTTGTATGTTAAAATGTATGCGGTATTCTAAGAAGGTCTCGTGATACAAGTGTGAATTGCGCTATAGTGATTTATTTACATACAGTGGGCCACAAAAATAACGGGTCGCTAAAGGAACTGTAATAGTTCTTTAAATGCCTACAATTGATTCGTGAATGTTGGTCGTTTCAAATGACTTATTATTGATGATCAAGTTTGCACATCATTCAATTTTAATTAAAAAATACAAAAACTAACTTTAAAATATTCTAATGTTGCCTGTTGTTATTTCTCTATGATGTCATTCATCGGCTATTCAGATGTATAATAATCATTACTCATTAACTTCTATTATACTTAAACGTAATCACTCCGCTTGGAATTTTGCTGAAAGACAAGACATATAAGTACTTGAACGGAGCGGTTTCTAAATAACGGCAGCAAACTGACGATGACGTTCTGTTTGCCGTGCAGGGATGGCTGAACAGTATAATCTTCATCGGGATGATGGTGGGCGCCTACGCGTGGGGCTCGGTGGCAGACTCGCTGGGCAGGAAGCGCGTGCTCATCGCCATATCCGTGGTCAACGGGGTCGCCATCGTCGCTTCGTCCTTCAGCCAGAACTATGAACTCTTCATGCTGTTCCGCTTCATCAACGGCGCGGCGTGAGTGCTCTTTCTTAACCCTTTTACGGTCCCATTTTGTTTTTTTTATGATCTGCACCCGATGCTGTGTGATAACTACCACCTACCACCGAGACCCCTAGAGTTGCAAATGCGTTGCCACATTTTGTAAGTGGGTGGGTATAACAATTCACGGCTGTCTTCTGTGAAGTCATTGTACGGACTCGGACGGACCACTCCATTCAAGCAACAGCTAAAACTATTGCGAGGCCCTACCGCAGTCAAATTTAGTCTAATACCCTTCAATTACAACTCGCCATTAAGAGAACTCACCCAGATTCGTAAACTATAATAACATCGAACGATAATTTGAAGGTAACGACATGGTTGAAGAATATTTGAATGATAATTGAGGAAATTAAGGACTCCGTGGCGCAGTTGCCAAGGTATTGGCTTCGACGTCGGGGGTCGTGGGTTCGATTCCCACACGGGACAACAATTTGTGTGACCCACAGATAGTTGTTTCGCATCTGGGTGTTTGTGTACGGGAAGTTTATGTTTGTAAAATGTGTATAAGGACTTTGTATAAGTACACACAGGATAATGTGATCCACAGTGATATATATATATAGCTTCGAAAATAGTTTAAATATATCATACGGTAGAATAATATCTATAGCGATCACGATTACATGCAAAGTACGCCAACTTTTAATTTCATGGTCTCCGGTAAATGCAATTTCCAGATGCCAGCTTAAGGAAAAATGGCAAGACGTGGAGGCGTACTCGTACATGTCCAGAAAGTAAAAATTTGAGGACGTGTAAGGTCAACCAAAGAGCATGGAAGCCGCATGACATTTCAACATTAATGAACATTTTTCTATAATGTTTTAATTTAGTGTTCAAATGAAACAAATTTCTTAGCCAAAATTCAATTTTCAACCGGACAAAAATTCTATGGAATATTTTTTTTATAATAACGTTGTCAATGCGAAAGGAAACCACCAATTCTTGAAATTTATTGTATATGATGTAAAGAGGCTATAGGATTCCGTGGTTCAGCTCCTAAGGGCTTATTGACATCGCTGCTGGGGGCGTGAGTTCGATTCCTACATGAGACAAGTATTTGTGTGTCCCACAGATAATTTTTCGAATGTTATTTCTTCCCAATGGGGGTTTACGCCGGGCAGGCGGCCTAGGCAATACCGTGAACATCATAATTGACATTGGTTCCGACCCCATCTTAGTTGGATTTACGGTAGAAGAAAGAAGATCTTAAAACACTATCTTCTTAAGAAATCTTGATCCGTAGATTGAATTTTATCATGCCCCATACTCTTCAAATATTTATGCATTAATGCATAAATTAAATTGCAATGCGTAGCTCTAACAGACTAAAACATTTCAGCTTGGGCGGTTCGGGTCCCGTGATTTGGTCCTACTTCGCGGAATTCCAGCCGAAGAAGAAGCGGGGCGCCATGTTGAGTTTCATGGCAGCGTTTTGGACGCTCGGCAATCTGTTTGTGGCTGGGCTGGCGTGGGTCATCATACCTAGCGGTGAGGCTGACTGTTCTTTACAACTTGGCGTATCACATACGAATATTACTTGAAATTATGAAATTCCACAAATACATTCTGAGAAATAGCAAATTGAAACCGATCTTAGCGCGTTAATATATCTTATGAGAAATATTATATGAAAAATCTTTTGTTATTTACAAAAGATTGCCAAAAACCATAATAAAAGCCGCTGTGCAGAAATTGGAAAAAATGTCGTTCCATACTTGTATATTAGAAATTATCAGACTACAATAAAATTGACATTAAAATCTAAGACGCTGCAGTGTTTGTATTCTAATAGACGTTCCAAACACAGACTAGAAGACGCCCTAAACGCCCTTTTTGTTTTGTGCCATGAGTTCATGATGAGATTTCATGATAAATTCATTGCCCAGAAATCGGGGGGACAACGGGCGGCTTCGTATACAACTCGTGGCGTATATTCCTGCTGGTGATGTCACTGCCATCGTTCCTTGTCGCCGCACTGCTGTTCCTGTTGCCGGAGTCGCCGAAGTTCCTCATCTCCTCGGGCCGTCACGAGGCGGCCCTGGAGGTGTTCAGGGGCATATACCTGATGAACACCGGCCGCAGCAAGGAGCAATACCCGGTCAAACAGATCCTAGTCGACGAGCCGATGCACTCGAAGCCCGAGAAGCAGCTGGAGGAGAAGGAGCCCAGGTCGAAGATGCGCCGGATGCTGAGCGACATCGTGGAGCACAGCAAACAGCTGTTCGTGCCGCCGATACTCAAGTTCACAACTATATCCATCACGATCAACTTCACGTTCCATATCGGGTGAGTTGGCGTGATCGGAATTTTTTATCTTATTTCTTGTAATTTATAACGAAATTTTGCACATTAATACAATTTCAAGTTTTTTTTTTGGGACTTATGAGAAACATATATATGTCCAGACATAAGTAAGGTGCCAATTGCGATTATCAGCTTATAAACAAACGGCATCACATTACTCAATCGGAAATCGCCATTCGGAATACACCCATTTCGGTAGTCTTCAGTACAGTTAATATGAATAAGCCTCCCCCTTTATTATAATTTGTTACACTGTTTTAGTGTCTAATCACAATAATATATATAAAACACTGGCATTCAAATAATGAGCCATCAAGACACAAGAACAACGCAATTCATGTTCAGTTTATTATAACGATAGTAAAATATATAAATTACTGACATTAAAATCGTAATCCGTCAAGGCATGCGTTTCTGGTGAGTGAGGTAGCCGGGGGTCCACTATTAAAAGGTGCAAATGTCCATGGCTGGCAGTTATCGTTAGGTGAAACGCCAGCTTGCCACCTTCTCACGTTAAAAAAGAAAAGACAAGAACAACGTACTCCGTATTCAGTACTCTGTGCCACCTCATATAAAAAAGACAAAAACACCGTAGGTGGATACTACGTATTAAGTACTCTATGCCACCTCACATAAAAAAGACGGCAACGCCGCAGGATACTCTGTATTCAGTACTCCATACACAACCGCCCTTCTGCAGTTACTACGGGCTGATGATGTGGTTCCCGGAGATGTTCAACCGCTTCGACGAGTGGTCGCGCGCGAACGACAACGCGCCGGCGGACATTTGCATGGTGACGTCATACGTGACGCAGCGCGGCACCCACTCGGCGGACGCGCTCTGCGACCCGCACATACACTCCGACGTGTTCATGGAGTCGCTCATCACCGTCGCCGCCGCGATACCGTCCAACATATTCGCCGTGCTCGGCATGGACCGGCTCGGCAGGAAGTTCTTCCTGGGTGAGTCGCCACAGCCCAGTATGTTCCGGAATGTATTTTGTGTGGATCGGGCTGGCTAGTGAGTCCAACAGACCGCTGCTGCCATTCCATATTTGCCTACGCATATGCCCGGCCGTTTGTTGCATAGCTTCGTAACTTTCATAACAACTTGTAGATAAAAGGCATGTACGCGCGGTTCCTATATTAACAAAACTAGGCGTTTTCCTGACGAGCCTTTGCATTATCTACGGAAAGTGCGTTTCTAGCGTTCCTTTAATCTACAAGTCGTTATGAAAGTTACGAAGCTATCTAACGGCCGTTTGTTGAATATAGAGTATAGAATAACGGGCAATACTCTCGCCGGGGGCAAGGTATAAGCAGGTAAATGGACTCAATAAAATCTGGGATTTCATCATTCAAATTTCATTCTTCTTCTTTCCCTTGCCCTTATCCCACACCAGATGGGGAGGCGCAAGAAGTCCTTTCCTTCGACTTTTCTCTATCAGCCGTCATCTTATTACTCATCCCTTTCACATACATCACTCTTCACACAGTCCATCAAAATCTTTTTCGGTCTTCCTCTAGCTTCACACCCTCGAACCACATCCATTTTCTTCACTCTTCTAGTCACATGACTTTCATCCCTTCGCATAATGTGCCCGTAGCATGTCAACCTACCACTCCTCAGTTCACTCTCAGTCACTGGCGCCACTTTCAAGCTTTCCCTTATATACTCATTCCGTATTTAAGATACTTTTTCGGTTACACCAAGCATCCATCTCAACATTCGCATCTCTGCCACATGCATTTTTTTTTCATTCGTCTCTTTTGCTGCCCAACATTCAAATCCATACATCATGACAGGTCTCACCACCGTCTTGTAAATCTTCTCTTTGTGTTTTGAGTCTGACGACGGGTTTGGCCTAATGGGTACTGAACGTGTCTCTTGCGCCAGAGGGTGTGGGTTCGATCCCCGCTACTGAAAAATATTTTGTGATGTACATTTTAATAAAAAAATGGATACACTTAGAAAAGCCACCCTTTATATTTCTAATATCTATTAATTTACAATGGAAAAGTATGTGTACCCATAGTACAAGCGTTGCTAAGTTTGATACTAGAAAACGTGTGAAAATGTTTTTTTTTTTTTATGCGAAAAGTTGTCAAACGAGCAGACGGTTCACCTGATGTTAAGTGAATACCGCCGCCCATGGACATCTGCCACACCCGAGGATTACAGATGCGTTGACAACCTTTTGAAAATTGGGCTCCGGCTACCTCACTCACCAGACGAAACGCGAAAGTATTTGTCATACTTCCAATTTACGCTGGTCTTCTGTGAGGTCGTGGTACTTCCCCGGACGGGCCTGCCCATTCGTGCATCAGCCGAGGCTGCTGCGTGGCCCTACCACCGTTAAATGTTATGAAATTATTATTTATTTATTTATTTTAAGGGCATTCGCGGGTCACGTGTAACTCTTGAGACCTGTTCGTTCTATCTGTCAATTAATTATCTGTCCGCAGTATTCGCGACTTTCTCGGCCGGCCTGTGTTCAGCCGCGATGTACTTCGTGTACAACAAGACCAACAATCTTATCGTGAGCGCCATCTTCAGCTCCGTCATATCCTGCGGCAACGCTTCCCTCGACTGCCTCATTACGGAAGTCTTCCCCACCAACTTACGGTAAGAACTGAGTCTCTGAATAGTAATAGTAAATTAGTACATCATGCAGCTGTTTGATTGTGTGTGGTCAGGTTCATTGGCGGCAGTAGCCATAGTCTTACGCAACACCGAAGCTTTGGAGAAATATTAAGAATTTTGTAAATGTAATGAATAATAATTATGTAATGATGGCTGAACTGAGTTTAAAAAATCAACGCAACTACCTACCCTACGTGAGTTGTTGAATATGGAATCCATGTTCGGCGATAATGACCGACAATTATTTTCTTTATAAGGTTACAAGTAAGGTAAAATGCCACTGGTCCGACATAACAGCCTAGGCCATTACAGGCTGAAACAGACAATGTAAAACGAAACTGCCTTCACTAACAATGTTCCTTTTTCAAACAGCGCAACGGGCGTAGCAGTGTCTATGGTGGCGGCGCGTCTCGGCGGCATCATAGGCAACGTCGTGATAGCCGCCCTCCTCGACACATACTGTCCCGCTCCGACCTTCATCGTGGCCGTGCTACTGGCTAGCGGCGGTCTCATGTGCCTCTTCCTGCCTAACACCACGCGACAAGCTCTGCAGTAGACAGATTAAAAACAAACGCCGCTATTCCCCAAACACAAGAGCAGAATAAAAACGTTATCAATAACATCTAGTTTTATATTTTGTACGTTTTCACTTTTTTTTCAATGCAATTTTTCGTTTACGAAAATGATAGAAATTTTAATATTTTCATTAATATATAAAATATAGCAGTGCTTAATGTAACCGCGACCGTTGTGTATAGCATTTTGTTTATTTCATTATTAAGTTTTGGCCATTTATAGTAAGAATAATGTTATTGATGTAAAGAACCAAAGGTGTATACAAACGTGCTAACAATAACGGGTAACTTACAGTAAACTTCCAGTCTTAATTCGGCAACTTTTTGTTTTTGATTAATGTATTTATAAGTCAAAAAATATCGGTCCACTTTGTACGTTTCTGTATTAATTTTAATTTATGAAAATAACAAAATCAATAATATTTATATATATAAACGATCATGTGACTAAGTTAAACTTGATAGCAACCAAAACTGGATGAATGTTGTGGAACATCATGTTTTTATTACACAAAGTATTATAGGTTAAGAGAAATTGCAATTCTGTTGTTACACATAACTTTTAACGTGTTACGAATTTATACATAAAATATTGTTGCCGTAGTTGTAGTTAATAAATAGTGTAGATTATAAATCATTATTAGTGAGATTTCACTATTCGAAAATGAAGCCATGGATATTAAAATATACTAGTTAAATCATTTTAATTTTTGAATTCTATTATAGTGGGATAGCACTCACAAACAGCAATGTTTCATATTACTTAGGAATAAGTTATTATATAAATAAAAATATTAAATTGAATAAAGTTTCTTTATTAAAACTTTAAACTACACAGAAGATAATTACTAAAACTCATCTCTTAATATCGAACCTATCTATCAGCATAGATCACTCGAACTCAAACCTTCATGTGCCTTTGACATATTACTTTATTGTACTTACAATAAAAACTAGATAATGATATAATGTAACTTTCAGCTTAACTCATAACTGAAGTGACCTATTTACTTGAATGACAAACAACTGCCAAAACACAATTGAACAAATAAATGCCACGTACGCGTGACAATAGCAGAATTTTTTGAACATATCATATCTGTGTAATTGTACACATAATCCTAAAATTCCAAAGTTGGCTATACGTTATAAAAAATATTACATTATTCCTAAACTTTTATATATTACACATACGATCCAACAATATCATAATTCAATTTAAATTTACAATCATAATTTGCTTATTCTAAAGGTTCTACGTCATAATGCATTAGATTTATTGTTTGAAGATGCGCTGATTCAATGTGGTTATATTTTAGATCGCCGCGTTAAATCATATACTGTACAGACAAATGTATGTACACAACATTGTGGATACTAGGGCACGTTTAAAACGTGTAAGCAGATCGTTATATAAGCAACAAAACAACTATTCTCTGTCGCACCATCTCAGATCGACACAACAAATATTTTTAAAACAGAAAAAAATATGTCGAAATGAACATCTTTAAGACTTAGCCTATTGCACGTTTAGTATTTTAAAAATTGATGATAAATCAATAAATAAATTTCCGAAACAACTTTGAAATTAAAAGCATATAATTTAATGCATCGCAACGTGGCGCCAAAACGATTTTATTCACTGTGAGATATATCGTTAGCGGAGAGTTTTATAACTGGCTGCATTGGTATCTCGGACGAGGTTTCGGATGAATCCGAGCCGGGCGTAAACATCCGCTGCGACCACTGGCTGCTGTCCTCGGTTTCGGACTCCCTGACGTCCATCGAACAGGGCGAGCCGACGGCGGACTCCACCGATGACACTGTCCTGTCCGTCACGTCGTCCGTCAATATCGGCATTGACTTGCCCACGGACTCGTCGTCCGTAAGGAGCGGCATGGAAATCGGCTCGACGGGCGCGTCCGCCTTCTCGGAGACGAAAGCGAGCTCCGCTCCGGGCGAGGGGAGCACCGCGGCACCGTAGTTGTTGCTCAGCGGGTCCGTGGTCTTAGGCGCTATCCGTGGATCCGTCACCGTGATGGGCAGCTCTAGCGATGTGGGCACGGTCGGCGGCGTCACGCCTATCACGGCCAGCCCGTCCTCCAGGTTGGCCGGCACGGCGGGCTCCGTATCGACCTTGGTCGGCACCTCGACGGGCGTCATTATGGGCTGGTTGAGGGTCGTGCTGGTCTCGGAGACGCGGCAGTGCACAGAGACGTTCGCGTTCAGGTCCCGGAAATCGGGCGCCTCCTCGCGCGCGCCCTCCGCGTGGAACACGTCGCTGTTCGCGAGCGCCGCCTCCAGTATGTCCCTGCGCTCCGGTTGCGGCGCTATAACGGGCAGGGGCTCCGCCATCGGCACGAGCTGGTTGTTCTCCAACATCAGCGGTCGGTTGTCCACTATCGTGTAGTTTCCGTTGTCCTCCACGCACAGGTAGAACGAGCCGGGTAGCCCCCCGAAATGCTCCCCGGGCACTGCCAGCAGTTGGCCGTCGGAGATCGCCGCTTGAGGGGGCGCGCTGGGCTGATCTGGCTCGGGTTGTACCACGACGGGCTCGCATTGTCGCGCAATCGCGGTCGACGGCAAAAGCTCCTCGAAATTCTCCAAGTCAGGGTACGCAGAGCCCGTGGCGGCCGCGCTTAGAACGGGTGGTATGGTCGTCGACATTGTATTAGACAAGGGCGTCAAAGCCGGCATCGGTGATATGGGCGCAGGAGCAGGAGCTATGGGTATCTCCTGTTTGGGCTTCTTAATCGGCATCCGGGATTCGACCGTGCCCTTTCTTACCCTTTGCTTCGCTGTGCTCACTAACGTCGGTTCACTTACCGGCGGGTTAACAGACTTTTGTAGGACGATTTTATTTTCCATCACAGGTCCAGGTGATTTTGGTATGAACTGACCCGTCCTTTGCAAATGCTCAAACTGCGCTGCAGTTATCTGCATAACAGTACCGGATTTCCTTTGAAGGAATATTAACGGTTCCGGTCCATCTTTCTGAATTGTCTGGATAATCTTTTTCGGCTCCGCGGGCACTATCCTCTTCAAGGCGGGTCTTATTTCGGGCATCGGAGCGATGTTCTGGGTGGAAGACACTAATCCCCCAACAATGAGTTGACCCTTTGATGTGATGATTGCACTTTTTTGCTTGGGCACGATCCTAGTTTGACTCTTGGCCGTGGCCACTGATGGAATAGTCTTCTGCTGAATACCTGAATTTGTTGTTATCCTTTGAGTGAACGTCTTCAGTTGTGATACGTTCGCTTTATTGGGGAACAAAATCTTTTCGTGTTCCGGCGTCAGGATAATTTTTGACTGACCGCCTTGAGAGTTGGTAATGATCATGACAGTGTTACCCGGTGAGGCGTTGTCCGAAGTAGACTGCATAAGTTTCGCCGAAACGGTCTTGGTTTCCGGTGCGCCCAAATTCGTTTCGGCGCCCTTCCCAACGAGCACATGGGCCTTCCCCGTTTGGGGGTCTATCACGATTTTTTGCGTCCGCGATGTACGTGGCGAACTAGGCGAAGGTAGAATTATGAACTTTTCCGTTTTCGCGCCAGCCGGCTGAACGGTCTGTAAAAGAGCGGGTGGTGCTTGTTTCACCTCTTTCGCCACGGGCTCCGATTGCGTCATTATGATTTTCTTTTTGCCAGTGGCTTTTTCTATAACCAACATAGGTTTAGCGCCGCGCAGCTTCGACGACTTGGAAAGAATATTGGGAGTTGTCACTTTAGCACCTTCGTTCGATGGACCCATTACAATTGTTTTGATTTCCGCCTTACTGGTTATAGGACTTAACGCGATCTTCTCGCTTTCGATTACAGTCTGTTTCGTTTTCAAAAGTTTTGGTGGATTAGTTGGATTCGTTATGATGTTGCCGTCGGACATTACAATGGGCATTTTTTCAATGTTCTCGGGCGTAAGTATATCGTCGGACAATACTACTGGCATAGAATTAATGTCAAACATAGGTTCCTCGTTTGATGATTCAGTAACGGGCTTTATATCATTGACGTGGGCGACGAGTGAAGTCTGCGGTTTTATTTTTTGTAATTTCGCCATAGGTTTGGTGACTTTTCTAATTTTCTGTTGGATTAGTATAGTGTTAGTGTCAGTAGGAGTTTCCGGTGATGTCTGAATAGTATAAGTCTGTACGGATGAGCCGTCCTGAGCAGATTTGTTAGTGCGCGACAATATAATCTTATCAAGGCTAGAAACTTCGTTTACATTGTTCAACAAGTTCTTACTTGGCATAGTTCGACGTATGATTATTTTCTGTTTGGGCGACTGTGACTTACCTTTAAAAGACTGTTTGCCAACGTCGAAATTTAGTATTTTCTCTTTCCCGGGCATTATAACCTGTTTCGTCAAAACCGTTTTACTTGATGATACTTTCGGTGTAGAAGGCTCTTCCAATATCTTTAATAATTTAGATGACGATGTTTCGTACAACGTCGTTTTACCATCCGATTGTTCTGCATCAGTTTCTTCAGACATTAATGCTAATTTTTGTTCAACAGTGCTTTCACATTTACCACTACCTTTCTTGGCACAGCCATTTTCATCTTTAGTTCCTGAATTTACTTCACCGAAATTTATAGAATGATCGATTGACTCTGACATCTGTACCAAAGATTGTGCCGCATTTAGATTTTCACTTTTTTCTTGCTCAGTTTCATACCGAACTATGCTTTCGTTTTCGTTTGCAAAATCTGACGCAAGATCTGTAACCTTCAAGTCTTTTGTACAGACTGCCTTTATAACATTTTCATTTTCTTGGATCGGCTTGCACGCCTCTGATGACTTAGATTTATACGGCGAAATTGGGCCCTGGTGTTCATTAAAAGTTTTATTTTGAATAGCTGTTGATGGTAAATTGATGAGAGCCTCTGCGATTTGGAGATCACATTCTGTTGGAACATTATCAGAAGGATCGTCTTCGTTATCTAAATGTCTTTGTTTAATATCATCATCATATGACACACTTTTCGTGTTATCGTTCTCTAAAATTGTATCCTTGCTATTTTTAGTTGCACTTTCATTTTCAGGAGCAACGTGGTTATCAGTACGTTCAACTTCACTCTCTTGAAATGCGTCGAGCTTATTGTATTCTGTCTTATTATAACCATTAAGAATGTTAACAGGGCAGCTATCTCTTTGGTCATCTTCAAACAGATCCTCTGGTGGATCATCACCAATATTTTTTGTAACACGATCGTTCTCCCGAGATACACTTAGTAAAGCGTCTACAGCTGTCTTAGTTAAATGGGATTCGACGGATTTATCGTAACTTAGTCGTTGTGCTTCTATCTCATTCTTTTCAACACAACACAATTCAACTTCTGTATTATTTTCTTTTGTAGTTACAGTCAGAGTTTCTTTTTCGATATTATCATCGTTTACAATTGCTTCTTCGATCATAGATTTCCCTGAAATTTCATCATAACTGTCATCTTTGCTGGTCATAATCTTGGAGGATGAATTCGAAGTTGATACTGCCTCTCTGTTTGGATTAATTTGAGAAAAGTTAAATGGGTCAATAGTTGAATTTTTTTCAATTGTAAGATCATTCGTCACATTTATTTTAACTTCTGATGGTATTGTTGTATTATTTGATATATCGCTTTTGTTACGATCTAAAATACTTCTTTCTTTCTGCTGCTGTTGTTGAGCGGCTTCAGCTTTCATCTTTTTAAGCTGTATTTTAGGAGCCAGACGTGCGACTTTAATATGCTCAACTGGCGAATCTCTAGGTTCGGGTGAAGACGTAACCTCTGCGCCGTTTGTTTCACTTTCAGACATATCCATTCTCTCAGCCGCATTCAACTGCTCTGCCACATACTTCCCTATAGCGTCTTGACTTCTAGAGTGTCGACTCCGAAAAAATGTTTTCGTTTTAAAAATTGTTTTAGTAGGTTGATCACTAACACTTGCATTTTCTTGAGGGTTGTTTGCTTCAGGTGCTTTTTCACTGGCACATGAATCAATCGTTTTATCCGGTGATTTTACTATCGAGAGCTCTGGAAAATTTTCCTCGACTTTCAAAGATTCTGGCACCGATGGTAATTCAGGCACAACCGTTTTATTCAGTAATTCTGCTACCTCTTTAGCTACATCGTCATCCTCGACACTAAGGCTTTTAATACTTTCTTTACGCTTAGATGGGTTTTTTACGCGAGGAATTTTTCTACCAGCATCTTCTTCTAGGGACCAGTCTTCATCTTCACAAAATTCATATTTAGAATCACTAGAAGATTCGGGTTTTTCTGACGATTGTAGTTCTTCAGAACTCTTGCGTACAGAGGATATTTCTTCAGGGATCTGCGCACTTGGCAGTTCAGCTGGTGTCGGCACATCGGGAGACTCAGCCCCCACAGGCACTTCGGGAGACCCCGTCATAGCCATTGTTGATTCATCGTTCGAATCTTCACCCACATCATCCCAATCGGCTAAAAGACTACTTTTAATTTCCGCGTCAGTCTTCGGCTTCTTTACTTCTATCTCTACAGCTTGTTCTTGCGATAAACGTTTTTGTGCTTGGCTATTATTATTTACTTTAACAGGCTTTTCTTTTTTAATTTTGCGTACTTTTGGGGTTTTACATGAATTGGGTGTTGATTTTACTTTTGCAATCTTTTTCCTCACTGGTGATGGTGTGTATGGTGTAAATGTAATACTATGAGTTTTGTTGTGCATGATAAGAACATTGAGTCGCGTCGTAGTAAACGAACATGCATGACATGAATATATACCACTACTAGACATCGTAGGGGTGGTAAAAGCTGTAACAGGTTGCTCTACAGCATTTTCAGATTTTTCAGACTTTTCTTCAGCTGCTTCGGAACCCGCGCGACTTGTTGATGGTGTAGAAGAGTTGTCTGTAGCTTGACTAACTGGGGTTTTTGATCCCTGTACTAATATATGCACCTTGTAATTAGTTTTTTCCTGCATCTGTAACCAAACAAATTAGAGATTTAAAAATCACCAAAAAAAAAAAAACAAATTAAATAGTAGTGAATGGTCACAGTAACACCAATTCAAATACAGTAGATATAAGATGTCAGCACTGCCATAATTCAATGATGTACATGAAAGGACTAAAACTGGACAATATGAATTAAAAATTAGTTAAACCAATATTTTAAACTTATGATTTATTTTAATAAAATGTTTATAAATTTTCGAACTTTAAATGCATTTGTATAAATTTACACATTGTTTATAAATTTTAGTGCTTTTTAAATTATTGAATGACTAATACAATACTATTTTTTAAAGATGTATTTTAAAAAAATGTTCTGCTATGTTAAAATTAATCTTCTGTCCATTAAACCTTTTTTAATTACCTTTCTTGTAGGTGTTGACTGCTTGTGATCTGAAAGTCGCCTTCCACCTCTGCCTATAATAAAAAACATACGAGTTTAAAGTAGGATATAAAGTATATATAGAAAAAAAAAAATTATATGGTACCGATAACAAATTATAAAGAAAAATATTTTAAAATAATTTATTTCCACAATGGAAAAGAGGATTCTTAAGAAACCATAGTCATAGAAATGTCATAAGTAATAAACATATAACTTATTGATTCATGCTACTGGGATAAAGCTCATAGTAGGTAGCCTAAAACATAAAAATCTTATAATTCTTCCACAAAAATAGTTATTAAGCAAAAATAAAAATTGCTGATTATAGTCAGTAAAAATTATCAATAAAATTGACTATCACAATCTTCTTCAATGCTTTACATAAGCAAGGATTATCATCTCTACCACAGTCATCAATTCCTTGATTTTGACAAAACACCTGTTTTATGACTAAATCTAGGTACTTTTAAAAAAACACATTGTCGTATAAACAACAGCGTGTTTTTATTGAATAATGGCGATATATATAACATTGCAGAAATGCAGCAGCGGCTCTGGATTATATGAGAGAAACATGAAATTCAGTAAGAACTGTCTGTGGATCAAACAATTTCGAACTAACAATTTTGCATAAGGTAAGCAGACTTGATGGGGCAAATGCGCATTAAAACTGGAAGATAGACTAATGTAATTTGGAGTCGCAAATCAAAGTTTTAGATTTTCAGAACCAACAGTTGTGCATTTATATGCTAGTCAAAATAAGAAAAATGTTTAAAAGTATTTACAGGGCCTACTATCAAATTTAGTGGCAGTAAATTTACAGTTTAACTCTGTTTTATAATTCTTCAGGTTCTGCGGGATCTCACCCCAATGGAATAAAAGTCAGAATAATGATCTCAACATTTGTGGAAACTGTGAGAACAGAACTCTGAAAGATAAAAAAAAGCGAAAAGATTATAGTTGTCTAAAAACTGTTTTCAATATTTTTCTATCTGTTGATTTGGTTACTAAAGATAGAATTTCGACCTAAGTATTATGGAGCTAATGTCAAATACCTATTGTTAGTATAGAAACTGGCTGTAAATAACTTTTCTTCAATTGAACTTGTTTAGGATAAACTTTATTAAAGAGAGCAAGTGGAACCAGTTGAATGTAATACTATTATTGTATTACCATTATTAATTTATTACCATTACATATATTATGTTATGATGAAGACTATTTTAAGCAATTAATTAATGGAATGCCTCGAATGCAATAAAAAAAAGAAGTAAAATAAGTGAAGTGCACTTTAGTGAAGCTAACATTTTATTTTATTTTCAAAAAACGAAATAAATGAATATAATTAGGTCTTGCATGTAGATTTTGGACTGTCAAAACACTCAAAAATTTGTATGTCATTCATACACAACATGATCACTACATTGTGGATTAAATAAACATGATTTTGCACAGATAAAAATAGAAGTCTGTGTACAAATAAGTCATTCTACCTTTTTTAGTTGACAAGGGAGTTCTTTTGCCTGGGTCACCAAACAGGCCGGCATAGCTCTCCTTTTTTTCCTCTTGAAATTCATCTCTAGTAAGAATTTTTATATCACCTCCGACTGCTGTTTCTGCCCTAATTACATCTTCAGGAAATTTTTCCATGTGGCCATGTTTCGTTCTGTACATATCTGAAATGAATTAAACAGCTTTATAATATTACACGTTAAATTAATAACATATAGCTTTAATTATACCTCTTCTATATTATTAATTTAACCATTCTGAGTATTATATTCTATTAAGCGATGATAATCTCCGTTAAGAATCTAAATGTGCGAGACTTCTTTGGCTAAGTGTTAAAGCATATGATGAGGTATTAAGAAGAAAAATAGTATCAATTTTATATTAAAACTAGGGATCATAAAATAAAAGCACATAAATCCTGAAAATGGTCAACTGTTGGGCAAAGACCTACAATGTACAAGGGCATTAGGGTATGGTCCACCATGCAATCCAACCTAGGATTGGCAGTCTTCCTAACAATATTTTCCTTCACTTAAAATTCAGTACTTAAAATTGCAATCTTAAATAACAAAAATACAATTAATTTCATGGGAAGAAATTTGAAATCTGAATTTGAGGTCCCTTGTGTTCATTGAATCGAATAACACTTGAAAAAATACCCAGGTAATGAGCTATCTCAACTTGATATGACACTTGAAATTTTTCTACAAGAAAGAAAAGTTCTCACATGCAAAATAACAAGTTGTGTAATCATTAAAAAGTATTATGAATAATAAGAGGTGTTAATTTCTATTTTCCATCAAATGTGTTACGAACAAATTGATGGCAAAAGTTTGATGTGAGAAAAAGTATTGACCCAATATTCAAACACAAGCTTTACAAGGCTAAAATGTAGTAATGACATGTACATAATTTGTAAAACTTACACAGTCCTTTGTTGATAAATTCTGTTTTCCGGCTACAGTTGTATTTGTAAATAGAATTTATGTTCTTCACATATTCACTGAAAATATAAAAAAACAATTTTATTAATAAGTAGGCATTTTAGAACTTTAATAGCACTAAAATAAATCTTATTTTTCCAAAAAATATTTAGGCAATAGAACATAAATATAGTCTCCAGACTTAGATTTTGCAAGCTAATGTTATGTCTATATCGAAATATTCTACTACATTTATTGAAACAAAACATTATATTAAACTTATTTTTAAAGTTCATACAACAGATATGATTTATTAAACCAAACACAGTGTTTGAGTATTCTTTCAGGTTATATTAGTAAACTTACAAAGTATCTTCTTGAAAAAATTTGACAACAGCAATAGGGGGCTTCCTAAACGATGGCAGGACATCTGGTGGAAGCTTCTCTGGTCCCACCACTTCACCGGGCCACCAGCATGAGCCCAGCTTCACCCATACCACTTCCCCATCCAAATAATTTATTTCAGACTGTTCACACATCACCACTTATCTGTTCAGGCGAAACGCACAACCATATTTTGTTCTATAGCAAGTATAGGTCGAGTAGATCAGTTATCATAATATCATCTAAATCTACAATAACTCTTTGTATATTAACCGCAAGTGAAATAAAAAATGTAATAAAAGTATATTTTTAGTGATTTGGTTGCGTATTTGTCAATATTCTCGCAAAATACTAATAGTAAATAAATTCACCGACTGCGTACGAAATTACTCTTCTAACATTCTTCAGGTGGTAGCCCTGAATGCATTATCAGAGAAATAAATGGCGCAATAAACGTGTGTTTAACTATATGTAATATTTTTAAATCATAAAAAACGAAAAAATTACTAAATAATGCAATACAACAATAATACCATAGCATTTATGTTAAAAAAGATAGTATACAACTTCACCGGAAGTATAGACAATGGCAGCGTCAGCATGTACCAACATAATATTATAATTTTTCTTGTGTTGCTGACAACAAAATAATCGTAGATAGATAAAAAATTACTTTTCAATACCTAACTTATTTTAAGCGAATGTTCTGGCTATGAATTTCATATATATTTTAGACTAGCTGACTCAACAAACGTTGTTTTGGCATATAAATTATTTCTAGGGAATTTGTCAATCTGCAAAAATAGAAAAACAATTATTGGAACGCACTCATAAAGTGTTCGACAGGTAGGTTACACAGCATAGTTGATAGGTTGATAGGTACAGTTTTTATGGGAAAATAAAATTGTTGATATTTCGTTTTTCCATAATTTCCTAGCTTCTAAACGTTCTTTGGACTGCCAAAAATATGTCAAAACCAAAATTTGCCAAATCTGGTCCAGCCGTACTCGAGTTGTAGCGAGACCAACGAACAGCAATTCATTTTATATATCGATACCTTAATTGGCAAACAAGCTCCATGGGCAAGTTTTACAGGAGACACTTAAAACTGTATAATATTTTTTTTTGAGTACTTATGAGAAAATCTAAAATATAGTTGGTAGATATTATGGTAAATTGTCATTCTTGATATTATAAAATCCATTATACATTTTCATTACCATACTACAGCGTTTTTTAGGAGTTATCCGTTTTTTCTTTCGTGCAAAAGTATGTGATCTGGGAGTTAGCTGGTTTTCTTCATAGATTTATTTTAAATAAAAACTTGCTTTTTCTTTTCAAGTGTACAACCAAAGCGTCGTAGGGTTTTAAAAATTGGTTATTAACAACCAGAAAAGAGTCAGGTTTATTGGTATCATCAAATTTTATTTTATTTTTTAATATCTGTTGTCATCTTCTTATAAATAATAATTCTATTGTTAGAATTACTTTATCAACTAAGAAATTGGTTAAAATCGTTGCAAACTAATCAGAACTCAGCTTTTGCCTTCATTCCATAGAAAGGAACACCCATCTCTAGTTTTCATATCATAAATACGCACGTTTTTAAGGGTGGTATATAAAAGCATTAACTTTTTTACATTTTTAATGGTCTTTCCTATCTCTTTGCCTAATAGTATCTAAAATTCTTATTAAATTATCAATGTAAATTCGTTTTTATCCCGCCATATTTCAAAATTTATCAAATAATATTTTTCTTTTTGAGTTATTGTTTTTTTTTTTTTTTGAGTTATTGTTTTTGCAAATCACGCGGAATTATTATTGCATACAATCAAAGCCAAAAAATATTTTTGACCAAAGGTGGAGTTAGCTGGTTTGCGAATTAAGGTATCGATATATAGAAGAAGATTAAAAGAACAAAAACGAACTGTCAGGTGAATACGTGGAAAAGCTTATATTAATTGAGGAGCGTCGGAACAAAAACCGATATATCACATTTTTTAAGGAAATTAAAAAATAATACATATGTTTATGGATTTCCAATATGAAGTTGAACAAATGAACCACAGTATATTTATCTATGAAATGAACAAAGTGCTTGGTATCTTGGTTACACTGTTTTGGTAACCAAATCACAGATATGTGCAACTGCACTGTGCAGTATGTGATCAAAAATTTAAAAAAACAATGGATTTATCAAACTGACTGATATTTCCTTGTATAACATCATTTTTTTTAGATGTATTCGTTTTAAATCTCGCATTCCCTCTAGTTTTTCATAAAATGTTTCTCGGTGTTTGATATTCTTTAAACTCCAACCTTCAACAACACAGTAATAAAACTTCCCCATGTGTCCTATAAAGATTTATAGGACACATGGGGAGGTGGGTTATGGACTTGTCGGTTTTTAAATAACCAAATACATGACCCATGAAAATTTCTAGGGATTTGTCGGTGTATTTTCCAATCGTGGAACAATTCGATAGTTTTATCGTTATATGTTCGGATTAGTGTCATTCGAGAATGTTTTTAAAGATGATTTAGTCGTTTATAAATAGATTTGGTACAAGATGGCTATCGATTGTTAAAATGTGATTTATCGGTTTTTGTTCCGACGCTCCTCAGTTGTGAAAAGTTTTTGGATCCTAATAATTATGTATTTTCTTTTTTTCTTACATAGTTTCCTACGTCCAGACATTCGTAATTAACTAATTAGTAAATCGAGCATTAGTAGTAAAGTTAAGTAGCAGCCTATATATTAGAGCTTATTCCACCACACGACTGCATTGCGGATTGACGGACTTCACAATATTGTTAAATTTTTTTTAAAATTATTATTTCTAAAACATGCAGGCTGTATACTGCATATTTGTAGTGATATATCACCCTTAGTTAAAAATAAAAGAGAACTTTTTTCCATTTGGACAGTTAGACAAAATGCTATTTTTCTTGAACTTTGATTTTAACTTATGATTTAAATGACTGTGTATGAATTAAGTTTTTAGTTTAGTTAACTAGAAATGGATTGTATAATAAATGGCTAAGGACATAATTATATCAAAAAAGTTTGCGATCAGGTTTAAATATTGATTTTTGTATTCTGGAATAGTCATTTTTGACAAATTTATTTTTCTAACAAAGTGTGGATTAAAATAATGCTAAAAGGATTATCAGATGTTTTATAAGTAAGAATTGTAACTTTCCTATCAGAGAAATAACACGCAGAGCTGGTGTATCCCAAACCTGTATCTCGACCACGTTACCACGGCATGAATAATTTAGCTTACAGACTCCGCAGTGTTCGCCCAACAACAAAAAGGTTTGACTTCTGCTCAAAAGCACTATATGAGATTGCTGACACCCTGTGACCCATCAATCAACGCCACTCAATAAAAAATAATAATCAATAAAAAAAAGAGAGCAGATTTGAAGGCTGCCACTGGACTTGAAGTTAGCACTCAGACCATGCGAATACCAGCAGGATTTTTCGTGCCCCGTTGAACTCATGGCAACGACAGTGACAGCAACAGAAATTGCAGTGAGCTAGGCTCCGGCAAAATGAAGAAGAAGAGGGGGAAAATATTTGGCATATATCTATCAGTATCCATACAAATAACCGATGTGTCCGTGACTGGAGAAGACTTGGACACTCCGAAAGGCAAAGAGCTGCCACTAGAACCGTTCTGCTAGGTTAGAAATCGAAATCTTTTTGGGGTTGAATAATGACGTACAATAAATGGGATGCAGGAGTTCAGGGAAGCCACTATTCAAGAATGGACCAGATTACCGCAAAAAATGCTGGGAAAACTAGTTCGTCAGCATCCTAAGGAGGATCTTTTTATGCTTTCGAGCCAGGGGAGGAGTTATTTTGTATCAAATTTGACGTAAGTTTCATTAAACCCACTTTTTTTCGATTAAAAGGATGACAATTTTTACAGCTTATACTAGGAAACCTACACAACCGTGTATAATGTTTATTGAACTTGATTGATTATCGATTGACATATAAACCGTTTTTTCACCTTTACAGCTGGCGATGCACTTAGTCACTTAATTTATTTTTTTGTTACAAAAATACGACAGTGGCTTACACAGCTTGCCCCAATGCATCAATATATGTATTGATCATCTATATGTGTATTGTTATTAATATGATTAAAATAAAAGGATAATTTAACACCAATACATTGGAATAATCAAATTTATGGTGCTAGGGCCACGCAGCAGCCTCGGCTGTTGCACGAATGGGCAAGCCCGTCCGGCTAAGTACCACGACCTCACAGAAGACCAGCGTAAAGTGGAAGTATGACAAATACTTTCGCGTTTCGTCTAGTGAGTGAGTAGCCGGAGCCCAATTTCCAAAAAGGTTGTCAACGCATCTGCAAACCCTCGGGTGTAGCAAATGTCTATGGGCGGCTGTATTCACTTACCATCAGGTGAACCGTCTGCTCGTTTGGCAACTTTTCACATAAAAAAAAGAATAATCAAATGTAAAATAACTCGGGGTTCATCAGTGGTAGGACCACGCAACAATTCGCTGTTGTACGAATGGACTGGTCCGCCCTTGGAAGTAGCACGACCTTACAGAAGCCCAGCGTGAAGTGGAAGTGTTATACTCCACCGTATCGTCTGGTGACGACGTAGGTAGCCGGGGCCGACTTTATTGAAAAGTGGCAACGCATCTGCAACCCCACGGGTGTTGCAAATTTAGAGGGGCGGTGGTTATCACTTAACATCAGGTGTACCACCAGCTCGCTTAATCTAGATACTGCTATATACTCAGATACATAATAATGTATTGTATTTTTATAATGTAATGTATTTTTTTAAATAATATGATAATAAAAATCAGTAGCCGGCCTAGTAACCTTCAAGTGTGTAATAATAATGTTAATTATTAATCAATTTAATATGCTATAATTTTATATTAGCGTGATATATATTGGCGAGTGGGGTAACCAGGGTCATTACTTTTAAGTGGGTGGCATAAATTGCTTTATATAAGGGGGAAAAAAAGGTCTGCCTCTGAACAAAAGAAGAATTTTACGAGATGCGTTATACAAAATCTGTCATAACCTTATAGATTGCATCCCTCTTAATAATAACTTGTGTTATCGCATCCCTAGTTGTTCTCAGCGCATCCGTCTAAAATACTCTCATAAATTATTCAATGTAAATAAATGTCGAACTAACGGCGGTTTACGCTCGCCGATGCAACGCATAGTGCAATCATACAACAACAACTTCACAAGTATGGATATTTTTGCTACTACGACTTCTTATTTAAAAAAAAATGTTACTAAATATTTAAATGTACAATAAATCAAAATAACATGTATAATCTTATCTCGCTACCTTATGCATTATATACATAACTTTGGGTATAGGGTGTTGAATGTACAATATGTTAATAATTAATGTTTATATTTAATGTTAGTAATATGTTAATGTTTATAATTTTTGTATGCCTTAATAAAATAAAATAAAAATAAAAAGTAAATCACCAGCTCGTTTTCCACCATCTCTTGCTAAAATAGCTTCTCACATTTCGTGGCCAAAAACTCTAACTGCATTTCCTCAATGAAAGCATAGTACAGAAAAAAGAACCAGCGATCTTGTCGTCCCAAACAATAACAAAATAACGATGCTATAAAACGTATAGGGAATTACAAGATTCTTTGGAGCCATTTAAGAGATTTATAATACAAGAATCCAGAAAATTTATAGTTATACATACGAAATAACGGGGTTATCATATGTTTTATGACTTTGTCGTTCTTGTTTTTCTGCCCCCTTTTTTGGTACTGTTTTCGGTGTATTTCTGTTCAAATTAAATACAAATGTGTTTTATTACTTGACGTATATTTAGGATAACGAAAAACCACTATTTATTACATAAGAGCAAACTGCATATATTAAGGCTGTCACTTAAAATCATTTATGTAAACTACATACAAAGTACACTACTACATACAATCATTTATGTAAACTAAATATTGGGTGAAACTACAATTCAAAATACATTGTACTTTTTCTGAATATAAATTGGATGAAAGTGTCTTTATAATAAGTTATTAAAACTCTTGAACATTATTTACATATTTATTTACGTACTACAATTTTCCTCAACCTTTTATTCATCAGTCTGTTATAACGTTTAGTACGTTAGTAAAACTATTTTTAAACTCAAATTGCATGAACAATCCTGTTTTCTTTATCCCGATATTTAATAAAATTTACTAAACTGACCCATCAGATGGAATTTAAATTCCCTCTAATTGAAAATATCAGAGGAATTTTTGCACAATATGTATAAATTTTATGTTCCTATCTATTGTAACGAAATGAAATTATCCATATTGAGTAAAACAAGCCGTCACACAGATTTAGTCCTCGGCCTTGACAATACGTTTCTCTTTGCAACGTAACCACGCCGCTCAGCCGGAATACTGACGCACGATCTTGGCCCACTGTTGCGGGAAGTTTCTTTGCACGTAAGCCAACGTGCGCTGAATTTGTTTCGTCTCTTGCGGGGTGCACTGTGGACAGGCGCCTCGCAGTACTAGAGGTGCCAGGGCTAGAAAAAAAACGGGAAAAAATGTTGTCGTTGTCGTTTATTATTTGACGAGCCGTTTTAAAAACGTTTCAATGATATTGAATGAAATGAATGGTTACACAACGATATTGCAACCTAAAGAAATGTTTGCTTATATCCAATATGAACGACCTAGCCACTAAACTCGTGAATATATTTAATATTCACTGTATGATATTTTTAGGTAACATTGATTGTACTCTCGTCACAGGATTAGACAGGTTTTTTTTTTATTTATTTTAACAAAGTAACTCTACAGACTCGTGGTCCGTACTCTTTTTTGATTAACATGACTTTTTTTTTTAATTTTTCTTTTTGGGCTCACCGCCGCGTTCATCAACCGGGCTGGTAACGGCGCAGCAGTGAGTTCATATTTATTGTTTTTTTTAATAAATATATATAGGTATATATATAATATAATTAATTTATATATATTTTTGATCTGCACAGTTTTTGCTGTAGGATGTAGAATGGACGGAGACCTCGTCGTCGCAGGTTATTAGACAGGTTACATTCTGATTGGCATCCACGGCAACTTCGAAGTAGGTACGTTCTAATATTATGTGATACCTCATTGTCTAGGCGCTCGCTTTTGATTCAGTATACTCGAGCAACCTGAATTGAATCCCCGGTGCTGGCACCAATGAAATTATTAATTTTAATTGCTGACATAATTTTCACGTTACGACAGGTCTTATGTTAAAATCAGACAAAAGGTGATGTAGAGCTGTAGAGCATGTCAAAAAACTAGATGTAAATGAAAAGTACTGACAAACACAAGCATACGCTCAAAAATATTACACTATTTCGACAGGCGTGTAAAAGGCATAAATGTTTTTTTATCTGTACTATATTTACAGCACGCAAGGCCTGTGCCGTTAACCTATAAGGGAGCGGTCGATATAGATGAGTTATTAATAATGCAAACGAACTCACTTTTGAGGCGTTTCCCGATTGGATCACAAGGCGCCTCCCCGAGCGCGCACTTCAGCTGTCTCTGAATGAAACGTTTGTCGTTCAGGGCCTCCTCAAGGGCAGTGTCCGACACTTGGGGCCGCTCAGTTTGTGTCTGCGCGATGCCCGTCGCTACCAGTGCGCACAGCACCACCGTAAACTGGATGACCTGAAACAGGTTCCCGGGATGAGCTTTAATTGTGATGTCACAAACCCACCAACGACCATGTAAAACTGCAGCCTTAAGCAACATTATGAATGAGATATTATAAATTAAAGTACTTTTGCTTCGCGATAAATCAAAATTTAATCCCGATTACCATGAAAATCATTTGAAACGTAGCAAATGTCAAATTAAATAGGAAGCAATTAAATCGGTAAAACGTTTTCGTTTCATAATTGCATAAAATTGTTATTATGAAATGATAATATAGTTACAATAAATGTAATTCAGTACATTGCTGAGAGGTATGGCTTTATGAGACGATACAGCGAACCCAAATATAGGAATAAATCATAACTTGTTTTTGAATATTCTTGTCCCCCTAGGAGCTGCTAATTTTATACTAATCTAACGCTCGGTTTTTGAAACACTAATCATCGTAGAAATCAACTAACTCATCGTAGAAATCAACATCATTCTGATCAATTCAGAGTTTAACAATCCTTTTGGTAACTCAAGTAAGATTTGAAAATCCATTTGACAGCTGGTTAGTTCTACGATATAATCGGTGTTTCAAAAACTGGGCGTGAGTGTGTCCTTGACTTTGAAATAAAAGTGAGAAGTTATATATTATATACATCGACCAAAAAGTTTAACATACAATCTGAGGGTAAGCTAAATGTGATATCGAGACATCAAATACCTCATCCTATTTTGAAGCCATTGGAGCTGCAAAGCTTTCAAAACCTAAGAAATTTATATCTATTCATCATCACTTTAAATTATAGTCTAAATAAATTGCAAACGCACACATCACGGAAAGCTACTGCATAGATTTCAATTAACGGTTCTAAGTTTTATTTCTCACACACAGCCCATAACAATTCCCTTACCCTTTTATTATTGTGATAAGTATGTTCATTTAATGTAAAATTATACAACGCATATATTATAAGCAATACGCGATCAGTGGTGTTTTCTAGTCGCGTATTTTGGGGTCTTCCATAATCATGTGATGGTCGAAAGGGGGGGAGGGAGTTTGGCAAAAATCACGAAATATCACAAGAGGGGAGGGGGGCTGTAGTAAGATATCTCTTGTAATTATTTTTTCGTGACGTGACCTTGACACGCCGTTACATTTTACCTGTATGTAAATTTATTTACCTGTATTTAATTAAAAATAAATTTATTAAAAAATAATATTCTAGAAATTGATTCTTTGTAAGCACTAAAAATACACGTAATTTTGGGTGGGGGTGGGGTGTAGTCTTAAACCACACCACGTATCACCAAGAGGGAGGGGGTTAAAAATTCTAACAAACATCACGTGATTAATGTACGACCCCTTTCTAGTCGCGCACTTATCCTGCCCCAACTCTAATAACTCTAGTAATAAATAATCAACGCAAACGAATTCGCCGATATCAGCTAGTTAAAGAACAAAATAATCCAATTTTAAATACGTAAAACATCGATTTATTTTTTAGCATAACCACGTTTTACATAGAATATAAGTGTAACAGATTTTATGATTTCATGTTTCAACAATAGGCTCTTAAATCGCATGTAGTCAATTGATAAACCACAAAGGAACCAGTTATACCTGAATATTGGATCGGCCTTGCCTTTAAAATATTTGTTTGCCTGCATAATGAGCCAACCTTTATTTTTGTATGCGTTTTTATATTTTTTCATAACGAATATATTTAAGTTTCCCAGTAATAACGATTCTGTTACAGAAAGTTAAAAACGGTATACGGGCTAGGAATACAACTAAGTTAATATAATTATCTTTCTCTTCATATAGTAAACCTTTATACCAAGCCTGAGTGTTATGCAAAGACAAAAGAGAATCTTCGTACTTGTAAACTTATGTCATAGATTATGCTCTCGATTTATTCCTATTTTTGTTAAATGGGTAATCTATATATACTTATTATAATTATCTGTGGATTAATTTAAATTATTAAATAAATTTACAGCGTGCACCGGGCAGCTATAAAAATTGGAAACATGCCTGGTTCTTGATAACATTAAAGTAACAGGTAATTGTTACTTCTTAGTACTCACTATGTTTTCAAATCACGTTCATGCAAGGATGGCAAAGACACATTTTATTGCGTCATAATCATGGTCTCGTTATGCTATCTGAAGATTAGTGCAAAAATCATATTAAAAAAAAAAAGTCTAATAATAGTTAGTTATGTTTTCTCGCATGACCAACAATACAATCATTGTGAATGATAGTTATTTTTCACGGTTATACCCAATTTCAAAAACAAAACATGCCGTCGTCCCACATGAAAAAAATAGCTGAATGATGAAATATTTAAAAATAATCTACTTCCCGGTTTGTTTTTTTTACAAATAGGAGTGAACAGGGAAAAAGGGAGATAATATTAAAAAAAGGAGAGGGCCGCTTATTTAAAAAAAGGCCTACATTAACTTATCAAAACCATTTGCTATTAATGCTAGTTAATTGGTACATGGGCTCTGTGAGTGCGGATATATTTCCATGACCTCACTGAGAAAATTAGCGAACAAACTACAACACAGAAAAATATTTTTGTTCCACATTAAACATTCTCAGTTTTCCAAAGCAACGTGGGAGTACAATGGAACAATATAAAGATAATAATCGCGGATCATTTTCTGTTATGTCAATATCTATATCTTAATTGCACTATATTGCAATTTCAACTTAATAAATGATATCTACTCGAACACCAAACATGAATGAAAAAAATATTTTTTAATACGTAACGTTCAAAGTGTATTAATTAAACGGTTTTATTTAGCTCGACCCGTATGGAATTTGTTTATTTATTTGGGTCAAAATTAGAAATTGAAATTTAAGCACCTTCCCGTTGTCAGATTGATCTGAAATTTGGTACACACATTTAATTTAGATGACAATACAATATTGTAGTTTTCAGTGCACATAAAATAAAACCGTTTAACTTAAAAGTTTTTGACTGTTAATTTTTTTATTTATGTTAATGTGTACAGCGCTGACGCTGAATAAACTTAAATTCCCGATGCTTTGAATGTTTTGCAGCGTTCATGATCACGGGCTGGAGGTATCAACTTAATTTGAAAAACGTTTAGATATGTATAAAAAATTTAAGAATTGTGTGTATTTATGTGTGCGTAACTGCGTACATAAGAAGTTCTATTTCTTATGTACGCAGTTACGTTTATAAATCAAAAATAAAAATGTTATTCCATGTGACAGTACCTACTCTTTGTTTGTGATAACGTTTTAATCAAATAACTTGAAATTATATGCAAATGTCAAAAAGTTGTTATTGGATGCCATGGTAATAACGGTATTACCAACACGGGGTATTGGTTACAAATTGCTTTGTAACAAACTTCATCATGTCGCTTTTTGGCTGTCATCGTAAAATTTTTAATAATTTCACGCAACAAAAATAATTTTTATTTGAAATAACCTAGGTACTTCTTAATCTTTCGTGTAGATAAAAATCATTTAATTTTTTCATATGAAGTGCAGAAAAAAGCACTAGAATTAAAAATGAGTTCACAGAATAGAATTGGAAACAAAACCGATGACAATAAATAAGTGTTGTTGATGAAGATTTCCATTTATGTCGTAACGATGCCCTAATGGCCGACTTAAGCAACGTTCATGTTGTATTGTTAAAGTTACGATCGTCCTTTTGTTTTCTTTAAAGACGCGAGGCATTATGAATCTATAGAACTTACTTAGGTAATTATATTGAGCTGGCAACTTTCAAGCTGCAATTGTGGTTTCAACCAAGCAAATACGTGTGCCCAAATAACCTTGAATCAATGTTTTGCGACACTCATACAAAAGCTCTGCAGGCAATATTTGTGAAGGACAAAATTATGTAAACAATAAAAGGTATGCCATGTCGAGTTCTGGTCAACCGCAAATTGTTATTTTGATAAGTATGACTAAAAACTCGTAGGTACGACATAAACGAATTAAGATGTTTACTGATTTTGGCACGAAATTCGAAGATTATTATTATATTTGACTTTACTATTGGATAATGAAATATCAGGAAGATAATACGATATAAAGATACATCTCTAATAATTTTAATTTGCTACAGTGACTTTAAAATTTGTCTTTAATTTACAAAGTCATACATTTAAATATATTAATATTTAAATATTTAAATATTATTTTACCATTTGTAAACAAATATTAAAAATAAACAATTTCATGCATCTGGAACAATTGTTTGAACAATTACTTTTTTGTGGGTGAGAATCGAAATCACTATAACTTAGTCGCTGCACCAACACTGCCATCAAAGAGTAAATTAATCCCAGTAAAACTTACATCAAGTAAAAGTTAATTGCGTCAAAACCTGTGATTCTTTCTTAATCATTGTAAGGACGTAATATGACAACATAGTTTCAAGAATATTTAAGAAAGTTTTATGAGTAATTTAAATTGCTATTATACCTCCCGACGTTTCGACCTTGATATATATATATATATATATATATATATACAATATTCCATAGTCACACGGGACACTGTAAAATTTCGAGAAATATAAAAATAGTCGCCAAAATATCCGTTAATTAGTTTATTTTAAAGAAGATTAATATAAATTTATATAACAAAATTAATAATTGTCCAATTATAACATATCGAAATTATTATGTTCAACTATAAGCTCCATGAACTTATTGAAGTATTAGTCGGGAATTTAAGTCCGTAAAGCAGCCTCATTCATATGTAAGCTACGAGTGAATACGCGAAAACATTATTAAATAACAAATTTCGACACAATATAATTTAAACAAATAATATGCCCCATAAGTGTGTTACAAATATGTTGCAACATCCTTCTCGGGTTCAACAATCTGCGAAATTCATTCGATGAAAGTCGACAGCGAATTACGAACGCGGAAACTCATAGTAAACTTAAAGTGTCCGTAACTTACCTGCAACTCATAGAGTAAACTTATAAGTGTCTGTAACTTACCTGCATTTCGTTTCTTCTTACGCTTAAAAGCAAAGTATGTAGACTGTCGCAACGAATCCGTGTTACTCAAGTCTAGATCACCGTTTAATAAATTATTAAGTTAGCACCAAGTTAGGGAGAGTCACTTGTTCAAACTTGCGAACGGTCCGCGAATGCTCAAGTGAACGTCTGTTCCATAACCTCTTACTTAACTCCCCACTCTGTACCAACTTGCATATAATGTCGCCGCGTCGGACGTAAACCAGACTCGGATGTTACGTGAAATGTAATAGCAACTGAATTAGTATAGCTATTCAAACGTATGTTATAAGTATATAAAATAGATGCCATTAAATTCGAATTTCCTAAAAAAAACACTGGCTTGTTTTGTAATAATAACGGCGTGACTCAAATGAGTGTCAATATATTATGTCATGGTATTCTTTGTTAGCAAAGAAAACTTTGTCATAGGAACGCATTAAAATGGATCTGAATCTTATCCATTTTCAAATTAGTATTATATGTTTACGCACGTAAGAATTTATACTACTTTGGCGTAATTAAATAAAATTCAACATATAATTAACACCGTTAAGTTAGAAGGCAGCTTTAAGTTAGGGGAAAAATGTTCATTTAGTAATAACGTTTATTTTTCTTTTGTTAAGCTTAAGAAGTATAACTTCTGACGTGGATATAAGTACAATCATACTGTTCTTTTCTGTTTTCATAAGTTTTTAAAGCAGTTCAAAGTTTTTTCATTACGTTTTCCTGTTCTGCGTTGCCGCTACGGTAATACAGACTAAGATATTCTCAGATATAACGATCTAGCCTGTACGATTTAAGAAAATGGTACAATTATTTGACAGAAAACAGTTATACAGTAATATCTCGACTTACGCAAACCCGAAGTTTTTGTCGGACGTTCAAGAACTGCTGGACTCGCCCAAACAGGAGTGGACAATTGATAAGCTCATAGAAATACAGGAGAAAGAGTAGGATATTGAATAAGACAATAAAATCAGAAGATCTATCGAATCAGGCTCACCTCATAGAATAATATTAATAATTTAATGGGAAGTTCTCAGAGGCGTCAGTTTAATTGAAAAGGGTGACAAATTTTACATAATATAGACTTCAAAGAAGAGAGTACTTTTTCAACGAAATACAATATAAAAAATATTATTACTCTATGAGGATGTTTTGCTGAAAAAAATATCTTTCAGCCAGAAGCAGCTAGCTATAATCTAACTTTGTTAGATTTCATTAAGCTAACATCAAAATAACCTCGCTTCGTGATTTTACACTTTTATTATCCAAGATTTTATGAAACATCTTTTTTCTCAATTATTTTGTACAATTTTCTATCCCAACTCCCAACTAAAGATAACTATATGTATGTAATTATGTATATGCAAAATTATACCCCAACTCGACTTATGCGGTTATCACCCTGTGCGAACTCTCGCGTAATATATTAAAAAATTACCGCAACAATTAAAAAATGTCACAAAAAAGTAAACGACCATAAAAATTACACAAAACTTTATTGATAAAATTTATTAATTATCCGTAAAAAGCAATGGTGTTGTATTGTTAAACTGTTCAGCAAGAAGAAACAACAAATATTTAGCATTAGGTATAAAAAGCATTTTTATTTGATCACATCCTACTGAATTCTTTTTTGTTTACACAGTTAATTTATTTATACAATATAGTTCATGTATGTGACAATAAATTAATTAACCTAGGTAAAATTTAATATTTAAATTAAATACATTTAATATTTACGGCTGATGTATAAAAAATAAAATGAAGTTTTCGTGGACTCAAATTTACGTATTTTATTTCGAGTAATACACAAATGTAACTTGAAATATGGTAGGAAACATTTGCAGTAAATGAATATTTAATATGACGTAGGTAATCATACAACTAATCTCTCGTACAAACATAAAAGTAGTACTACATACAAAACTTGTGCCGTAAAATTTATGGATAAAAATGGATCTGGTTCTTATTTCTTATGATAATATTAAAGCGGCTTCGAGTACGAAGAACGAGATCATCCATGTTGGCGGACTATCTTCGCCCACTCCCAAGGATAGTTCCTTTGGACGTATGCCAGGGTCCGACGAATTTGCTCCGCTTCTATTTCGGAACATTGAGGACACGCACCGCGTAGCACCAATGGAGCTAAGGCTGTAAGGACGATATACTCATAAGTTCGATTACAACAAAGTGTTTGTAGTTGTCCAATTGGGTAACTATTGTTATAAAATAAGTCATTCATAATAAATAATAAGAGACATCATTTCAGCCCCTACTGAACAAAGGCTTCCCCACAGATTACCACAAAACACGATCATGAGCCAACTGCATCCATCGACTTCCCCCATATTGGCACAGGCCGTCAGTATATAGTGGGGGGTCGTTCTATACTTCGATAGCCAGCACGAGAAACTCAAGGTACTTTATTTCCCAGCTATTATCGGTTCTACGAACTTTACAAACTAACTGCCCTACGACGAAAATAAGATTCAATTACTAACATTAGTCATCAACTAAGTGATTGCGGTTTTCAGTTACAGACGTTTCTCACTCCCATTTTTATGATACCCGTAAATTTCAATATGGAGTGCAAAAATTAACACTTTCACCATATTTTTCTTTATAAAACTTGTTAATTATTGGGAATTGAAGTTACGCCCACTATTACTTATAACCCTGATCTCGCGCCATCGAATTACCACGTATTTCAATCCCTGGACAACTCCTGTTGTGGTAAAACTTTCAATGATGATGACGCTGTAAAGTTACACTTAACTCAGTTTTTGGACGAAAAGGACTTTCGACAAGCGTGGAATTTTCAAATCTATAATGTGTGATGTCTGAGACATTACACATTATAGATTTAAAACTTCAGTCCAAGTAAAAAAAAATGTTTTCTGTATTAATCTGTATTCAAATATCATTCATATCCGTTCAGCGGCTCGGCGTCGAGAGACTGTGTATCGTCACTAGCAGACACTTACAGTAATTGGTAATAAGATTTTAGTAATCTAATGTTCTAAGAATAATTATTCTTTTTAATAGTTACCAGAACATTAGCGTATATTCTAATTAGTTAATTATCAATAAAGAAGCCCAAACATTGTAATATTCTCAGTTATCTCGTCTTGTCATTGACGTACATAATTATGTTCCGAAAAGATGTTTCTAGGTCAAAAAGCTGACATCTTGATGTGTCTGTATTTCGTCGGTTTGGGGAAATTTTACACAATACCAAATCGACTTATAAACAGTTTTGCGAAACAAAAAATGCTATAGTATCGAGTTACGTAATATAGTTCTTCATTAGTTAATCTCCTCTAAAAATTGCTCATAAGGAACAATGCCGTTATGCAAGTTTGCGATTTAATTTGGAAACTATTTAATTGACGCCTTCATGTGAGAAATATTGTTTTATTGGAATTATTGTTTTTTCCAACTGTATATACTAATGCTTTTACTGTCGTTTTTTTTTAGTGGGGAATTGTTCGAAATTGTCTTAGACTATTATCATATATATACAAATCTTAACATTATAAGTCTGAAGCAAAAAATGAAATGCTAACCCAATTGTCGTAATGCTATTTATTAACAGGTCGCTTTCTAATTGTTACGCAAAAGAATCGAATGCGGCGTTGAATAACCGTTGGATTGGTCGAAAGCAAGCGAAGCGATGCCAAGGGCGTAGGTATAGGTCTTAGTTTTGTGTTAACTTTACAGCTGGCGGTTTGCTCCTACGACAAAGTCATATTACAGAACATTTGAAATTGCACTAAACTCTAATCTTACGTAACTACGCGTATGTCGAAACGTTTGAGAGTCGATAATAATGATAGTTTGAAAAACGGATATCGCCACAGACGTAATCAGTTTGATGGTCTGTCATTCGATATTGGTCTTTTAGATGCCAACAACATTACCGGGAAAAGATTCAATGATTATGTATGAAAACCTATGAAATTGCCATTCTTCAATACTGGCCATTTCATATTAAAAAAAAATTAATTTGCTGTGAAATCAATAAAAAAAGCCTTTTGTTTATTGATTTGCTTTGTATTTTGAGTACTCTACATTTGAACATTTTTCATCATAATCGGATACTTTAAAAATTCGTGTAATTAAGGATTATGAGTTCCATCGCGGCACAAACGGCAGAACTTTACAAACGAACGCACAAACCGTTATGGGTTTGCCCGATTCCGTTTTGGAAATTTTGACTTGAAAAATGAACCTCGTGGTCGTCTGGACACTCTGGGCGACAATAATTGGATAAAAAGCGATCGTGGAAGCTGATGATAATCAATCTAGAGCCAAGCTAGCAATAGTTTTTGACGTTAGCATCAAAACAATATTGGTCCACTTGCGACATATGGGCAGGGTAAAAAAGCTTGATAGATTGGTGCCCCACGAATTTAACGATCGCCACCGCAGCGTACGCATCGAGACCTGCCTCGCGCTGCTCAATAGGCACATAAATTAAGGAATTTTGAACCGAATTGTTATGTGAAACAAAAATGGGTTCTGTTCGACAATCAAAAACGCTCAGCAAGTAAACTAACTCAACAAAGCAATGCCCTAAACGTAAAATGACCCCTAGGCAGGTGATGGTTACTGTTTGGTGCTATAGTGCCGGTGTGAACTATCACTGCTTTTTACAAAACGGCATGAGCTTTCCTGAACGATGTGTACTGTGAAGAACTGAAGACAATGACGGAGAAGCTCGCACATCTGCAACCAGCTTTGGTCAATCGGTCGTTCCCGCTGCTCCTTCACGACAACGCTCGTCCCCATACTGCACATCAGACAGTCTCCAAGCTACAAGAATTGGGGTTGGAAAGCTTTCCCTCATTCGCGATAATCAACAAACCTTGTACCTACCGACTATTACTTTTCCAAAATTTGGACAACTTTTTAGCGAGAAAAGAAAACGATTCCTTAGAGGCAGTATAAAAATCCTTTGATGAGTTTTTTGCCTCCCATTCAGCTGATTTTTACAAGAAGGGCAGCAATAAACTACCACTGCGTTGGCAAAACTGGCAAAAATGCATCAATTGCATGGGTGATAACTTTGAATAACAGAAACATTCATATGTCAACATTCCATTTTTATGAAGAAGTAGAGAGCGTTACATACGAATTTACCAAAATGTTTTATTTCAAAGCTCGTGTTTTAGGTTATTTATGTCAAGATAATGTATGGCTACAGTAAACCAATTGTCAGATAAATGCATTCCATAAAAAATAATTCAGTTTTTTATATGAGTTACATATGTAGTTTTAACTTACTTCTGAGGCGTATGCCAACGGGGTCACATGGCCCCTCGCCTAAAGCACACTTCAAGTGACGTTGCATTGTATTCCTATCAGCTAACGTCTGATCCAATTGAGCATCTGTCATTGTTGGTGCTCCATGAGCTAGATTTGCCGCCAGGTATACGCAAAGGACGAGGCAAAAAGGCGCGAAATACTAGAAAAAAACTTTTTATTACTATTTATATACAGATATAAAACTTTATTAGTAATTTTAAGAAGTAGTATAGGGCAATTTTTATGTTAGGCATATATTAGGTAATATATACATTCATACATTAGGATTTGGCAACAAGATAATTTGCGTTTTTGTGTTTGTAAAAATCAAGTGATAATACTATGCCATCAACGAGTTTACTAGGTGTATATTTAACTTCTAATATATAAAATTCTCGTGTCACGGTGTTTGTAATTGAACTCCTCCGAAACGGCTCGCCCGATTTTCGTGAAATTTTTTGTGCATATCGGCCAGGGTGGAGAATCGGACAACGTCTATTACCCCAAACATTTTTTTCTACCCAACAAATAATTTACATGGCAAAAGAACGTTTGCCGGGTCAGCTAGTATTATATAATAATTTTTATGTAATAAGTAGTCGTATTTAAATGTTAAAAATTTCACTTCCTAAGATTATTTCTCATACATATTATATTAACATATTATTGACTAAAAACAAATTAGATTTCTTGTTGTAGTGTAGTCAATCGTAAAGATAGGTTTCTACGAAATTCGTTATCTCATTCCAGGTAGGTCGTTGGTTTATTTTAACTATAAGATTAAAAACACGCTTTAGTAAAAAACGACACATTGTTTTAAACATAATATCAAAGAAATTGTAAAATTTTCATAGGTTATCTTAAAAACGTAAACATAGAGAAAATATTATTGGTTACACTATTTCGGTATCAGCTGAGGTGGTTATAAAACTACTACACCGTACACCGTGCTGAGGTGCCTTAATATTTTAATCTTGGGTAGGAGATAGGTTAGTCTAAGGTTAATTGATTTATTGTCCCTAATAAAAATGAAGAATGTAATGACGGCCCAAGGTTGAGTATGGATATGAATTAAAACATATATATACAATATAATGTCGTTAAAAACAATTATAGCAACAGATTAATCAAATGCGTTTAAAACAAAAGTTTTATATGTCATTTATACAAAACAATACCTGCATCTTCGAAACTATTCTAAATTTCCACCACTTGCAGCGAGATTTAGTTGAGGACCAGTTTTTAAACACTATTTCAATGTCTCTAAAAGAAATTATAACTTGACAATTCGACGACGCCTGTCTGGACGAATGGGAAACGACTGCCTACAATCTTCGCAGTAATCCGTGCCGGGAACACTCCCTCCCCGCCTTGTGGGATCATTAAGCCTTAAATAGGGCTCTCCAGCGATAAGTAATGACAAAATTCGAATGAATTTCATTGAAATTGTGTTACGGCTTAACGAAGTAGGATTAACTTTTCCAAGAATATATGATTGTTTTTAATTTCAAGACAATTAAATTCGAAATCGTTTGAAAATTGCAACGCGTATTTTTATAAAGTACATCTCTTACTCGCTGTAAAGCGCATATTTTTATACATTATGAATTATTACCACGTGGTTAGTACCGCCCACATATTTGCGGATTATGATGCAAGTTTTAATGATGTTCTTAGAAAATCTACAAGGAATCAAGCACACTGTTATTTGCGACCGATATCGGACGATGATAACTTTTGTGGCCTAAGATAGGGTTCAAAGGGGCGTGACTACCATGCTGCATGAGATGTATTGAACTTATTTCTCATGTGAAAAGTTTGTAAGCAAGCCGGCGGTTTACCTGATGGTGATGTTATGTGATTACCGCCCCTCGAAGACATCTACTACACCTCACGGGTTGCAAATACGTTGCCTCGTTCACCAGACGAAACACGAAAGTATATCATTTACACATCAGGCCGGTCTACTGTGAGGTCGTGGTACTTCCCCGAACGAGCCAGCCCATACGTGCAAAAGCAAAAGCTACTGCGAAGCCCTAGCACAACAAAAAAGATTTAAAGAACAGACTGAATAATATGTAAACATTAGGTAAATATAATTTAATCAAAGATAATAAAATTTTACGAAGCTAAGAAGTAATACTAAATTATTTACAAAAAAAAATTAAGAAAGAATTATTAGTTCAAACTTATCTCACACAACAATTATCTGCAGCAATAATTTGAAATGTGTGCGAAACGTCGGGAACATTTCAAATTAAACGCGGTAAAATTCGTATGCATAGTGTATTTACAAGTGTCCACGTAAATACATGAAATCATTATTTAAAGGTGTTTAACTTTATTACAACGCAACATTGGTATTCCAAGCAAAACGCGTTGCTCCAGACAAAAGATTTCGACGCTCCATAAAAACCCGCAGCATTTTAATAGACAAACATAAGCTATGGATTTTCCCCCATACAAAACTGCCCAATATGCTTATTGAAGCCCTCAAATATATATAAAATTATTATATAATATATAGAATAATAATATATAATTAAAAAAAAGCACCTTTTGTAAATTATACATTATTTCATTACTTCAAGTAAATTTGTATTTTGTAGTTTTAAAGTCAGTTGTATCAGCTCTCGTTACATTGAGGCCCGGTTTCTGAAACACTGATCAACGTAGATGTCAACTAATCAGTTGTCAAATGAATTTCAAATTTCATTTTAGGTGCCAAAAGGATGTTTAAACTCTTTGAATTGATCATTCTGATCATAAAGAAGATCATTCTGGTCAATTCAGAGAGTTTAACCATCTTTTTAGTACCTAAATTGTAATTTGAAATCCATTTGACAGCCGATTAGTTGACATCTACGATGATCTGTGTTTCAGAAACCGGGCGTGACAATAAATCAATCCCAATTTAGTGACCCTCCCCCACTCACCCTCCCTGAAGGAAATAGCTACATAGTTTTAGGGTTCCGTATCCAAAGAGTAAAACGGGACCCTATTACTAAGAATATGTCTGTCTATCTGTCTGTCTGTCTGTCTGTCTGTCCGTCTCTCACCAGGTTGTAGCTCATGAACCGTGATAGTTGGTCAATTGAAATTTTCACAGATCATGTATTTCTGTCACCGCTATACCAACAAATACTAAAAAAATATTAAAGTGGGCCTCCCATATAACAGACATGATTTTTTTGCCGTACGGAAGTACCACTATCTCGACTATCCTTCGTGCAAGAGTCCGACTCGCACTTGGTCTGTTTTTTAAATTATAATTTTACCTCAATTTATATCTTATATTAATGTTAAAGAATAACGCGAGTGTGAACTAGTTTATTAAGCATTAGCTATTTACTTTAGTTTAGGTAAACATTTTAATTTTATCATTATACAAGTCCTAAGTAATGAATCCTTAAGTTGCTATTTAGAATCGTTGGTTAGGTAAGTTTTTTGAATTATTTAGAATAATTGCTTGCGAACTTACTTTTTGATTAAGCACTTAATAAATGGAAAATTTATTTCAACGATTAACAATTTTAATGATGTTTTTGATTTAAATCGCGGAATACAGAAACTTGTTTTCCCTATGGCTATAAATCCCCGATGGGTCGGAACTCGAAAGCTCGGCCGAGTCGATAAAATGTAATAGAATTTTTATTAATTACCAATTATGATGAAAAATGTTAACTATTGATGATTTTAAAGAATAATTTATTAAGGCTATCGCCTGATTAGCCTATTCGGTTGTTTGAGGAAGATATACAAGTAAATATTTCTCAACAAGTTAAAATATTTAGTCACATTAAAATATATTCCCACAGAAAAATTCGACCTTTCTTCCTGAAACAAATCTACTGCCACATAAAGCATAATCTTTAGGATAATGTATATGCAGGGGTGAGTATTTTTAGATGTCACAAAGGCATTCAATGACATCATTTTTCTCAATCATTCTACCGGACAAACTTGCTCACACCATTCGGGTGTTTGCAGAACTGCACTTTTTGCTATAGACCTGACATGCTGCCCTCTTAAACCAGCAGTTCCTCAAAGATCATATCACTCATCACTGCTGTTCAATCTCTTGAATGAGTGAGTCTATGAGTAAGAACCCACGCCACAAACTGTGGGTAGGCGCGGGCTGAGTGTAGGAGCATTCACTAGGGGAGGGGATTTATGGATCCAATAGTGTTTTACTTCGGAGTTCCAGAACGGCTTAAAAACGTTTTTATATTAAAACAAGCTTCACGGTACTTCTTCGAAATATAGTTGCAAATGTCCTTGATCTCTGCTGAATGCGTATCATCAGTTCCTTGTTTGCCAACTCCTCCATAAAAAACTTGCATGCATATCAAATACCCATGTCTTCGTAACAACGGAATGAAGGCATCTTGCCTTAGCCGCAAAAACCTTCTATATGGGCCTATTTTCAGACTGCTACTGCCCTACAATAATAAATATTTTTTTATTTAAAACACTATTATTCATGTATTATGCTGTGCCCGCGATCGAATCCGAGTACGAATCACTACATAGTATAAAACAAAATCGTCCCGCTGTCTGTCTGTCCCTATGTACGCTTAGATCTTTAAAACTACGCAACGGATCGTGATGCGATTTTATTTACTAGATAAAGTGATTCAAGAGGAAGGTTTATATCTATAATACATTGCACCCACGTGAAGCCGAGGCGGGTCGCTAGTTTAAAATGAATAAAAAAAATAAAAAAACAACTATTTTAATATATGTTCCGCGTATCCATCGGTATGTATTTAGTAAAAAGCGTTTATTTCAATATTACAAACAGGCACTCCAATTTTATTTATATGTATAGATATCAAGTACTTAATTAATAATAAAAAGTATTTTATTTTTTAATTTATTGAGCAACAAAATTCACATCCTTTACTTAGTTTATAGGTATGTATATCACATATGCTTAATTTACAGCCAAGAAAGGATTTACATTTTATAGTTGGAATACCTATATAAAATAATTAAAACATTTGAGCTAGGAGTAAACAATGTGTTTTTAAAAAACAAATAAGCCAGTAATAATATAAGACAAAAAAATTTAATAATATAAATATCTAAAAAAAAAATGTGTGCATGTATTAGCGTACACTCGTAAGAAGTGAAACTTTTTTATGTTATAATTTAATATATAAAATTCTCGTGTCACGGGGTTCGAACTTGAACTCCTCCGAAACGGCTCGACCTATTTTTGTGATCCTTAGCGTGATTGTCGGCCAGGGTGGAGAATCGGCCAACATCTGTTTTTCATCCCCCTAAATGATAAGGGTAGTCCACCCCAAAATTTTTTTTTTATTTTTTAGGCAAAATTTTTTGTTTTTATTTTTTTATGACACAGCATACAAAAATACATACAGCTCGTAGCTATTAAATTTTTAAGTACTTTCCTGGTGCCATGCCATCTGGGGTTCCACAAGGTTCTTGTGCGCAATGCAGGTTACAGTGTGCTGGATTGGTAAAGAAACAAGAATGTCGTGAAGACAGAAAGAACACTGTTTATTTTCAGACGTTTGTACAAGTTTTTTCTTATGCAATAAAACGTTCATCTAGTGGCTGCAGGCTCCTCCTCTTCCTTGCTGCAGGGCTTCTTTCTTGCTGACTTCTTCTAGTTGCTTGTTCCACTGGTAGATCTTGATGCTCGTCGACTGCGATGATGCCCCGAAACGCCGCTATATTTATGTGATCCTGTGGGAATTAATTCCTGCTCTCTGATTGGTTGTCGTATTGGTATCCAATCAGAGAGCACACACACACACACGGGTCATCCACACACTGCCCTAACAGTCGGGTAGGTGCGGGTACGGGTATCGGGGACTCGAACCCCATGCCCCGGGCATTGTCTCGAGGGGCGCACCGTCCCCCCGGGAAATGTTTTCGCCTAACTCGGCTCGGACACTATGGCTGTGACGCGTGAATTTACACTACGTCATCTCACTTGATAGCATACAATCGCCCTTAGTGCATATGTAAATGGACCGCCCTTTGTTTACATTCAACACTACATAATTAATAAATTAATCATGTAATGTTAATTGTCTACAACTGGCAGTCACTGTTTACACACGCGCTAATTGCGTCAGCGTTTGCTATGACAACAGTAAACTGTCACCATAGCAACGGCTATATAGACGGTATTAAGTGTTCGCGTCGGTCTCGCCGTCCCCCCCCCCCCCCCCCCTCGCTCCCCCTATGCGTGGGCGGGACGGACAATAGCAACACCTCTCGTGGGAGCGCGCGCCACTCTGGTGGTCGAGCGTGAAGCGGTGCAAGTCCGCGTAAATGAGGGTGAGGCCCGTTATCGGCGCGGTCGAACATACGACGCGCGACACGGACTATAAAATGTTCGAGGGGTTCGATTCCCAAATCCCTCGCGATAATGTCATTTCTGACATAGCGACCCGCTCCCACGACAGTTCGAAGAGCGAGATTCTGCTGGGCTTGTAATCTGTGCCTTTGGCGTTTGGATATAAGGGCGTACCACGCAGGTGCCCCGTAGGTTAGCCGAGAGCGAACATACGTTTTGTACACGGCGATCTTAGCTCGGGTCGGCAGATGGGATGCCAAGACGGGACGTAGTATCGCGCGAGCGGCTCTAGTTTGGTTAACAAGATTGTCAACCTGGGGGACTAGGCTTAGCGCGCGATCTATCGTACACCCGAGATAAGTCACCGTGGGACGCCACTCGATGTTCTGCCCTCGGAGAGCCAACGGAGGCCGCTTCGTGCTACTCCGACCGAAGATGATCGCGGACGTTTTGGCGACATTAATCGCTATCCGCCACTTATCCAACCAGTCAGGCAGCAAGTCAAGCAGCCTCTGCATCCTCGAGATTGCTATTTCGAGCCGACGAGATGACGTAAGATACGCACTGTCGTCGGCGTACAACGCTAAGTGGACCCCTCTCTCTCCCTCCCTGAGGCGACCTTCCAGGGTGGGGATGTCATTGGTGTACACCGCGTACAAAATTGGCCCAACACAGCTTCCCTGTGGGACTCCGGCTTCGATGCTTCGCACTGCCGAAACCGAGTTTTCAATGCTAACATAAAAAGATCTCCCCCGCAGGTAGGACGCTATCACCCTAATGATAGCGTGCGGAATGGTTGTTGTTAAAATTAGTTTGAATAAAAGTCCCTGGTGCCACACCCGGTCGAAGGCTTTCTCGATATCGAGAAAGACTCCGACCGACTTGCGTCCGACATTTCTGTCGAACACAAGCTCGTGCAGCACCCGGGTGAGTTGTGTAGTTGTCGAGTGGCCGCCCCTAAATCCGTGTTGTTCCTCGCGGAGGGTGATGTGCGGCCACATACGTTTTAACAATAATTTTTCAAACAATTTGGCTATATGCGAGAGTAGGGTGATAGGCCTATAGCTAGCCGCTAGTCTCCTATCCTTACCCGGTTTTGGCAGTACGAAGATCTTACCAATCTTCCACAATTGAGGAAAGCATCCTGTGCGCAGGATGCCGTTGAACAAACGCGCGACCGCGACGATGCTGCGTTTGGGAAGCTGTTTTAGAGCCGCATTTGGAATACCGTCGTGCCCAGGGGCTTTGCGCGCCGGTAGGCGCAACACAGCCCGCCACACCTCGGATGGCGACATAAATGTCACTTCCCCGAGGTCCGGCGCCGGGCCCGACAGAAATTCCTGTACGCGGCAGTCGACTAGGTTGTGGTGCGCGACGACGACACAGGCTCCCTAGTATTCTGTGGGTTCATTTTAAATTGACCCTCTAAGAAATCGGCTAGGATATCCGCCCTTTCCTGAGAGCCAAAACAACGTAGACCCGCCCCATTAAGGAGTGGACAGACGGCTTGCTTAACACGCGACAGCTGTCGGTTCAGGAGGTGTAGCGACGTAGGATGTTCACCTGCGGCATCGATACGTCGCTCCCACAACTCACCGCGGTGGTTTTTCACCTGCACCGACAGCTTTTCGGAAATGAAGTTAAGTTCTCGCTTGATTCGTGGACAGCGAGAACGCGACCATAGTTTACGCAGCGCTCGTTTTTGTTCAATCAGAGAGCTTACATTTTTGCTTTGGCACCCTCTTGGTGCGTTACCTTAAAGAATTCGAGGTCTTATGATTATATTACAAATAATTAAATTTAATTAATTACGATAACACTATGAAAATACACTTTTTCCGTAATTATTTTTTCGTACTAATTTTACAACATATGTGTTAATAGTCATATAAAACCAGTTATACAATTAAAATCTTATAGTATTTCATTATACAGACATTTTTATAGGCAATCTAAAATAAGCAAGTTTTAAGCAAGTTTTAGGCAAAGTTTTTAACTTACGTTACATGAATTAAACAGTAAATTACTATACGTTATTTTTTTTTTGATCTTCATAAATGAGATCGGTGCCGTTTTAAAGACAAAATTTAATGCATTTGAACTATTTTTTTAATTGTGCATAAAAAGTACATAAAATCAGTATAGATAACATTACACACATTATCCTGTATTCGACATACACACGCATATGTACTCTTTTGTTAATTGTGTATTGTATTAAGAAAAGATTATTATTGTTCAAACAGATAATTTCAATTAATTATGGTTGAATTTCGAAAACTGGGCGTCTACTAGTACTAATAAGTCGAAGATATGTTGGATTATTTATGATATTAGATCCTTTGAATTTTGTTAACTTTAGGGTCGTACTCGGTACGTCTTATAAAGACACTCAATGGCATTTTGATTACTGTAAAATTTTTGTCACCGCGTCTTGCTCTCCGCCCTGTTTAATAACGTGAATTAAAGGCAAGACGTCCTAATTGAGACATTTTAGTGGCTTCGTTTCAGGGGCGTTAACAACATGATATCTGTATTATAAAATATCATTGATTATCCCATAATAGTTACTTTTGTAAAATAGGACCTTCACAACACCAGCGAGGTTGCAGACGTTTTATTAGACATAAAATTATTATTCAATGTAGCAAGTATAACATTGCTAAAAATATGCACTATAGAATAGAATAACGCAATGATATTTCATCTTATAACCTAATTCAGGGTGGCTACTCTAAAAAATGCATAATATATTTTTGAACAACGAGATAAGATAAAATCCATAAAAAGAAAGTAACGATGAGAATTAAAATTTAGTTTTATTTAGCATTCCATATTGTAATTCAATGTGATATCATAATCAAAATTACCTGCTACCTTTAACTATGCAACAAGGACTTAACAATTTCGTGAAAACCACAGACTATGAACATTGAACGAACATGTAAATCGGTGTCATCATTATCTTCCTTACCTGCTCTGCGTGCTTCTGCTTACATGTAGAAAGAAAGTTACATGTTATACACAAAACCATTATTGTGTAGATTCATTAATTATGGAACGTTTAATTTATGTTGCAAATAATGGGCATACTCCCTTGGTTTTCCAGTTTTGATTTTTCATTCAGTTGAGACTGAAAAAGCATAATATTTATAATTAATTAAGTACTTGTCAAGTCAATCATATGTTTGTAGTAATTAACTATGTCAATATTTGTATACTAATGACAGTTTAAAAAGTGAGTACTTTGAAGTTATTAAAATGAATATCCCTGGAACTACGGGAAAGTCTACATGCAAACGACAAGAAAATGGCGACCAAACAAAGGAAACTGAACGCCCACTGAAAAAGGCTCGATTTGCGTGGCAAGTTAAAGGAAAATATCATTTAAAAAACGAATCTTCTGAAAATAATAGTGCTGCTTTAATTACATCTGAAGAACAAAAAAGAATCAGTTCATCTTCAGAGAGCGATTCGAATGACCTGGTAGGAAACGCCGAACAGAACTTAGAGATTTTGGGGGATTATTTATTAAAGCAGGACTTTAATACGTTAGATTCTGTAATTACTGATACAGACAAAACTTTACTACCAGGCACCAGCACACCAAATGATAAATTGGAGTATCCTAGATATGTCAGCTCTTTTAGTAGAAAATCCAAAACTTGTGCCAGAAAATCTACAAGCGACAAAGGTTATTCAGCACTGCCTATGTCAATGGTGCTTTCTCATGGATACAGTGAAGACCAATGTATAGCAAGATGGCAGTCGAGACAGGTAAATCTTGGAACCTTTTGTTCATTTAAATTGCTGAGGTTTCATTTGTAGATAAGAACAATTATTTAACATATTTTTATTGTGTTACAGATGGCCAAAGGCTTTGTTGACAATACTATTAACCGTGTATTAGATTCATGGTTAGTAGCTCCCCTGCCAGCTGACATGGATAACAACAGGTTTCTTGCTCTAGATGTTGCTGAATTTATAAATAACTTACCAGGGGATAATACTATTGAAAATGAAGGAATTTTGATGGCAATATCAGCTCATGGACTGCAAAATACTTCCAGCTCTAGTAGCTGTAATATTGATGACTCTGTACAATATAGTTCTATGAATAAAAGTGAAACATACATATCACCGCAAAGCAGTCCAACTCCATCTGAAGAAGATGTACCAAATGATTCATTAGGCCTTAATAGTGATAATGCTCAAGATATGGCATCAAGTAGCTTAGATATGTCTTGGTCATACTCTGAAGAAACCATGAGAAAAAATATGAATGATCTGACTCATTTAGCTTTATTTCCTGATACTAGTACTCAATACAAATATTTTAATGAGGCTAAAAATCTCCCAACTGCCAATATAGAGTATAATAATGTTGAATCTAATAACAGTGATGTAGATAATCATTATGAGTTCTTGGATACTGCTGTATCATTTGCAATACAAAACAAAGGTTTAACATCCTTTGGCACAGACTATGGTTAATTTGTTTGTTTTATTAGTTTGGTAATAGTTTTTTTTTTACTCGTGTTGCTTTGCATAGTGACAATAAGCACAAATAAAAATATATGAAAATAGACAAAAACTTTTATAAATGTATACTTAAACAACAAAAAAACATGGATAACATTAACAGAATCCGATTCTTATCCTTAAGTTGTATAAAATTTGTCTTTGTGAAAAAGATTTTTACATTGTTAGCAAATTTATTTGAAGACTCATGAAGAAACAGTATTTTAATTTAATTAGTTTATAAATTTAATGAAGTATTTGTTTTAGTTTATTTTTCTTTTGTAAAAATAGTTACTTACACTAGAAGACTGTAATATTAAGAGAATATCCAATTGAAAATTGTAATTTCCAGCTGTAAGTTATTATATTGACATTCTGTAAAAATATGTGATATTATCAAAATGGAATTTTTGAAAATCTTAAATTAATTGAAAAAAGTACAAAATTTTTTAATGTTGTGGTGTTACACTTTTATTTGTAAATGACTGGTTTTGTAAGATGTATGAATTTTTGCTATCCTGTATTCTAAGTTGTCATTATTATAATTAGTCATTATGGGACATTTTATTGTGCAATTTTATAATATATCTACATTTAAATGCTATTTCATTATTGTTGCAAGAATTGTATGCCATTATGACGATATTGTCAATAAATTGATAGGGTGCTAAATAGGCACCCTATGATTTTGCAAACAATTTAATTTTGTCTTCTACTGTACCTAATAAAGAAAGATATTGTGCAGTGGTGAATATTGCAAATATAAAGGATGTTGATCTGTAGAACCTTATACAGTTCCCTTTTTTCATTTATAACAGTAATGTCTTCAGCCTAAGGTAAAATATCTACTGACAAATATCTATCTATGGGCTGATTTAATCTGTTATTATATTACCATACTAATTGGAAGGATTAAAAATTATTCCTTAATGTTTTTCAAATTATATTATTTCTATCCTAAATCCTAGAAAGTCTTGATTGTACATTCAGACTTGATTTAGTCTTGATAACACATTCAATAATTCCATCCTGAATTCTTTACAATCCAGTTTGCAACATCGTGATAACTTTATTAAGACAATAATTGGAATAATTACTTTAAAAAACTTTTAAGTTAAACGGTTTTATTTTATGTTTTTTTTTTGTTAATATTGTATTGTCATCTAAATTAAATGTGTGTACCAAATTTCAGATCAATCTGACAACGGCAAGGTGCTTAAATTTCAATTTCTAATTTTGACCCAAATAAATAAACAAACAAATTCCGTACGGGTCGAGCTAAATAAAACCGTTTAAAAAGAAGTCTGTTAACTGATATTGCCTTATTGTTTTCTTGATTTTACGCGAATATTATACATATTAAATGAAACTTCTTTACGGATTTTATCGCGTTTTTTAATTTTGATTTAAATTCCCGACGTTTCGAACCCTTTCCAGCGTTAATGGTCAGTCTGTCCCGTGACCATGAACGCTGGAAAGGGTTAGAAACGTCGGGAATTTAAATCAAAATTAAAAAACGCGATAAAATCCGTAAAGTAGTTTCATTTAATATGATATTGCCCTTATAGTTTCTTGTACTTACGCGAATACACGTTACAAAATGAAATTATTTATCGAATTTATATTCTCTTTTTTTAATTATCAACCGACTTCAAAAAGAGGAGGTTCTCAATTCGATTGTATTTTTTTATGTTTATTACCTCAGAACCTTTGAGTGGACCGATTTTGATGATTCTTTTTTTATTTGAAACTGGTGCTTCCCATATTTCATTGGTATTGGATCTTGGGCTCCGGAGATACTTAGGGAAATCTTGACAATCAATTATAACATTAATCATAGTGAGATATTTGTAGTCGGTTTTGTTTTTCATTAGTAAAAAATTGTTATTTATTTACATTTTAACTGAACTTAACGCGATTCTTGCCCTATGGCGTTGCTATCCCTAGTGTTCGCTTAGATTTTATAAACATATTGTCTTTCGATTTTAATTCGTCTTACTATACGAAAATATATGGCCTGTTGCGTGACTAACAAAAGATCTAGGTCGCAGTGATCGCAATGGAATTTACGACCCAACCCTGCCACATAAATTATTTGCCGCTGCGGTGCTGGAAACGAACTCGCGTATTCCAGATACTCGCCTAGACGCTAAAACCAATAAGCTTAAAGCCTGATTGCCACCCTGATGAAAATCTCAGCATCGTATTTTAACTACATTTTAAGCAATGTTGGGCGCATCTCTCTATTGTTATTTCCTTTACAGTAGATTTTATACAATTTCAATTATTGTGTAACAACAAAATTGGTGCTACTCTAATTATATTGTTATATGTACAAATCATCAACAACATTACAAATTAAGAATTAAATTAAAATTACCAATACGAAATAAATAAATCATTACAATAAGATTAAAAATATAAGAAAAAATTACATCAATCACACATTAATTAGATAAGAAATATATTTATAGTAGGTAGATTTCAATTGTTAAATAAATTGCAGTCAACAATTTTTGGATCACATTTTAAATTTCTATCTACCACGCTTGTGTTATGAACCGCATTATAATTTCTCATTAATCTATTTAAAGGAGAAAATTGTCCTAAGTTTGTGCGTGCTTTAAAGTAAATGCAGTATATTTCAATGGACTCGCAATCCTCTTGGTATAGATAAGTTTAACTGAGATATTAAGTATGTATCTTCAATTTGCCCACTAATCAGTTTATACAGAAACGTGAAGTCTAGCATCCTTTGTCGACAGAAAAGGGATGGTAAGCTGAAGTGTCTTAGGTATTCTTCATAGCTAAGAAGTGTTTTTGCCAGGTTGCAACTGTATGATAAGTGCCATAAAAACCTTTTCTGAACACTCGAAGCGATTTACATAAACTATAGTGTGGGTTCCACACAGTACTACTTACTCTATAATAATTCGTAATAATGCATTGTAAATAGCTATTTTAATGTCGGGCTTCTTAAATTCTCTGTAATTGCCTAGAACGAAACCCAATGTTTTAAAACCTCTTTTAACGATTGTGTCGATATTATTAAATCTTACCTTGTTAGTATCGAGAACAATGCCCAAATGGTGTATGTTAACCGTTTCGGTCAGTGGCTCACCTTTCATTGAATATGTTATGCTAGGCAATTTTTTCCTTGAATATATTTAAACTCATACCGTTTGTTTTGCACCATGAGACTAGAATATTTAAACCGATCAATTAGAACCTAGAGGGACACTAGATAATAATATAAAAAGGCATAAAACTATGACCACTCATTACGACTGTCGGTTTTATACTTTTTAGATAGGACCTAATACAGTTTAATAAGCTGCCATATATTCCAAATAACGGAACGACTGGTGATCAGTAATTCATGATTCACTCTATGTAAAGCCTCACTGAAGGCAGTATATATAACATTTATTCAGTTTCCACTGTCCACTGCCTCAGTAAGGTCACCGACGAAGAATATGAGATTTGTTGAAGTAGATTGTCCTTTGACAAATCCATGTTGTTACGAAATAATACCATGTTTTAAATGCCATGATAATATAGGACACAACATTGATTAGAAAACTTTAGCGAAAACTGAGATTATATATAGGCCTATAATTTTTGACAGAATTGGCATCATCACTTTTGCACAAAGGTAAAACAAGTGCATCTTTCCATGCTGTCGGCAAAATATCAGTATTTAGAGATTTATTGAATATTAAAGTGAGTTACTGCTAATCATGGCACATTTAAAAACAAATATAGATGGTATTCCATCCGTGCCTGCTCCTTTGCTACAATCAAGTCTCTATAACACTCTTGAGTACTTGTTCGTTCTTAATCGTCCAAATTGTTATAAAATTCGACGATAACAGAGACAGCTTGTGCATGATTCGGAAAAGAGATATCATTTGTGTTAAAAGTTGAAGAGAAGTGTTTTGCGAATTAATCTGGCACTGCAAAGATGTTTACACATAGCTTGACTGATTATTTATATAAATAAATAAAGGAATGGTTAATTTATAAATAAAAATATCATAAACAATTTATTATTGCTCGTTATTATTCACGTAGGTAATACAAAATAAACTATGCACAAATTAAAGACCACCGATGTCATACGTTTCATTTCCATCATTCCGAAAATTTGAAAGGCAATTTAACAATAAATGTACACAACAGTAGTCTCGAAACTAATTGTGATGTACTTACAATGACATTTTATTCAATTATAATTACATTAATGGCCGCATAACTTATGACAATTGTTTTAAGTACTGTACAATTATGTTGAATTTATGTAATTCCGTTATAAATATATTTACATCTTAGAAATTAGGTACTTTCCCACGTCTACAAATTACAAATCAAAGTGTTGGAAAAAACTTGGGGTTTGAATATTGCGAAAATTTTTGAAAAGTATTTTACATATACTATTATAATGATAAAGAAGTTATTTTTAACAAAAAAAAAAACACGGATTTCAAATTCCAAGAACCAACGAAGACATACAATGTTACGTTTGTTTTCTAATATGTGTAATTTGTTGAATAGTTGTAATAATATTGTGAAAAATCTACTGTACAGCTGGAATTGCTTAGGCACTGTTATACACCATTTTTTGTTTATGAGTGAAAAACGGTAGGTACGTTGGATTATTTGAAAGATATATGGCATTTTACTCAAATATAATATTTAATTAGTACAGTACATTGTTAACCTGAACAACTTCACGAATTAAAGTAACAAAAGTTATATCTATGAAATAATTAAATAATGCTGAGGAATCAGAGGCACTCAAGTTCAAAATTGTTATAAATGTCGTTATCCAATTTGGTTCACTACGCTATGGGTACTTTAAATTATAAAATTAAGAAGAAAAGCATCTTCATGAAGCGATGAACATGGAAGTTTTATGAAAACAGAATGTACCATTTTTTCGCCAATTTTTATTTACCAATACTTAAATGATATTTTCTTAACTTAAATTATTACAAAAGAGGGTACTCTAATACTTCTTTTCCGACAGGCACTTTATACTGTTGTGATTAATAACTGAAACAGTAGTTTAAAGTGTTATCCGTAATTTGAAGGATTTCACGCGATTGTACCTCCTGTAAATCTTTTGTTTTCAGACATTCGTATCCATGTTCTTAAATAAGAGGGTTTTAACTAAAGAAAATTATAAATTAACATATAACAGGCAAATGTTCGTGATAGCTATATTATATGGGGAAAAAAGACGAATGGATGATCAATCACACAATGAACAATATTTGCATTATATGTATAACTTTAATGGGGGCAACAAAATAACTATACATAAGAATTGATGTTTAGAATTACAAAAATCTTTTTTCTTGATTTTGTGATAAAAAGGTGGGGGTCAATAAAGTCTGGTCATTTTGGTTATATTTCCTAAGCAACAAACTTAGCACTGCCAGCACCAAAATTTCAACTTGATTAAAATATAAACTTTATACGGAAGATACACAGCTTAATTTCTTTTAATTAATATCCATGTAGAATTTAATAAAAATATATTTCTTTATTACTAAATATCAATCATTTCATACAAATATATCTAGTGTGAATAAACTTTAATCCAGTTAATAATCTCTTAAGACTGCAATAAATTATATGAAGGGGTCTATAATTTGTTTCAATTGAAGGAGATAGGTTTAAAAATTATATAAAGTAATGAAAATTACATAAAGTAAATGATTATTCAAACATATTGCAATCTTCAACAAGTTACATACTTATTAAAATTTCAACTTGTTATTAGTGCACTTACATGTATTTTAGAAAAGAAAATTGTTATTTTCTTGTAGGGATACTTCAAACATTTGAAACACGCGAAATTCACAATGGTGGGTGAATTAAAACATTTTAATACGGTATCTGTGTTCGACTACGGGCAGTAAATTAGCGTAGGCACGAATTTAAGCGTATCATTACTAGGGCACGCTATACTTTATTTCTCCTCCAAAGTGTTCTCAAATCACTGCGCAGTGGACAGTTCTTAGATATTGGAAGGATTATGTGCATGAGGAAGGTGTTGCAGTCTCGTTCGCAATGCGGTGTACTATATCTTGCTCCCATTATACAGTCGCGAAGAGCGTTTTTATTCGTTTTGTTCACAAAATTGTTTTATTATATACTAAATTTATCAACAGAAAAAACGATTTTTGCGGTCGACGGTACACGCTCGGAGGCCCTTCGCACGTAAATTTCGCGCGGCTTATACGCGAGACGATTTATTTTCTACGTCTTCAATTTCAATAACATGTTGTCAACAGTTTCAAAAGCAACTGAAGTGTGCTTTTCTTGCATCGATCAAGAACGAACATAGGTGTTTAGAATATTCGATTTGCTAAAATAAACATATAATTCCAAAAAACAACTTGTAATGACTCACAATCCGCGCCAATACACTCTGACAAAAATGCACAAACTATCTGTAATCTAAACTGAATCAATTTTACATATTTAATATAATCTCAATATACTATAAGATATACGAATATGTACAAAAGTTAACTTATATTACACGTTCATATTTAAAATCCTTCAAATGTTAAAAAATTGACAAACACTGTTTACACTCTTATAGTTAACAAAGCGTATGGATTCGTACACAGTATTATTTACAGTACAAAGATAGCATACATGTGGTTTAGTATGCAAACTAAAACGCTAAAATCAAAGTACGTCGTTACTAACGACAATATAGTTATTGCTTTCCACAAATTTGATTTGTGCGCATGGATGTGTTGAATTTAAGTTAATAACTACTTTATTCTAAAAGAGAACTTCATACAAATGAAAGGTTACCGTTCTGCATATACAGGACACGACACTATGGGTATGATGGACAAGTTAGTTTCATACAAAAAAAAGCTGCTCATTTATACAAGGCTGAAGAGCAAGAGACAAATTAATCTATTTCTTACCATTTCCATAATTTACGGATTCAACAGCGTACATAAATTATTTAGAAATTCACTTTAAACATATCCATATTTATTTTTGTATTTATACAGCGAGTCTTTACAATCGCGACAATAAATGAACACACATATAGAGAATAACTTTTTAAAATTGTATTAAACATTTACATTTACTTTAAACATCAATATTTACCGAGTTATTAATTTTTCCAAAACAAAGAATTTTACAACAGCCTTACGTATAAAACTGTAACGTAAAGTTCATTCGTAAAGGCCACAAAGCATATGAATGGGTTGAATTTAAAAGAGACAAAACATACTGTTAGAAGGAGAGGCTTGTAATGCGACGCTGTGGCAACGAATGAAAAAGTCTCTGAATGTATGAATCAGTCAGTTGTATAGGTGTTACAAATTTTGTTTCTTTTTTACTTAATTAGTTTGTTTGAAAAATATTTTTTTTTATTATGGATTTTTTTAACGTTAATATTTTTTTATGATTATTGGCAAGTAGCGTTAGACCTGTGTTCATTTATTGTCGCGGTGGTAACGACACGCTGTATAATGTGAATATCCGTCGTCTTCAAGGCGGTTAGAAATGCGCTGGATTAGTGAATCTAATGCGGATCATTAAGTTGATATTCGTGCAGTACCACCTAATAATGAATACATGGTATCAACAAAAATTAACATTGTGTATTTAATTAAGTACTTTTATCTATTGAATTATTGAAAATCAGTAACGATATTTCATAGAATGCTAACCAGTTTATTGAATCCCGAAATTGCGTAAATACCGAATCCAAATAGAGTTTATTTAACTAGATGTTATCAATTTATGACACATCCTAGCGCACAGTGATTAATTGGAAACCTAAGGCAATTCAAGATTGATCAATTTTGATGTGAGACCTTACCATTAAGCGTTAATCTATTTTCGAAAAGTTTCGTTTAACTGATATTATTAAGAATAAGATATTTTCTATACACTTGAAATTGGAAAAATTGTTGATGTCCAAAAATTTTATATAACTTTGTAAAGTAAATTACGCAATATTAATGTCATATAAATGTTATTAACTTGGCTATTTTTACTTTAAACCACAAAATAATTATTGCAGTACTATACGTGAGATAAAAAAAAATTGCAATGGAGGAGTGACACAAAATAATTGTAATTAATGAATTAACAGATTTACAAATTTACCGTTACAGTAAGGCGGAGAGTTGAGACTTAATACTTACAGATATTTACAATATGCACAAAAAATAAAGCGTAACACACAACATGCTCAAACCAGAGTGAGTAAAAACCATAAAAGATTATATTGCTTAAATTTTCATTTGTAGTGGGCAGATGTCTTATGTACAATTAAAATTACAAGATAGAATTATAGTACCAAATATCACCCATGCAAAAGCATGGAAGTCATTCAAATGTTTGGTAGACAAGCAAGGTTTTTTATGATTTCAAATACAATATTGTAAACAAAAATTACAATTTCAGTTCTTTTAAGATTATGACTAATTACCATATATAATAGTAAAAATTTTATATTGCTTTTAAATGATATAAAACTTGAATTATGTGAAATATATGTTCATTCGGATTTTTCTTGAACTTGGGTTGCAGTAAATGTAATATTGTTACAGCAACATCAGCCTTAAAACATAAAGTGTATTGCTGATATGCTTCACATTGCGTCTACTTCAAGTCACATTATATTTTCAAAAAATTAATAAATTACAATGAAAATAATAACAGACTAGCTATATACGACTGTCTGCACTATATTATTTCACTCACTCCAAATTGTATATTAATAGATTTATATGCTTTTAAGACAATCTTATAAATATCAAGCCTTCAAGAATATTGATCTTAATTCTATCCCATGCGAGATCTGGTCAAACTCCCAACAAATCCAATCAATGTGCGACAATAAATTATAACACAATTCAATATATCAGTCATTGTATCGCATAGAGTGAAATAAATATTTGTGATGATGAATTAGCACTAGCTCATGTAGATGGCAGGAACGGTGGTTATGCACTTTACGGCATATTGCTATGGCTTAAATTTTACAAGAGGGATATTTTTCGAATGTAGACACTTGTCACAAACCCACTCTGCGTAGACCTCCGCTGTGAGCAGTTGAAAAGCAGGTTCTGTTAAGCCCGTGCAACCCCTGAAAATTAACAAATACAATACAAATTAATAAAACAACATCAAATAATTTTACAGGTTACATTAAAAATATCGAGTTCATAGAATAAATAAAATTTACTGACAAATAGTGGGATCATCATGTTCCCATGGATTGTTTCATTAAAATTGTCTACATTACATATTATATATTTGACGCATAGCAACATAAAATTCTTACCTATGAAACCAAAAGTTACATCCAGATTCACACAGTATTGCTTGATCATTATCATGTACTTCCTTGTGGCACACTCCACATGGGTATATAGGCGGTGCATTGGGATTTTGTGGATTAAATACCATTGGCTGGTCGGGTGGGTACACTTTCCCAGCACTTACAGGCATTGGTTTAGGTCCAAACATGCTCATATTCTGTCCCATTGGCCCCACGCCCTGGCCTCCTGGTCCTCCCATTGCCATCCCACTCATGCCAGCAAGTGGTCCACAGTTACCCATATTTCCTGGTCCTGGTCCCATTCCCATAGATCCACTGCTACCCATGCCCATTGGCCCACCATGTCCCATGTGACTGCTCGAGTACGGAGGACCAGGACCCATAGAGGTCATAGGTCCATTATTACCCATTGGGCCACTACCCATTCCTGATCCCATTGGGCTGCCATGTCGCATAGGCCCACAGTGCCCGGGTCCCATACCTCCACTTTGCATTGGATTTGATGACATTATAGAACTAGTAGGTCCCATTGAACCATTAGAGCAGCTTGGACCCATTGGTCCATTCATTCTTGAAACATTCATGCTTGGGCCTCCACCACCCATTGGGCCATTCATAGAACCTGATCCCAGTGGGCTATGCATAGGTGGCCCCATAGGGCTATTACCCATATGGCTTCCTGCCATTGAACCCATATTCATAGGACTTCCCATTGGTCCTGACGACATGGGTGAACCCATTGGCATTGAATTCATAGGGCTCATTGGACTTCCCATAGACCTAGATGGCCCCATTCCAGGCCCCATACTGTGATTGCTCATTCCCATATTTGGTCCGCCCATTGGAGACATACCACCCATATGGCCCATGGGGCTCATGTTACCCATAGGGCTGATTCCCCTTGGAGGCATTTGTTGACTCATAGGACTCATGTTATGTGGAAGAGGACTCATGTGCCTCATTGGAGGCCCACCCATGTTGTGCATGGGCCCCATCATACCCATTGGCCCATTCTGACTCATCATTGGCCCGTTTTGACTCATCATTGGACCATTGTGTGAAACTGTTGAAGGTGAGTCATCAAAAGGATTGGATGCTACAATAGTATCACCATATCCTGTTAACGGAGGGGGTAATAAGTCTTGGGCAGTAGGAGGTGGTTGAGGAGTAAGGGCATTGTTGGCATTAGATGTTTTCCTTCGTTTTTTTGGGTTGCTAGGTGCAGGAGCTGGTGGCGTGGGCGTATCCATGGGCGGCTTAAAATCAGACGGCCCTAGACCCGGCCCAGGCATCCTATAAGATGGCATTCCTGCCAGATTGTGACTCATCTTGGTCTTATTCTGTCTCACCACTGATAACCATTGTGAGTATATTGATAAGATTGTAATTTAGAAAATATATCCACTCATAAGGCACCTCATTGTTTCGAGAAAGCGTAATAACGTGCCGGAAGACTGGTTTTGCCTATATCTGTAACGAAAATAGAAGTCTATTTTAAATGTGTATGTGTACGAGGACATTTCGCTAATATATATAAAATATATAGTCGTTAAACAGCAGCAAGCGAAATTTATAATAGTACCAGGAAATCAAAATAATATAAACGCCAAGTTATGACTGCGATCATAACGTTAAAAAACATTAACCTGGCTATTTCTATGCACAACCTGCGATATCTTTATCTTTTGAAGACTAATTAACACACAAAAGCAGATAATTGCAATATAGGTTTGTAATAAATGTTTGTAGCTTACAACATTATAAATTCAGGATCAGATTAAATGCTTATTTTTTGTCCTCATCCAGACCCAAAGGCGTGCAGCATATGACAAATACCAAAAGTAAATTACTTAACACGTGCAGTTTTTATCATCCACAAATGATTTCTTGACTGATTTCTGTTTTACTAAACATGAAGTTCACTTAAAACGAGAAATACCAGTTCATTGCAAGCATTTTTATTTACGACTCACGATATTACAAACAACACACGCCACATTCACGATGTATTTTTATCAGAATATTGCCGCTAGGGGTCGTCGTTGGTAAACTCTTTTTGTTTAAAAGCAGGCATTGATACTATTGTTTTCAGCCTCATAAAATAAAGAATTAATATATTCTTTAATTAATTATTTTAAAAATGAGTTATATCTATATATATATATATATATATATATATATATATATATATATATATATCTTTCAGAATAAATTAATACTTAATGTGTCATTATTTTTATAAATTTATTAAACATTTGTTGCTAGTAGTAAAATAGTGTTTCAGTCTTGTAATAGACAATAGAATAGCTTTGTATTTGTATACTTGTTAGCAGGGTAGGATTTCGTACTATAATTATAGTATTTGTATTACAATTTCGTACCATATACTAGCCATATGTAAGAAAAAAATACATATAGTACAGAAAAATACTATAATTTCGTTAATTTATATAAATGAACAATATAAATGCCAATCCATTAAAAAAGGTTTATTGGGTTGTAATAAAGTAAAGTTTCAATTTCATTATCAATTATTACCACTGGAAATTGTACTGATCTTATTCTTACAGAGGATATGTTAATAAGATTAAATTCTAAGGATGAAACTAGTATTGAAGAATTGACAAACTTGAAACAGGAGTAAATTAATATCTGTTAAAATGAAAATTATAAAGTGTACTATATTTTTTTTGCAAATACTATCCTTTTAAATTTTTTTGTACTATCTTTTTCATTATACCTTTACTAAATCCATCTCTGTGATCCCGAGTAAAAAGAATGAAAGAAAGAAATTAGGTTAGAAATGTTGATACCTACAACCAGTTTTGAATGAAAAATTGTAAATAAAATAAGCATAAAACTAGATTGTGTGTAAATAATTCCTAATAAAGTACAAGTAAGTTTAAAAGTTGACATAACCAAGAGAAAATGGCGTTGAACAGACTATTTATGAGTTTAAACATAACACCGAACTCAATTACGAGAAGAGCTATACACTTGTCATGTTATAATTTTGCAAGCAAACCGAATATTGAAAAACCAAAACCAGGTTTTGGTAAAAGTTATAGAAGAATTGTTCATTTTCCTGATAAATATACAGTGAAACCGTTAGAAGTAACAAATCTTGCAGGAAGAGATCCTGATACAGGTACGATCAATGATGATACCAAATTAAACTGTAAACCCACGTACTTTAGCCTGAAGTTTTGAGTACCTAACAGTATTGACTATTTAATCAATGGAATGGTATAAGTAGTTGACGTTTTTGTATTATATTTTGTGTGGCAGTGGCATTTTTTCCTTTTTTCTGAGTAACCTGTGATTAAAGCTGCAAATAAACCCATATACATGCACACGCACTAATACACCAAATTTGTATGTATACATATCCTAATAGGTTAACAAAGTATTATGTATGTATACCTATGGTGTGGTAAGATCTTGAGGCAGGTGAGATAATAAAACTAAAATTAAATTAGAAAATAATAAACCAAAAGAGTAACATAAATACTTTATATACAAAAAATGGTAACATAAACTACTTATAAATATACATATATTTTTAAATTAAAATATAGGATAATGATATACACATACAAATATTCTTATATACTTATATAATAATCAGATGGTAGCAAGTATAAAACAAAAAAAGAAAAGAAAACAATGATTATGCAAATTAAAGATTTTACATGAAATGTCAAGTCTTCAAGAAATGATCATGTCTTTTAAAAGTCTTGAATGGTGGATGTGACTAATGGGATCGCTCTCAAACCAAAAAGACACTTAAGGACTGATAGGAAAACTGTTTATTTCAACTTAAACATTTTGAATTTATTTTTAACGAAACGTAATCATTATGAAATTTATATAAAATACAAGTTATGTCATATAGCTAGACATGTTACTTCTCTAAATGATTTTTACGGAATCAATCAAATATGACACAATTCAGTCTGAACAAATAAAACTAACATTCTAAATTTAATTTAAAGTAATTCAAACATAATACATAAACCAAGAAGATCAGAGTTGATATCAAAAGAGTATGTATAATCTGAGATTACCAATCAACAAAAAGAGCACTTACTGGGCACTTTATATATGAAATGTGATTTTGTCCTGTTCATTTTTACTGATAGGAATGACACAAAATGGCATAAATTAATTTTATTGAACACACGTAAATCATGTCACGCGATACATACAAACTACTCAATTTTGAAGTAGTCTTTAACATTTCAGTTTTAGGTTGGTTTGCGGCTTGTGGTTCTTTTTGTATTCTGAGGGTCACACACACGCCGGGCTTCGGAGGAACCACCGAAGCTCGGCGCTGAAGCCAATACCCTGGCATCAGCGCCACAAAGTCAACCTGCTTTTACTACCATTCTTAAAATAAACAAATCCCTAAAATTATATTGCGGGAAAATAATTTTTTAACCCATTCACATTGCAGGTAGGGTGGTTGCAAAAGGAATAGGTGGTGGTATAAAACACAAATATCATTGGATAGATTGGTATAGAGATGGCCCTACGGAAGGACCACCACAAGAAGAAAAAGTTATTCAGGTAATATAAGTTTTTCTCATAAAGTATATCATTTAATATTAATATATCATTAATAATGAATACTATAATATAACAAATATTGTTTAAAGTTCCCTGCCATGTACCGCGTTTTTCTATTCCTTTACTCAAACACAAATTGTATAAAAAACTAATCTTGGTCATCATTCTCTTATACCGAGAATAAGCAGATTGTGTAACAAATGTGTCTTTAAAGATAATACTATTGACTTATTTAGCGATAGTATAAAAACTTTTAGAGCCAAAATTGTCAATCTTTTTAATACTTCAAATTAAAAATATAACCAAAATTTTATATAAACTCGATATCAAATCCGAAAAAGATTGTTTATTTTTATAAATTTTTCTTGTTGTTTTTTTGTTTTATATTCATGTTTAAGTCGTATTTGTAACAATTATTACGTTATTGTATACTTATTGTCTTTTTAAACACTGTTACTGTTATTTGTAAAATGTTATTTCAGTTACCAAAAGGATCGTTTAACTCTTTGAATTGATCATTATGATCATTAAGAAGATCATTCTGGTCAATTCAGAGGGTTTAACCATCCTTTTTGCAACTAAAATGAAATTTGAAAAGCCATTTGACAGCTGATTAGTTGACATCAGTGTTTCAGAAACCGGGCGTAACTTTAGGTATAAAAGTTTTATATTTCATATATTTGTAAGATGGACATAATTTTTTCTTTGTTAAATAATTTTACTTGATATTCTGTTACTTGTATTTAGATAATGGAGGATGGATGCAGAACAGCCCATATTGCATTGGTTGCCGTTGGAGATAAATTAAAATATATTTTAGCAACAGAAAATATGAAGGCTGGTGATATTCTGAAGACATCAAGATACTTACCAAGAATACCAGGTGCATGACTTTGTGTTATATAAATAAAATCATTTTAGTTTTTTCATCCAAGAAAGGGTTGGTTAAAATCATGTTATATTATTGTTTACTTAAATTGTACCACTGCAAATAGCTGTAAGTGCACCTTCATAAGGTGCACTTACAGGCTCGGTTTTCCATTGACGACTGTCGAATTGACGGGTGGGGTGAGGGGAAGAGGGATATTAACCCCCTTAAAACGTAAAGTTGCGGACCCCCCCCCCCCCCCCCCCTTTTCGAGTTTTTAATTTTTTTAATTCTGAGAGAATTTTCCTCATTTTATGGATTTTTCTTCGAGGAGAAGGGGGTGTACCCCTAATTAGATAAAATAGGCTTATTGATTCAGAGGTACTTCTGTATTCATTTTGAGAATGCAACATCTCAGGCGCTGCGGAAAGAGCAGCCTCTGCTCTGCAGTGATGGGGGAACTTCGACTTCTTTGTCGCCTTCCACCAGCATCAGCCGCTCCGGCTCGTGTAATGCCTACAGTTTGTTAAAGCGGGTGGATGCTGCGCTTCCAACGCGCCTCCGGCTATATAAAATCACTCTAGGGACCTATCTCTAGAGTGATCGTCGATCGAGAGTGAACCTACCAATCAATCCACCTATGGATTGATTGGTAGGTTCAAACATGGCAAAATTGGATTGCGACTGTGGTTATTCAATAATTTTTTTTCTCCAAAATTGCATGTCTCACATTTTATAAAATTGCCTGTGTGCTTATAATAACTTAACCTCTCTGTAAAAAAAAATATCAACCCCCAAATTGACGGACGTCAATGGAAAACAGCCTTCAAATCAAATCAGCCAGGTAGGGTGAGCCAAACAGTTATTTTTGGAATATTTTCAATGATTTTAACCCCAATTTTTATGAGCACAGCATTTGTGTCTATGGTAGTACATATATAAAATTTAATTTCTTTCTTGTAATTGAGGTTAAAAATGACGAATTATATTTTTTTGCAAGCTATACTTTTCGAATACTTTAAAGATGTTCCTATTCTTATCTGAACAATAAACTTTGAATAAATTAGTTAAGTAAGTTACCGTAATTGGATTTCGATTTACAGTTAAAGCTAATGAAGGAGACGCATATGTGTTGGGAGCCCTACCAACTGGTACAATTGTACACTGTGTTGAGAAAGACCCAGGTAAATTATATTAATTTGCAAAATCCGTCTTCAAACCACTTCTTCAGACAAATACATTTTAAAATGATAATTCCTAGACAAAGGTCACTCAATCTGCTAGAGATGGAATAACGACAGCCCATCATGGTAGTATAGGCAACATCAGAACGACTTATTGATTGATGATTGATTTCCAAAGATTTTATTATATTGACATTTTCAGCATTCTCTGATTAAAGTAAACTATAACATTGGAGCCCGGAATACACTCAGAGACCTTTTTAAAGAGATTAATATACTCACCGTTGCGTCTCAATATATTTATTGTAATATTTTTTATGTTAAACATAATATTAATAATTATCTAAAGAATAGTGACAGACAAACTAAATACTAGGAATAAGGACAAAGTAACTACGCCATTGTTTCGTCTACAAAAAGTAAACAGGTCGTTCATGGGGCAAGTGTGCGCATGTATAATAAAATCCCACAGTCGATATTAAGTCTGCCACTTGATAAATTTAAACGTAAACTTAATGGCTAAAGCCTATTATACTATTACGGAATATTTTGACGACGCCAATGTGTGGGGTTAATACTGTTGATACTCACGTAGGCTAAAACAGGACTATTATACCTGTACTATTGTAAACTGACCTTTTAAAAAAGAGCAACTGTTGAGTTTCTTGTCGGTTTCTTCTCAACAGAAACTGCTTTGCGACCTGGTGGTAACTTACAACGTGTTAATTTCTTTGTAAAATTTTGACGTTTCATAAGAACGCGCAAGCGGCTTTGTGAATAAAGATATTTTATTGTTATTTTGGGGGATATTCATTTGTTTTCTCGTTTGGTTGGGTTTTTAGATAAAGAATAAACATATAGATATAAATATTGTATATAATACATATATAAATAGGACCCAACCAGACGGAAACCCTCGACGGGGGAGACCGAGGGTGAGGGTGAAAGGGAGAGAAACCGGCGGACCATGCGGGCATCAAAGAGCACCGCCTTCTGGATTTGAACTTGGAGCGTTCCGTCCCGGAGTCCCAGTCGCCTCAGATGCTCGGAGAGGGTGACTGGGATTAATCCATTCGCAGACACGACTATCGAGATAATTTCGGTAGGCACACCACCCCATATGTCGGTCACCTCGTAAGCCAGGTCCAGATACTTTGTCTTCTTATCCGTTTCGGTTTTTACGAGGTTCTCGTCATATTGAACGGTAATGTCGACTAAAAATATCCGCGACTGTGCCCGGTCCATCACCACGATGTCAGGTTTGTGCGCGACAATCGTCCTGTCCGTGATGATGGGGCGGTCCCAATAAAGCCTGGTGCGGTCATTTTCGAGCACGGCCTCTGGAGAGTACATGTAGTACGGCACTTTCCGATCCACGAGGCCGTATTTCAAAGCGAGCTCCTGGTGTAGGATTAGACAGATCGGACTAGAACAACCGGAAATAACATGCCGAAGCGACTCCCCGAGATGGCGACAAGCTCGACAGATGTTATTATTACACGTCCTACTGCTGGGCAAAGGCCTTCTATATACAGAAGGTATCAAGTCATAGTCCACCACGCGGCCCCACAGCGGATTGGCGGACTTCACATATCTTGGAAATATTTTTTTTTGTTATTATTCCTAAAAATATGCAGGTTTGGTAACTTACGAACATGTTAATTTCTTTGCAAAATTTTGACGTTTCATAAGAACGCGCAAGCGTCTATGTGAATAAAGATATTTTATAATAATTATTATTATTCCATAAAGATAAGTCAGCACTTACAATGAACAATTTCATTGGCACCGGCACCATCGAACTCAGGTCGCTCAAGTACTCGTATATTGAATTAAAGGCGAGCGCCCGGACACGGAGCTATCACGGCTCCCTGAAGGATCTGCCTTATTTGTCTTTGGTCTATATGTAGTAGGTATGTGTAGGAAGTACCAGCATTGGGATTTTATATAACTGTCACATATCTCTTTATTAACCAAGAATATAGTAAGTACTAGCTTATTGCCCGCGGTTCCGCCCGAATGTACTACATTTTATATTGTGTTTAAAAAGTACCTAAGCAACCTTCGCACTTATTCGATTTTTGTTTACCTTAATATAAACCTACAACCATCATTTTACAGACAATAATATATAGCTAACTATTAGTTTCAACCAATTCGACTGTAGCTAATACTTACCTGCTGTCGGAAAAGATCTTCAATGTGGTTCTTTAAGTTGATATAACTTAAACTAACTAAATATCTTCCATCTACAGACAGCGATTAGTTACATTTCTATTATATGTATAGAATAGATAAATTATAGTACCACTATAGTTCATAAAAACTTCTCAAAAATCCTATTCTTGTTGTTTTAGGAAAAGGTGGTCTGTACATTCACGCGGCAGGAACATTTGGTACTATAACCCGCAAACAAGATGACCGTGTCATTGTCCAAATGCCATCCAATAGATTGTTCAGTTTCGACCAACACTGTATGGCTGTCGTTGGTAGGCAATTAACATTTTTTTAATTTTTCTTCAGTTATGTTTTCTCAATACATAGTAAAGGGCAATAAAGTTTATTAATAATATGAGCGAATAACTTGCATTATCTGATTATTATTATTCGGCGAGGAAATGCAGCTAGCGTTCTTGGCACCATGCCGCGTGGATTAGGTTTATTAGATAATATGTAATTTTAGATAGATTTAATCCTGTAAATATTATATCAATAAAGATTGTACCCAATTGGCGCTGTATACGGGAGGAATATAAAGTCACTTTTTTTGTAAAATATATTATCTGATTAAAATAACATGTTTGGATTTAATTTCTATTTACGTTTGACATTATTATACAGGTCGTTTATCAAATGTCGAACACGGAAATACTCCAATTGGCTCACCTCAAAGAAACAGATGGCTCGGAAACAGACCAAGGTCTGGCTTGTGGAAGAGGAAAGACGGCAGACATGGAAGGAAGATAAGACCACCTAAGCCAGTAAAGGAGATCTTCACCCCAACAAAAACACCATTGTCAGAGATAAAATTAAACATGCGCCCTTAGGATTATGGAGACACTGTGTAGTTAAAAAATATTGTCTTATATAGTTGAGCATTTTATTTTGTATTACCTTGTTATGAGATGATGAACTGTGGTTATGAGATTTTTGTTTGTACACTTTTATTTTTGATCTCTACCAAAATTCTTCATTCCCATCAGAAAGCGATTCATATCTGACATATCGTTATATATCATAAGTTTTGTACGTAATTATTTATGAGACTCGATGCAACATTAAAAAAAAGCAAGTGCAAATTTTTGTAACAAAAGTCGAGGGTATATCTATTTGAAGAGCGTGTTAACGCTTTGTTAATTGTCGGAAGCCCACGTAGTATCTTCGGCCGTGGTACTTATTAGCTTGAAAGTACCTGTTTTATATATATTTTACCTGATGAGTAAGGTCACCCCGGCCTTTAACAATTTTAAAGGTAATGTTTCAGCAATCCCACGTGTTGTAGGTGCTCATAGGCGTTGGTAATCACTTAACGTCGGATGAATCGCCTGTCCCTTTTCCAAACACTGAGAATAAAAAAAACACGCTACAAAATAATAGCGTCCTTCTAGTAGAGTTTATTACAGTGATATGCAGCATGAGAGATCTGAGGCAGAGTTCCCGTTACAGATTACATTTTAAGACATCAGTGACTGATCGTATTCATTAATTACAACAATTATAAGATAGTATCAAAAAGGTGTCAACTACACAAAACTCGTATAGTAGTATAAAGTTAAATAAATTACGTATAGGGGCGCAAAACTTAAGCGTCACTGAAGTTCTTACAAAACTCGTTGACCAAACATTATTTTATCACTGAACTTCAACATAAAATTGAACAAATGATACGAGAGAACAGGACGGGTAAAACAATTAGTCTTCAAGCTATGTAAATATGTAACTAAATAAAATCCTTAAAAATAAAAGGCAATTTTTTATTATTACAAAGTTAGCTTATTTTATTTACAGACTGCAACTGAGTCGACTCCAACTTGAGGCAAAAAAAGTCAAAATTCTTTTAAATAATTAAAATTTTATTCATTTTATAAATATTGACTTTATGTAGACGATAAAATTTTTTTTGCAAATTTAACGTAAATATATTACTTGAGATTCGTTAAAGTTGCACACGGTAAAGTTCGACAAAGCTGAAACTGAAACACGATTAAGTTATTAAGTTTTACAGTTGTGGTGCTTGTATCATAGCTGTTTTATTAAAATAGTGTTGGAAACGTTATTGGAACGCAAAATGTGTTGCCTTATGTAATATGAAAATAGCCATTCAGCTCATAATCGGGGTTTTTATAAAATAAGTAGAGCCGCGAAAAACGTCGTTCAGTATCGTAAAATATATTTTTTTTTAATTTGGTAATTTATATGGAGTTATAGCTTGAGTTTTGCATTCGACAGTTTAGGTCTTGCGCAGCCCGTAAAATGATTTATATTTACATCGGCTAATTACGATGGCATTTTTTATCAGTTCTTATACAAGTTAAAAACGTCCTACAAAGTACAAAAAGAATATTTTTTTTCATTAACAGATGTATTATTTAGCTTAAATACGTGAATATTAGACATGTTTATTTTCCTGTACCGTAAACATTTAGGTAATAAAGCTGTGTTATATAAATGCATCTATTCGAAAAAGTCGATCGTAAGAAAATCTCACGAAAATTGAGGTTTATGTTATGTTTTTATGTTTTTTTTTATTTATGTTTTAAAACGATTGAAAAGTGCTTTGGTATTTATAAATCTTCAGGCCATTGGCCAATAAGTCCGTCGTTATGAAGCATGCGGGGCTCCCCGCAGCCGACATAATCCCTTATTGCTCTGATTAAACCTGATAGCTGTCGCTAATGACAAATAAATGAGTGACATTAAATGTCCATTACGAATCTTTAGTGGGATCTGTAGTATTTACTCTGTGTCTTCATCCGAAAGCACCAGCAGCTGTGAACAAAGTAATAGTAAATAAAAATAAAGATAAAAGCGCCGAACTTATAACCCTCATCTAATGAAATTTTATATAGACACCCGTTATACGCCAACGCGATTGCACTATATAAGAACGCAATTATCGCGAATATATAATAGTAGCGTAGTATTTATCTCATCTCCTCGTCACAATAGGGAACACAATATAAACTCTAACCCTATAAGTGTTTAATCAATTTTAATTTATAATTAAAATTTTAAATTCAACGCCTATCAATTTCATTGTTTAATGTCAATGCATAGTTGCAATATCAGTTAGGCGTATCTTTAATAGTTCGTACATTTTTTTATTAATTTTGTCCACGTTTTTTAACCCTTGTTATTCGTTGTTCCATTTGCTCCGATATTACACGTCTAACAAAATTGGATCTTCCCACAAGTAAACCATAACCAGAACCGCTGTTCTTGTTATAAGAAAGAGATAAATAATTTCAAAAATAGTACACGACTGACGTCTGGCAAATATCTCGCTTAATTCTTCCGAAAACAGGCCGCGAAGAACGCATCTACGGTTACTTTAACATCTTAGCCATAATCCCTACCTTCCATTTTAACCCCATATTAACCCTTAAGTGGCAGTAAAACTGTCTCAATCTAGCCAGCAATACCAAAATATATAACGTGATTAAATATATAAAAACACACTTTATTATACAAATTATACAATATTTCACGTTTCCATGCAAGTTTAATAAAAGCCACGGCTATGTACGATTATATATGTTATAGCCTGATTAGACAAATAAAAGTCTACCCTGGAGGCGCCACAACCGCTCACTTAACGATTTTAATATATTTAATTTAAAACACAATTATATTAAATATATTCCTTAAAGACAACGTGCGACAACCCTAATGACGGGTCGGCTCGTTTTGCTTATACAAAAAAATCTACTAGACTCATTACAATATGTCATAACGTGATTATAAATTACAGTCACTCGCTTTTTTAAATAATGTTGGCAGTGGTAAATTACAATAAGCCCATTGATAATTCGATCATATTGTATCTACACTGCCCAATAACCAACATGGCAACATTACGAGACAACTTCACACACCATCGTAGGGATATTATGTAGGTAATATTTTAAACACGTACCTCCGTCACTTCAGCGATCCACTGCAACTCCTCCAATCCGCTCAGCTGCTCAAGATACTTGCCGCTGTTGAACACCTCCATCAGGAACTTCACGCCATCATCCCTGTACTTATTTATGATAACATCGGAGCAGGCTATGCACTGCTTGAACTTAGCGTAGGTCGGCATAATCGTTTGGAAGGAGTGCAGAAAGCCGCGGATGGAGTGTGGCACTGGGCCTAGGACACCCTGCATATCGGCATCTTCTCCGCCATCATCGTTTAGATTGTATACTGCAGGTGCGTCCACCCTGCAAAACGGGAAAGTAGAAACTTACATTTCTTGCAAAATACTATTAGTCATCACTACATATTATAAAACCAAGTCGTCTCGCTGTCTGTCTGTCCCTATATATGTTTAGAACTTTAAAACTACGCAACGAATCTTGATGCGGTTTTTTTTAATAGATAGAGTGATTCAAGAGATAAGATTTATACGTATATTTATAATTTATGCATACTATAGTAGAGAAACACTGATTATTTTAGAGGTTTCTAATGCCATGTCGAAAACAAACATTCAGCATTGCACCCGTGCGAAGCCGGGCTCTTAATTATCCTCATGACCCGTGATAGTTCGTCAGTTGAAATTTTCACAAATGATGTATTTCTGTTGCCGCTATACCAACAAATACTAAAAAACAGAATAAAAAAAAAATATTTAAGTGGGTAAATAAAAAAGACACGATTTTTTTTGCCGTTTTTATAGATGGTACGGAACCCTTCGTGCGCGAGTCCGACTCGCACTTGGCCGGTTTTTTCTTTTGCTAATTGTAAAAAGTGACAGTTGTGACAGCAACAGGACCGACGGCCATATGCCTTTTTTATAGAAATCGCGAAATAGAAGCAAAGTTTCATACTGTGTGACAATCTCTGTATTACTTCCAGTTATAATTGCAAGACAAAATAAATTAATATATTAGTAAGCTTTTTTATTATATACATTATTAAAATAACATATTCAAATTTAATGTTGTGCTCTATTGAAATGCAAGTTTAGTAACATGGTCTGTAATTATTTAGTCATATTATAATTTGTATATTGTAACCGCACCAAATAAATAACTAAAATAAAAGACGAAAGGTCTTGAACATGGAACACAATTGTATTACCCCAGCGGATGTTGTAACAGTCCGACGAGCATTTCTACCGCCAGTGCGCCCGCAATGGAAGCGACACCTGGCCGCGTAACCGTGCACTGCTGGTCCAACGTTCGATCCTTCATAGACTGAAATTGTTCGGAACTATAGGCATTTTAGAACAAACTTCTCAATTATTCGCTTTATGCTCGACAGTGGCGAGGTACAAAAGTTTAGATGAATGATTATGTCGTTTGATCCGTTTTTATTAAATTTTTATGATTAAAATTTAAAAAAAAAAACGTTATGGCGGACTTTTGGCGCCAAATTAAGTTTCCAATTTTTTAACACTGCGTCTTTTTTAAATTATGTTAAGCATTGTTTTGTTGTGAAAAAATGTTGCACCAATTAAGCATAAAACATGTTTTCATAATGTAGTTAAATTTTGACCAATTTGCGAACAGTGTTAAAAAGTATGTTAATTATAACCTAAAAAAACTTACGTTGCCCGGAGCGGTCACGTCGTTGCAGAAGTAACAGCCCAACTGGCCGCCCGGTACAAAAGTGTTATCAACGGATGCGGTATTGCCCGGGTTGGATAGAGCAACACCGTGGCGCATTACTAGGTAACTGTCAAACCCGAGTGCAGCGTTTATAACTATCTGTGGGGAGATACGACAGCGTTGCACTTAATCAAACTGATGTCTCTAAATAATTGGATGTATCTTTTTATGTATATATAATTTATCTGTACGTGTGTATGTCACTGAACACCTCCTTGAACTTTTTTGTGTGTCTCAGGTCGTTCCGAGAATGGTTTAGATTTACAATTCGTTCCAATATATTTTTTTATTTATAAGTTGTTGTGTTTAAGCCGCGTTTACAGGACAACGTCTTAAATTAACCTTTTTAAAGGTTAATTAAAGAAATGAAGTCCACGAATCATTAGTAGGCAAATATTTTATCCACCAGATATTAGCTTATAGATAGACACGTAACTAAAAGACCATGCATAAGTGAAGCATGTCATAATTTGCCAGGAATACCTGATTTATCAGAAAATTCCTGTCTAAAATTAAAGAACGCTGGGGTAGGTAACAAAATCATATTAATATTCGAAATGCGACAAAAAGGGAGCGAAATTTTAAAATGCCTGTCTCTGATCAGTGCCGGCCGATCGCCTATCTAGATGTTAAAACGACTGTCAAATGTGGCAAATGCTTGTCAGATGGTAACCCTACGAGCGGGTATCTAGTGACAGCGGGTGTCAGATAACTTACCTTGCCGTGGTTTGCCGCGATGACCGTTGGCAGCCACCTTGCCTCCCTCGTGTCGAGGAGCAAGAATATGACGTCGTGCTCAATGATGGAATCGATTATCAGTTTGAGGCTGGCCATTGTCTCCTCGACCAGGGAATCCCCGACTGGGTGCCCGGGCATCGGTATGTGGGCGACTATTCCGCGGCTTTGCTGCAAACGTTCGCAAGTTACTGAGTTATCGGCTGTCGCTTCCGGGTCTTTGGTTCGATTCCCACACGGGACAAGTATGTGTGTAACCGATAGATTAGATAATTGTTCTCGATCTGTCTGCTTTCCCAAGGAGGCTGGAAGTCAGGCAGGTCGTGAAGAATACCAGCCAATAACGTTAACAACATAATTCACATATTGTGTTGGAGGAAAAAAAGAGATCACGCGTTGCTGCCTCACAAGTTGTTCAATAGGTTTCATGAATATTATGACATTTTTGACCGATGGAACACAAAAAACACTATGGTATAGTGTTTTTTTGTGACCAGAAAGTCCAGTAACTTCGTAAAACCTTTAGTGAGATAGGAAAAACTAGTAAGATTTAAACATAATTCTTCCTTCAGTGACCTAATCAGAGGAGTTCATTGGGGGTCATTTAGCCTGAGCTTTTAGAAAACCCAAGAACTACGGATATCGTTAATATTGTAACGAAATCCGTTTTATCACTAGCACAACCCGGCCACATTTATCAGACTTTTGTCCCGTTTCCGACGTTACTTCGGAATAAAAATTGTATAAAAACACTCCTGTTCAATCGCTATGTTGTGAACAAATATCAAGTCAATCCATCGGCTAGTTTTCGGAACGGAAACATACGGAAGCTTGATTGAAATTTTTATATATTACATTGTGGATTTACTGTTAATACAAACAAGCAAGACTTACTACAGTAGGCAGAATCAGTCTCAAGTTGTCTGCGGCAGCTACCGCCTTCTTGCGCGCGTCAACGCAATCTTTGTGGTTGAACAGCACTTGGCGCGTCGGGTTCGAATACGAAACGTTGCCGTTGTCCAACAAAGTTATATGACGGAAACCCCAGGCCTGAAGTTGTATATTATAAAAAAAATAAGCAGTCATAAGGGAGTAGCCATAAGTGAAAATTTAAAACCGGAATAAACCGAAATATATACAACTGACCACATTCATTTGGTACTGTATAATGAATTTGACTAACTTTAAATGCACTAACTTAATTGCACTAACAACGCCCTATATAATTTTATTAAGACTCTTACCAGGAGGCCACGAGCAACGTGACATCCAAGTGTACCGGCTCCCAGTAATAGACATTTGGTATTCCTCATCACGTCGATATCAATGTTCGGCACTAGACGCCATTTCATTAACTTTATATTGAGATCAGAAGATGCATCGGCTAGTCTGCAAAGTTAACTGTTATAGACATATGTTTTACTTCCCTATTGTTGATCTAATTATTATCTTTTAGTACTTAATTGGATCCATTGACGCAGACATGTTTGCAAGTTTGGGCCCAAAGTTACCCTTATCGTTCCTCTCCCAACCAACCCAACCGTAAGCATCTGTCTTTTGAACATTCTGAAAAAAAATGTTATTGAAATTTTGATATATTTTTTTTTATTCAAAATGTTACAATTGTATTCAAAGTATAGTATATCTGTCATAAGCAAGAACATAATACTGAAGTGACATCTAATAATGAAAACATACCAGGATGCAATGACATTTTAGACTGCAAATATCTATTGTGGTAACGCAACCTGGATTGAAGCCACGAAACGTCTCTATTTTTGTGGGCAAACAAAGAAAGAAGCAGCAGGTAAGTTTAATAAGGGACTAGAAAGACAGATGCACCGCGAGATTTGTTCACATTTATGCGAAAGTGACAAAAATTGCCTGTTTCTTTTTTGTATTGCTTTAATTCCGCAATTTTTTTCACACCATCCGAATGAGACGTGTGAGAGTGTTGTCACTCTATTTGGAAAGAAAACCGCTGGTTATGTATATCTACAGTATTAAAGTATAAAATATGGCCAGACATTGCCGATGAAAACTCTTAAATTTTGTATATAGAACTCTGGTAACCTAATGCTGATATAACATTCTTTTGTGAATTAGCCGTAATTCCAAAAATCTTGTTACACTTATACTACACACTTGTACACTTTACTACTACCTACCTACAACAAAACAAGTTTAACAAACAAAAAAAGTTTAACGCAAACTCCGGGCGCTTTACCAACATATCTGTAGTATAGTTATAGTATCATTGATTATTGTCTTAACAGTGAACTCACACACAATTCGCTATGAGTGACCGAGGTTTTAACTGTCCTGTCCAAGACTATAAGAATGGTGAAATGTTAATAACTTCTAATATATAAAATTCTCATGTCACTGTTTGAACTCCTCCGAAACGGCTCGACCGATTTTCGTGAAATTTTGTGTGCATATAGGCCAGGGTGGAGAATCAGACAACATCTATTAAGGGTGGTCCACCCCAAACATTTTTTTCTACCCTACAAATAATTTATATGGCAAAACAATGTTTGCTGGGACAGCTAGTTATATTATAAATGTTAATAACATTAGTCTTGTCTTTTCCATTAGCTTCAAAACTCCAAAACAAGTTATATTTTTGATCATAACAATTGATTTGATTTATCATAATGATTGATGAAAATTCGCCATACCTGTGGTATTTTGACATTGTAGACATAACTATTATTTATGCCACCGCCAACACTACACCTCAGTCCTATAACTGTGATAATCATATCACCCAAATCAGGACAGTGATCCAATAAAGCGGCAATCAACAACCTCAAAGGCCATCCAGCATTTGATCCATTGCTAGGATCAGCAAATGCAAAAAACCTCTTTGAAAATTCAATATCATTAGCACTCTGTTCACTTTTGTTTGAATCTAAAACTGTTGATAATGGACCAACTTCAATGCTGTCACCATTCTTTGTAATAACAAAGAAATATTTCTGTGCTGTGTCTAAACATTTGAAACCTTTGTCCAATTCCTCCAACTGTTTATTGTTAAAAATTGATGTGACAGGTTCACTTTTCTGTTTGAGATAAACAGTAGGCTGACTAGGACTGGGGAATGCAAACCAGTAAAAGTAATGGAATTTTTTGAGATCCTGCAAAAGAAATAAAGGTTTTGAGCTATACATTAGCATAAGTAAAGTAACGGCCTATATATGTTCGACTGCTATGTACCAGAGGGTATTAGGGCATAGTCCACCATGCAACCCCACTGAGGATTGGCGGTCTTCACATGTCTTTGAAATATTTTTTATCTTTATTAGAAAATATGCAGGTGTCCTCACATTATTTTCCTTCACTGCTGAGCATTTGGCAAGTTAAGACTTAAAATTAACTATATCATTGGTGCTGACACCAGAAATTGAACTCAGGTTGCTTGAGAATATTGAATTAAAAGTGAGAGTCCCAACAATGACAATCACATTAGCATTATAATTAGGAAATTTTTATTATTTGGAAAACCAGTAATTTTAACAAAAGTAAGTATTACCCAATATAAATAACCTATGAAACAAATATGCTTTAAGTATATTAATAAAAATGATGAAATATATTTTCAAAAAATGAGTTCCAGAGGAGTGTGTGTATTATTGGATACTTGATATTAATGTTTATGTTATTTTATTTCATTTTAATTTGATAAAATGGTTTAACCTAACATACTTACAGCAAAAGATAAAACAATAAAATTTAATAGGCATTTAGGATTTGGTATCCAAGTCTTTGCTTTAATTGTTGGCCATATAAGTTCTCCTATTCCATTGAGTAGGGCTGCTTTATCAATATTCTTAAAGTCTTCTATTGTGTTTTTGTTCATAACTGTTCCAGTGACATTGAGATAGAATTGTTCAGTATCAGGTACCCTTATAAAAATTTATACAAAAAAGTTAATAAATATTTCATTAGCTTTACTTATTTATAGCATGAGTTGACTTCTATAGAATGTAAATTGATTCTTTTTTTTGTACAAAAGTGGTTTTAGTGTGCTATGTTAATACCTCATTAGTTTATCTATTTATAATTATGTTAAAGTTTATAATTATGTTTTTGTCCATTTCATAAGTTAGCTTCCTCACCCACCTGTTAAAGGACGTACAATCAACTTCGAACACTGTGCCAACATCATCACGATAAGTGTAACGACCGGTAATTTGGTTATTGTTTTCGTTTAATTTATCTACGTTCAACTTTATATCTGTAAGGCTATGCCAAAATGAAGGATGCACAAAAGACATAAATGGCACATATTGTATCACTTGTGGGTCCATTTCAGTCGACATGTTTTTGTTATCGAATAAAATGGTAAGGTAGCTCAACAATATAATGTTTATTTGATAAAATGGATTTAAGTTTCCATTGTCCTTATTTCATTTTGAACATAGAACTATGGCATTGTATTGGACCAGATGACAAAGTGACAATGACATTACTTAAAAGTGTTACCAAATATTCGAATCAAAAATAATACTCCTAAAGCAATTCGAAAACCCACTAAAATTGACTAAATTCAAACAACACCTTCCTTAATTTTAAAATCACGATTATTTTTATATTATCAAGGTAAGAGAATTATCTGATAAAAAAAAAACTATTTCATTACAAATGGACAAGAATTATAATTTTTATATTATTTATAAAGGAATACGTTAACGATAATATCAATACAATTAAAAAAAAGTGTGTGCATACGTATGTACACGCGTTAGAAGTTATACTTCTTTGCCTTAACAAGATAAAAATCATTTCAAAAATTTTATCTTCCAAAGATAAAATTATTAATAAATATTCTACGTTTTTAGAAAAAACGACACTAACAATAGAAAAAAGGTATTTAATATATTGAAAGTTTTATAATAACATATTATCTAGTTAAATAAAGTTTCTTTAAATATGATCAAATAAATATCGTGAATACTGTTCTCAGTTCTCACGCAAACATACGTAGATGTCTAGCTAACTTCAGGGTGTCGCTTATTCGTGACGGTGTGCGCGCGCATCGTAAAACTTTACTCTCATAAGTTTTCCATAACGCGCCAAAATAAATGTAACTTAAAAAATAACATATTAATTGTAACATTGACAATAGTAATCTATTATACTTTCATATATTTATTTATTTTTATGTATGTTTATTATAGATTATTTTGTTATTATTAAGTAAGTTTATTAAGCACACCACCTCCCACTATTCATAAGTTTAATTTTCCTTGACCTAAGGTTGTCTGGAAGAGATCGCTCTTTAGCGATAAGACCGCCTTATTGTACCTCGCTTTTAAGATATATTTTATATCAACTGTATAAAACTTTTTGTGGTGTATAATAAAGTATATATAATAATAATAATTAATCGTAAGAATACCTTAAATAATAAGTTTAATTGTTAGCATATCCGACGACAATTTTTACAACCTTTGGCATTTTATTTTGCTCATCACACGCAATCATTAGTTAATATATTTTTATATTTTGAGTCAGACATAATACATTCAATATTATAGTTCAGGGCGGAAGAATGTAAAATATACATACAAGAGATAATAGGACTTGGCCTGACGTCCATTAAAGCAGCACAGCATTATTAAATTATAATTTTTGAATAAAATAAATACTTTTATTTAGTTTTTTTCAAAAAAATGCTAACTCCTAAAATTTTCCCAAAAAAATATTCCCAAAATATCACGACTTTTTTATATTATCAAGATAAGAGAATTATCTGATAAAAAAACTATTTCATTACAAATGGACAAGAATTATAATTTTTAAATTATTTATAAATGAATATGATTACTTGCTGATTGAATTTAATCAAACAGTCAACAACTTCCACGGAATCAGTGTTGATTAAAGCTTTAAAGAATTGCCGTATTCGATATATATGCCGATATTCTCAATTGCCATATTTCTAAATAAAAGTAATGAAATTGTATTGCCTAGTTTGATTAATTAAAAATTGAAAGTATGTAGTAACAAGAGGAGAAAAACAAAATAACCTACTCGTTAAGTGTGATGATTTAGCATAGAAATTTCTAATTGTCTCAATTTTTTCTCTGTCTTGTTAACTTTCGTGTCGAGATCATTTTTTTCTCTAGATATCTACTCTAGATACCTAGCCCAAAACGGCAATCCCGAGCTAGAACTTAAGAAGGAAGAAATCCCTGCTCAGGAAAAATCAAGACACAGGCCTTGCTCCAATAATTCCTGTCGAAGCAAAAAAAAACTCTGCCGTAGTTGATCATTACGAACTCAGAGGATGAAGTACCAATGCTACTTGCTGTCACAGACAACTGGAATTTTACTGACAGTGCTCATTCCACCTTTCTGACGCTGTTCGCTTTGAAATGGCAACCAGTGACATGAACAAGGGTCAGTTCATCACTGATATAATACTGGCCATTCGCCATAAATGTAAACATTGTTTTTAAAATTATTCTTTTGAATGTTCCTTATTACTGACACAATTGTTCTTACGTATGTATATATTTTCTGCTTAATAAAACCTAATTACTAGGTTTTGTATTATTTATCAATTTATTAAGCAGAAAGAATCAACAATTCAATAAAATAATTCTCAAGAAGTATGGAGAGATTTTTAAGACCAGAGAAATTTTGAAACCGATTCTTCATCTGCTACCGCGGCACAAGAATGGAGACATTGGTATATAACTTTTGAAATTTTTTTGGCTATAAATGATGTTAAAGATGAAAAAAGCAAGATTGCAACTTCTGATTAATCATCTATCATCAAAAGTTTATGAATATATATGTCATTGTGTTAGCTACAAAGATGCGATCAATAATTTAGAGCTTGCATTCGTCAAACCAGAAAATATAATTTTTGCAAGACACACGCTTATCACCTCAAAACAAGAAAACGGGGAAACGATTCAACAGTTTATACATAAATTAAAACTACAAAGTCTGGAATGTGAATTTACATCAGTGTCTGCTGAAAAATATAAAGAAGAGTATATAAGAGATGCCTTCATTTCTGGTATTTCATGTAATAATATCAGACAGAGATTATTAGAAAATTTATCACTTTCTTTAGATGAAGCATATAACAAAGCAGTATCATTGGAGCTAGCGAAGTCTACTGCTCAAGAATATCAGATCAATCCAATAAATGCTTCGCAATCACAAACTCATGTAAAAAATCATGAGTTTTCGTCGGCTTATCAGAAAACTTTATACAATCGAAAGAAATGTTTTTTTTGTGGCGGAAATATACACTTCAAATTGCCCTGCAAGGAATGCGATTTGTCAAATATGTGATAAAAAGGGACATTGGGGCAAAGCATGTCGTAACTCAAAAAAATCTGTAAATGCCGCAATGGAAATAGATGACATGGACGCTGTAGCTTCTGTCATAGCTGCATCACCTGCATGCCTCGGTAAAGCAATTGTAACTATAAAAATAAAGGGGGTAAATGCTCAGGCTTTAATCGATTCAGGAAGTTCTAGAAGCTACATTAATAGTTTATTTTTTGATCGCTGTTGTCTAATAAAAGAAGAATGTTCAGAGAAAGTGACAATGGCTACGACTAATTATACATCGAATGTAGAAGGCCTGTGTATTACGTCAATAAGCATAGGAAATCACATTTATAAAAATATAAAATTACTTATTGTAAAAAACATTTATGTGCGGATATTATTATTGGTCATGATGTATTAACTCAACATTGCAAAGTTCAATTAAATTTTGGTGGTCCAAGAGCAAAACTTGAAATTTGCGGAGTAACCGCAGCTATGATTCCTCCAGTATCAATTTTTCCTAACTTATCGTCGATCTGTAAACCTATAGTCACTAAATCTAGACGTTTTTCTAAAGATGATTTAAAATTCATTGCTAATGAAATTCAGGAATTATTATTAAATGGTATTATTGAAGAAAGCAGATCTCCATGGAGAGCTCAAGTTCTTGTAATAGAAAATGATAATCATAAAAAGCGTCTTTGCATTGATTATTCACAAACTATCAACAAATATACTTACTTAGACGCTTACCCATTGCCAAATATAGAGACAATTGTACAAGAAATTGCTAAGTACGAATTATTCTCAAAGATTGACTTAAAAAGCGCGTATCACCAAATTCCGATCCTTGATACGGAAAAACCATTAACTGCTTTTGAAGCAGTCGGAAATTTATATCAATTTTGTAGAATCCCATTTGGAGTGTAAGTAGCTTTCAGAGAACTATAGACTGGATAATACGAACGGAAAATCTACAATCTACGTTCGCCTATCTAGATGATGTTACCGTATGTGATAAGAATAAAGAAGACCATGACTATAATCTTGAGAAGTTTATGTCTGCTGTCAAAAAGTACAATCTTACTATAAATGAGAAAAAATTTACATTTTCAATTAAAAGTATTTCTATTCTTGGATATAACATTAATAATAAAATGATCACTCCAGATTTAGAAAGAATCAAACCTCTACAAAATTTGCCTATTCCAACGGATGCTGCTTCGTTAAGAAGGACAGTAGGAATGTTTTCACATTATTCTAAATGGATACCGAAATTTTCCGAAAAGATTCGAATTATTATTAATAACAATGATTTTCCATTGAACAATGATGCAGCAAACGCTTTCGAAAGTTTAAAACAAGAAATAATTAAGTCATCTGTTCATGCCATTGAGAGCAAAATCCCATTCACTGTCGAAACAGATGCATCAAATTTCGCAATCGGAGCGACACTTTCACAGGAAGGGAGACCTGTTGCTTTCTTTTCAAGATCACTCACGGAGTGTGAAAGAAAACACACTGCAATTGAAAAAGAAGCATATGCCATTGTAGAATCTGTCCGTAAGTGGAGGCATTTTCTAATAGGACGAGAATTTCGTTTAATAACTGATCAAAAAATCGCTATCATTCATGTTTAACACCAAGCATAATAGTAAAATTAAAAATGACAAGATTATGAGGTGACGCCTGGAGCTCTCTTGTTTTAAATATGACATTATATATCGACCTGGGAAAGAAAATGTTGCAGCGGATGCACTATCTCGAATGTGTGCATCTGTTCATACAGAACCTAAACTATTTTTTTACATGAATCGCTTTGTCATCCTGGAGTCACTCGAATGTTTCATTGGGTGTGATCTAAAAACTTACCATACAGCATTGATAATATACGACAAATGACACGTGGCTGTAAAATCTGTGCAGAAGTAACACCTAAATTTTGCAACAGCCGTGGAATATTAATAAAAGCTACAAGTGTATTTGAAAGATTAAACATAGATTTTAAAGGACCCCTACCCACAAATTCAAAAAATCTGTATCTACTCACTATTATAGACGAATATTCAAGATTTCCGTTCGCATACCCCTGTGAAGACACATCTACATCGAATATTATTAAATGTTTGACAAACTTATTTTCTATATTCGGCATACCCTCATACATACATTCTGATAGAGGATCATCATTTATGTCCCATGATTTAAAAATCTTTTTTACAAAGTAAAGGTATAGCTACAAGTCGAACAACATCGTATAACCCGCAAGGAAATGGGCAGGTGGAACGATTTAATGGCACGTTGTGGAAGACAATGCAATTGGCTTTAAAAACAAAAAAATATGATATAAGGCAATGGGAGAGGGTATTGGATCAGTCATTGCATTCGATTAGATCATTACTTTGTACAGCTACTAATGTAACACCTCATGAAAGAATGTTCAGGCATAATCGAGCTTCAAAATATTCACCTGTAGTTGAGGAGGTAGAGCTATTACAATCAAATCCTGACTTTTCATATGTCCGTTTACCTGATGGAAGGGAAGAGACGGTATCTAACAGACATCTAGCGCCTCTAGATTCGTCGGAGTTTATCGAAAATACTATGGAAATTGAACAAATAATAATCAAATAGATCTGCCAAGTGGAAATATACGAGAAGAAGATAATGAACAATGTAGAGAAGTAATGACAATGGAGCGACCGGTTAGAACTAAAAAGCGGCCAGAATATTTAAAAGTTTATGTTACTTAAGCGGCCAGAATATTTAAAAGATTGTTACTTTTACTCGATAGGGTAAATGATATAATACTGGCCATTCGCCATAAATGTAAACATTGTTTTTAAAATTATTCTTTTGGATGTTCCTTATTACTGACACAATTGTTCTTACGTATGTATATATTTTCTGCTTAATAAAACCTAATTACTAGGTTTTGTATTATTTATCAATCACGCACAAATGGTCACTGCGCAATAAGAACGGCAAGACATCGAACAAATCATTAACCTGCATTACAATACACCGGAGAAGAACCAGTACCAAGTCATCAAAGATCAATTAATTTCAACATACGAAGAGTCAAATAACTGCCAATTTTAATAATTACTTACGAAAATGGCTCGGTGCTACTAATGTTGACCACAGAAGCGATTTGCTTCATTTGACCTTTACACTGGCCTTGAATATACGTGCCAAGCCTAATATATCTGATCTGAGCATAAAATACGTATAACTATATTTTAACCTGTTTCTTATATAACCGCAGTATTCACTTAGTTAAGTAGTTAAGAAGTTTTGGTGTACAAATATTGCCCATGGTGAATAATATAATAAATGGCACAGACTCCAAAAATTGTTAAATTTTGTCAGAAGTTAGGTAGTTTAGGTTACATAGGTGAGAAATTTTGAATGATTTGATCATATTCGATTAAACATAATTTTTGGAGTTTTCTAAAGTTGCTTCTTTTTTAAAAAACTTAATTTTTTTTATTATTAGTGATTTAAAAATGGGTAGGTTATAAAATATGGCTTGACATAGTAAAGACGCTGCTCGTATGAGAAAACGGCGACAAACTGAAACCGGGAATGAAAAAGGAAAACGATTAAAAGCAAGGAAAGAAAATCTATTATTTCAAATGAGAGGCCTGACCAGCGCGAAAAGATTCTATATGTTACGTAGTTTAATACAATAATATTTAAAGAAAATTATAATAATGGTATAATAGTTTAATTCGCACTAGTTTGGCTATTGTTGTTTATGATTAATATAATATTTGGTTATGTTTATTTACAAAGTACCAAGCGTTGGTGTTTTGACAACGGCTCAACTTAAATTGCTTTGTGAATGTTAAGGAATACTGATGATTGTGTGATAGGAGATTTTGTCCATGAAATAACAGTTCGAATTTATCCCACTGTCAGACAAGTAGACGCTTACAATGCACACATGATAGCTGAGTACACGTATTAATTATGTAAATACGTTGTTTTAGCTATACTGAATACATCTGCTTAAACTTTTCGAGAGTACAGGCGTGATATCATGTTGTGTGATTGCGCAAAACAATGCATATTTATGCGATAGCAGTAATCGCGGTTGATTTGAAGACATTTATTGAAGTGTACCGTTTTCTATATCCGAAACTCAACATCAGATCTATATGAAATTTAAATAGGAACATTTCGGAATAAACCCATTTGAAAGAATTTTGCAAATATGACGGAGTTATGCACGAACATACAAAATAAAACATTTATTAGATTTTTCTTTACCGAATAAATTTTTTTACGTCGAAAAACACCCGGAAACTATAGGAAACTAATACCATAAAAAATAACACAAACATATTCGAAATAGTTTATTTTATAAAGTTCATCACTTACCTACCTATATCATTATAATTGGCACATAAACTATTTAAGTTAAAAGTCATTAAGATGTCTGTACAGTGACTTTTATCATTTTTATTGTCAATGGCGTAGAATTTTTACTTTCATATTTACTAATAAAACTATTTGTGGCAATCAGTTTTTAATTTATTGCCATTTCCATGTGATAAACTTTACAAACAATTTAGATTTTTTCTAAATTATCGTGACAAGTGAGTACGACATACGTTTAATAATTTTCGAATGTTGTCCTTAAAGCTATAAAAAATAAAATGTTTTCCTCTTTCAGATTGCTAGAACACTATAGATTTCGACGTCCTTAACATGGTAATTAAACCTGAGTATTTGTTCGAAAAATCATCAAACACAAACTATCTGCTAGATAACAACTGTTCTGTGAAACGTAATTTAGTCACGAACAACAGCTTCTCATCTTTAAATAAATTTAGAACGCCCAATAAAGCCATTGAAGAAATATCACCATACTTGAATGGCGCGAAACTCCAAATACTTTCACAAATGACAGAAAGAAAAGTTGTGCAAAAGAAGTCCAAGGAAGTAACTTCATCTTTCGCTCAAGCTTGTAAAATTTACAAAGCAAACTCTGATGAATTTAGATGCATTAAAGGGAAGTGTAAGAAAGATAAAATATCAGCTTTAAATAAACCCGTTGACCCTAACATTCCTCAAACTGTGAGTGACATGAATGATTCTGAATACCTCGTAAGAGTCGATAACAATCGCAGAACTAAACAGAAGAAACGTCGTGTTACGAAAAACTTATGCCGTCCTCATGAGAATAAAAAATATGAGTTTTATAACGGAGATCTTTTGCACTGCCCTGTAATGAAATCAAATTTAAACAGTTTACATGAAAACAAAGTGAATAATTGTAAATCATTAAAAATGAAAAAGAAAAGAAAAGGTAGAGATAATATTCAGTCGAGTGATGTGTGGGCAATGTTGAGGGAGATGAATAGGTTTCAATGCATATCTTCACCCCCTTTATCTGCTGATAGTGTTGAAACCATTAAGACAAAAGGAAAATTTCATAAAAATGACAAAGGGTCGGAGTAAGTCAATATGATTTTTCTAAAAGAGCACGTTAATTATAGTCATATAGTAGTTATAAAAAATGAGTTTAATTTCGAAAATAAACTGTCGAGAAAATTTTTCCGCGTTGCCAGGATTCAAATTTGCGCCTTCCGGGTTACGGACCCACACGTTAACCAGTGAGCGGTCGACATCGTCGCTTGAAAACGTCGACGTCTTATCTGTTTTGTTTTATAGCATTTATAGCAATCATGACTGCCATCCATTAAAAGTGTTGCTTGCTATAGAGGCACCTTCCTTAGACAAGTTCGAATCCCGACAGCGGCGAAACATTATATTTCTTCTCATTATATGTCCTATCTACACATTTTAAATTTCTTCTAAAAGCCGAGACGCACTAAAATTAAAAATACCATGTTAGAGAAATAGTTCACAAGCAGGTATAATGATGTTTTCCTGGTCATTATTAGTTTATTATTTTATTTTATTATTATTTATTATCATCATTATTATTATCACTTATTTCTAGATTTATTGAAACATGCACAACAGAAGAATTTTCATATATATCTAGTTACGACGTTAAAAGTAAATCGCGAAGTATCCTTTCACAACCATCAAGCTTTGATCGTATTACAATAATTGATAAGACAGACGATTTACAAATAAAGAAGGCTGTCAAGGACTCTACGGCCAATGTGTCGTATCCAAAAAATTCACTAAAGTGTGTAAGTAAAAAAAAAGATCACTTAAAAAATACGGTAAGAGAGCGTCGCAATGTGAATAATCTTTCAAAACACTTTGAAAGCTGTAACATAAATAATGCAATCTCTGATATCCAAGACGACAATAAAAGTACAGTTTTCAAAACGTGTTTAGCGAAAACTTCGCATGGAAGCCCCAAGAACTATGAAAGTGAAGCCACTGTTTTAAATGACTATGATATAGCGACAAAAGATTTCTGTTCCAAAGACAAATGCAAAAAAAATGTATCCACAAAACATTCTACGTTTGATCAATGTGGTGATATCTTGGAACCAATTAATTACTGCAAGCCAAATGATCAGTTATCAGAAACTTCTGAGAAATCTAGTAAAGCCGGATTAAAACGTTTATGTAAAACTACATATTCTGAGAAATACAAAGGTGAGGGATCAAAAATATCTAAGGCATATACAAATAATGGGAATGAACCTATTTGGAATTTTCAAGAACCCCAAGTCCAGAAAAACCCACGGATTCCCATACTTATTCCTAAATTAACTCAAACAGAAATAAGAAGACGACTGGCAAGCTTAAAATATCCAATTGTCATATTAGGAAAAGATGAAATAAGTTCCACTTTTCCTATTGTTCATTATGAATTCACACAGTTTAATGGTTTGGGCCATCAGATTTGGCCATACATGAAAGAATGGTCGGAGGAAATGACCTGTATGAACCGCATGGAAAATTCCACATTCACAAAATGCAAAAATAAAACATGTAAAAAGCTAACATATAATGAAAATGTATCTAATGTTTTTAAAGATTTAAAGTTAAGGAATCAAACAAAGGTAGATTTTAATACAAATTCAATAAAATCACAAAAATCAAAAGTTTTAGACCAATTCAAAAAAAAAATGTTGGGTTTAATTTCTCACAAAAATCCAAAGACTAATGCAGAAAGAAATAATAATAGCCAATTCAATCGAAATCCGGTTCTGGTTAATCGTAAGTATGTTTCTAAAGAAGTGAAAGCAGATGAAACAGACGGTAACAAAAAATTAGAGTCATACAAATTTATGGAAAAACCAAATTTAGAAAATTCGATTGTAATAAAACAAAGTCAACCTGCAATTAAATATCCATGGTCTAAAGCTAAATGGGCTAGTGATTTCATTGACAATATTATAAAGAAAATGAAAAAAGGGTTTTACTATACAAATAATTTCGACGAAGTTGAACCAAACGTAAATGACGGTAATTTGTTTTAAAATTTTTTGAATTTATTTCATATGTCGCATTATTATTGTTGTTTGATCATATTTCTATGCGAAATTTTAGAGATCGAAAGTGCAATTGATACAACTCCTGAGCAAGGATATATTAAAGAAGAAGCAATCGAAAAGGATACAGATGTGGCCAGGATACCTGGTTTTGAGGATACGCAGAACACGAGACCATTTATCATAGAGGTCAAAATGTTGACGCGCACACGAATTTCTATCCATCATTGTTTGACAAATGTGATTTTGCAATTTGACATTACTATTCCTTCCGGGTTAGAAACAATACCATCTTTGTCATTATCATCGTTTGCCTCAGAAATGGCTCCCGAGGATAAGACTATGCTCTATAAATGCAAAAATCGCATCCCGAATGCGATTTTACCAGCCCAGTTATGTAGTATTTTACCAAAATTAATAGGACAGATTAGCGAAGAGTACAAAATTTTGCCTAAAATCGAACAAGAAAAAAACAATGTGCCTGCGATTTACAGCTGTGAAAAAAGATTGAAGTTGCCTAACGCAGTGGAAAGATTGATAGAAGGGGTGTTTACGACAAGTACACCTATGGAAGAAACATTAAATAATTATAAAAGAAATTATTTGAGACGGGGTTCGTGCTGCTACCAAAAGGATATAGAACTTTTACCTGCAATTGAAATAAACTATTGGTTTGTTTCATTGTACAAACGTATAAATCTCGAAAAACCTACATCTCATATATCTGCTATTACTGATATAATTATTACGAAAAATTCTTCAGTTAACAGTTGCAGAGAATTAGTGCCGTATATTTCACCCGTGGCGAAGATAAATTCAACATTTTCAAGTTTTAATATTGCGTTACATAATACCGATTGGCAAAAATATATTTTAGGGTTAACCAATTTCATAGTCGGTATAAATTTCGGAGTGGAAACATCAAATTGTTTAAATTTTTATAACAATAATTCATTGGACGGTTTAAGACGAACGTTCAATGCACTACCTAGCTTTACAATTACCTCAGTGAACTTACCTTTGAAACCGATTTCATACATTAAACAAACCAATAAAATAGAGAGAATTAAACCAATAAAGATGAGAAGCGGTCACCAAATCGCGAGAAAAACTTCAAAGCGAACCTTTCACAAGTCACAGAAAAAGTGTAAATCCATGAGCAACATGGCCAGGGAAAGTTTTTGTACTCCATTAAATAAAATTATTAATTTAGACGATTTCCTCCAAGCTCTTGGATGCTGTAAGCAATTGTCTACTGTGTTGCGGGGATATTCAGAAAAAAAAATTTTCTCGTCTATTTTAGAGGTATTGTACTTTGACGAAATCCATCGTAACAACTTTTGATGTAGCGACATTGCGATATTAAAAATATGGGTAACATTTCAGATGAAACGTTGGATTAAAGACATCACTCAAGGGCAAGCTCTCCTTGTGCTCTTATTGGCTAGCAAAAAGGATACCAATAATTTGAGACGTTTCCGGCCAATGTTACTGCAGGGGATTGCCGTAAACAGAATAACTACCTCTACTGAGCTTGACATGGAAATTGAGGTTATTGAAAAGGAAAACATATGTGTATCACAGGTAAAAAATTTCATTTACTCTCGCATATACCACAGGGACTGTTCTGAGAAATTTCTCAGAACAATTGTTCGGGTTGATACCTGTTGCTGAATTTCACCCTACAACTGGTTAAACCGCCAATTACCAAGGATACCTTGATGGTTTGCGCACAGCCAAATACAAATACCTTTATTCATTTATTTTCCATTATTTGACAAAAAAACATTACTACATATTAAAGTCACTTGGTGAAACCTGTTGCCTCCAGCGGTATTTCCGCACCGACGAGAGTTAGGTATCTTCAAGGAGAGAGTTAACACTTACCTTACAATGCAAATGTGCCTTCTCCAATCTTGCATGTGTTCATGGGCGGCGGTCGTCACTTACCCCTTACCGCTTGCGTCGTTTTTCATAAAAAAAAGCAATCCATGTAACATTCAAATGTCAAAATATTACAAAATGTTACCATCATCATCATAAACCACTGTTAACATAGGCCTTTGCAAGTTGAAGGCAGTGGACAGGCCACATCGTTCGAAGAACTGATGACCGATGCTGAGTAAATATTCTCGAGTGGTGACCACGAACCAGAAGACGTAGCGTTGAATGGCTTCGCTCTAGTTACTCGTAGACAGAAGACATCGTAAGAATCGCGGGCAACCGATGGAATATTAATCAATAACAACACTGCTTTTAATTTTGAACATTATTGAAGTGAAACTTTTAATGCGACTTCCAACAAGGTTGCGTTAAACGTTTAACGCTGCCGTGGAGGGGTATGAAATTACTGTTGCGTAAAACGTGCAACACTCCTGGGGAGGGGGAATAGAAAGAGACAGAGCGAGAGTGAATGCGTAGCACTCGAAGTTTCACTTCTTCCCCACGGAGGGACTCCACGTAATCTGTTCTTAATTTTTACCTTTAATTTTCAAATTAACAAAAGAGCAAGTTGGTACGTTTTTAAAAAAAAAATAACGGCATTTTTTTTCTTTATTTTTTCTCGCAGAACGAAGGAATATCCTTTTTTTCAACATCAAACGGCAATCTTTGGGACGAATTGTATTGGATTGCAAAGACGACAGTAAGGGTTTCTTATAATATGTAACTATATAGTGTGTGGTAGGGCTGAAGAACCTGTTTGAGGTGCCTTTAAATATTTAAGTAACGTTTCAGTATTCGGCCCAGAGTGATTCAAGAGGAAGGTTTATATGTATCATACATTGCACCCGTGCGAAGCCGCGGCGGGTCGCTAGTTTTGAATATTGTTATGAGCTCTCTTGGCGCGACGGTCCTCTCGTTGTCGCACTAGTCCACTTTGAACTCAAGTACTGAACTGCTGTCTACCGCGCTCCGGACCCCTTTATTGGGCCGAATTTCAATTGTCTTTTTGTATGTAATGTTCTGGAATAAGGGCCCGCATTTCGATCCTCTCTTTAAATAGAACGTTCCAAAACAAGAACATTTTATTTTAGATTAATCACGAAATGGTTATCCAAATACTGCCAATTATAATTGATCTCTTATAATCGTTTCGTTAGCAAATCAATACGTATGTGATTTTATTTAAGATAAATAATAAAATTATCTATTATTATTTATTTTATATAAAATAATTTAAATTAAAACAATCTTGAATAATCGAATTCAAACATTTCCTTCTTTAACAGGCCTCAGATTATCAAAAACCATTTGATGACTCTTCAAAGAAATTGCTAAAATCACTACTTGAGAAGCGGAAAAAATTAAATCCATCTTACCTTCGAGTTATGGCGCGATACGTGGGATTAGGTTTGTTGAAGCCAAGAAGATATTAGATTTACAAATTGTAATTTTATCGTGGGATATTTAAATTTAATGATGAACGTTAATTTTGATATCTGTTTATATAAATATATTTATGTAGTTTTTTATATTTAAACGGTATTAAACAAACAACAATGATGTTCTTTTCCATAAACACCCCAGTTACATGAATACTACAACTCTGGCTGGTTAAAAGGTAAATATTTAAAAAAAAATGACGCTTATTGGGATTTGAAATATAATAATAACCCCCCCCCCCCCCCCCCCCCCCGAGTGGGGTTGCACATATATAATATAATGAAGTGTACTGTAAATACAGATCTAAACCTGTATTATCAAAACACCACATTGAAAAGCAGAACTGAGCGTTTGTTTGTCTAATTCATTGGAACGCTCTACACCTACAGGCTAAACCTAGTAGGTATAACTTAACGGATTTCAACATATGACGTGTTATTATTTACTGTTTGTGGAAGCTCGGTCCCCGAAATTGTTGATGAGTGTGGCTATTTAGGACAAGTAATCCAGCTCCAAGCAGGTCCAATTTCAAGAAAGTGATCTCGACGGATCCAACTCGGTTGGACAGCGTTCGCCAAGCTATGCGGTTTCTTTGCTTTGTTGGACAAGACTACTTAAAGATTTAACTTTGGTAGGGCCACGCAACAGTCTCCTCTGTTACACGAATGGGTAGGTCCATATGGGTCTCCTAGAAATACTCAGCGTGGTTCAGCGGACAATACAGAAGGCTATGCTAGGGGTTTCTCTGCGAAATCGAATCGACGAATGAAAGTAACCCACATAGTCAAGCGGGTCTGCAAGCTGACAGGCTGGAATGATGATGATGAAGAGGACTCAGTTGACGAAACTACATTTTTAAGACAAGGCTATCTCGTCATTTTCCTATCTGTCAAAATTTGGCTTTTTAGAAATAAAATCGCGTTATTTCTGTTAATTATGGAATACTAGCTGTCCCCGCCGGCTTCGCTGGGTCATAACATCTTAAGTAAAAAAAATATATAGGTTCCGGATAAGTAGGACACAGATGATATGATAGAACGTATGGTATGAAAAGAGACAGCAATCTTTAGAATTTCACTAATTGGTGTAATTTGAGTGCCTCAATTTCGGCCTATAAGTATTATTCCGATCGGTTCAGTAGTTTTCGCAGTATAACCGAACAAAAAAACCGTTTGTCTGTTTATTAGTATAGATGGAAGCAGTGATGAAAGTAATACGGAATTATTCCAACCAAATGATTGATTATGTTGCAGATGCAGATACATTTCGGGAGGGAATCGGTGTCTAAGATCTTACTAACGAACGGTCGTTATTATTAAACGACGTAAAAAAGTCGTGGAACGCTAGTTAACCCCAGGCGTTAACTAGCGTTCCACGACTTTTTTCTTTCGTAATTAAGAAACGGATGGTAGCTGTTACTAACGGCCGTTCATTGAATATAGGAACCTATAGTGTAGTTTATCGGTCTATAATGATGTTTAATAATATAGTATCAAAGTTTACTATTAGTTATGCTGTAACAAGTGTAAAATTAAATTATTGTAGTTAGTGCAATCAGTGTAGTTATTTATTAGGTAAACACCGATCATCGTAGATGTCAACTAATCAGCTGTCAAATGCTGCTACTGCTATGCTTCACAATATTGTCAGGAGAACGAATTTGGAAGAAATAGAGCCAGAAATATCAATTACAGATATACCCCAGGAAAATAATTGAATTACCTAATTGTTAATAACTTATATTTTACTCCAGAACATCCATCAGAATAACAATTACTCATAAATATTTTAATTCATAATTTAAAAAAATAAAAAAGATATAATAATTTGAGAACATTTTACTTTTGAAAATAAAAAATGGTATTTTATATTTGTATAGGAATGAATATTGATATTCATTGTTTTCTTATTACATTATTCTTTTACTGCACTGTTTACACAAAGCTGCTTTTAATTTTAAATTTTCTAATTTGGCGTTTTCTAATTCTATCTTCAATTTGGCAATTATTGTCTCCTTTTCCTCATTTTCTAATTCGATTTTTTTCTTTTTTGTTGTGAGGTACTCGGCTAGAGCATTGTCCCTTAATATACGAGCCTTAAAACTATCTTCTTCTAATTTGCGTTTTCGCTTTGCTGTAAAATATAAAACATATTAATGATTTCAAATCTGGCTGACCCCACTGAAGGGTTCTTTTTATTAAATCTAGTGCCAACTCCGGAGCATACTTCCTCAGCACAATAGGGAGCATGGCGTCAGGCCAAATCGACTTGTTGATGTAAAGGGAGAAAGTGCTTTACACAACAAACTCAGAAGAAACCTCATGTCTCGCATGCATATGGGATGCATTGTGGTGCAATTCCCCTTATCATCCAAAGAATTTTTTGTTAGATGCAAAAAAACACCCAAAAGAAAGGCTTTCTATTTGTAGCGTGGACCAACAATGACCTATGGTTAGAATGAATTGTGAGACTCCCAAGGCAACTATCCTATATAAGTGTCATCCACATTTACAACATAAACGATAAATTTAAGATGTTAAATTCATTGGAATAAAAAAACAGTTTCAACTAAATACTAATAATTGTAAAATAACTGTTCGATAAGGAAACAAAATTATAACATAGTTTCAATGTTTTTGTAGAAATTATAATAATTTTAGGTTTTGACAATATAGGTAAAAATGGACGATTCAAAGATGAATAAATAATTTTTTAAAAAGTTTATGTCCTAGGCTTAACGCCACGGCTGGTGACAAGAGAGCTGGTTCTTTTCTCGCTCAAAGGTTAAGCATAACTATTCAGCGAGGAAATGCAGCTAGCGTTCTTGGCACCATGCTGCGTGGATTAGGTTTATTACATAATATGTAATTTTAGATATATTTAATCTTGTAAATATTAGATCTATTATCTGGATAATGCATTTACATATTATAACAGGTTATATTTAAAAAAAAATGAATAATAAATGACAAGAGAAAGTCTATGGAAAAAGGAAGAAATAAATGATTGATGAAGGTTTGAATTATAAATTTTAGGCAACATATTATATTAGGATGTGAAGACATAAATGGCTTGAACAATAACGTTCACCTACCTAAAGTACCACTTCCGCTAGCCCTATTTAAAAAAAGAAATTTAGGTTTTGGTGAATGGGTCTCAACACTTTGTTGTTCATTTAACACCTCCTCCTGTGTTACATCACCACCACAAACACCACCATCACTATCCTCATATCCATCCTCATTTTCAGTTACAAGTTTTTCAATATCGACATCCACTACTATGTCATTGATGGCATCTCCACCAAACTCAACAGAGAAACCTTGGCAAGTATTGGCCAAAATTGAAGTAACTTTGTCCAATACTTCATCTGGCGGAAAATAGTCCTTACCACCTCCAGTCTGCAACAAAGAGCTGTCTTACTACAAACAAGGAAAATGAAAAATAAAGTTCAATTTGATATTAAGTAATAACAATGAACATCTATCATGTACGAATCGGTATAGTTGTGAATTAAAAAATTAAAGGTAACTCATATATATATTTAATATTATCAATAACGCCACTAACCTTATTATGGTTACTTTTTATGTTTGCGCAACGTTTGCGAGCTGCTTTTTTCAAGTTATCCCATTTAAACCGAAGCTGCGAAGAAGTTCGCGGGAAACTACTGATTGAGGAATTAAATTCATTTGTCAAGGTTTGCCAAGCCTGTTCCTTCAATTTATTGTTTGTGGCATTCGTTGTCTTATTATTAATGATTTTATTTGCAGCCACAAGCTCTACTAAAAGAATTGTTTCATCCTTCGTCATGGGTGCTGCTTTTGTTGACTGAAAAAATAAGTTTATCAAAACTTAAACGCAATGTTAAATACATTATCAACAACTTCATAAATACTTACAGAGTTCATGTTTGATCATTCATAAAAAGGGAACTTGAACACAAAATTAAAGGTAAGTCGATAGGTTTAGGCGTTCATAAGATACACACATCAAGTTTCAACAGTCAAAAATTCTTTTGTTTTGACTACACCTATATATCTTAATACATATTTGAGATTGCACATTTTTTAAGTTTCTATGGTATATATTTACGCCCAGTTCCATATTCAACGAACGGCCACTAGTAACAGCTACTATCCGTTTCTTAGTTGCTAGTACCGAGGCGTTGACGTTAACTAGCGTTCCACAACTTTTTTACGTCGGTTACTTCAAAACGTAGTGGTTTTATTCTCTTTGATATCGTAGGGATGCCGAAAAAAATATCGATGCGATAAATTTTAGCCCATATATTTTGATCCGATATATCGATATAAAAATTCAATAATATGGAAATCGTATGAAAAACGACATTTTATTCAATAAATTTGTATAAAAATGTCGATTCAGCTGAATATTAGCAGATTAAAACCCGTTAAAGATAAAAATGAACTGAAAAAGCTGTTGTCTATGACTAGTGTTGTTGCGGATGTAGTGTTGGATTTAGTACTATAATTATGGTATTTATACTACAATTCATGTCTCGTACTTTATACTATCCATATCTAAGGTACAACATGTTATAGAGGTGTTAAAAGTCATTAATATTGAATTACATGTTATGCTAATTTATAAATGGCTTGCAAAATATTAATGGTATCAAAAAATCTTTCAGGTCATAAAAATTATTCTCAATTAAATTTTTTAAATTGTCATTTAGCCTTTTCATGTCAATCAAACAACTGTTACTAAATTCTGCTGAACTACAGTCTGTTAAATACAGGTTGATACGCGGGAAAGTGATATTGACATATGTAAGCTATACTTTGTTTTATCGAGCTAAAAAGGTAGTTATAAATTTTTTAATGTGAAAGTTCCCAATCGAGCAGGCGGTTCATCTGATGTTAAGTTAATACCGCCGCCCATGGACATCTGCTATACCCGACGGTTCCAGATGTGTTGACAACCTTTTGGAAATTGGGCTCCGGCCACCTCACTCCCCAGTCGAAACGCCAAGGTCGTGGTACTTACCCGGACGAGCCTGCCCATTCGTGCAACAGCCGAGGCTGCTGCGTGGCTCTACCACCTTAGTGGAGGGCCACGCAGCATTGACAATACAGTGACTTGAACTTATTCCTACAAGAATAAGTTTATGCGTCGTCTTTACAACGGGTAGAATCCCTGTTTATTGAAGGAAAATGAGAATAAATAAACAAAGACGTAAATGACCATATGAAAGGTTTTATCATTTAATTAGTACTCTAGCAAGTTCATTCAATTCCAAGTTTGATGCCGCCTTGTTTTCTATTGCAATTAATATATAAGGTTGTCTCTCAAAGCTAAATAGCTCTTTGCAAGAGAAATAATTCTTCTTCTATCCTTCACTAGGTGGGGCACAACATGCCCTTTCCTCTATCAGCTCAATACTTTCACAGATGTCACTCATAACACAATCCATCCAGATTATCCTTGGTGATGATGATGAATGCGGTTGGAGAGTGTAAAGCTAGGGGAAAGCTTTACACTCTCCAACCGCATTCATACCTTCTCATGGATTGGCCGTATAATTTAACGGGAGTGAGGTTTTTGCCTGTTGGCAAATAAACATGACCGCTTTTCTCCGGGTTTACCACGATCCGCCACATACTAAACCATTCGCCGATGGCGTTCAGTGCAGATTGCAAGCGGATATTGACCCGGTTTTTGTTGGCGTCAGATGCGAATAATACGGTGTCGTCGGCGCATAAAGCCAACTCGACCTTATGGGTTCAGTATATTATGCATCATCTTTGGTCTCGAGGATGTCGCTTGTATATGGCGAGTATACGGTTAGGCTATTGAGCCTAACTGTATACCCACAGGGATCAGTATTGACTGATCCCTGTGAGGTGCCCGCTCTGACGGCGGCGGGGGCGGGTGAGTTCCATCCACTCTATCATGTCAATCTGGCATGCCTAAAGAATACAACTTAAAAAATAAGCAGTTATGCCAGACTATCGAAAGCCTTTGTGACGTCAAATAAGAGAATTCTTACACTACCAGTGAGGCGGTGCACATGTAGAATGCATGAATTTCCGGCTCTTAAACTAAACAGTTCGTCGGGTACAATGGATAGTGCATGAACGCATTTTTTAATCCTTGCTAGGATAATGCACGCGCTTTTTAACAACGGAAATTAAAAATAAAGACAGTTTTACATTTTTTATATTTTTAAAGTTTTCACTTCTGAGGGGCGCTATGGCTGGAGCTCTTGGAATCGCGCATCGATGCGGACCTCCTGCGTTTGATTTCTTCCTGGCGGCGGACCTACAACAAAACACAAATGTCAATATGAATAAAACTTGAAATTGTTTTAAACATACTTAGTTGTATAAGTAAATAAACAAATGTAACACATTTAGCATAAACTAATAAGCATTTAGTTAAGTTACAAATTAAAAAGTATTTTGTAACTTAACTAAAAAAAGTATTAATTACTTTTATTTTGCATGTTTCCAATGTAATCATGGACATCTTTGCCCTTTTGAAACTTTGTTGCTGATTTAATACCTTCACATATATTAATAACATGCCAAGGGGTAAGACACAGCCTTTCATCTTACAGCTAGTATGATTAACCTTCATATTGATAGGATCATATGATACTAACTGTACTCAAAAGATTTGACTGTAAAATTTAGTTATAATAAAGTGATTTCATTTACCATCTTAGTTCAGTTCAATTATATATATTTAATATCTTTAGCACTATTTTGACTCTAGACTCCAGCTCTAGTAACCAAGACAAATGAAAAAAGAAAACAAGTCCAAGTATAAAGTAGTAAAAAATTAATTTTTAAATAATTAAATTCGGAAATTTTACCTTAGATTCCTTCTTTCTTTGAGCAAGCAATTTAGCATATTCAGCCTCAGAAGCCTTGCGCTTTGCCAAACGTTTCTTCTTCAGAGCCAAACGGTGGCGTCTACGCTGCAGTACTACAGGGGTCACCAACCTTTGGATCTTGGGTGCCTTTACAAAAATATTAAGATTGAATAAAACATTCTAAACTGAATTAAAAATGATTGTCTCGGTTTTTTCACATAATCATTAAGTTTTTATAGCAATCACCACTAGTATGCCACTTTCTGGTGATGATGATCTACAATAATTATTCATATAATACATTCATAACAAAATTTTGTCAAATTTAACTTTAAACTAAATTAAGCTTTGAGAAACATTTGTACAGCACACTGTAAAAGAGGCAGACAGCAATCTGAATCTTCTGCTCGGTGCTGACATTCTTTACCCTGATGCTGCTGCTAATTAGACTTTGATGACTAACAAACAATATGAATATCAGGGAAACATTAACTGACTTTATATTTGGCTGGTTTCAATATTCAATCTACAGGTCGGATATTGATTACTGGAGATAGAATTTTGACATAAGTATTATGGAGCACAAGTCAGATACCTATTGGTAGTAACCAAATCTATCTGTGGATAGAATATTGAAACCGGCCGATAGATGATCAATCTGAACCTTTCTTATTAATCTAACCTGCTTAAGGTCTAATAGCACTAAAAGGTTACATTTACTTTTGCCTCAATTAAAACACGTAGAAAATGTTTTCTACATGTTTTAATGCTTAATCTTAAGTGCAGAGATTAGCACTATAAAAACTTTAAAATTTGCCTCAATTATTAATACTAACATACATAACAACTATAAAACTTTACATAAACTCAAATAAATTACCTTATATCTGGGCTTGGCATTTTCCTTGCCTTCCTTTGCAGGTAACAGACGTTTCACAACATAACGGCGGACATCATCTTGTTTAGTCAAGTTAAACAGTTTGCGGATTTTCGATGCACGCTTGGGACCAAGACGGCGTGGTACTTCACCATCGGTCAAGCCAGGGATTTCCTTAACAATTTATAACACATAGTATTTGATATTGTTTTGCTTGTGTCAACACTAATTATATCTTATGGTAAACTGCAATGTCTCATGTTAAAAATGCTTATGCTCAATAGAGAAAGCATAAAGTTTTATTTAACATTATTTTTCTTAATATACCCTGCCGCATATAATTACTCAGATTTGAGGATCTGAGAAACAGTAAGAACAGGGATAAGTACAATACAATAAAGTTATATATAAAATATTTATGGTAATTATAAATAGTTACCTGAGCACCCTTGCGGACAATAACAAGGGCTAACACAGACAAGTTAGCGTCAACAATGCAACCACGAACTGACTTGCGCTTTCTCTCACCGTCACGGCGGGGTCTGTAGCAAGAGTGACCCTTAGACATAAGCAAACGTACACGACCTGAAACCAAGTTAGTTTGCATAAATATATAAACAATATTAAAATCGTAAACATTATTTTTTTAACTTACGTGATGTATTATTGACGGAAAAAGTAGATAAATCATTATATATAGTAAAAAGAAATGTTAGTTAAACATGATGGGGAAACTAAGTAGGTAGTTTTCCGCTGATATAAATAATTTCCTAAATAATAATATGTTAGTGGAACTTACTGTTGGTCAGCACTCCCTGCTTCATCGGAAATCCCTGCTTGTCGTTGCCACCGGCAACACGTAAGATATAACCCTTCCATTCATCTCCAAGTTGATCTGCCTCCACTTCAGCGCCCATGCGCTTCTCGTAAAAGATACGGAGCTTGTGCTCGTCCACCACCTCGAATAACTTCTGACATCCCGTTACCGGGTAGGAGACGTTCAGCTACAATAACAATATTAGGTTATAAACATACTGGAAGTAAATAGTTATAAAGCACTACAACATAATGAGTCATAGAGAAATTCATAGGAATACGAAATAATTTCACTCTTAAAAACACGAAACCGCACAAAATGAACATGAGTGTTTCAACATAGCGGTCATGTCATAAGTTATCCATATTTTTCAGGAGAATCACAAAACTGAATGAACTTAGTGCATAGGATTTAAATAATCGATCGATTCAGTAATAAAATAACAACGCTATTTTAACTAATTTTCTTAAACTGAATAAATAATAAACACTTCATATAGACCTTCATGACTGCAGTTAGCTCTTCAGAACGTCAGCCATGAAAAAGAACCATAAACTTGCTAGAAGGAGAGCTGTAAACTATAGAATTTAGTGACATAAACAAATGTCAAAAATTGTTGCTAGGCTAGATTTTTATGACAAAAATGATAATACGATTTATAATGATTTTAATTTCCCTTATTATTGTATATTCCCCCTCTTTTTCGATTTTGTAGAGGCAAATGATAAAGTACACAAAAACGGTATCAAAATTAACAGACACGCTCTTTCACATCATGGAAATGACTTTTGTTCAGCACTTGCAAGTCCTCTGGCTGCTATTAATTTTATACTTACTTTTGTCTAGTTATCTATTTAAAAAAAAAAAGATAAGACCGCAGAGTTTCTTGCCGGTTCTTTAATGGACAGGTCTAGTTAAGTGAACCCGTGGTAGTTTTTTGACGTTTAATAAGAGCTTAAAATAAGTTGGATAAATAAATTTTGACATTGATGTCACTCGAGCCCTTCTATTCAAGCCACCCACTCAGAGTGTGTGCTTCTCAAGGTTCATGTCTCTCGTTTCTGCTTTTGTCATTTTACATGAGCAACGGAGATTCAGACAGACTTATGCGACATCTCGAATTTTATGTTCCAACCTCTTTTTTTCGCCCCAACCTCTTCACACCAGGCAAACCGTATGGATCAAATATGATGTATATGAGAGTTAAATACATCAACATATAACCGACCAACACTGCGGACAAACAACATGAAAGTATACCACCCAGTGGCGGATTTACTAGCAAGTTATACTTAGCTATAGCCTACTGGCTAGAGCCTAGGGCGGCAGATTTTAGGGGGCGGCAAATTTTGCCCAAAGTTTTTTGTCTTAAAGGCAAAAATTTTAATCCTAGCACCGCCACATTGAATTTAGTGGCAACTGCCGTTGCTTAATTGTGTATAGAAGCTTATGGATTTTTCATGATGCTACAGGAAATTCAATTTTTTTGTAAGCTCGACAAAATGCTGGAAAAAATTAATTAGTGAAATCGGGAAAGAAAAAAACCCTGAAGAGAGAAAATTTCACACATTGGTTAGCTTGAGCGGATGCATGTAAAAGTTTGAGAGATTCTTGGCATGAAGTTTTTAGAACTTTGGAATCAATCAAGGGAGATTGTACCGAAAAGCGCGACAAGAAGCGGCGATATTTTTTAATTTGGAAAAACTGCAAACGGTATTAATGGTTGTTGTGTGGAATGTTTTTTTGGAGAGATTAAACAAAGTGAACGTTAAAAGTCAGGTTTCCACTGTTCATGTGCAATCTTTACGAATCGTTCCGTAAGTTTTTCATGGCTGAACGCGAAATTAAGTGTAACGAAATAATGTAAGTCAGAGATCGAAAAAAGACAACCGAAAAGAAAAAAAGGTTGAAACATCCGAATAAGCTATTAGAATGATGAAGAGGCTCACAAAGAATATATCGAGAAGTTTTCATTTCTAACAAAAATGAGTGAGCTGTTACCGTCGTCCCTGACGGGTAAAGCCATTTCCTTGGAATAAATTTATCCAGATGACTTAGAAACTGACTTAGTTCAGGAATGCATACACTTTCAATGTCTCCATTCTTCGGAAAAATAATCGATAAAACCAGATTCCGGATCATTAACAGAAAACAAAATTTGGGCCCTCTCTTCCTAATTTCTATTAATGATATCTGTAGTGTGAAAGTTGATAATGACATTTTCTTTCCCCTACGCTGACGACACAGCTATTCTTTTAGCTGGAAAAAATGCTCATCAGTAGTTAAAATAATGCAGAAGCCCTCTTCTGCATTAATTTAATACTGTACATTTGAGAGTAGCCCTTTGGTTGAAGGTTACCTAATCTTCTAACCTTAAACAAAGCTTTTTTTTAATGTGAAAAGTTGCAAAGCGAGCAGGTGGGTTAAGTGAATACCACCTGATGTTAAGTGAATACCGCCGCCCATGGACATCTACTACACCCGAGAGTTTGCAGATGCGTTGACAACCTTTTGAAAAATTGGACTCCGGCTACCTCACTCACCAGACGAAATGCGGAAGTATTACACGTCCACTTTACGACGGTCTTCTGTGAGGTCGTGGTACTTACCCGGACGAGCCTGCCCATTCGTGCAACAGCCGAGGCTGATGCGTGGCCCCATCACAGCTAAAACGAATTATTACTGTTACAGTATCCTAAAGCTTATACAACCTAGTCCTGATTTTAGACTTAAATTCATTCTTGTTAATCCGACTTGAGATTGTCTTGCTATTGAAAAAAGACATAACATCAGGGTCTCCTTTACTGATTCCGATCTGGGGAGGAGTAAAACAAAAATGATGGAAGTCGAACGTGCAAAACGCGCTTTAATGTTTTATGGGTAGGGTCATTTCATTGGTGCCCCGAAGATCTACTTTTCATATCCAGAGGGGGAGGTAAGTGGGTTGCGTGCTTTCATCAGCTGTTACGTCAAGAGTACCTATAATTCTTAATAATCTTAATACATTTTTTAATGAAATGGCAGCTTTTTATTTTTTACTTTATTTGGTGACACATGAATGACATTGACAATGACAGACAATCACTATCGCTGTTTGGTGCTATGCTAGTCTTCGTTCGGTTCGCTGTTCGCAATCGCAATTTGCATTCAAATATGAAATAAGTCAGTCTGTCTTCTGTCTCAACTCAGATCTAAATTCGGCGAATTGTTTGTCAGTTAATGTTAAATTTGGTTAATTTTTTAAATTATTATTGGTATTATATAATATTAAGATAAATATTAATGAGTGCCATAAGATTGTGGCAAATTCAATTGGATACAGATATTCAACTTTGGATTATTATTAAAATCAGAAGTTGGCGCTTTCACTTTTAAATAAAACAAAATGATTAGTAATGACGAAAACAAGGAACTAGCTCATCGGCAGCATGTAAAATATTTTATGAGATTTTTAAACATATTGCCATCGTCACTTTCTTCACATGACTCTACGAGGTATTTTTTTTAAACATTTTATTTAACAAACACTATTAAACAAAGCAAAAAATTAACTATTTACATTGTTAAAATGTTAGATAACATTTTCTGTATGACATTTTCCTTATAGTTCATTGCTTCTTTGTCTAAAGCTCTGACTATTTGTATCATTTTATCGTGAGTAAAGTATATGTTATGGGGGAGGCCTATGTTCAGCAGTGGACTCAAACAGGCTGAAATGATGATGATGATGATGAAAGTATATGTTTTTTTAATTGGTTGCATTAGACATAGTAGCATTTTAAAAATGTTATCTTTTAATAAGAGAAAAGTTATTAAAGAGCTAAAAAGATCTTATTTGGGTTACATTCTCCAATAGAGTTATTTAAATGAACGAAAAAACACAAAGGTTTTCAGGTTACCCACGACTTTGTGATGTTACCCTGTATCCTTTTATAAATTGTGCTATTAGTAGCACAATTTATAGAAGGAAACAGGATTGTTAGAAATCCTAACCAATGTGTTAAATAAATTGTGAGCCTAGTTTATCTTACTTTATAGTTTTAAACTAAGTTTTGGTCATACTAACTATAAATGTTTACAAATTTATCAACCTTTTTTTTATTAAAGATTTGCACAATATGAGGCTTTTCCACAAAGTAATAGTGAATTTTCTTAGTATAAAACATCACAACAAAATCTGAATTATTTTTCTTATACATTTGTATTAATCTTTATCTTTCATAAATAAAAAATGATTATAATTAAATAAAAAAATATTTATTTTAGAAGTTTATAATATTTAAAATTTCTAAAATAAAAGTAGCCCAAGTTACTCTTTATTACATCAGCTATGATGTAATAAAGAGAGAAAAGTGAATGTCTCGTCAAAATCAATTGAGCTGTTTCAGAGATTAGCCAGAACAAACAGACAAAAGTTGTAAAAGAAATAATTTTCTATATATATATATATATATATATACATTTATACAGCGTGTCGTTACCATCGCGACAATAAATGAACACACGTCTAACGCTACGTGCCAATAATCATAAAAAAATATTAACGTTAAACAAAATCCATAATTAAAAAAAAATATTTTTCAAACAAACTAATTAAGTAAAAAAGAAATAAAATTTGTAACATTCTATATAACTCGCGCCACAGCGTCGTATTACAAGCCTCTCCTTCTGACAGTATGTTTTGTCTCATTTAAATTCATTCAACCCATTCATATGCTTTGTGACCTTTACAAATGAACTTTACGTTACGATTTTATAGGTGAGGGTGTTCTAAAATTATTTGTTTTGGAAAATTTAATAACTCTGTAAATATTGATGTTTAAAGAATTTAAATGTTTAATACAACTTTAAAAAGTTATTCTTTATATGTGTGTTCATTTATTGTCGCGATGGTAACGACACGCTGTATATGTATGCATGCATTTCGTAAAATGGGTTATTTTAATTATGAACAATTTAATTTATCTGTATAGGTAGAAATTTTTGTTCATAAATAAATGTCATATTGTTTTGTTTCAGGGTTACAATAGCATATTTTTCAGTAGCTGGTTTAGATGTATTAGGAGCAATAACATCAATATCAATTGAACTACGATCAAGAATAATTGATTGGTTATACTTATTGCAAGTTGAACCGAATAAGGAAAGTAAGTATGTAATAAATTGTTTAAATAGAAATATAATTTTTCTTGTGGTATTATTGTGCTTAGTTACATTTATTTCAAGCAGACAAGGGAATATTTAGTGATTGCAAATGTATGATAAACCACAAATCAATATGCAGTCTTTATTGAATGATTTTTTCCGTTCAGACTAGACAGTGAAATTTTAATCAATCGCAGAGCTTGTGGAACAGCCAGATTACATATATGTTAGGACTATGTGTGAATCCCGGTGGATCCAGACTTCCTTCAGTCCCCTTCCTTGACACAGTCGGTTAGGACATTAGGAGGTTGCCATTTCCTAACAGTCAAGTTTGGCTTGTAAAGTGAATTTTGAAGAGATTTAACAATCTTAAGAGTAAAGAGTAACTGATTGTGTCATTTTAAAAATGCATCATCAATTCCAAATCAGTCTTGAATTTGCCCTTACTTTAAAAATATATATATCTTTTTTGCACTACATTGTGTTATTAACATAGTTTATATAATTAATAAGTAGTTTTAGCAGTTATTTGTAATAATACAAACCCAGTAATTTCAAAATACAGTAATACCCCGAACTTACATGATAGGTAGGACCAAGCTCTATTGGCCTAAGTCGGGGTACAATTTTGCATGAAAAAACATACAAAGTATGTTTAATTGGGACCTGAGACTAAATAAAACAATAATTTAGGAAATAAATGTGGAAATAATTGTAGGTAATATGACAAATTATTTTAGTATAAACTGTATAAACAATCCGAAGTTATTTTGATGTCGAAGGTTTCATAAAATCTAACAAAGTCGTCTGACGAGTCAATGATTTTTTCTTCTCCCGTAATATCTCGTACCATGGTAGCATGCAACAAAACAAGGAATAAAAAAAATTACTAGTAATTTTTATGTTGCAGTCTCTGTTTTCCAAAATTGTTAACCTTTTCTCAATTGAACTGAGGGCTACCTTGACTACGCGGTGTTCACTCAAAAGACGACGAGAAAAGAAAAGACGAGAGAATTAAAAAAAAATCGTATAACTCCGTATTCGCGTATGTCGAGGTAGCGTAGTCAAAGTCAAAGTCAAGTGACTACTTTAATCATCTAACTAATAATAACCTATCCTGAGAATAATTTGAATTGACCTCAATTATTGATCTGTTAAAAGAATGCAAATGTTACATTTTCAATGTAACACCTTATTTCTTTTATTGTTTATGATTACATTCATTATTATTATCGCTAAGTACATTTGGAGACCATGGCACTGTTCATAATGTTATAAATGTGAGTCTATAATCAAATATAGACGTATTTTAATCTCTCGGTCTATTCATGACATCATATAGTTACTACCATCTTGTTTGCTTTGTATTTAAAAATTACTCTGATTATAAAATCCATATACCATTTTAAATATCATAAAAAGCGTAATAAGCGCGAGGAATCAACTACCGTAGAGTTATGTTTTCACAGTCAATATGTTCTTTAGGTACCATTAAATGCCGTTTTCCTTATCGCCTTTATGATTAAAGTATGAAGTAAACCTTGATTTCTGCGTTTTTATACCGCAGTTAATTAACGTCGTTTATTATTTATATAGTTTAGTAACTATTGTTGCGGAAGTTAGTTCTACGCGAAACGTAATTGAATGATGTTTACGGTGGTAGCCACGCAGCAGCCTTGGCTGTTGCACGAATGGGCAAGCTCGTCCAGGTAAGTACCACGACCTCACAGAAGACCGGCGTAAAGTGGAAGTATAATACCTTCGCGTTTCGTCTGGTGAGTGAGGTAGCCGGAGCTCAATTTCCAAAAAGGTTGTCAACGCATCTACAAACCCTCGGGTGTAGCAGTTGTCCATGGGCGGCAGTATTCACTCAACATGAGATGAACCGTCTGCTCGTTTGGCAATTTTTCACATAAAAAAAAGGGTTTCGTACCCAAAGGGTAAAACGGGACCCTATTACTAAGACTCCGCTGTTTGTCTGTCCGTCTGTCGCCAGGCTATATCTCATGAATCGTGATAGTTAAGACAGTTGAAATTTTCGCAGATGATGTATTTCTGTTGCTGCTGTATCAACAAATACTAAAAAAGAATAAAATAAAAAATATTTAGCCGATTTAAAACTAGGATGTGCTTCTTTTCGTAAGAATCCGTCGTTTTTTTTGTGTTTCGAATTCAAATTGAAAATTTATTAAATACTTTTTCAGATGGGGACATGTCCACATGTGGCTTTCAGGGTTCATCAACTATAAACATAGACTTGGACACAGCGAACAGCCACTACAGGTGTGGTCATCTCGCGATGACGTATACTGGCCTATGCACTCTGCTGGCTTTGGGCGACGACCTCTCGCTGATCAACAGAAAAGCCATCATAAATGGTGAGTCGAGTAACATTTGTCCTTTATGTGCAGCCACTCTATTGTCGCATATTTTTTTATTTAATCTGTATAAATTTTACGTTTACCGCAAACTAGCCAGTGCTTGATTACCATGGCATCTGTCGGTAGGTTGGATACATTGCCTTTTCCAAAAAATGGAACGGACATTGTATCCTTAAACCTGTTTTGCTGTTGATTCTGAACACCCAAGTTATTGTATTTGTCATGAGACGACATTTTTCAAACAACTGCCACAAAAAACACAATACGCGAGACTGCCCTTTTTTTTTTAAATTGTCACGAATTCAACACTCTCCCGAAAGGCGTGAAGGCGTTGCAGACAGACGAGGGCAACTTCGCTGCGACGCTCTCCGGCTGCGAGTCTGACATGCGCTTCGTTTACTGCGCGGCGAGCATAAGCTACATACTGAACGACTGGTCCGGTTTCAACATCGAAAAGGCCACGGAGTACATCGTGAAGTGTATAGTGAGTACACAGTACCGTCTTTACCATAAGGGCACCAGAGGCCCGTGCCCTATCGTCATGGGTACCCTGGCCTACGTATTCGCTTAAACTATACAATTTCCTCACTATTTTTCTTAAACATATTCCGACAAGCTCATAGAATAAACTAGCTTTTCGCCGGTGGCTTCCCTCGCATTTACTGTTTTAACAACACTTTTTACCGATTAAAACTGCCTAAAATAGCCTATGTCCGTTCTCAGGATCTAGACTATATGTGCACCAAATTTCATTTAAATCGGTTCAGTAGTTTTGGAGTGAAAGCGAGACAGACAGACAGAGTTATTTTCGCATTTATAATATTCGTATGGATAATAATTTAAGATAATGCAGAAAAAATGTTTTTGTCATTCATTTTTTTTACTTTCCATCGGGACCCTGTAGTCTCGGGCTCATAGAATATAGCTAAGATATCTCCTGCCCGTCGTAAAAGGCGACTAAAAGTGGACACGGATTGGCAGCAGCACGAAGTGGTCTCGTGCTGTAAGACGGCGAGGGAATCGGGGAAGGTTTATCCTTCTCCGGGGCGTGCTCAAGCGCAGTACTGAGGGACACCGGTGCGTTCCGTAGGAGATCACGGAGTCCCTCCAAACGTACAGAAGGTGGCCACCGAGGGGGTTTTATTGGGTACGAATCCCACATAACCCATAACCCTGTCATATCATGACAGGGTTATATAAGGATACCAAAAAAAAAGGGGCCCGATATGGCCTAAGACGGCATTATGTACAGTTCTGTTATTGATTTCATGTTCGACATGATGTGGCACGATACAAGAAGGGATTAATGTCACGTGATTAGAAGAGCGTTGAGCGCAAACGAGTTTGGAGACTTCGGATGTACTGTGTTTCTTTCCATGGACGTTTGCAACACCCGTAGGGTTGCAGATGCGTTGCCACCTTTTAATAAAGTGGGCCCCGGCTACCTCGCTCATCGGACGAAACGCAGAAGTATAACACTTCAACTTCACACCGGTCTCCTGTCAGGTCGTTGGTACTTAACCGGACGGAGTTTTGTTATTAATTACATGTGGATACGATTCGGACGGAGTTTTGTTATTAATTACATGTGGATACGATTCGGACGGAGTTTTGTTATTAATTACATGTGGATACGATTCAACATGACGTGGCACGCCATGAGAAGGGATGGAATTCATGCGATTATAAGGGCGTTGACTACGAATGATGTTGGAGACCGAGGAAGGTTTGGATGGACTGTGTTAAGGATATGTTGGCGAAAGATGTGAGTATTGAGATGATGGCTGATAGGACAGTGGAATGGTATTTAGGCGATTCCAACGAGCGCGTAGGAAAGGGCAGGAGAAAGAGTAAAAAATAAAGAAAGGTATTTAGGGTTCATATAAGTTAAACGACTTACATATTTTTTTAAATTATGATTTTACAGCAAAAATATATTTCTATATACTTTTTATAGTAATAAACATAGTTTCTATCTACTGTTTGCACATATTTTTTTTGCCAATCCACACGCTTTTGGATTCCGTCAACCAAGGTCAGACGAAGAACACATCTGTATAATAAGTACGTCACCTCGGCCAGGCTTACCGGCAGATATATAGTTCATATTTGGAAACGTATTATAGATGGTAGTAATATAATAATGTGTGGCTGTCCATAGGTTAGGTTTCACATTTCTTTGCCGTGCAAGGCCCTATTTCTCCACACGCTCTAGTTTGTCTAATCCCACGTCAAGAGTAGTAAGCGAGCCGCTAAGTTTAAACGACTGTCTAAAAGATCGTTAAATTAGTAACGAACGTTTGGTTTAATATTGCAAAATTATTTAATTAAGCCGTTAATAAATTCATTTAATATCTTTTTTTTTTCAATTAAGATTACTGGCATACGAGATAAAAAATATTTGTTTCCTTTAAGCAATAACTTTTACATTAAATGAAGATATCACATTTTTTCACATAAGTGTCAGGGTTCTAAGAAATAAATAGTGAAGATACAATTAAAATCTGTCCAGTAGTGTTTCCGTGATATCCGATAGGGCTGCCACTTGTTTTTGAGAAAAATAAAGTATTTGCAAGAAGAAAAAGTATAATTTATCAAAAATATTAAAATGAAGTGGTTTTTGGAAAAAATGTTTTTGATAAATTATAAAACATAGTTAACAGCAAAAGCTTCTAATTTGAAAGCGTTATGTTTTAACTTAAAAGTATCGATAAAAGTTCAGAAATTATTCACATAGATTGTAATTGTTTTCTTTTATGCATCACAGTAAAAATACAGTATTTTCACATTTTTATGCAAAATTATAAAGTATTTTTACAAAAAATGAAGTAAAATACTTTATTGTAAAGTATGGTTGGCAACCCTATGCGCGCACAACGGCACACATCTACCGTTTTACTTGTGCAAATGTTGCCATCGCCACTTCCAATTGCAGGGCTACGACTACGGCATAGCGCAATGCCCCGAGCTCGAATCGCACGGCGGCACTACCTACTGCGCGCTGGCAACCCTCAGCCTGACCAGACAGCTCGACAAGCTGCCCGCGCGTCAGATCGAGGGGCTGCGCAGGTGGCTGGTGTTCCGACAGGTGGACGGCTTCCAGGGCAGGCCCAACAAGCCGGTGGACACCTGCTACAGCTTCTGGGTGGGGGCATCCCTCAAGATCCTCGACTCGCTGCAGCTGACGGACTACCAGGGCAACAGGAGGTATGTATACGAGACGCAGGACTGTGTGGTAGGCGGTTTCTCCAAGTGGCCCGACACCTGCACCGATCCGATGCACACATATCTCGGCCTCGCCGGTCTCAGTTTGGTCGGCGAGAGCGGACTGCTCGAGATCGTGCCCACTCTAAACGTGACGGTGCGAGCGCACGACCATTTGAAGAGCCTCCACGCGAAATGGGCGAGCGGCTCGTAGCTCGCGTCGTCTGTCGTTTTCCCGCCCAAAAACGCAGCGTGTCCCGTTTTTTTTTTTTTAGACAAATGCCCCGTGGCCGTTCTGCCGACGCTGCGATGTTTTGACATTGAGACGTTTATACTTGCAATTTTCAGTTAACAAATTGAGCACGGTTCGCAGATTTGTATAGTGTTTTCTTGATGTTAGTATCGGAACGTAAATTGGTGGTCAATCCACGTAAGGCTTTGATACGGTTTACGAAAATATTTCATCCTTCTGTTTAATTTTATAAATTGACAATCAATATACTGTATACTGGTCGAATAAAAATATTGTGCTTCATAAAAAAAAAATCTTTAAAAATAGAACAAAGGAGTAACGAACGATTTACTGATTTTATAAATTTTAGAAAGTAATAGGAACAAAAAATATTTATAGAACAAGATTTTTAAGTGTTCTCTAGCATAATATTTTTATTCGGCTAGTATAGAATATTATAGGAGAATATTTTTGATATGTTTTTTGCAGTATTGCTATTAAAGTTTGGGTTGTTCATGTAATTTTAATGATTATTAGGTGCTAATTCTTTATAAGTTACCGATGATAAGGTTAGTCGTTCGTCGGGCAACGATTAATGAGAATTAATTTAGCATTATAGTACAATAATGTATTTTCATTGTGCCATGTCTTGTAATTAGGCTGGAAACACATTAGGGATATTACGTACGTAATATTATTACGATTAGATGTAATTTTTTTTCTAATATGTTTTTATACTAATGTACTGAAATAATATTCTAGATATTTTCGTGTTCAATATGTTCAATATATTCATGTTATAAGAGGTTTATATTCAGTATTGTTTTTACATTATTGTTACATATTTTTAATGGTTTGTTGAAATATCTGTCACATATGCATTGTGGAATTATTTGAAGTGTACTAATTGTTCTAAATTAATTCTATTTTCTAGTGTTAAAAAAATCTTTCTCACCGAATCCTTATCAACAATGACTAATGTATAAAATAGCAACGTGTCATTTTAAATTCTTCTTTAATTTGAATATATAAATTAAATATTGAAAATTGTGGTAATCAAATCGTAAAATGTGTCTCCAGCTTTATATAAATGATGTACAGTCATTGTAGTTAGGCATTTATAAAATTGTCGCACAAATTTATTGTTGTGTCCCGTTGTTATGTACAAAAAGTGTAACGACGCATTTATTATATTTTTTAGACTTATGAAACACAAATATTAAGTCTAATGTAAGACACCCATGTCGTCCTAGTACATAGTCTGATATCACTTACCATAAGAATCATTCTTTTTTTTACAACGAAAAACTCGTAAACTATAATCTACTTATGTAATTATCCAAAAAAATCTGTTGATCCGATCGCTACCCATCACCGCAGAATCATAAACTGGGCTAATCTGAGCATTGCCTCTAAATTTTATCAAAATCTGTCCAGCCGTTTTACATATGATTACGTAGATTGACAAGTCTAAACACTATAAGATACCTATTCGATTGTTATATGCTACAATAGTATTTCATATAAGGTCAAAACTCGGTGAGAGGTAGGTATGGATTGTATTTCTGCATGGTTGTCAACCGAATTTTCTGTATTCACTGCATCTTGTGTAAATAGAAAAATAGAAAACATTCTCTGGGAGTCACAATCTATTTATTCATCGATAAAATAAATTAGATCTATTGGTTTTGCGAAACGTGGCGTTAATTTTTCTGGTCATACATTAACTAAGGTGTACATAAGTGGAAAGAAATAATTATTATGATGTTTGTCAACGACTCACGCGTTTTCGCAAAGATTGTTTTTCTGCATGACAACAACAATTTTTGGATGTACTTTGGTTAAATGATTTGTTTCTATGTAAAATTTTAAATTACCTCATAAGAAATTGAATAAGTTTGCTCTTGCTTAAAATTCGAATAAAAATTGTATTCTTTTCCCAGTTGATGCATTTTATTGTGGTTCCCAGCGAAATAGAATTTAGTCCTCATTGAAATTATGATTTATTTGTCGTTGCATAGTTTTTTGTTTTGGAGTACTAATTGTGATTTTTGTATGCGTTTTTATTAAAACACAGAAATAAGGCAACCTTTTTACTCGGTAACATCAGGGTTGGTCCAAAAATGAAGCTCAACAAACATATCGCGCCTTTGAATTATATTTAAACCAATTGGCGCAATGATATGGTAAGAATAAAGGAGGGATTGTATAGGGAGGGAAGTTTAACAGAGCTAGTAACTATGTTTACCACTTGGGACAGCGCAGAAGCCGTGGCTAATCTTTGGGAAAAAAAGTGTAAAATATGTTATGTCGAATATTATGATTATTTTTATTCATTACATGAAAGTCGTCAGTTAAAAAGAAATATTCATGTGGAAACTTTGACAGATAATTAGTGATTTGATATAATGGTTGACGAATTGAAAATGTTTTTTTACTTTTAACTTTTTCTTTATGTAAAATACAAATATTTTGTTTGTGTCGGGAATCGTCGACTTGTTAAAGCGCGAAAATAAGAAATAAATAATATGCAGCACGATATGAATGTATTACATTTTTTAAACGCCCTTGTTTTCTTCAAACCCTATCCTTCTAGAACCTAAACCTCTAGAATGGGTTGTCTGTTTAGCTCAGTGGCTAGAGCGTCAGGCCGTGAGTGCCGAAGACGTGGGTTCGATTCCCACAGCGGCGACAATCTTTTCGTACCTTTTCTACATGTTTTAATGTTCAATCTTAAGTGCAGAGATTAGCACTATAAAAAAAAAATTTAAAAATTTATAAAATGCAATGGCGACATCTCGTTCGAATTATCGTTGTAAAACGATATTTGAAATTGTTTGTATGCTGGAAAGGATATAACAATAGATGCGCCAAGCATTGCTTCAAATGCTAAATAACAATGTAGAAAGAAGGCGTTAAGATTTTCGTCGCTGTGGCTATCAGCCGTTTAGCTCAGTGGCTCAGTGGCTATCAGCCGTTTAGCTCAGTGAAGCGTCAGGCAGCGAGTGCCGAAGACGTGGGTTCGATTCCCACAGCGGCGATAATCTTTTCGTACTTTTTCTACATGTTTTAATGTTCAATCTTAAGTGCACAGATTAGCACTATAAAAAAAATCTTTAAAAATTTATAAAAAGCAATGGCGACATCTCGTTCGAATTATCGTTGTAAAACGATATTTGAAATTGTTTGTATGCTGGAAAGGATATAACAATAGATGCGCCAAGCATTGCTTCAAATGCTAAATAACAATGTAGAAAGAAGGCGTTAAGATTTTCGTCGCTGTGGCTATCAGCCGTTTAGCTCAGTGGCTAGAGCGTCAGGCAGCGAGTGCCGAAGACGTGGGTTCGATTCCCACAGCGGCGACAATCTTTTCGTACTTTTTCTACATGTTTTAATATACCAATGATATTATACAACCGCGACAATAAATGAACACATGTCTAACGCTACTTGCCAATAATAATAAAAATATATTTTTCAAACAAACTAATTAAATAAAAAAGGATCAAAATTTGTAACATCCTATACAACTACAACTGACTAATTCAGACATTCAGAGACAGAATTTTAAAATGTTATCCTCTATATGTGTGTTCATTTATTGTCGCGGTTGTAACGACAAGCTGTATACTGAGAATTGAGACACTCAAATTACACCAATTGCTGTAATTAGATTTCAATTCTATAGGCTATCTCTTTACATATTTTAAACGCCACGCAGTATGGACACGTGTCATCCCATATTAAACATCATTGCTTTAAGGCGCTGTATGCAGTAAAAATAGGTTTTTCAAAAGATTTTTTAGCAAAATCTATACATTTTATAGCAGCAAAAAATATATGTTAATCTTGATCTTTCATTCTAATGAAGTATTGTTTTCAACACATATTCTCGATATATTTTCTCGATAGAAAAAAATCATGAAACTACCGCTAAAAGAGAAATTCAAATCCAAAAATGAACGTAATACATAAACGAATCTTAATGAAATGAATATCAGTGGTATAGAATATTGTAATAACAAGGATTGTTGTCTTAATTTGTTGATTGAAGAATAAGTAAGATATTTGTAAATATTAATTTAATTCATTAAAATTAATTCGAAGGCGACGACCAAAACACCGAGCCACCGCGGCATTGTTTCGGTTCTCTTCCATTTCCACACGTTGAACAGAGAGCGCTGAGGCGCGTTGCTTGATGGACTTATGCCGCTCGTCCTCCGCACACCGAAATGTATATTCACATATTTCGTATATTTAATTATTTGAATGCACAACTAAAGCGTAATTTCAATATCTTATCCTGTGATTGATTAGGTTTATCAGTCCTACATACACACAGTGGACCATCATTCTATAAGGGTGGGTTCAAATCTCTACATTTCTTTGTTATAGTTTTTGGTGATTTCATTTATGGAAATATTTTTTTTCATGTACCATTTAATTTTTTATTTTTATCAATAATTACAACGAAATATTATTGTATTTTTTGACCGTAGAACGCAACAGTTGGAAACAATCTATCAGATAATAAACCAACTTTTCATTATTTCTTATATTGAATATTATTTTAATATTATTATTTTAATTTTTTTGTATTAAAATATTAAATTTTTCACCCTAAAACGAAAATTAATAATAAAAATAATTGTTATATAATTTTTTCATTAATTTGTGTATTTTCCAAATTTTATGACATAAAAACAAAATAATTAATTAATTAACAAATTAAAATTGGAAAAAGATATACCACTCAATAAGGTTTGAACTAGGGACCACCGTAATTTTTCACCTACCATGAGGCTCGGACCAATAGGCTGCACAATGGCTGTGGTTAGTGACAAAATTTCGATTCTAGTTATAATTTTTGTCGTTTATTTTTTTAAAGATCATTTCATTAAGGAATTTATATAAAGTAGTAACTCTTTATCATTTAAAGAAATATGTAATAAAAAAGTCGTTTTCGTAATTTCTGCCGTGGAGACCATGGGATTGCTTAAAATTTTTGTGAGCTATTACTTTAAATCAAAATAAATAATTATTCGTTTATTTATTGTTTTGTTGTAAGAAATGTCATTTACCTTTATTAATTTAATTGACCTTTATCATTATTATTATTATGGGGGGATATTCATTTCTTTTCTCGTCTGGTTGGGTTTATAAATAAAAAATAAACATATAGATATAAATAGTATTGTATATAATATATATAATTGTATATAGTACATATATAAATAGGGCCCAAACAGACGGAAGCCCTCGGCAGGGGAGACTAAGCGGCTGAGGGTTAGGGTGAAAGGGAGAGAAACCGGCGGACGATGCGGGCGGTATTGAGGAGCACCGCCTTCTGCATTTGAGCTTGGAGCGTTCCGTCCCGGAGTCCCAGTTATTATTATTATCTGGGGATATTTATTTGTTTTCTCGTCTGGTTGGGTTTATAGATAAAAATTAAACATATTGCATACATAAAATAAATATTATGAATAAATAGATACATGTTAATTTTAAATGATTCTTTATTAGTGCGATATTCACATTTTATGTGAAAGTTGTCAAGCGACTAAGTGGTTAACCTGATGTTGAGTTATTACCGCCGCCCATGGACATCGACAATACCAGAAGGCTTGTTGATTCCTAGACAACCTTTGAAAAGAGTGTGTTCGGAATACCTTACGAGACAAAACTCGAAAATAAAAAAACGTCGGTCTCTCCAAACCCATATAATTCGGTTTGTTAAACAACTTCAACATTGTTGAATGCGATTCTATTGCGACTTGCGTTTGTAATGAGCATTTGCGTATAATAATTTAATCAAAATATTGCATACATACAATATATTTATCACTACATAGAATAAAACAAAGTCGTCCCGCAGCCTGTCTGTCCCTATGTATGCTTAGAACTTAAAGACTACGATTCAAGAGGAAAGTTTATATGTATAATATATTGCACCTGTGCGAAGCCGCGGCGCGTCACAAGTAAGATTATAAAGGAATGTTAGAGAACAAGAAAAAAGTAGATCTTACTTAAGTGATCGTTCGAATAAACCAAATTCCAAATAATAGTCGAACACTCGTTGCAAGTCTACTATAATATATTTATTTATTTTTATTTAAAAATTTATTGTTTACACCCCAAAATAAGCATTCTCTTCTATTCAACCCTGGGGGTAGTGAAAATTTGACTTAACACTTGAGTAGGTGCAAAACAAAATCCAAAATTACTGTTTCTATTATATACATACTTACGTATTGTTTTAAGAATTACAATTTTTATATTTTAATACAATTTTTAGAATTGTTTATTGCAAGCAAAATTTGTAAAGGATTCACTCTCAATTGTAAGAGGTATCATATACAGATGTCCAGTAAATAGCACGACATAAACCAAGACTATTCTTTTCGCTTAACTTTAACCTACAGTAGTGAAAAATTAGCTTATAGTTAAGCGATAAGAAAATTGTACTGTGAAAATTTAAATAAAAATTGTATTTCTTGAAAACATTTTAGTTTTTAATAGAATAAAGATTTATCAATGAGTTAAGTAACTTTTCACAAATAATTTGAGGTAAAAAAAAAACTAGAAAAGGAATTTTTCATTACGAGATGCTTAAAAATCTGTGTCAAGGTCTTCGATATTTCGGAAAATTTTGTACTACTGTAAATCCGTAAAATTTTGCTGAACATATATTGTGTTTTTTTTGGTAGGTATTGACCCAAACTCTCATCCCCTGCAGTATGTCGTGCTATTTATTGGACACCCTGTATAAGGTAGAGAAATCCGAAAATGAGGGATGAAAGTGATAAAGCACACACTGTGCGCCGACCTCAAACGTGAGACTGATATTTGCACGGAAGAATACGAATAAGGGAAGAATCATTAATGTACGCCACTTAGATCCCATAAAGTAAATTCTACTAACATATATGATATAATGTATCTGATATAAGATATTGTATACGAAAATTAATTTTAAATATCAAACATACATTATATTTTATAGGTCTATGTAAAAATATTAAATATCGTACACCTAAATTCATCATTAGAAAAAATTTCAGCCGTTTCAGCCTTCTCCTGAAGTTAATTTTTAATATTGAGATTAGTTATAATCAAATTTTATCTTAAATCCTATGTAGGTACTCGGGAATCTGTGATCTACCTCTATTAATTAATAAAAATCAAAATCACACTGGGACTTTGAAAATTCTTCATCAGCAAGTGGTATGCACTTAGGATGCTAAACGAGGCGATAACAACAGGTACGATCAGTAAGTAACCCGTGATTTGGTTTAAAACTAAGCTATCGATCGTATAAGATACAGAGGAACAAATACGGCTAAATAATTTAAGGTTCACTTCCCCTTTGCGGTATTCGAATAATCACTTAGTCCTTTTCGATTGTTCTGCGGTTTAATTGTTCAATACGTAAGCCTAGTTTGCGACAGCATGCGGTTGTTACAAAATTGTTTTGCAGACCTGGATCTATGATGCATCGACAAACAACCATGTTATTATGGCGATCGAAGACATAACTTGAGCGGTGCCAAGTAGTTTTAATTTAGGAGATTTGAACTTAGACCTTTTTTATGAGAACACCTGACAAACAAGATACACCTTTAAATGTCTTAATTATTTATGTTTGTTACGTAATTTTTCTGTTATCTCTGTAAGAACATGATTATATAACCACTGTATCCACAGGAACCTGTTAAATGGCATTAATATTGTTTTAGTATAATCGTAAATCCATGAGCTTAAACTTTTCTCGCCGCTACTTCGCATTAACACTTCCACAAACACCACAATAACCCTCAATTACATCTCATATTACACAAACAACGTAAAGTAGTAAATCCGCGATTGTAATCACCGTCGATTTTTTGTTAGTGAAACTAATTCTATAGTTATTATAATTATCGTGACTTTTAATAGTTTTATTTAGTTTAGTAGTATTATAATTTACGTCACTATTAGAAATAATTTGAATATGGAATAAAAATAACTTTTAAATAAAATGGGAACAAAGAGTAACAAATTAAAAATAATAAACTCATGAATAAAAAAGTTAAGTAACAGCCTATAAATGTCCCACTGCTGGATAAAGGCCTTCTCTGTACCGAGGGTATATGGATATACATTGGATATGAATAGATCACGGATTATCTTTTGTATGCTGCATCGCCATCAGCTGATAGAGTATTGCTGGCAATATAATCTTCCATATCCATACAACTTATTATCGTCATTAATCGAACAAGCCCTTATGTCTTCAATCCCCAACAGAATAAATCTACACAGCTCAATTCAAATCGTGCGTTCTCTTGTAAAAGGTATCAGGTATGCATTACGCCATTGTTGTATTTAAAAGTTTATATTTAAAACATCATAATTCCAATTCGTTTTAGAGCCTAATTTTCATAAAATAAGGACAATGTGGGAAAAATCAACACGTTTATGAAATGTTGAATTTGTAATACCTATGTTTAAAATTGAGTGGTGTTTACAAACAAAAAACAGCGTAATGAGTTTTGAGCAAAGAATTAATTATGACACTAATTACTTTGTAATGGGATGCCAAAAGTTTTACCAGACCGTGTAATAACAAAACAAAGAAGTGCGGTAAATGTTCTATACATTCCATCTTGTTGTTCTTTTCAAACAAAAACAGTCAAACAGAAGGCACATTTGGAGAATGTAATCGTGTTTTTTTTTAAAACTGCGTTGTTCATTGCTCTAAGTGTACCTACATCCATCAGGAAGGCATCGTGAGGAAACCCGCATAATTTAGAAATAATACCAAAAAAAAGATTTCGAAGATATCTGAAGTCCGCCAATCCGTAGTGGGGCGTAATGGACTATTCCCTAATACTCTTTGCAGAGAGTATCCTTTGCCTAGCTTGTTGGACTTTGTATAGGCTGTTACCTCACTTTTTTATTTAAAGGTATGTGTGCTATCTCATGTGTGTGGTTTCGATGAATTGACTGTAATCATTGCAATTTAAAAAGGTCTGTGTGAACTTAAAATATTACATTTTAAATTCCGGGTAAGCGGAAATTTTTCAGTGTCATCAACCGTTTAGCTTGGTTGATAAGCGCCTGAGCGTGTTTCCCGGAAGGAATAGATTTGAATACTGCGATGCCAAAAGTTTTTGTTCATTTACCTACATTTTCACATTTTTGGTATCAAATTAAATGCAGAGACTACAACAGAATAAAACTAAACATAAAAAAATGTTGGAGGAAGTTAGCATTCACTATTGAGAGACAGAGAATACAGAGAGCTTTATTGCTATTAAACGAGGCGTCAGCTGCCTAAAAACAATACTACCTAGTACTACTGTACTAGGTAGTATTGTTAAATTATTATTATATAATTATTAGGCACAAATTATTATTATATAAGACCTGCGTACGACCTATTATGTCCTACGCATGCATGATCTTCGCCCACACGCACCCTACTCGCTTGTACAAGCTGCAAATAGTACAAAATAAGTTCATCCGCCGTGCAACCGGTGCGCAGTGGTATCAACGCAACGTCGATCTGCACAGCGATTGCAGACTCCCGACGATTCGCGAATATTTTAAAGACCTGACCAAACGGTTCTTCGATAGAGCCGAACATCATCCCAACCCTCTGGTGGTAAGCGCAGCAAATTACCAACCCGACACAAACGCGAACGTCAACAAGCGTCGCCCGCGAAACGTCCTCATCGACCCGGTCGAGGAAGGGGACTTAGATACGCCGGACCCACCGCCGGGGGTCCCGCCGGATAACACTACACCCACAGCTAGTGTAACAACAAACACAATAGTTCGCCCTCGCCTCCGAGCACGGCAAGACCAACACAACGCGTACACAAGATACACCCGCGTTCCAGGGCGGTTCTCACCGCCCCCAGCCACCGATTAGCTAAAAACACAGTCGACGGCCATCGGGGTCTCGGTCCGCACCGCAACTTCGATGGCCCTTAGATGACATGTCGTAGTTAAACGCACGCATGAGCACATGCGCGGCTCTACCCACAGCGGAGGGCCCAAACCCGTGGGTTCTGGCTAGCCCACCGGTTCTGCGTCAGATGAAGCTTTAATAGTCTCGGGACTGAAAGCAAAAACATCAGTTAATACAAGATACAAGATTAACAAGAAAATGTACCGTTTGGTTGCGTTTGGTGAATCAGTTATTCTGTATGCTATCGAGATTTTTGGGGACAAACGAGCAGACGGTTCATCAGATGTTAAGAGAATAACGCCGCCTATGGACATCTGCTACACCCGAGGGTTACAGATGCGTTGACAACCTTTTGAAAATTGGGCTCCGGCTACCTCACTAACCAGGCGAAATGCGAAAGATTTTGTCATACTTCCACTATATGCCGGTCTTCTGTGAGGTCGTGGTACTTACCCGGACAAGCCTGCCCATTCGTGCAACAGCCAAGGCTGCTGCGTGGCCCTACCACAGTTTAACTGAACCCTATGCACAATCTATTATACTTATAATCATTCATAGTGAGTGAAATAAGAAGAAAGAAATACTTGATATGAAATAAGTTTCAATCTTCCATTTATAATTAAGACTACAAAATTTCAACATACGTACATCTTTCTTCCGTCATTTATTTATTTTATTCATACATTACCACTACAAAAGTATAAGTTATATGAATAAATAGGTTTGTTTAATATTTTTCAGAAAATTTTTGTTATCTTCGTTATTTTCTTTGTTTTCTTGGCACAATACCTTGAATTATCATGTTCAAAAACACACAAACTATTTACCAGTAAAAGTATTACAAAAATTTGTATATACTTCTTTAGAAAAAACACGCATAAATCTCGCTGAGATATAGACGAGTTCGATGTGGATTACTTTAGAGTTGTTAATTACTTGCCCGTAGGCGCTGTGGTTTTTGTCGGCTTACGCCCACTGAAATTTTGCGCTTCGTTTCCAAGTTTTGTTCTGTTTACATGTAATCAGTATTTGGTTAATTTATTTACTGATTCGCTTTCTTTAATCCTCTGTTTTAAATGAGGCATTTTAAATTGTCGGTGGGCTCGGCTTCAGTGTCCTTAGATGGGTTCGATTTGGTTTATTCTCCCGTATGGTGATGTTTAATGCACACTTGGCTTCCACAGCCATAGATGTAAAACCTTTTCAATTACAGATTAAGGTGAAGTACGCACTCATTAAATGCAAACTTTACGGTATAAGTTATTTCTGTCACTAACTAGCAATTAACTATTTCTGTTAGTGATTGACTATATTAGCTTACCTCATACTATTACTCATAGCAAGACCAAAACAAGGAGTTGGAGGAGGATATATGAAAATTTTAAATTTTTTTAGGACTTTTTTCTACCGTTTAAAAATATGGTCATTGTATTAATGTGATTTAATGAATTTACTTTTACACATTTATAAAGAAAAAGCTAATTATTAGCTTATCTAAAAACTAAAACAATTCTTCTGTGGCCCAATTTCCCTATTTTTTGAAAAGAATATAAATTTTGAGCCAGAAAAATTTTTCCATGTAACTTATGTTTCACAACTAACATAGCAATTTTATCTATTATCAGGGCAGTCCTTGAAGTTTTCTTTTACATCTCAAACAATTGTAGTGTAATAAAGGACTTTGTAAAAACTGATATTATCTTAATAAAAATAACAAGGCGGCCTAAATGGTCTCTGGGACGGAAACATTTAATTACGTTTCTACTTTGATTTTTTAAGCCTGAACCAAATGGTAGCATTACGAAGCAAGGAAAGAGGTTTGTATTTAATTTTTGTTGTATTAAAATAGCCCATCATATTCAATTTAATGAGACGGTGGCAAATGAGCAAGCGGAACTTGATTGATTGATGATTTTAACGAGTGGTCTCAGGTGTATTGAAAGCCACCGAGAGAAATTAAATTCGGCTCCTCACCTCACTCATCGTATAAAACGTTAGAAGTACACACGTTTTTAATTCACGCCGGACTTCTTCAGGCTGTGGTAGGACCATGCAAGTGTTCACTGTTGCACGAATGGGCAGGTCCGTTCGGGTAAGTACCACGCCCTCACAGAAGACCGGTGTAAAGTAGGAGTGTTACACTTCTGCGTTTCGTCTGGTGTGTGAAGTAGCTGGGGCCCACATTATTTGAAGATGGCAAACCGCATAATAGATATAGACACTAGAGAAACACTATATTCATCACACAATTTTTCTGGTATAGAATTAACGTATTAGAATTCACGCCATTTGGCGCAAGAAAGAGCATTATCAACTATGCTAATTGGGTCGTCAAAGATTGTAGATGCGTTGCCATCGATAATCAAAGTCACGGCAGGTATTTACATATTACGCATGTAGACTGTGAAAAATAAAACTAAAAAGAAACTAACATTTCATCTATCGATAGTCATATTTTTTTTTAAATCTCCAACCGTTTCGTAATGAAGAGCGATCAACTCATTCGAAGGGATTATTGTCATTAATGTATTCATTTGCATTATAATAACCCTTTTTATAAAGTTTTTCTTTAATAAATTTCTTAAACCTGTTAATAAGCAGGTTTTGCGCATTTACTGGGTTTTTGTTGTAAAAACGTATGGTACACCGCCCATGAACGAGTTACTTACTCTATGGTGTCTAGTAACTGGCGTTACAAGTTTGTGTTTGTTCCTAGTGTTTACATTATGTACCTACATCAGTAAATGTATTTCATAATGGATACTTTAAAAATTCGTATTTTTATACTCATATAGAGTTCCGTCGAGGCACCAAGGCGGGGCATAAACGGCACGTAACATCAACAACCTTTACGGAGAGAACTTTATAATTGAACGCGCAACCCGTTATTGGTCTGCCCGGTTCCGTTCTGGAAATTTTGGCTTGAGAAATGAACCTTGTGGCCGTCCAGACACTTTGGTCAACAATGATGAATTAAAGCCGATCGTGGAAGCTGATGATACTCAATCTACAGCAATATTGGTCCATTTTCGACAATGAATGGAGAAACTCGCACATCTGCACCAGCTTTAGTCAATCGGTCGTCCCCGCTGCTCCGTCACGACAACGCGCGACCCCATGATGCGCAAAAGAGAGTCTCCAAGCTGCAAGAGTTGGGGTTGGAAGCTTTCCTTCATCCGCTATACTCACCAAACCTTGCACCTACCCACTATTACTTTTTCCAAAATTTGGGCAACTTTTTAACGGGAAAAAATTCAAAACCCGAGAGGCAGAACAAAATACCCTTGAAGTGTTTGTTGCCCCCCGCCCAGCTGATTTTACAAGAAGGATATCAATAAACATGTATGCATCGATTGCATGGGTAATTACTCTCAATAAAAGAAATAAAAAAAATTATAAAACACTATAACTTATTTTATACAAAACGGCAATTTTATAGGTAAAGACCTAATTATACAGTATAAGATGTATCTATTATTATTTCCAACGACATAACTGAATTGTACTTAGACGCATGCCCCAATACAAAATCTATTTGCGAAATAAGTACGTAAGTCAATAGGGAGAGTCCGCACACATAAGTTTAGACAACACTATTATTAAAAATCCCAATAATCACGAAACATAACTACGTAACATTTGTAAGTGATATTCATAAGCGTCCTACAACTACAAAGTTCTTACACACTCATAATAGGACGGCTGTAAAAGTATCCATGTTGAAGTTAGAAGCTTATATCATAAATTTTACACTAAAGCGAAGCTTAGTCATTAAAGTTTTTTTAATGCAAAGATAAAAACTGCGTAACGCAATAACCCGTAGTAACGTACAATATAATACCCTCCAGTGAGGTAAAATTTAAGAGCTCTGTTATGAATTTGGTACTACTCAAATTTGAGGGAGACAATATAACAAAGTATTTTCGGTAAAAAACGTTAAAGTACTAAGTACTATGGAGATAAATTAACTATCGGAGAGTAAACAAGTATCATTCAGATTTAAGTCGTCCTTACTATCATCCGAAAGCTATCTGCGGACGTCTGCGCTACAGACAGCTTAAATTATAAATAAATCTAAATTTATTAATATGTATACATTCATGTATAAATCATAGAATGTTATTCATACTTGTAACACTCGTGTTGGAAGTCGACTATTAGATTTTAAATATATTTGCTGGTTAACGCCTTGCATTCAAACTGTACACTGTTCTTCCTTGTTCTATCCTGAACAGCGGATATGTAAATATGATCTCAATTCAGTTAAAAAGCTATTTAAATTATTAACGATATATCAACCTTCAAGACAAGTTCAAATAGGTTTACTAAATTAGAAACAAAAATATTTAAATATCTTTGACCTATTAGCGATTAGATATTATGTACGACTAGAGATTATGTTAAATATATAGCAAGAACATATCTTAGAAATAAATCGTTCAGAAGATGCGCGAATTTAGTCTCTTTATTACTAAACATGATACGAATGGAATAATATTAGCATGCTACATATAGAGAAATACAGTGTGTATTATTCGTTTTAACTTAATATTTTTTAAAGTAGAAACTTCCTAGTCCGCGGTTCGTTAACTGAACGTGAATGGAGAGAGAAGTTTCAAGAGTGCATTACGTTTGTTTCACATTTTCTCATATTTTTGTTGCTTAAAATTCAATAAAAAAAAGTAGTTAAGCCGTTTAGCTCACTGGTTAGAGAGCGGGCGGCGCAGCGATCAAGCTTGGTGTCAAGTGTTATAATATTTTAAAAACAGTACATAAAATATTACTGGTAAAAGTAGTCACAATAGAAATATAGTATAAAACAAACCCAGGCTTTTTTGTAATATTTTTTTTGTTAAGCACACTATTTACAATTTATATATATACCTGGAGGATGAGCCGTGATAGCTCAGTGTCCTAACTCTCGCCTTTAATTCAATATACTCGAGCAACCTGAGTTCGATCACCGGTGCCGGCACCAATGAACTTTTTAACTTAAGTGCTGACTTATCACGTGCTCCGCGGTGAAGGAAAACATCGTGAGGAAACCTGCATATTTTCGAAATAATAACAAAAAAAAATTCGAAGATATGTGAAGTCCCCCAATCCGCAGTGGGGCCGCGTGGTGGACTATGCTTTGATACCCTCTCTATAGAGGCCTTTGCCCAGCAGTGAGACATGTATAGGCTGTTACTTTACTTTTACTTTAGGTCCGTAATTAAGTCAGTACAGAATTTGTTCATAATATGATACCTTTTTATAAAGTTACGCCTACGGCCAGGATGTATATTTAATTAAAACATGAAATTTTACTGTATGTATGTGTAACTGTAACGAAATCTTTAAACGTGATTTTCCGACACTTTGGAAGATCAGATTTGAATCAAAATTTAATAATTTACATAGTTTTTCTCACTATCCTGATCAGGATAAAGAGAAACCTTCAGGATTAGCTATTTTCAAATTACGGACCTACTTCCATTTTAAGAAGTTTGTGAAGTTTGTGACAAGTTTACAGTCAAAGTAAAAAGACAATAAAAATGCGGTGCTGACCGTAAAGCAAATTAAAAAAGACTCCAACGACACTTCCATCACGTTGGATAGACCCTTTTGATAGATAAGAACTATTATGCTTGTACACTGCATTGATGTAAAAAAGTTTTATCTTCATGCAGTTTTTTGAAAATTGGTGTGCTAATAGAAATATAAAAGTTAATTGCGAATGAAGTGTTAGGAAATTATGTGATGGATATATATCTACTCTCGTTTTATCTAAAAAAAAAACATTGGCCCTTACTTTAGGATAACATTATCCTGTGTAAGGACGTTTTACAAATAAAATTCACGTGGACAAACATCCAGATGCGAAACAACTATCTGTGGGTCACACAAACAGATATTCCGTGTAGGGATCGAACCCACGACCCCCGACGCCGAAGCCAATATCTTGGCAACTGCGCCACGGAGTCATCTAATGCAATATTTTGTTGGATTCCAATTTCTACACCCATTCGATTTTAAAACAGATTGAGGTCCGAAAGAAGCGTCTTATAATTTAAGCATGGCACTTTGATAACCGTTCTATTGTGAATGTATAAAAGCTTTGTAGTCAAAGCTATGTGCCGATACGACAGGATTTTTAAATTGTGTTGTCTAAATTTGTGTGTGGAGACTGCAGATGAGTTTTTCACTGAGGGTGGGTTTCCATGCGAGATGTTTTGTGGTATGGTATTATGAAACCAAAAAATAATCGTTCCAGAAATTTTCGAGAAATCGGTGTACATACATAAAAAAAACAGCACCAAATACAACATTAGAAGCGTTATTTTTATTTATTAACACTTTTCAGAGACCCAGAAATTGCGAAACAGTTTTTTAGTAGTATTTTTTTTATATCATAAGAAGTAGAAATTAATAGTTGATAATTGAACTTTTTTAAATAACGAATATATAGACACTGACTCTATTAAAAATCTTCCTCAAGCATAGAGTGAATGACTCGGACACCACGTTAAAATTTATTCCACTTCATTTTAACGTAGTGTTTTAATAAAAACTTTTGACAGCTTTCGGACTTATAAAAGACTGATTCCCGCCGCCATCTATGAGAAAAATTAAAGGCAGATTGGATTTGGATAAAAGGTAAACTTTATGTATAAATTTATTTCTATAGTGGCTTATCAAACTTTATACGCTCTGAAAAAATAAGCTTTTTGGTAGAGCTGGTTGACGGCTGTCGCTCGTCAGAATTGCAGGATTACTATTATAGCATCCAGTTCATGTAGCATTTTACGATTACACAAGAAGATCTCTATGTAAAAATAATTAGAACCATCGCATTTTATTATTATTATTATCCCTATTAACATACGAACTTACTCCGTAAATACAGTTATATCTTTGTTTTAGAGGCACGTGTATAAGTACAATTAGACTATTGTTTACAAAGGCTTTCCCAATCTACAGTTATGTCGTTGGAATAAATAAGTGCATATTATCCAGTAATTTTGTTTCAAAACGTCTTTATTAAGCCCAGCTTTTTAATTTATCACCACGATTTTCGGTAATATTATCCGTAACAAACTCATCGCACAAGGTAATAAGTTTGTGAAATACATAACTACAGTAAAAATTAATTAATTAAATTAATTAACTTACAGTTAAAATTAAATTAATTAATAAAATTAACTACACTAAGCCTTGATGATTTTCCCTCCATCTGACATTTCAAGGGATCTTATCTCTATCGAAACTACTGAGATATCAATGATCCCTCTTAATCTAAGTACGTTATGTTCCTATGACTGTTTACTTCGAAACTATGAGCCGTTGTGGCAGGTGTATACAGGCTCTGTAAGGTTTGCAATATAAAATGAAAATTTTTAAGGATTTTATCTCGTTTTTTTAAACCCTTTCCATCGTTCATTGTGCCTGTCTCACGACCCGAAGGTTCAATACGTCGAAAATTAAAAATAAAAATAAAAACCCGATAAAACCCTTAAAACATTTTCATTTAATAAGTATCATTATTTGCGTAAAAACAAGAAATCAATAGTTTTGCAATGTATTCAATATTGTTTTTCTAAAGTTCACTACATGAACTGCAATCTTGTCGATCGATATTCCAGACAATCCCAAAGAAACCAGAATGAGGTTCCTCTTGTCTGCGCTCCAGGTTCTTTGGATACAAGATACCTTTAGGTAACACTTAATAGCAATAGAAGTAGGTTCGACTTCGTAGAGACTTCAAGGTTGCTCTAAACGAACGGGAATGGTACAAAAGAGTGTTTAACAACAATATTATAAAATTTAACTATACATAGATGAACCAGAACTTTCAAACTTTTTTAAGCTGGCTCTCAAAGTAAGATCATTTGCATCTACTTTAAATCCCCTGACTTATTTGGTTACAAATATGACTATGAAAGTATTACAATATAAAATATCCGACAACACATTTATCATCTAGCGTCAGGTTTACTAAATCATTTGGGAACCATTGATAATTTGATAGTAGAAACTATGTTTATGAAATAGCACTAGAGATGTTACTTTGAATATTATAATTGGTGATTCTAACAGTCGCCAAAATTGGCATAGTGACATCGCAGCATTTTCTTATATGATACCTTGTTTGGTGCGTTTCTGATGAACTGAGGCAAGGAGTTACAGAGTAGTATAGCCTGAATAGTAAAAGATTTATGGAAGGAGCCGGAATGATGCGTCGGAGTACAGAGTATTCTACTGGCTGAAGAAAGAAGTGCTCTATCGTGAGTTAGTGAGAGATATTGGAAATTTTTCCTTTAAGTAGGTACGAGAAGCAGGGTCATTAAGAATAGAGAAGAGAATAAGAGTTTCCACTGATCGAGTACAAAGATAGATTTGTTTTATAGTACCTAGTATTCAACCGTTAAGTTGACTCATAAAGCAAACTATTAGAGACTTATTGCAACAATTGCGTAAGGAAAAAAGATGAATGAATGATGATGAATGAATGATTATTATTCCGACCGATTTCGGTCATGGCGACTTCCTCGACTCTTTATTGAAGTACTCCTTGCGTAAGGAAAAAAGATATAAAAGATAAGATATTGCAAAGTATTAGCGTCATTAGAAGAGTAAATACAGGGTTATTGTTCGACGCATTCCCGTCAGGAGGTGAGAGAGGTGACTATTTGCGATAATTTTAATCCCATATGCATTTTGCAAAAGTTAACCATTTTTGAGTTATCATGTTTTTTAGGTTTTATCAAAATAAGTAAAAAATGCAATACAACTGCATAAGGTAACATCTAAAGTGAATGCTGTTCTTTTTTTTCGCGATAGTCTGTGGATAAATTAAAAATAACAACTTGTAACGAAAGTAGAAATAGTTTTACGTTCAGAATTGGGCTATACGAACTATAGCGAAAAGAGTGTAATCCGGTTACCAGTTTCAGTTTGCAAAGCATCAATTAACCGAATATTGGACTGTTACAGCTATGCACCGATAAATCAATACATATAAAAAATTTATACCAGATACTTTCGACCGAAAACCTCTATATATAACCTTCCGGTTGACTTAGAATTGTCAATTGTGGTTTATAGTAGAATTGAAGGGAAAATTCCGAAAAATTGAAAAAAATTAAAATGTTGAAAATTAAGGTAAATTTTGGTACAGTTTCCGCGAAAACAGGTACAGGCTTACAAGTTTTTCACAAGTCATTTTTATTCACCTAATAGGGGTTATAGAATTCAGTATCTGGTATAAGTTTCAAGTTGCTAGGTCCACCCATTCGTAAAAAAATCTGTGGTGACACACGGACATACAGACGGACAAGAGAGTGATCTTATAAGCGTTCCTTTTTACCTTTTAAGGTACAGAACCCTAAAAATGAAATAAATTCTATTCGAATAGTTACATAGTTACTGTTCCATAGTCGGATAGTTACGGAGTATTTCGAAATTTGTTGTATTCTATTAAGTCAAAGTATTAAAATACTTTTTTTATGTGAGAAGACGTGCCAAGCGAGCTGGCGGTTCACCTGATGTTAAATGATAACTTTAAGTCGCCCATGGGCATTTGCAATATACGTAGGGTTGCAGCTGCGTTGCTACCTTTTAATAAATTAGGCCCTGGCAATCTCTCATCGCACGAAACGAAGAATTATATATAATACTTCCACCTCTCGGAATTATCGGAATTCTCGGAATTCTCGGCATGCGGAATATCGACTTACATGTAGATTTAGTGCTGCCAAGCATCGGTCAATTCCTGAAGTAGGCGTTGCGTCGCTACTTCGAATCCGCCGCCGCGCATCCCAATCCGTTAGGTTGGGTGCCGTCACCTATAGACCTCTACCGCTAGGTTCGTTCCGTCGCAAGTGGAGACCACGACACGTACTCAATTTCCCTGAAGATGAGACGATTATCGCCATCGAAAAGATCAAACAATTACGCAAACACACTAGATCACACCGCATTAGTGCGGCAAACATATACTAGGTTCCGCCACGTACCTGGCAGGTTTTCACCCGTTAATGATAGAAGCGTTGCTGGCGTTTCTTTCGTAACTTCTTCTCCCAGCACCAACGCTTTCCGATGTGGTAGTAATGTTAGATCTAGAAAATGTCCCAGTCAGATAATAGCTACCGGAAGACGAGGTTCGGCCCTCTCGGGCATCCTCGTATCGGAATGCTAAACGCGTATTTAGTGACAGCCAAAGCCGAGGTCCCCTCTTGGGGGCCCTTGAGACTAGTTACTCCATGGAGCGTCCACCAAAGCGCCCTAAGAGCTTGGTGGCCTCCCAAACCGGTAATAGTAATAATAGTGTGACGACCCCCGCGGGAGCCCTCGAGCTTAGTCACCATAACGCGTAATAATAATACGCCGAGATTCAGGCTAGGCGCCACATCAAGTCCGGCGGAACTGTAAAGGCCCCTAAGGTCAACAGTGGCTCATTCTGCCAAAGAAAACCCGGTCTTCTGTGAGGTCGTGGTACTTAACCTGGCGGACTTGTCCATTCGTGCAAAAGCGAAAACTGTTGCGTGGCCCTAACACCGTTCAGACTTACATTTTTACAACACTACAGCAGCTATGGTCATGGAACTGAGATGTGTGATGAATGTTGTAGTACTAATCAAATATATCAATTGTTATACAATTTCCGTATATTTTATAATTTGCTTAAAAAGTTAAGTAAAAGTAACTAGCCGTTTTTTTATATTTTTCTTTTTTTAATTTAATTTTAAATTTTGTTTTCTTTGATTTTATCATTCAGTAAAGACAATATAAATTACACTAATAAGGTTTTTATTAAAAACTAAATTGCAAATTGGTTCAATTAAGCATTCGTTTGTTCACTTAAGTCAATTTCAAAAATGAATCTCAAACGTGTGTAAGGAGAAAATTTCTCTTATTTAAACTTTAATTAATTCTTTGCTTAACACTCATTACGATGGTTTTCGTTTATAAACATCATTCGATTACAAAGTTATTACGAATTTAACATTAATGTCATAATCATTTTGATTGTTCGCTCATTTTTCTTATTTTATGAATCTTTTTATCTACTCAAAAACACATTGAAATGATTAAGATTTTAAGATAACATTTCAAATATAACGATGGCATAATACATTACTTTTTATATAACCTTTACATGAGAAAGGATTTCAATTGAGCTGTGTACATTTACTCCGTCGGGGATTAAAGTATTCTTCAAGGCTTGTATGGTATTAATGAGCGTAATTAGTTTTATGGATATGGAAGACCTTATTATGGAACTGGCTGGCACTTGACAGCTATTCACCGCAATGTCTTCAAACCCCCTCTAGGTTCAGGTGTGCGTTAATATATGTACCTACGTAACATATCGGTACATCTGTATTCGAAACCATTCATGTACCCAAGGTATTGATCGCGATGATAAAAAAAATAAAGTAAATAAAGTAATAAATTAAAATATTCGGAAATTTTAAATGCTTAAACTTTGGTTTTCATTCACACAAACATCGGTGGACTCAGTGCCTAAAATATTTATCACAAATCCAAATATATTTCGAGGCTTGAGGTTTTGGTATTGTCCGAATAGGAGTTTTCTAAACATTTTTAAACTTCAGACTTTCATCCTGCACCCGTAGTTCATACCTAATGTAGTTATCTACTGTATTCTATTGCAATTAGAAACTATATTAAATAAATTTAACTTAAATTTTGTAACTCAACCCCCCCCCCCCTTTTCTGGGTATATCATTATATATGACTTATATATATCTTTGCCCCGTTGTAGGAATATTTTAAATGATTTTTAACTATTATCAATTTTTCGTAATATCATTTTCCAATACTTACACTTATATTTCTTTAATTTAAGTATATATTATTAACTTTTATTGTGATTAAACGTTCTTAAACGTTTTATTTTCATCTTAATTGATCTTTATTATGATTAATTAATAATAATGTTTATTATTCTTTATAGGGCGTTACAATTTGCTCAACGACAAATATCTCGTCAGAACATTTGATGTTATATTCCTTTGTTACTAGCCCAAGCCGAAGGAAGATCGTGTAATTCCATTATAATTGCAAGTGCCAAATTAACGGTTAATTCATCTCACGGTTAGCTATCGCCCATGGAAATCAAGATTATTCACAATATTATAGTTACGTTAAAGTTATAAATACCATTCATATAACAACAGCTGTTGAGAGGCTCCACTACAATAAAAACTATGGCGATTTAATCCGTATGAAAATACAAAGTCTGGTCCAGATTTTAAAACAGCATTCGTTTTTGCCATTCACGGATAGATTTTTGAAAATAAAGGATAATAAAATCATGTCATCAGCTAAAAGAAAAAGAATTTTAAAAAGGTAAATGTCCAGATAAATATCTTTTCTATCAGGAAAGAATTTTACGAAACATGTACCTATTGGCATATAGGCACTATATGTACGTATTACATATGAATTATTTATAGTATATGTATTACCGCTGCCACTCTACCGATTTGATGGCAAGGATAATACACAGAATATTTAATAAATAGGTACCTTAAATATTTTTTTGCATAAAAAAGGGAGCATAGTCCTTTTTTTACGTAAAAAAAATCATCGAGCGATTAAGGACTTATAGACACAATTTCCCCAAGAGTTCTTTGTCAAAGATACCATAATATCTTGTTATGTATTCGGGCTTTAAAGCAGCGAATTGTATTTTTGTACTTAAAAGATGTGGGAAAAACTGATAATTTTTTGGTCGAAATTATACATTATCGGATACTATAGACATGCTACTCGAGATGTTAAAGTAAATACACCCTGACGAAAAATAATAACTCATATTTCAATTATAATTAATTTAATGGTAATTTATTATTTTCCACTGAAAGATCATAAAAGATCGGATTATTTTTATTGTTTGTTCCAAAAACTGCAAACTATTCGAGAACTCATTCACGAAACTAGAAGAAGGAAAACAAAATGCTAGATATGAAAGCGACCGTAGTTATTCAAAGTTTAAGCGCAGGTAGAAACTTGATCATTTAGCAGCAGAGCTTAGGTACTGTTCTCTGGTCCAAACGTTACAGTACAGGTTCTTTGCATCCGCTGTTGAAACCAGTTAGGTTATCGGCACATAGACTACATATTTTTGAAACATTTTGTTTATTAATTATTTCAAAAATATGCAGTTTCTTACGATGTTTTCCTTTAACAAGTGTACACTTAAAGTAAAAGTCAAAGCTTTCGAGGGTGTTATGATAGCCATATTAGCAAACTACAAGTGTACGGATGTTTTTTTTTAGGAAAAAGGAGGTAAGCCGGCTGGAGGCTCACCTGATCGAAAGTGATCACCGCCGCCCATGAACATCTGGAACACCGGAGGGCTTGCAAATCCGTTGCAAGCCTATCGTGAAAGAATATGCTTTCTTCTTGAAGGTCCCCAGGCATAAAGGTTTACAAAATCGCCGGCGACAGTTGGTTCTACTGAGTAATTGATAATAAATTAGCTCTTCACACCTTTTAAATTTACCTGACATTTGGAATCGAACAAACAAATTACGTTTTGATATGTACATTTTTGTTTTATTTTATCTAAACACTCTTATTCAAAGTATTTTGTAGCATGGTGTACTGCACAATCTCTAGTAAAGAATCTGATTAATGTGTGATGACTAGTTTTACTTTGGGATCATAAATCTCTTAAAGCTCTCCCAAATATGTGTCGAATACACAAAAGCTGTGCTGAATACTCACATCACGTTATAAAGGTAAATCATAAAATAGCATTAATGTATTTACCCTGTGGAGACATAAATGGATATTAACGCACTGCAAAAGTAACATTCTAGGAAGCGCTGGCTCGTAACATAGCAAATATTAGGATGTTACAAATATCATTCGATTTGAAATTATATTACTTGAATGAAACAAATTATAACCTAATTAAAATATCGCTATTGGACTATGCCATGTGCTGTATGTACACTACAGCCCGCTATGAACTTAGAATGTTATAAAATCTCTTATCTTCTCAAGATTTGAGACCATAGGGAGGCACCTTCAAACATAACTTTATTAATTTATTGACAATTTATATACAAAACTTCAGATTGCTAGTGTGCTAGTCTAGCACTTAAAACAAAAATAATTTATGGTTAATTGAACTTACCTTAAGTGAACTTCAACCATAATTATACTAGTTGCTGCATCCGTAGAGATTTAATAAACCATGTAGTCCGTTCTCTGTTGTACTGCATCATCACACGAATTTTAGAACATTATATAAAAATAAATAAAAAAGAAATGAAAAACAGGATATCCGTTGACTAACATAGACAATGTTGGCTCCCATGACTGGCCGAGTGCTCATTCGTTTTAGAGCACACATACATACAGCAATACCTACTAAAGTCTGCAATTATTTGGGGAATTTTGTTCAGGGAAGGGTGGGTTCTTAAATCTCTACGGATGCAGCAACTAGTATAATTATGGTTGAAGTTCACTTAAGGTAAGTTCAATTAACCATAAATTATACTTCGTTGCTGCATCCTAGGAGATTTAATAAACCATGTAGATGTTTAGCGCTCAATTGCAGAATGATACAAACAACGGATCATGAAAATAATCCAGTATATTACAATTATTCTCTATAGGACATATACCAGAAAATCACCTTATTCATTATGTATAACCATACGTCTATACTGTGATCTACATGTCTAAATCGAAATCGTCAGCGAAAGTTTTATCTCTTTGAATGTCTGGTAAACGTAAGTTACAGAAATTTTGCAAGGCAGAAGAAGGAGGAGCCGGTCCATCCGGCCGCGCGTTTTATCACGTCTAGAGACACAACAGCGCAATTCGCTGCCGATGTGGACGCTTGTCGCGTGATATATGTGCTAAATGTATGTTTATATCAACACCCATATTCTTAAGGTATACTTGTTTAACCCAATGGCTTTTCGTTTGGGAACTTGCTATTCGGATGGGTTTTTTAACAGTTATAAAAAAAATTCTATCCAAGATTCTTTTATCGCAAGGCTCTTGCCTTATTTATGTAAGTTGATAGAGCTTTTGCTGGGCAACTGTCCGGTTGTTCTTCCCTACATAATATAAAACAAAGTCGCTATCCTGTATATAAAATTGACAAATGCAAACCAAAATTTGTATGCCGTGTTATATATACTGTTGAATATTGGATAGTGATTGGATCAATAGTAATATCAACAAAATAAATAGTAATATCAACGGTCTCATTAGCAAATTATTGTAGAATGAACACTTCTCGGATAACGTTATGCACTCCATGATAAGGCTGGGCCATAAAGAATGCCCCGTTCTGGAAAGAGAGAATAACATGTTTTTGTTTGGCCCAAAGTAAAATACTTTGGATCTAGTAAGAAACATGTATAGCAGGAATCAAGGCTGACTCGGCCATTAAGGTTACTACCGTTATACCGGTCGCCTCTTAGTTAATAATTTTTCCTAAGTATTTTTATATGATTGTAAAAGGAGGGAAAACAGAATATAATAATATATTAATTAAATTTTCCCATCTCAGAGTAAATGCAGTAATTATATAGCAGTAGTATATTCAAGGCATTTGGATCTCGTTTTCATGATACAAAATTTGATCACTTTTTATTCATTCGAGACGCAAAGAGATACTTATTTTTGGTTGACTGGTAGAGAACACCTAATGGTGTTAAGTCCGGAATTGTACGTTTTATTTGCAAAACATTTTTAAATAAATAAATAAAACACTTCCTATAGGATTTGTGCACGAGTATAAACATATCGACCATTTTTATGTACTATTTTGTAGTATAAACTTATTCAGTGCTTTCAAATGAAGTATTAATCTATATGGACAGTTACTTTTCGAAATTAGGAAAAAAAATTAGGTAAAATAAATTGAACCGCAATATGAGTACATTACTACAATTTCTCCTAACTGTTTAAGTTTTTCGATCGAATTTGACATTTCCGTTTTAGAGCACGGTTATAACGTGATTCCAAAAATTGAATTGGTGTTCCAGTGAACATTACTTTATAACCATTTACTATAATCCAATATTTGGGAATCGGTAGTTATAATATTTAGCCAATTGTGTACATAGTAATGATACTATGTACACAATTGGTTACTACCCGTCACTTTACATACTTGAGAACATCATGTATGTACGTACATATCCACCTATTTACGAATAAACATTCCACATGACGTCGGGGCTGTGGTGACACTCTTGAAGTACCGAGGTTTAGACTGGCTAAAACCAGAAAGTCGTTTCTTGGTAGATGCATCAACTTTTATAATAAAATAGGTGACATCCAGAAACAACCAAGTATAAACAATTTCAAACAATTTGTAAAAGCCAAACTAATGGCAAGTTACTATAATGTCCAAGAATACATTGAGGACAAGGATGTGTGGAAATGACTCCTGCTCTGCACTTGCAAGACCTCTGGCTGCTGCTCATTTAATACCCAAATAAGTTTGTATAATTGCATCACAAAAGAAAAAAAAAATAGCAAGCAGAACAAGACCGCAGAATTTCTTACCGGTTTTTCTCTGTATAGGTCTAGTTTAGTGAACCGGTGGTAGATTTTTTGTTGACGTTCAATAAGAGCTTAAGTCAAGCTTATATTGAATAAAGATACTTTGATTTTGACTTTGATATACGACCAACGTGTGGTACCTCTAACGTCGCTTGCGCCGATGCTACGGCCGGCCCGGCTGGCGGCTGGCGACGGGGCGCATTCGGCGCAGCCGGCGGCAATGGCATATAGTAGCGAGACTGCGCACGGGGTGCGGCGCATCACCCCCTGCTCGCTCGGCTGACAGAGGGTCGCTCGGTACTTTCGCGATGTAGACAGTTGTGGGTGTACCCAATTTCAATTGATTTGGTAACTTTAATGATTTTGCCTAAAGTATCACCAAAGATAAATTTTTCACGTTTCACGCCTTGGATTATATTAATAAACTTTTATTCAACATTGGAATAATTAGCAGTCTACGATTCATTGTCTCTTCATAGAGTAGGATCTGATTTATCCCGGATATTTGTTTGATAATATCTATTTGACTGAGGTCCTTGGCTACTAGCTCTGCGATATCGGTACCTAGTCGGTTTTTGCATCTTTTATAAACGCCTTCGATCAATATTTTTCCCCAACGTTCAGAGATTTTTGGCCTCTACAAGTACTACCTAGATGTCCAAAGGGAAAGCATTTTTCTCACCTTCAGTAGGGATAGTAGGCGCTTGCTGTTCGCCAACTTCTTCAAATGCATATTCCGGCCCCGACGACACGCAAGAGGGCGTAGTTGCAGGCACTTGAACAACTGATTCTATCTGTTCAGTGTTCAGGAACATCCTCGTCGCTGGTGCCCACATTACTGCGTCTCACGTCGTATGCTTTAAATTTGCCATCCTCGTAGGAGTCGTTAGCCAAATTTAGCCAGCTTCACATTTACATCTTGGATGACATCACGTGCCAGCACTTAAGAATGTGAGATAGTATTTCCGAATGACATCGCGTGCCACTACTTAGGAAATCGTTACTTAGCAATCCTTACTAATATTATAAATGCGAAATTTTGTATGTATGGATGGATGTTTGTTACTCTTTCATATAATAATACTACTGAATGGGTTTTAATGAAACTTTACAATAATATAGCTTTTACAGCGGAACATATTTTATGTACATGTCTTTCTGTCTGAATCTTACGCCTTCAGCCTATTCTACGCAGACGTAGTCGCGGGCAACAGCTATTAATTTATAAAGTTTATTTGCTTTCTGAGTGACATCGCTTGCCATCAAATGAAGAAAGTAAAATCAAACAAACAATCGATGATGTTTAATAATAAACATAACGCATGTCCATGCTGCGCGACGTTTCCAAATTGTTCCGCTTAACACTATATGACATATGTATGTCCAAATCTGTTGAAACCAAATTTAATCAGATTCCATATTTACATCTTGGGTGACATCACGTGCCAGCACTTGAGAATGTAAGGTAGAATTTCCGAATGACATCGCGTGCCATTACTTAGGAAATCGCTATTTAGCAATATATTATTTATTAAATTAACTTTTGCTTTCTGAGTGATATCGCTTGCCATCAAATTAAGAAGGTAAAATCAAACAAAACAATCGATGATGTTTAATAATAAAGATAACGTAGGTCCATACTGCACGACGTTTCAAAATTGTTCCGCTTAACATTATATGACATACATAATGTGTCCAAATCTGATGAAACAAAATTTAATCAGATTCACATTTACATCTTGGGTGTCATCACGTGCCAGCACTTAAGATTTGTAAGGTAGCATTTCCAAATGACATCGCGTGCCACTACTTAGGAAATCGCTACTCGGCAATATAATATTTATTAAGTTAATTTTGCTTTCAGAGTGACATTGCGTGTCAACGTAAAAAAAACAATGATACGGATGGCGCAATACTGCATGCTTAAAAATGCTTAAATAAAGAAGTCTATAAAGAAGTCTATAGAATCACAATCTAATTACACCAATTGGTGTAATTTGAGTGCTTCGATTTCTTCGGTGCGCTACTGTCATATCTAACTCCTATTTGTATATAATATCATTGCAAACAACGATATCTCCGAGTGACATCGCATGCCACCACATGTAATAAATGTATATTGAGTGGAATCGTCTTTTCTTAAAATTTATCACGTTAAACGTTAAAACAATATAATCTCGGTGGCGCGGTGTACTTACCCTCATTTACAAATTTATGTTGCGGTCGTTGACGAGACATTAACTCGTTTTCTAAACGCCTTATTTTTGTTTATAATCTCGTCGTCACTTTTCCATTTGTTCTTTTCCCCATTCTTCACTTTAAATTCACTTAAAACTAAATTATTTCACTATATGATATATTTGATATATTTCGCGCGCGGATGATGCAACACACGGAAAACGAATGAGCACTCGGCCAGTCATGGGAGCCAACATTGTCTATGTTAGTCAACGGATATCCTGTTTTTTCATTTCTTTTTTATTTATTTTTATAAAATATTCTAAAATTCGTGTGATGATGCAGTACAACAGAAAACGGACTACATGGTTTATTAAATCTCCTAGGATGCAGCAACGAAGTATAATTATACATTCTCAATTGCTTGACATGAAACAAGATCTCAAAGTAAATAGTCTGCACTTTTTTGTTGTTTTTGTAAACTAGGTTGTTTAATTGAATCAGCTGAAACAATGATTCTCGAGATATTAGATATTGTTTACCAAGCAATATCTAATCTTATAATAAAATAGATGATGTTCAGCAGACGGAAAATATGTACCTTAAAGTGTTATTACTAGAGATATGTTACATCTCTAGTAATGACACTTTAAGGTAACGTTCTTATAAATATCTATGTTTTCCAACATCGATATTTTAAAGAACGATGTTCCATCCCTAGGTACAAGAAGGCTAACTTGAGACTTTGGACTTGATAAAGTTGTTATTTGTTTTGTAGTTGTTTAGTGTGAAACTCTCAGTTTGAAAATTTAAAATTGACATCAGTGAAATTTTATAGAAGATTTTAGAAAGATGTTGCTGTTATTTATTTATTTGTCACGATTTTCTTTTCAGATTAAGTCACAATATTGGATGACAGGAATGAATGGTGAGACAATGTAGGGAGCAATATAGGTCATATTGCCCCCTCGATAATGTCACAAGTTGACCCCAAACACTCTCAAGAGTGTAACGTACATAAGTTATGAAAAAGAAGAAGTATGAGAATGTATTAAGTAAAGGTAAAATTAAAACTTATTTATATCTTATTATTTATAAATGTTCTTTATGTCGGTTGTCGATTGTCGTTGTGGGTTGGCTCAATGTTCAGCAGTGGACTCGAACAGGTTGAGATAATGAGGATGGTGATGATGATTTATTAGTACGGTTCTGTATCCTTTGTATATGTTTTCTTAGTATTTTTTAATGTATACAACACGTTATCGTACATTAATTACATATTCGTGATATTAATTACATTTTTGAGATATTTCGGCGATTATACAATAATATCGTAAATAGGAAGAGTTGTCAAGGTATCGTGACACATTGTTTTTAATCAATGATGTTTTAATGAAGATGACGCATGTCCATACTGTGCGGCGTTTAGAAATTGTTCCGCTTTCATTTATGTGACAATTATAAGTTAATGTGACAGATGATATCAAACGTATGATACAGAAAGAGATAGCAGTCGATAGAAATGTAATCTAATTACTCCTTTTTGGATTGGCATAATTTGAGTGCCTCAGTTTCGGTGCGTTAGTATCATATCTACCTCGTATTTGTATATGATATCCATTGTTGTAATCATATTTCTTACACGCCTTATCTGACGTTAACTACGTGTGTGTGGATTCTTAGAGCGCTATTTTTACCCATTTCAAAACATCTGATTAATTTGCAATTTAGTACCCTGATCAACGGCCCGTGACAACACAAGTTTTAAAAAATAATAAAAAAAAATATAGTTTGAATAACTAAAAAATAAGCTTTAGCGGTAAACTGAACTAAAAAGATAAAAAATTATATAAAAATTTATTTATTAATTTTTATCGGCTTTTAAAGGGTGGTTTTTAACTCTTTAAACTATTATTTATTTTTCTTTGTGTGCATTTCACTTCAGTGTGATTCAATACTCCGAATGTCACAAATCATCGATTTAATCTGTAGTCGTGTAAAAACGTGAAGTCGTTACCAGTGTAGGGTTTTCGGAATAAGGGTCGTCAACTTGCAGAGATCGTTTGTATTACATTGTATGCGAAAAAATCATTTTGTTATTGCGACATATCAACTTATTGAGCAAAAAAATTCCCAAAGTACTGCACAATGCACACGCGATCACATAAATATTAGCGAGAGTGTGGAGCGGGTAAAAGATAATGCAACAGTATTGGTAGTTACGAGTTTTACACATGTCGTTATATTTTGGCAAGCTTTTTAATGTACAGTACAACGATGTTCATTTATATTAGTAATAGCTATGTCATTTACATTTATCACCTTTATGCTAAAGTATTTTATAAAAATCATTAAAATTCTTTAGAGTCAAAACAAGACCAAAGTTCATAATTTATTGCAGGAATGTTATAAAATAATTGGATTTTGTGTGCTCTAAGGACTGACAGTAATAAAGGAATACAAATATGAAATGCAAAACATCGAACCATTATAAAAAAACCCGTTAAAATGAGATCATTTTTAATTAAATTAAAAACTGTCAATAAACTACATTGTTTACTTTAATTGATGAAACGCCCTGTCTTTGGCATTGTGGTAGAACGGTTAATTGATCTAATACAGAACACACTATTATAGGTAAGTTAATAGGTATTTAGATTAGAATGTGGTTTTAATTATACGTAAATAATAATTGGGGTATCACTATTAAGGAAGGTATCATTAATTATTCTATCATCTATAATTTTAAACTATTGTCATATTCACGTCCGTCATCTGTGGGGCTGTGGCACATCTCCAGAAGACCCATTTTTTTCCGTGGGATAAATCCTCTATGGATCCCCTGCCACTTCATCGGGGGAGTGGCAGGGGTATTTGGGAGTCCCAGTAAGAACGGGTACCCACTAAAAAACCCACTTTGCACCTGTCTCTGTCGCATTTGCCGGGGACACGGGAACACTTGGCCGCAATCTTCCACGACCCCGGCGCGTCTATAGCCTTTTAGGCCTCCCCTACTACATAGTGCTGTGCCGGTGTAATTGGCACGCACACTTCACATATTGAGCGACAGACACCTCCATGCCTGCCGCTCAGGGTTCCCCAGATGACCCTGGGGAAGTATCACATTCTCCATTTATGCAAGAACAGAAGTTGCTGCGCAGCCCTACCACAGTAAAATACTTCAAATACTTAAAAGACAATTAATAGTACTCCACGCCGATCTTTTGTCAGACCGTGGTTTTTAATCGGTCGAGCTTACGGAGCAATACTAGTCTAATAATACGCCGAGCAATACGGTAAAATGAAGTAATTAAAAATGTTTTTATTAATTAATAAATTATCTATTTGTAACAGCTAAATGAGTAATTGTATATGAAGTACGGACCATACATTGCATAAGCATTACTTAAAATGCGAAAAAACATTGCCGTTAAAATACGTTGAGATTTTTGTCGTAGCAATCAGTCGTTTAACTCTGTGATTAAAGATTTCTTCTACAAATTTTAATGTATCATCTTAAGTGTAAATATTGAAAGTTTAATTTACATATGATGTACGATATTTGGTGAGATCTGGCAACGTACACATTCGCTTCCGCAATTTGTCTTCGGCTTAGCGGAGGAATACAAGGGCCACTTACAAATAGGGCCTTACCCACTTAAAATCGAAGATGAATTGCTTTTAATTTATAATGTCATACAGGAGTTATGCAAGAAATTAAATAACATATCAACAACTTTAAACAGGGTTTAAATCTTACTTTTAAAGTAAAGTGCCAAAACATTGTTTTTTTGATAAGAAACAACGAATTAGCAATAGGAATAATCAGGTAATCTATCTATAGTACAGGACCGTTAAAAATAAGATGAAATACTTCATTATAACGATAGACAAACCAGACGAGTGTGATTTAAAACTAAGTTACTTTCGTTTAATATTTTTTTTTTCAATAATGTATATAGATTAAAAATATTTCATGAATTATGTCCTGTTTAATATACTTATATTTTTAACAATTTCTATGGGTGAAAATTTTGATTAAAGGTAAGGTTTTTTTAGAAAATTCTTTCATTAAAGAATGGAATAGATTGGACTTAATTAAGCACTCTATTGAAATTCAATGTGCTTATAGAATTAAAGTTTCTTTTTTTCTTGTGTCCTCGATTTAGTCTGCGGCTTCACAAAGCTCCTGCCTACTGATTTTATCATCCGTACAGCTAAGGTAATGAAACTACCTGGTGGCATTCGTTATAATCGAATTAATTGTATAAAATATTTTTTTTCTTTTCATTACAAAATTATTTAGGACACATTTTTACACAAAGTTCTCTATTCCTAAACTAAGCACCGCTCGTTGTACTATGGGTACTAGATAACTGATAAACATACTTGAACAGACTTTTCTTTTGATAATAAATACATAATAGGAACAGAGACGCAGCGGTCGCAGAGAGACTAGCAAAGAAATAACACCTATTACCAAATAACCTGCGACGACGAGATCTCCGTCCATTCTCTCTACAGCAAAAACTGTGCAGATCAAAAATATATATAAATTAATTATTTTATATATATGTATATATATTTATGAAGAAAAAAAAAGAAAAAATAATTAAAAAATAATAATAAAAAAAAATATATGAACTCACTGCTGCACTGCTACCAGCCCGGTTGATGTACGCGGCGGTGACAGCCCAAAAAAAAAATGACATGTTAATCAAAAAAGAGTACGTACCACGAGTCTGTACAGTTACTTTGTTAAAATAACAAACAAATAAATAAATACATAAACACCAAGACACAGGAAAAATACTATGCTCACCACACAATATTTTTCCAGTAGTAGGGATTGAACCCACACCCGCTGACGCAAGAGGTAGGCTCACTATCCACTTCGCCAATCGGTTCGTCAAAAAAATGTAGGCGTCTTCAAGGTAAGAGTGAATAGGCTTTTATTAAATTAGCGCGCATCATCGGCTGCATCAGCACTTACCATCAGGAACGATAGCATTCAAGTGCTGGTCAGTATGTTATAAAAAATACTGTATGAGTAAATCGTAATAGCGTTGCAAAAGGCTATGTATGTCATAGTCATCCTATAACCTATCCTAAAGTGATTCAATCGACATGAAGTGTGACGTTTTATGTAAGCTTGCACCGTCAACCGCATTCTCCTAACGTAGTTCCAATGGCATCGATGAGCACACCGATTTCCGTGTGCCATCTTTACACTTCTGTATTTGGCTAAAGCCCGATTTATATTGGTCATGGACAGTGGCGAGTACAAGTGCCCGCTGTGCCACCGGAAAAGTGGCTGTTTACACTACAGCAAGTAAAGTGCCATTTCTCTGTGGAAACGGACGAGCAATACGTGCAGTTTTGTTGCCTGTCACCGGCCACTGTACTAATTTTACTGTTTACACTACGGCAAGTGACGAGTCAAGGGTTAAACGGCGCGCGAGGGTTCAATTGCAACGCAAAAAAAAAATAGAAAACGATTCTAATTCGTTCTTGTTGCAAGACAGCTTGCAAGCCTAGTTGACTCGCCACTGTCTGACGGTTTACAGTACTGTACTTACTCAATGTACTTGTACTAAGCACTTGGCCAGTGTAAATCGAGCTTAAGAAGTAGAGATGAAAACGGAATATCGTAATTCATGATTTCTTAGAATGCACCGCATCTTTGACGATATTAACAATGCTAAAGCAGCATGTAAATGAAAAAAAAAACATCCAGTCACAGGACGGCATCTTGCGCTATCTGACTAGTATTACACAGAGAAAGCATCTTGGTTTCTTAAGTCCTCTCGTGTCCCAGAGGGTAATGTGCCAGTATTTGCTTGCAAATGTGCAAACAAGCACTGAAACAAGTATAATCTGTTTGTTTTAACAACAATGCATTACGGATCAACCTGAGTCTGTGTATATTTTATCGGTCACAGGTGAAAGTCCTCATTACCGGAGGCTACTATATATTTCGCTTTCACTTATTTTTTCACTGAAACCCAATGGACCTTGACTATTTAAGTCAGCCGATATAAAAAAAAATCTTCTTTTTCAGGCATAAACAAAACAAAGTAGCAAGATAACTGCAATCTCCATTAATCATTAACTCCACCACCACTTACCACTTAAATTGGTTTAATATGAATTTAAAACTTTTGAAACATATTTTGTTTACACTAAACGCATTAAGAGCATGACTTTAAAGATAGAAACACACGTTGAGAACTCCGTACATTTCTGTGATGAGGAATACGACTTTAGACAGATTATGTAGCACGAATGGTCCATTTTGCCGAACGTAAGTACCAGATATACGGCAGGAGACTAGTATAAAGAATTACGTTATAGGATTTAGTCTGATGAATAACGTTATCGGAATCCATTGTTGGTAGGTCTTATATTGATGTGCATGGACTGCGGTAATCACTTTATTTCAGATGAATAGCCTGCTGTTTGCCATTTTCTAATACAAAAGAGAAAGAGACATAATTTGAAATAAAATGTGAGTCTATTCTTGAATATAAGTGGCATAAAAAGCAGCTGTTTCACGTGTTGTCCGATATCACTTCAGCCTGACATGCTTTGATACTTAATGAGTTCACCACTGAGCTTTCTGACATCTTGCCACTAGGGTATAATAGAGTATTGCTGTCTATCCCATTCTAGTTAAAATATTTAGGATTTAAGACAGAAAGGTTAACTGTGGTGAACTTTATTGTGTACTGAATATCATTTATTACTTCGCAATTTTTCGACGCAACTTCTTTGTGTTAGTTTTAATGATTAAAGTTCCGCACTTAATTAAACTCAATTATTTACAAATTAATTAATTGCTGTTTTAACATCAATTATGTTGATCAAAAGGGAAAACAATCATGAAATATAATAGAATAGAAGCGCGTGGTATTCCCCGGACATGCCTACCTATTCGTGCAAAAACGACGCTTTGTTAATAAGTTAATAAATTTCTTTTTAATATGAGACTGTGTAGTTATGATCACCACCCCATATTGATCTGACTTAAATCTACGACACGAGGTAAATTAAGGCCGTCGGGATTTTCTTTTCTAATCTCAAACTTTTGTCGTGATAAAAAAACTGTTATTAATTAAAAGTCCCATTTATATTAAGAACAATGATCTAAATAGTCACTTGGAGGGCAAATTTAATAACTTTCAATTTCCTTTATAACGACGCTCTGGCACAATTTCGTATAATTATTTATTTTAGAAGCGTGAAAAGAGCTTTTCATTTTGTTTCGTTTTTCTATTCTTTTAAAGCAGTCATTAATGTTTTATATTAAACGGACGTTGACAATATGCGCAATAAAATTCCAATGCTTATTGATCGTCATTCTTCAAGGTCGTTCAAAGGACGGAGGAAATGGCGTCAGGTCACTTCACCGAAACAGAATTATAATATACTAGCTGCTGCCCGCCACTACGTCTGGATAAACTGGCGTAGAATAGGCTAAAGGCGTCACATTCAGACAGAAAGTCAGATATACATAAAAATACAAATATGTATATAAATTATGGCCTATGTTTCAATCTGATGTATAAGCTATATTATTGTAAAGTTTCATTAATATCATTGAGTAGTATTTGCGTGAAAGAGTAACAAACATCCATCCATACATACAAACTTTCGCGTTTAAAATATTACTAGCGACCCGCCCCGACTTCGCACGGTTGCAATGTATTATACATATTATTAGCCTTCCTCTTGAATCACTCTATTTAGTTAAAAAAACCGCATCGAGATCCGTTGCGTAGTTTTAAAGATCTAAGCGTACATAGGGACACTTAAACAGCGGGACGACTTTGCTTTATACTATGTAGTGATGCACTGCAAAGAGACGTTAACATTTCACATGACATTTTACCACAGTCACTTGTTTTGCCTTCCCGGAACCCCTCCACTAACACTTAAACTTTATGGTATGGTATTAAAGTTCAAATTGACTTTTAAGTATTATTACGAATCTTTTGTACGGGAATATAGAAATGTGTTGTTTATAGACTTTTTCAGGCAATTTTTTAAATGTTTCTCTCCGTAAGAACCATCTTCCTACTTCAAGGAATATTATAAAAAGAATTAGCGAAATCGGTCCAGCCGTTCACGCGTGATGGCGTGACCAAGGGAAATAGGGATTCCTTTTTATATATATAGTAGATAGTATGGATGCTCCATGCACAGTAATATTTAGTGTAGATGTAATATATATATTAAGGTAACAGCCTGTACATGTCCCACTGCTGGGCAAAGGCCTCCTCTATACAGAGGGTATCAGGGCATAGTCCACCACGCGGCCCCACTGCGGATTGGCGGACTTCACACATCTTCGAAATATATATTTTTTGTTATATTTCGAAAATATGCAGGTTTCCTCACGATTTTTCCTTCACCGCGGAGCACGTGATAAGTCAGCACTTAAAGTTAAAAACTTCATTGGTGCCGGCACCGGGGATCGAACTCAGGTTGCTCGAGTATATTGAATTAAAGGCGAGCGCCCGGACACTGAGCTATCACGGCTCATAATATATATATATATATATATCTTATCCTTTAAACGAGCAATTCTTGTATATATATATATATATATAATCGGAATCGGCTCCAGCGATTTTCATGAAATTTAGTATGTGCATAGATTCGGGGGCGAAAAATCGATCCAGCTAGGTTTCATTTTTAGAAAATGTCCTTTTATCCCTGTTTTCAGGGAATGAAAAATATAATTCGAATATGACGGTAAATTTCGCCGCAAGAGAAAATGTCATGAATAGCTCGGTCGGTAATCGGGCGGCCCCAAAACAGACGGCCGTGGTTCGCGTCACGATCATTTACACATTTATTTTTTTACTTTTTTTTTTCGATTCCAAATCATTGCTTTCTTTATTTTTAATTTTTTGTCGATTTGTTATTTTGTTATTTTTTCCCCCTTTTTTTTTTAAGTTCTTTCTTTTGTGAAAAACATCAGTTCATATGTTCTTATTATTACGTCGGTAAGATCGAAAAATATTATGCATATTTCATTACTCAGTAATTTGTATCTAAATGTAATTTCCAAAATACACGATTTACCAAAAAAAAAAAAAAAAACCGAGCAGAGCTCGGTCCCCCGGGTACTATATATATATATATATATATATATATATATATACGAGTATACATGAACACACCGCCTCCAATCTTATATAACATAACAGCCTAGTAATCAGTATGTCCCACGGCTGGGCAAAGGCCTCCTCTATACAGAGGGTATTAAGGCGAAGTCCACCACGAGAACCCACTGCGGATTGGCGGACTTCTTTCCTTCTTTTGCTATCATTTGGAAAATATGTAGGTGTCTCACGATGTTTTCCTTCACCGCTAAGCACGTGATATGTCAGCACTTAAAATTAACAATTTCATTGGCACCGGGGATCGAACTCGGGTTGTTCGAGTATATTGAATTAAAAGCGAGCGCCTGGACAATGAGCTATCACGGCTTATATAGCTCGATGATTTTCTTAGTCCTAGTGACCATAAACCATATGTTTAACATAGTAGCGCCACTGAAACTATTGAATGAATTTGGGTTAACGAAAGATCATTAAACGTGTTGGTTGCTTTGATATTGTTCCACCGCAGCTTTTTGAGTTGGAAACATCCACAAAGTAGAATTTTAATGTTGAACTTGGTCTGACCTTTTAATTAACTTGCGGCTTTAAGTTAAATCAAGTTTAGGAAACAAAGGACCGAATCGAAAAGTTGATATTTGATAAAAGCTGTCTGTATTCTTTAGCCAGTAGCTGGCACGTAATGCGCTTATTGAATAATTTGTTTTTATGTACGTTTAATGGGACCGGTAATTATTAAATTCGTACCATTTTAATCGTTCCAATTACAATAAAAATATTTTCAACAATTTATTGTCATATACATATATCATTACAACTTAACTCTTGTTTGAATTTTTTTACGTAAGAAGATGGCAAGCGAGCTGGCGGTCACCAGATGTTTAGTTAGTGATAACCGCCGCTCATGGACATTTGCAACACCCCTAGGGCTACAAATGCGTTGTTTTTTTTCTGCCTTTCAATAAAATGAGCCCCAGTTATCTTACTCACCAGACGAGACGTCACTCAACACTTCATACCAGTCTTCTGTGCGGTTGTGGTACTTTCCCGGACGGACCACAGTAAATTTTATTTGCTTCAGTTATCGTTACATCAAGGTTATTCCTTAGCTTAGCTTTTTAATATGTTACTTTTTCACTTTCAATTTGTTCATTATCCTCCAAAGCCATTGACTGGGTTTTTGAACAAAAATATTTTGTTATAAACTGAAAGCATACAAGCTCTATAATTGCGAAAAAAAAAAAAAAAATAGTAAATTTTTGTACTTACAAGTATTCGCGAAAATCTTAATTGGCCCATATATTTTTATCGTGTTGACTAAGGACCTTGATTTTTATACACCTCAGTATCTGGTATAATTCTCAACTTGCTAGGTCCACCCATTCCTGAGAAAATCGGTGGTGATTATTATCCAATTTTATTATGACGGTGTAATGGGTACTTACGGAACCCTTGATGTACAAATTCGACTCGCATTTGTCCGGTTTTTTATTTTGTCGTGAACTGGCGCAAGTCGGTAAGTAATTAAATCTTTACAGATTTGTCCCGTAATGGGATATATTTAATTAATTTCAGACGTACGTTTTCATTAAATTCAAATCAATTTGTATGTCGTTTAAACGTTGTACAAAGACAAAGATTTTTAAATGATTTTTTTATTCCTATGATGGGCTATTATACAAGAAGTTTTGATATTAATGCCCTTTTTTAAATTGAGAAAATGCTGGGAAATCTGACTACAACAGATATACGAGTAGAGGAACTTTTTCACGTCTATACGTCATGAATGTTTGTCTAAAGCCACATGTTACAATGGGTAATATTTTTAACCGCGCAAGTAAAGAAAACCGGCCAAGTGCGAGTAGGACTAGAGTACGAAGCGTTCCGTATAAATATCTATAAAAATGGCGAAAAGATCATGTACGTTGTATGGAAGCCCAACTTAAATGTTTTTTATTCTGTTTTTCAGTATTTGTTGTTATACCGGCAACAAAAATACATCATCTGTGAAAATTTCAACTTTCTCACTATCACAGTTCATGATACAGCCTAGTGACAGAAGGACAGACAGACAGAGAGACAGGTAGACTGACAGCCAAGTTTTAGTAATTGGGTCTCGTTTTACTTTTTGGATACGGAACCCTAAAAATGCAGGCCATATGAAATGTTTATTGATATTATCTCATAGGTGTAACTTTGGTAGAGCCTTGCAATAGTTTCGCTTTTTATGGATCGGTGTTTTGCGTTTCGAAGGTTTTGTAATTTCTTTTAATTCTTCTTAGTTTTTCAGCTTCTATTCTATAATGTATGATCAACCTCTGGTCTGTCCGTCTCATGTTCGAGAATTAGAAAGGTTATTTCAATTTGATTTGAAACGGACTATTGTCCATATAATCAAATAATAGTACCGTTAAACGCAAGCACCAATTAATCTGTAACATCTATTTAATAAAAATGTAAAATTAAATAACAATATGTTATTTCATAAAATTCCACTTTATATAAAAGTTAATGTCCTTTGTCCTTTGTAATACGTATAAGAATATTTAAATAACTAGAACCGACCCCTAACTGGAATTTTCCTGTAATAACGCCTTACTTACAGAATAGTTAACTACTTTCGCTTTCCTGTAACCATTTAAGTTATAAATAGAGACCCTAAAAACACGAGAAGAATGAAAATATCACTCGATAATGAAAACGCTTTACTTACAGAATAGTTAACTACTTTCGCTTTCTAAATTTAAGTGGTAGAGACCCTATGAAAATATCACTCGATAGTGAAAATAAAGTTTATTTCATTCTAAAGTGGTAGCTATTAAAGGATTAATAATAAACAAATAGTCTACAGTATTATTCTATTTATAGGCGTTGTTTCCTATTGAGTGAGTTTCAACACACCCAATACAATGTCTTGTGCAGGTACCTTGTTAGATGAAGATATATTCTATTGTATTTGACGTGATATAAGGTTTCCTTGTATTGGGTACATTAAACTGCAGTGCTCTTAGAGAATTCTGATAGTAAGGAGTGAAGCACAAATACTTACTGATGAGGAATAATTACTTTATTTCCCCTTTATTTCCGTATTTCATACAAATAAATTAAAATCTTTAATATTAACATGATCTACGGTCGTAGGGTCACGCAGCAGCCTCGGCTGTTGCACGAATGGGCAGGCCCGTCCGGGTATGACAAATACTTTCGCGTTTCGTCTGGTGAGTGAGGTAAAAGTAAAAGTAAAGTAACAGCCTATACATGTCCCACTGCTGGGCAAAGGCCTCCTCTATACAAAGGGTATCAGGGCATACTCCACCACGCGGCCCCACTGCGGATTGGCGGACTTCACATATCTTCGAAAAATATTTTTTTTGTTATTATTTCGAAAATATGCAGGTTTCCTCACGATGTTTTCCTTCACCGCGGAGCACGTGATAAGTCAGCACTTAAAGTTAAAAACTTCATTGGTGTCGGCACCGGGGATCGAACTCAGGTTGCTCGAGTATATTGAAGTAAAGGCGGGCGCCCGGACACTGAGCTATCACGGCTCGAGTGAGGTAGCCGGAGCCCAACTTTCAAAAGGTTGTCAACGCATCTGTAACCCTCGGGTGTGGCAGATGTCCATGGGCGGCGGTATTCACTTAATAAATAATAACACTTAACATCAGGTGAACCGTCTGCTTGTTTGACAACTTTTCATATAAAAAAAAAACAAAAAAATCTAGCGAGCTCGAAACAAGAACCTACAGTTTGTAGTATATGGACCATAAATATTAAGGGGTATACTACTTAAAAGCCTCTTGACGTAATATATTGCTCTTAAGTGAAAGTTCCGTACACTTAATTTAAGGTAAGGTAAAAAAATATTATAAATTGATAAAATTTGCTTGTAATTTTTGTATACAATGGGTAATATTACAGTAGTTAGTACATCTTCCTACGCCGGCCTTACATAAAATCGATTAGTCAAAATAGACTATTACTTCAATAAACACAAAAGAAATGCTGTACTTACTTCTCTCATTTAAGAGATATTGGAATATAAATGAATTTCCAATAGTTCCGAAAAGGGTTCTGTTTATTGTATCTTGTATTAACTGATGTTTTTGCTTTCAGTCCCGAGACTATTAAAGCTTCATCTGATGCAGAACCGGTGGGCTAGCCAGAACCCACGGGTTTGGGCCCTCCGATGTGGGTACTGTGCTCATGCTTTTAACTCGACATCATTTAAGTTGCGGTGCGGACATATTGGAAATATAAATGAATTTCTCAATATTGTTTTGTTGTTACCGAAAACCCCCGGGGTTCCGGCGTGTTTATTGAGGAAACAGGGGTTGGGATGATGTTCGGCGAAGAAACCGTACAAAATGGAATCGACAACCCTGTTCTTCTGGGTACATGGAATACAGATTTCTGGTTAATACAGATTAACTAAAAAAAATATACAATATATTTATTGTATGAAGACCTTAAATTTAAGTAATTACTATATTTTAAAAATTTATTTTTGTGTTAACTTCAAGATTTTTCCATTTAATAGAAAAAAGATAAAATAATACAGTAATATTTTTCAGTAGTAAACGTAAAATTTAATTACCCATTTTAATAACAATTATCTTGAGATTAATTGAAACCATAAAATGATTTGAAGAGCAACTATTAATTTATGTGAATAAGGTTTATATTGAAATTATAATTACTGAGAATGAAACCTAATTCAAAATGATCATGTAATAATTGGACTTTTTATTAATATTTATTATTTTTCTCCTGCTATGTTAATTTCTAATAAATTCTATAATTATTTAATTCTGTGCCAAAAACATAGTGTGGGTCTCGGCTAAAATTGGATAGTGTTGGAGGTCTTTGTGTACCTTCAAGTAGATGTCAACGTAAAAGCAATTTCCATGTAACAATTCATTAATTTATTTTAAACCCTTTAAATGGATATTATCTTCAAATCTTTTTAGGCTGCTGTTTACTTTAGATGCGATTTTTATTTATGTACATACATTTATTAATGAAACGTCGATATTAGTAAATTTATTTATCAAACTGTAATTTAATTCCAGATTGACAAAGGTATTAGTGACATAGGATATAAATATAAGAAGAATAAGTCTGGATGAAGGTCTGAGAACGTAGTGAAGCGACAACAATTCGATATGCCCGATTATTTAGGACGACAACAGGACCTTACTTTAATTTTAATCTTAAATATTTAATTCTACGTTGCATGTTTTACTTTTCGGCAAACGGATTCTAAGGTTCATATTTTGGCATACAAAAGTTATTTTTAAAGTTTATTTCAAAATTAATTCGTACCCATTTAACATGAATGCTGTAAACAGTTCGAGACGTTGGGAATTTAATTTAAATTCAAAATAAAGCGTGATAAAATCCCTAAAATACTTTTATTTACTTCTGAAAGCCTGAAATGTTTGTCGGCTCTATTAAGTGAATATTTATGGTACATATCTATTTATACTAGTGAATAAGATAACTTAGAAAATGTTTCGTGTTACAAAAAGTTGGGAGATTGTTATGAATTCTTTCGTTTTCGAAAGATTCCGAAGAAGAGCTTGTTAGTGTTGTTCAAATCTAAAAGAAATACCATTTTATAAAGTGCTGTTGAAGAAGTTCTTCGTGCTTTATTATAAATACTTACCTAAAACTTCAAACATGTAATATTCGTACGTAACGATGAAGTTATGGTTTTAGTGACTAATGTACGATCCTTCAAATCAACAACTTAATAAGAATCTATTACCTAAAAGTCCTCATTTATAAGCGTTTTATAATATCTTTCATCATAAAAAATCTAGTCTGTTCTCAACGTTCGAATGTATTGTAATTTGGATTACCTGTCCATCTTAAATGCAACATGTTAATGCGTTGCTTAGTATTCGCCAATCTTCTCATTTAAATATCGCATTGTTGAATATCTTCGTAAAGCCACATAAATTAAATTATATTATTAGGGCACAGCTAGTATAATAATATAATAAATTTTATTACTATACTAGCTGTGCCCACGACTTTGTCCGCGTGGAATTTAAAATAAAAAGGAATCTAAAATAAAAGTAGACTAAGTTAGTCCTTATTACATCAGCTATCTGTAAGTGAAAGTCCTGTCCAAATCGGTCCAGCCGTTTCAGAGATTAGCCGGAGCAAACAGTCAGACAGACAGACAAAAATTGTAAAAAATGTTATTTTGGTATATGTACCGTGTATACATCCATATGCATTTAGTATAAAGCGGTTATTTTAATATTACAAACAGACACTACAATTTTATTTATCTGTATAGATTATCGGTTTAATGTATTCGCATAAGCTATTATAATTTAACGGACTTAGCAGTTTAAAAATATATTATTTACTTTATAATTGATGTAATTTTCATCACTTCTTCAAGCCAAGGTTCAAAGTAAGGAATTATTACAGGTGTTTTCCTGATTCCCGAGTGAACCCTCGAAATATTCTTCAAGAAGTATTATTTAAATAATAGTGATACACTTTTTCTATATTTTCTAACATATGCCACTGGTGGGTAAAGCTTTTGGAGTTGTTGTGTTTAAAGCATGACAACGATCGACCGATCATTATTATAAAGATATCTGCTACAATTATTTTTAATGTGAAAAGTTGCCAAACGAGCAGACGGTTCACCTGATGTTAAGTGAATACCGCCGCCCATAGACATGTTGGCGCTGGCAACACTGTATACCGGATATGATGTTATCTACTCGGGTCACATGGTGGCATAGAGCAGCGATCACTTGGATTTCTGCCACGTTCCCGGACGGTTATATAACCACTAGTGCTGCTTGTCGTTATAATAGTTGTTAATATTCAAGTTCAGTAATAGTTAAAATATTAGGATCAAGGTAAAATCGTTAGAACTCTTATAGGCATCTGCTACACCCGAGGGTTTGCAGATGCGTTGATAACTTTGTTGGAAATTGGGCTCCGGCTACCTCACTCACCAGACGAAACGCGAAATTATTTGTCATACTTCCACTTTACGCCGGTCTCCTATAAGGTCGTGGTACTTACCCGGACGAGCCTGCCCATTCGTGCAACAGCCGAGGCTGCTGCGTGGCTCTACCGCCGTTAAAATAATTGATATGATTCATTCTTATTGGCAAAAGACGGGACAACGTTTTTTATGTATACAGAATATTTAAAACTCGCTTGATAGAAACGTTAACTTAAAAAAAAAGCAGAACGTTAAAAGAGGGTTGGAATTGCGTTTTGATAGAGATATAAATCCGGAAATAAGGCATTAATAAAGCGGCTGAACTGAGCAAACTTTATGTTTCATAAAATACTTGAAAACTCCAAAGAATTCTTTTATCTGTGTTCTATACACTGTAGTATTTCAAATACTCTCAGGCGCAATTCCTAAGGTATTGAATTCGTAAGCGGGGGTCTCGGGTTCGATTCCTACACGAGACAAGTATTTGTGTGAGTCACAGATAATTGTTCGGATACGGTTGTTTGTGCTCAAGGAAGGTTGATGTCAGGCAGGTGGCTAGTCGTAAATAATCTAGACAATACCACTAAAAACATCTTGTACGTACCTAAGGGTAAGAAACAAGTGTTTTGAAAGAGTAGAGTTTCCACAATAAATAGATTCCATGACGTACAATCTTATAATTTCATACTATATTTCGATGATATGACTCCGTGGCCGAGGTATCGGTTTCAGCGTCGGGGGTCGTGGGTTCGACCCCACACGGGACAACTATTTGTGTGTTCCACAGATAGTTGTTTCGCATCTTGGTGTTTGTCCGCGTAAAATTTTTGATTGTAACAAGTCTTTACAACACAGGATAATGTTATCCTAAAGTAAGGGCAGTGTTTTTTTAAAAGAAATAAATAAATATAAAATTGTCTCAGGGAAATTGTCTTTTTTTCTGTGTCTGTAATTTTATTCTTCGTCATTCCAATAGATGGTGGTTTGTTTTTGTTATATTCATACTTAAATTATATTATGAATATAATTTAAGTATGAATATATATATCATATAAAAGTTGAATGGATATCGGATTCGTCACCTGTAGTAAACACACGTGTAATAGCATAAGTTCGAACTAAGCCCCTTATTTCGATTATCACACTGACAAGTAATCGTGATTGTTTTATAGCTTTTGCGAATTGATTTTCCTATTAAGTAATTATAATAAGAATTTGTAGATAGAAAGCTTAGAAGAGACAATTTATTTCTACCTGTAAATTTATCAATTAGTTAATTATTCTGACCCGGTTCCAAATGATTATATGTATACAAAACCTTTTAGGTAAAATAGTTAACCATTGCAACTACAAACAGACTAAAAAATTCAATAGGACGACACTTAAATAAATTCTCATTTGTTTTTCGTATTATATGTCACAAAACTCTTGTTTAAAGTTAATCAATGTCGAACGGAATTAATTTATTCATTAATCTCTTTGACGGCCTTTAGCAATTTGTCGCTTTAACAAACATTCACACTTGCTCATCATTAATGATTCTTCCTACTCGGAGTTTAATTCAATTATGTAAAAATCAGTCAGTCTATTTAACCTACGGCTAACTATATTTTATTCCAGAACGTTTCGTTACTTGTGAAATCCATACCTATACATTTTTTTTATGCGAAAAGTTGTCAGACGAGCAGACGGTTCACCTGATGTTAAGTGAATACCGCCGCCCATGGACATCTGCCACACCCGAGGGTTACAGATGCGTTGACAACCTTTTGAAAATTGGGCTCTGGCTACCTCACTCACCAGACGAAACGCGAAAGTATTTGTCATACTTCCACTTTACGCTGGTCTTCTGTGAGGTCGTGGTACTTACCCGGACGGGCCTGCCCATTCGTGCAACAAATGTAACAGTAATAATAAAAAGTAAAGTAACAGCCTACACATGTCCCACTGCTGGGAAAAGGCCTTCTTTGACAGAGGGTATCAGGGCATAGTCCACCACGCGGCCCCAATACCACGTTCACATATCTTCAAATTTTTTTTTATTATTAATTCCAAAATATGCAGGTTTCCTCACGATGTTTTACTTCACCGCTGAACACGTGATAATTCGGCACTTAAAATTAACAATTTCATTGGTGCCGTCACCGGGGATCGAATTCAGGTTGCTCGAGTATATTGAATGAAAGGCGAGCGCCCGGACACTGAGCTATCACGGCTTGTACCTATACATACGTATTTCCAAAAGGAATAGTTATAAAGAAACTTAATTGAATTTTAATCACATGAAATCACAATTCGTTACAATATTTAAATAAAGTCCTGATAATATTAATTATCTAATTGTTTCGAATATAATTACATGCAACGCACATAAAGAACGTTTCACACTATTACTTGTATAATCTTTGTCGTTGAAATATGTAGTAAACACATAATATTACATTCCACTATACACACACAGCGAATCAAATCACTTATGACCTTTATCTTAACGATGTAGTGAATACGCTATATTTTATGATATGCCTGAATTATGAACATACTGTGGTAGGGCCACGCAACAGTATTAGGCTATTGCACGAATGGGCAGGTCCATCCGGCCTCAGATGCCATCAGTAACACGACCTCAGATGATCGGCACGAAGTAGAAGTGTTACACTTCTGCGTTTCGTATGGTGAGTGAGGTAGCCGGGGCCCCACTTTATTAAAGGTAACTACGGGTGTTGCAAATGTCCATGGGCGTGCGATTATCACTTAACATCAGATGAACCACCAGCTGGTTTGCCACTTTGTCACATAACAATCATAATATATCTTTTAAAACTATTTGGGTGGTGAAGTATGAGGAGGTGGAGGAGGGGTAACGCCGCTTAGCGGCGCGCAGCGCGCGAGTTTCGTCGATGCACCGCCATTCAAATCATTCATTACCTAGTGTGTGTGTGTGTAGTGATGGGCCGTAGGATACTATCGATAGTATCATGGAAGGCTTTCGAAAATGTACACAGATGATCCCTATAATATCTTTTATAGATCATGATTGTATTTTACTTTTATATTATAATAGGAATAATAATAAACAAACAAATATAAAGTATGAGAAAGCAATCAACAATTTTAGAAAATCTTCCTGTTTATTATTATTTATTTAATTAAATGGAAAAGGAATTGATTAAAAATACATCTTAAAGTCAAATAAATTAATAAAGGCAAATTACTTATAATTATTTTTTTTGTTTTTATGGTTTATATTGTGATTTTAAAGAAATGGCTCATAATTTTTTTTCAGAAATTACGAGTACAACTTTTTTTATTACATTTTTTTATATATATTAGGAATTTTAATTTATCCTTTAAATGTTCAAGACTAACTTTTCAACTAAAACAACGACAGCAATTATAAATAAAATCGAAATTTTGAAACTTTGCACAGACCTCGCGTAGCCTGTTGGTCCGAACGTCATACACAACGGTAAACTATTGCTGTAGTCCTAAGATCAAACCACTCATCGAGCGGAGTTGTATTTTTTATATTATTTTCACTTTTAATTTGTTAGCCAACTAATTATTTTGTTTTTATTTTATAAAATGGCTCAATTTAGGAATAAACAAATTATAAAAAAATTATAAAATAATTATTTTTCGTGTATAAGATAAATTTTCGTTTTAGGGTGAACAATTAAATAAATTAATAAAAAAAATAGATGACGTTAAAAAAATGTAATACTAAAAGTTGGTTTATTTACTGATAGATTGTTCTCCAACTGTTTCAACTTTGAACAAATACAATAATATTTCGTTGTGAAAATAAAAAATCAACGATAATTAAATGGTAATTAAGAAATACTTCTAAATAAGAAAATCAACAATAAGTAGAACAAAAAATTTAGGGATTTGAACCCAATCCATAAAGAATGATGGTCCTATACACTGTATGTATAGGACTGATAGACCAGATATGTTGATGATTCCGTGGCGCAGTTGCCAAGGTATTGGCTTCGCCGTCGGGGATCGTGGGTTAGATTCCCACACGGGACAACTATTTGTGTGACCCACAGATAGTTGTTTCGCATCTTGGTGGTTGTCCGCGTGAAATTTATGTTTGTAAAACGTCCTTACAACATAGGATAATATTATCCTAAAGTAAGGGCAATGTATAAATAAATAAAAAAAAAAGATATATAAAAGTACTCTTTGTGATAGACCAATCAATCACGAGATAAGATTAAAGATTAAGATTGAAATTATGCTTTAAATAAATTAATTAACAACTGTTAATACTTACAAATAATTTATAAATACGAAATATGTGAATATATATTTTTAGTTTCGTGTTTTCGAAGGTCTAATAAAATTAAACCTCTCAATAATAAATAAATACGAAACATATTTCGTAAAGGTGAGCGGGCGATGAGCGGCATAGGTCCATCTAGCAAGGCGCCTCAGCGCTCTCTGTTCAACGTGTGGAGTTGGAAGAGAACCGAAACAACGCCGCGGTTGCGCGGTGTTGTTTCGGTTCGAATTAATTTCAATGAATTAAATTAATATTTAGAAATATCTTACTTCAATCAACAAATTAAGACAACAGTCCTTTTTATTAATATATTCTACACCACTGATATTTCAGTTATTACTGATTAGTTCATTTATTATATCAATTTTTTTATTTGAATTTCACGTTTAGAGGTAAGTTCGTGATTTTTTTCTATCGAGAAAATATATCGAGAATATGTTTTGAAAACAATGGTCCATTAGAATGTAAGATCAAGTTTAACATATATTTTTTATTGCTTCTACAAAATGTATAGGTTGTTAAATTTTTTTAGAAAAACCTATTTTACTACATACAGCGCCTTTACAAGCTTATGCTAACAGCATGATGAAATACGTAAGTAAATAAACGTGTTTATGACTGGAATGTATTATAAAAAGGCTCCTATTATATTTAAATAACAGGAAAAAGCTCTCACGTCTTTTATGTTACTGATTGTGATAACCTTAATATTTGACCTACTTGTATATGGAAATGTCAACTCTTTCCTATATTAGTTTAACATGTATGGTATCATATGCTTGTGTTACAACTTTAGTTATATATTTTTTTATAATATTAAAAATAAAACTTAAATAAAAATGTAAGAGGAAAAAAATGAAATTGTAAAATCAATCGAATGTATGTATCATTATTATCTATGTATTTTCTCTATTTTATAGGTACCAACCTACATTGTAAATTGATTCTACTCCTCGTATTAATAAACAAATAGAATAATAACATGAAAAGTATTTCGAATTATAAATTTATTCGTGTATTAATTAATAATTTCGCTTCAAACACAAAATTAATTACTCGTCCCATTGAACTGTGACAAACATTACGGTTACAGACGTAAGCAATTACATAATTCCTGGAACTTATAAATTAATACAGAATAATCAGATTCATATACAAATTTATTACAAGTTCTCATTAATATGAAAGGCTGACTTCTGTTACTAAAATCAATATTTCTTGTGTACCCTCCAAACTTTAATAAGTTTCACATTCATTTGCACAGACTGATGTACGTCCTGAATTCGTGTGCAAAATTGTTAACGTAAATGACAACAGTTTTTTTAAATATGCCAACATATTTTTAATTTCTCTGATATCACCAAGTTTTCTTTAAAAATATGGAAATAATAATAAAAATAAGATTAAATGATTAATTAATTTAATAATTTATTGTTTAGACCTCAACTTAAGACTAAACAAAAGGCAAACTTAACTCTAATAAGCATTCTCTACCAGTCAACCCTGGGAGTAGAGAAAGTTTCACGCAGGGGCAAAACAAAATACGCGAACTAAATTAAAGAAAAATAATAATAATCTTAAATGATACCTTGCTTGGTGCGTTTCTGATGAACTGAGGCAAGGAGTTCCAGAGTAGTATAGCCTGAATAGTAAAAGATGTGGTTAATAATCATTAATCGCAGATGCTAACGAATGATTTTTCTAACCTTCCATCTGAAATAAAACACTATGAACGAACGAAAAACAAATAAAAATTTTATCCCGTGCCTGTATTCTTTTTTTTTTGAAAATGATAGTAAATGTATTCATAAGAGTTTCATGAAATGACTTGGAATTATAGGCAATTGTAAAAAAAATTGTTATCGGATGCCATGGTTATACCGTGAAGTTGGTCGAAGTCGATTGCTTTGTGGTTACAATCGGTTGATCATATCGGATTTCGGTTGTCGGTGTGCAACGTAAATATTTTTCCGAACGCGCCAAAAGAAGTATAACTTAAGTAAGTCCTTAGACCTTACAAGAGTATTTAACTAGATGTTTGGTGTACGATGGGCATGACGACATTTACAATTCATTTGGGTCATAATTATTAAAATAGATCTTTTTACCTATGAAATTGCCGTTCTTTAGTACTGGCTTTAATTTCGAACAAAATAAGTTTGTATGACTGTGAATACTAAATTCAAATAATTAATAAATTCAAATAATACTAATTAAATTTTTTTTTTAAATCATGAAATTCTTTTTACAGTCAGTCTTTTTTTTATTGATAAGTTTGTATTTTCATTACATTTAAACATTTTTCGTCATAATGGGTACTTTAAAAGTTGGTGTAATTAAGGCATATGAGTTCCGTTTTGACACCAACGCGGCACAAACGGCACATAACACCAACAACGTTTACGGAGAAAACTTTACAAACGAATACTTTTTTTTATACAAAACGGCAATTTCATAGGTAAAAAAGACGTTATTTTTTAATTGTTATTTTTTACGTTGTTATTTTAAAATTTAAAAACGTTAACGCGGAACCATGGACTACATTTAGTTAATTTATAACTCAAGACACTCAAGTAGAGCTTTTTTTTACATTATACTAATATTTTAAAGGACTAACTTCATGTTTAGAAATACTAATATTTCGTGCAAGAGCAAGCTTACCAAATACCGCAGTTTAAAACTTAATAAGGTTAATGAAACTACCGCACAAGTTGCGTCTATTCTATTGAGCTGGTAGATACGGGTGCATATATTAAACTTTTTGTATCTAGCTACTAAAAACAAACACAATTAGCAAAATTTTTATAAGACGACAGAATTCTGCTATAAAAAGACTATTTATCTTCATGATTAATGAGGCCGCCCCATTTGCGAGTCAATATTTAATTTACTTTTCGATGCGCATTGGTGAAAAGCTGGCTATGACAGGGGCAGAAATTCTATTTTCTTAGCTTGTGTTTTGAAAATTCTTTAGAATCCAAAATTAATTTAGAAGAAGTTTCAAAGAAATGAAATCCATCATTTAAATTTGCTAATTTATATAAGTCTGCAATATCTCTGTTATCATTTGACCATCATAATTAATTTGAGGTTATTATAGAAAACTATTTTTTTGTAAATTGCGTTCGTATTGTATTCTATCACATATTTATTATGAATCTCTTAGTAACTGACCCTTCTTCAAAATTGATAGTTTTACCTATGGACCTCGAATTTTTTATTGACAAGTTATAGAGATACATAAACCAGTGCGAAGCTTTCTTTATGATTTACGATCCCAAACTAAACATATTTGAACATATTAAAATATCGTTACTGTAAGCAAATGAGAATTCACAAAATGCAATATTGCAATATTATGTATTGATTACATGTATGTAATTCAATGTATAATTTTACATATATACATTTTTATGATTTATTTATTATCACTTGTTATTTTTTTATCTGATTATCACTTCCAACAGGTTACTTAAACCGATGATATCGTAAATAATGTTTATTTTACAATAAAACGTGTACAGTATTACAAATTGTTTGATAATTATGTTTATCAGTGGGCTGGATTCTTCAATTTTTTAGAAGAGTAGTAACAGGTGAGTTTTAAGTTTTTAGCATTTGAGCAGTTATTTGGAATATCATGCTAGCCTCTTATATATAATACCAGTAATACCAGTAATAGTAGACTAGTAATCAAAAGCATTTTTTCAAGTAGTTGAAAGTGATAATAATAATTTTAACTGTAAACTCTGTGTAAAGAAACGTTAAATACAATTCCTTAAATAACTTGACACTGGAAATGTGCCAAATTATGTAACGCCACTATGAAAACGGCAGTTTTACAATGCTGCGCTCCTTTTGTTAAAAAATATTTGATCATACACTTATTTATTTCTTTCAATAATGTGAATCAAAATAATTAATGATATAATAATTGTGTTAGCGTATTTTAATTAATGATTAACACAATTATTTAAATATGCATAAATATTTATTCCCTAACGGCCGAATTGAATATTTTCAATATTTTCTCATCAACACTCTATTGAAGGAAACGACATCAAATGTATTGATATTTTTTCAGGTACTGTCATCTTACCGAGAAGTGATATCCTTCAATAGCATATTCAGTGGTTAATTTATTATACATTATAACTTAATATTTCAAAAGATTGAAATAAAGATGATTCACTTTGAAGTTGATGGTAATTCTTTTGTTAATAGGTTTATGAAATCCTGTTCGACCTTTCTTAAATTCTGTTCTGTTAGGTCTTTTAACACTCTTATGATACATCTGTCCACCAAGAAACACATAACATTTGTCCTCCAAGTATTCTATATTAAATTTTTTTGTTTTCATTTTTAACCTGTAATAAACGGTAGGGAGAATGGCATATCAACGTATTGTAAGCATCACTATTCAAATTACCATTTCAAAGTTGTGACTTATAACATATACCTATTTGATTTTTAAAGAACATACGTATAAAATAAATAACAAAAACACGTCCATAAAATATGCAGGTGTTTTTACACAAGTTTTCCAAACCTACTTATAGTACTATAGTACATCTATCAGAATTAGGCAATTAGTGCTAATACTTATATTAAAACGATGTTTATACCCATATTTCGTGTTTAAGGCCCAGTTAGGTCATACGGCTCATACATAATTATCTTCATATTTCTTGGTACTCGTAACAACCTTTATTGGGGTTTCTCATTTTCGTGTTTTGATTTGGTCACAATAAAATACTTATAGGCATGCTTTTTATTCTCAGGTATCATTTAGAAAACAAAGCAGCACTTGAATCAAGCCAGTCATTGCGCACCAATGCATTTGTAAGCACTCAGCGACTACAAGCCACATCGTTTACGCGAAAAGCGCTGGAGCGCCGCGCCATTTCTTGCAAGCACAGAGGCTCATTTAGCGCTATTCCATTTATCGAGACGTTTTAATGATTACTTTTTGCTTCTTTTTCCTTAATTAATCTGTACAATAATAATAAAAGCAAAAGTGTTTAAAAATGAAACTTTTCCATTTTTAAAAACTGTTGCATAAAATGTGTTATTCAACCATTTGTAATGTTCAACCATGTTAGTAATGTAATAAAATAGTTTTATATAATCATATTGTCAATATCCAATATGTTTATAAAATTGGATATAATCTAATCTTGCTACTTTTAGATTTTCTTAGATTGAAGATTTTTCAAGTTTTAAGCAACATTTCATAAATGTGATTTTTCGAACTAAAAGCTAGTACCCGTGTTTGTTCTACCAGCTCTCGAAATTAAATTTGTTAACAGTGCTATCTAAATAGAATATATTATATATAGATGTTTAATAGCTATCTAGTAATTCAACTCTATAAAAACATTAAGTACTAACGTGACAAATAGGATATTGATTTTATGTTTAGTGGAGAGTCATGGTTACCTTACTTTGTTTTTTTACTTTGTAACCTACGTTTAAATTTCAAAAGTTTATAATGCTGTATTAATCTTTATCTGTGAGCCCGATTTAACCCATTTCTTCATATTTAATACTGTTTTCCTAAGCGAAGTGGAACAGTAAACATAAACGTCAGCTATTACGGGAAACTAGTAGTAAAGCGTGAATATGCAATTTAAATTGATCTCGGCTCAAACTTTGGAGCAAATTCGGTTTTCTTGTATTAAAATAGGTTAAAAAGGATAAAGTGGGTACAATTTCTTGAACCAAAAGATCGGCAATGAGCGGAATACATTCAAAGTGTAAAGTATACGAATGTATTGATGTATACTTGAATTTAATATGAATGCATTTTATTCAAAGAATGAATGAAGCGAAATATTAATTACTCTTTTTTAAAGCGTTGTGTTTTCGTACGAGTTTTCTTTTTTTGAGTATGTTACGGCTTGAATTGAAATTTTCAGTCGGAATCATATTCCGACTGAAATGGGAACCACCCTTTCAGCTTTTTGTTTGACAAAAAGTTATGGGGAATATAGTAAGTCAGTATATAGAATCTATACCTGCACACGACACTTCAGGTATATAATAAAAATATGTAAGCGCCAGTAAAGAATTATAAAATATTAATTTTAAAATACTTTCATGTAGGACATTCCAATTTGCCTAGACTTGTAAATTTTGTTGAAAAGTAAGGTCTTACGACACGGATAGAGGAAAAATTCCGAAAAATAAAAGTTGAAAATTAAGGTAAATTTTGGTTATTTTCCCATATATTTTTATACGTATGTGTTGACTCAGGACCTTGATATTTATACACCTAATAGGGACTATAGACCTCAGCATCTGGTATAAATTTGCTATGTCCACCCGTTCCTGAGAAAATCGGTGGTGACAAACGGATAGACTGGCGGAGAAGAGAGTGATCTAATTAGGGTTCTCTTTTTTACCTTTGGGGGTACGGAACCCTAATGATAATCATATTTAGTCAGAAAGTTATAACTATTAATTTTTTTCAATAATAATAATAAAGTTTATTTGTATTGAAACTATGTTTGCACATAACAATCAATAAATATAAAAAAATGTTACAGATACATTAGGAGTATCATAAAAATGTTTCGTCAAGGCCTTATTTCTTGCGTGCATCACACTAGGCGTGACTTGTCTCGTGATTCCAAAATAATTAACAGTTAATAGCAGACTGTCATTAATTTAAAAGAAATCAAAAAGTAAGGTCAATTATAGAAGTTTCGGAAAAAGTCACACCACTCTAGGATTTCACTTTGAACATATAATTTTACAAAATATAAACCCATATTTAGTGAATAAGGCACTATTTTAAAGCTGGATTCAGCTAGTACCAGAATCATAGAGATAATATCATAACTTTGCCATTTTCGTATATATTAATCGAGTTATTCATTAAAACATGTAGAAAAAGTACGAAAAGATTGTCGCCGCTGTGGGTATCGAACCCACGTCTTCGGCATTCGCGGCCTGAGCGCTTTAACCACTAAGCTAAACGGCTGATTGCCACACCGACGAACATCTTAACGTCCTTCGTCTATAAATGAAACTAATTTTTACGGATTTATCGCGTTTATTTTTAATTTTAATTCCCGAAGTTTCGAACCCTTTACAGCGTTCATGGTCACGGGACAGACTGAGGGGTTAGACGAAAATCTTAACGCCTTCTTTCTACATTATTATTTAGCATTTAAAGCAATGCTTGGCGCATCTATTGTTATATCCTTTCCAGCATACAAACAATTTCGAATATTGTTTTACAACGATAATTCGAACGAGAGATGTCGCCATTGCTTTTTATAAATTTTTAAAGTTTTTTATAGTGCTAATCTCTGCACTTAAGATTGAACATTAAAACATGTAGAAAAAGTACGAAAAAAACGAGAGAGTAGCCACAGCGACGAAAATCTTAACGCCTTCTTTCTTATTATTAATCAGATGATTATCTTTAGTATAATTTTTTTCTGGATTTGTTCTGCACAATATTTCTAAAACTTTGCTATACTTGTTTTATTTCCCCGTAACATATTTACGGTTGTAGGGCCACGCAGCAGCCTCGGCTGTTGAACGAATGTGCAGGCTCGTCCGGGTAAGTACCATGACCTTCCAGAAGACCGGCGTAAAGTGGAAGTATAATACTTTCGCGTTTCATCTGGTGAGTAAAGTGGCCGGAGCCCAATTTTCAAAAGGTTGTCAACGCACCGCATCCTCGGGTGGCGGTATTCATTTAACATCAGGTGAAGCGTCTGCTCGCTTGGCAACTTATCACATAAAAAAAAACAGGAGTATGATGGTTTATGATATAATAAAGTTCAAGAGGTTAATCCTTAAATATATTAAACTGCCTGAAAAAAAAAACATAAATTTAACTATACTGGGATAGTTCATAATCTAATATGAAATATTACATCATATATCATTTTGTATATATAAATCATACCAAGCAATAGGCATATATATCGTAAATTCAATTTGAGCAACCTGCCGTGAGACAGTTTACTGTGAATATAACGCTTCGTCGGGCTACGTCTCAAATACGGACGACTATACAGGAATATTTTTCTCGCAAGGCACTGGTTTCTCTTTTTATGCAGACTTTAATAAAACTAAAATAGAAATTGTTCTGTGTTTTTTATACTACGTCTTTCTTATGAGAAGCTAATTTTATTTGTATTCATCTAATTACATATTTTAAATCATTTCTCGTTGTATTTATTTTTCTGTTTGGAGTCCTTTTATGTAACGTATGGTTGCCGTTTTGGATACGGGGCACGTATGGCGGGGCCAAAGAATAATGTGTATATATTACGCTTTATGCCACGTTGCTTTGGTCACAGCACTGATAAGAGCCCACAGATGATCTTTTGAGATAGGCATTTTGATGGATTGCAGGCTGAAGAGCATATACCATCTTCATCAGCGGTGAAATGCGAGTTGCTTGAAACAATAGTGCGCCCTTTCACGGCCACGAGCGTGCCTAAATTCTAGCGGATTTTAAGACTTGTTTTTCAAGAAAAACATCTTTATACACATAGTGTACTGAAGTAACCTAAGTACACCATGAAATCGTGGATAATAGGATATTCCATATTTTCCCGAACGTTTGTCAACCGAGCTTTTTTTAATTTGAAAAGATGGCATGCGTGCTGGAGGATCTAATGATGTAAAGTAATAACTGCCGCCCATGGATATTTGCATCATCCAAATTACCTCACTCACCATATGAAACGTAGAAGTATAATCCTTCAACTTCACGCCGATCTTCTGTGAGGTCATGGTACTTCCCCTGACGGACCTGCCCATACATGGCTTTAGTGACTTCAACAATCTTCATTGTTGAATGGCCTTACAGTCACTAAAGCCATGACAGTGATTAAAATTTAGGATGGCGATAATCAGACAGCATATTATGAAAAAGTTATAACAACGAATAAAAATTGGCCAAATGCGAGTCGGACTCGCGCACGAAGGGTTCAGTACCATTATCTATAAAAACAGCAAACTAAACCTGTCTGTTGTATCTTGAATATATTTTTACCCCCACTTAAATATATTTTTATTCTGTTGTTTAGTATTTGTTGTTATAGCGGCAACACAAATACAGCATTTGTGAAAATTTCAACTACTTAACTATCACGGTTCATGAGCAGCCTGGTGACAGACGGACGAAAAGACAGACAGCGGAGTCTTAGTAATGTTTAGGGTTCCGTTTTGCTCTTTGGGTACGGAATCCTAAACACTATCAATTCATACAGCACATTAGCCTGTTCAAAATTATTAGTATATCGTAGTTAGGCTTTTGAATTTTGAATTGTAGTACTTGTTAGAGTAAATAATCTTATGTTTTGAAATCTTCAACATTATTTTTATATTTATATAAATATAGGCAAGTAAATTTTCTATACTTATACGTAAGTAATCATTCATATATTTAAACTTGTTAATACCGAGAGACATTATTTCCAAATTCTCTAATTTATGCGGTTTAAGGGATACTCAAGTACTATTTGTAAATGTCTAAAGTTTTGGTCCTTCGGTGCGAAAATTGATTGCAAAAGCAGTTTACATCTGCTCTACCGAAATAATTTAATGTTCAACTCTATTTCATTTACAAAACTAAGTTCACCCTGAACAAGAGCTTGTATTTTATTACCTTAATTACATACACATAATAATTACTACTGGCAGATGTATAAGCTTCTTCAAATCATACGTTCACTTTAAAATTGTTTGTATTCTAGAAAGGATATAACAATGGATGCTCCAAGTATTGCTTAAAATGCAAAAAAAAAAAACAATGTAGATAAAGGTCGTTGAGAATTTCGCCGGTGTGGCAATCAGCCGTTTAGCTTAGTGGCTAAAGCGTCAAGGCGCGAATGCCGAAGACGTGGGGTTCGATTCTCACAGTTCAAGTAGTATAAAGTGTGTACTTTGAAGACTGATTCTGAAAATGACTCCGTGGCGCAGTAGCCAAGGCATTGGTGTCAGTGTTTATTCACGTAATATTTATGCATCTAAAATCAACACAGGATAAACCACATCGCTATAAAACAAATGTAAAAAAATTAAATCCAATTTATGGCCAAAAATAGGAATAAATAATAAATAAAAAAAATGTTTATATTTATTCCTATCACATAAAATTCCGAATTAAAGTACGTAAGCTCTGAACATGAACGGTGACGCTTATGCTAAGCGCTCATAAGAAATTAAATATCTCAAATTTTTCTCCAAGTATAAAGATTTTATTGGTTAAACAAAAGTACCTGGAGGACCAAGCTTTTTTTTTAATCTTAATTTTAAAAAATAAAGAAAATGATCTGATATAGAATAAAAAGTAAAAAAAAAAAAATAAGTGTGCAAATGATCGTGATACGAACCGCGGCCGTCTGTTTTCTGGCCACCCCATTACCGACCGAGCTATTATAACATTTTTTTTGCGGCGAAATTTACTGTCATATTCGAATGATATTTTTCATTCCCTGAAAAGCAAGCGAGCTGTGTTGTATAAATGAGAACGTACTTACTAGACGTACGGAATAGTTAACGAGGGTTTAATTACTTTTATGAAGTCTGGCTATAATTCATTGCTAAGATAGAAAATTAATAAAATATGCAAGCACAAGCTCGTCTACTTATTGATAATAAACAATATGTAAATAATTTAGGTTGTCGTTTGACCTGGAAATCAAAGTAACATCCTATATTTATATGTAACTCTCAAGGCCTATACTCCCAAATTATTTAGCAGTATATATATATATATATATATATATATATATATATATATATATATATACACCAATCTATATATTTACATATTTATGTGTATACATATGTACCTATTTATAGTTACATATATTTTAGATCACATTTATTAACTTTCAGTTTTATAGTCTTCATTTAGCACCTGTCATATACTTTTCACCATGACAAGGGTTGACTGGTTGATTCTTAACCATTAGGCATTAAGTCCGCCCATTGTAGCCCTTAGCTTAAAGTGTAGCAATGAAGCTTAAATAAATAAATATATTTGTCATCTTTATGGCAACCATTAAACATGTTAACTGTAAATGTTAATAAAAAGCAACTTTTAAACATAATTTTTTATAAGAATTCACATAAAAACATTTAAATTTTACAGAATATTTGTAACATAAATATAGCGTATTTTATATGCTCGTCTATAGTAGCATTATTTTATTTGAAACAATTATAATAACCATGTATTGCTTTAGATATATGTATATTAAAATCTCTTTTTTACAACAACAATGTTTTTAGGCATTTTTAATTGTCGTTTAAACTAGTTCTATAAAGTAATTTAGCGTAGTCGAATCCAACAACATCAAACCACATTCATTAATTAAAAAGACGCTGCTTATTTCAATGGATATACCAAAATATGCAACAAAAACCATAACATAATATGTATTAGAATATACATGAATAAGATCTACGCAGATTTCCGAAAGGATCTTTTATTAGATCATTTGTATTTTATGCGCGGACTATGTTATCTTTATGAGTACTTCTAAATAATTTGCTTACATTGTTCGACATTGTAATAATACGATACTCGTAATAGAAAATTGGAGATCCTATTACAAATTTCTTAGAGTTATGTCAAAGGCTTATTTTAATAATAAAAAACAGTGATGATTCTTATCGTACAAGACTCTATTACGTAAAACCACAGCTTTTATGGTTTAATTGATATCAAAGGATATGTACAGACTTCCAATTGCGAGCACTGAATAAGGGACTAACAGAAAGCATTGTAGTAAAATTCAAACATCCTTAATTAACAATTGACCTACACATTTCTGGGGGTGCCCTTTTGGAGCCGGCGATTAATCTAATGTTAAGTGATTACCGCCGCATATGGACAATTGCTACACAATTTTATTAAATTAGGCTCCAGGTGAGGTACCTCACTTTCCAGACAAAACGCAGAAGTATAACACTACCACTTCACTAACTTTGGCGTGGCCTTACTGACTTAATATTTGTTTTATATTTAATACAAAATGTATGTTTATATTTTATGGTGGCAGGGCCACGCAGCAGCCTCGGCTGTTGCACGAATGGGCAGGCCCGTCCGGGTAAGTACCACGATCTCACAGAAGACCAGCGTAATGTGGAAGTATGACAAATACTTTCGCGTTTCGTCTGGTGAGTGAGGTAGTCGGAGCCCAATTTTCAAAAGGTTGTCAACGCATCTGTAACCCTCGAGTGTGGCAGATGTAACATCAGGTGAACCATCTGTTCGTTTGAGAACTTTTCGCATAAAAAAAAATCCAAGATAAGGTGAGAAAAGTCATTGAATAATTATTCATATATATTAAAAACTGAAAATCTTTCCCGTGACCATTAACGCTGGAAAGGGTTCGAAACGTCGGGAATTTAAAAAACTAATTTAACGTGACAAAATCCGTAAAATAGTTTCATTTCACAATGTATAAAAAGCTGTGAAATACAGGTAAGTACAATTCACAGCTGCCTCTAGGATTCCCACAGAAACAGTTAAGGTAAGGAACAATCGAAAACTGAAACCCAAATACAGAGATTTCAGTTTTAGTTTCTCAATTATTAACAGCTGCGGTTAATAATCGAAAATTTTAATTGTTTGTGGGACAAAGGACTAAGCTTTGTGTGGATTGGCTTGATTTTTAGTAAAATAATTTGATACAATATGTGTCCTCTGATTTAAGAACATCAAATGCTGTTTCGGCAGTCTCCCTGAACAATTTTGTCATCTAGGGTTAGTTTGTGTTGAAGTTGTAGTTGTTGGTTTTATCGAGGACCGTGGTAAGTTCATACTGTGTCTGGGTTATGTTGGATTTCAGCGAAATAGAGCAGAATGAGATGAGTTACTTCTCTTCTCGTAGGTAGATTTCTCCTGTATGTTTATTTCATGTGAAAAGGTGGCTGGCGGTTAGCCTGGAACTTCGCAAGGGTCTATAGATTGATAGAAATTTATAATAAAATAATTAATTATTGCATCACCTGCTTAGCAGTGATGGAAAACATATTTTGAACTAATTTAAAGACAATCCGCAGTGGGATTGCGTAGTAAACTATGACCAAATAATTTAGGAGTATAGGCCTTGAGAGTTACATATAAATATAGGATGTTACTTTGATTTCCAGGTCAAACGACAACCTAAATTATTTACATATTGTTTATTATCAATAAGTAGACGAGCTTGTGCTTGCATATTTTATTAATTTTCTATCTTAGCAATGAATTATAGCCAGCCTTCATAAAAGTATTTAAACCCTCGTTAACTATTCCGTACGTTTAGTAAGTACGTTCTCATTTATACAACACAGCTCGTTTGCTCGTACACGAGTAAATCGTATCCTTTAAACGAGCAATTCTTGTATTTTATATTGTATATATATATATATATATATATATATATATATGTGTGTGTGTGCGTAGATTCGGAGCCGAAAAATCGATCTAGCTAGGTTTCATTTTTAGAAAACGTCCTTTTATCCCTGTTTTCAGGGAATGAAAAATATCATTCGAATATGACAGTAAATTTCGCCACAAAAAAAATGTTATAATAGCTCGGTCGGTAATGGGGTGGCCAGAAAACAGACGGCCGCGGTTCGTATCACGATCATTTGCACACTTATTTTTTTTTACTTTTTTTTCTACATCAGATCATTTTCTTTATTTTTTAAAATTAAGATTAAAAAAAAAGCTCGGTCCTCCAGGTACTTTTGTTTAACCAATAAAATCTTTATACTTGGAGAAAAATTTGAGATATTGAATTTCTTATGAGCGCTTAGCATAAGCGTCACCGTTTATGTTCATATGAGTTGTTTAGATCTTACCGGCGAGTGCGTTTCAGAGGAGTGTAGCTTGAACAGTAAAATAATGGTTAAAGTATCCTGTATTTTGTTGCGGTATGCGAATCTTAGGTTGGTTGATGATACAAGATCTCTGTCAGGACATAAGCATATAATCTAACTTCCAATATCTTCACTCTGGTCCTAAAGGCATGAAGGAGAATTGGGTTTAGATAATACAAAATACAATATTAACAGAATTCTGGAGCTGCGCCTTTAACGAATAGAAAGCCAGTTAATCTTGCGACGGTAGGAAGATTCAGGGTTATAAAGCATATTTGCGTTATCCGAAAATAAATCTAATGCAGTTATTAAGAAGGTGCTACAATTTTTCGAGACAAGGGATAGGTTGGGATAGGTTCGGGTAATACACATCAGCATAGTCGTTAATGGGCAAAAGTAATGACAAGCCAAAGCTTAGTTTTAAAGGGTAGGAAAATTTTTCAGACGATAGAAAATATGTTGATATTTATTATGGTAGAAATCTTACATCATTGTTGAATGCAATTGATGATTTTTTTCATATGGTGGTAGGGCCACGCATGGTGGTAGGGCCACGCAACACTGTTGCACGAATGGGCAGGTCCGTCCGGGTAAGTACCACGAACACCTACCTCTTCCTAAGTACCTCACAGAAGACCGGCGTAAAGTAGAAGTATTACACTTCTGCGGTTCGTCTGGTGAGTGAGGTAGCTGGGACCCACTTTATTTAAAGGTGGCAACGCATTTGCAATCCTTCGGGTGTCGCAAATGTCCATGGGCGGCGGTTATCACTTAACATCAGGTGAACCGACAGCTCGTTTGCCACTTTCTTACATAAAAAAAAGAATATTACGTATTTAATAATATCTTTACCTATGGAATTGCGGTTACTGGCCATTTCAAACAAAAAAAAGTTTTGAATAGCTGCTGCCCGTATTCACCATCGACCCCTAACTTTAAGGGACACCTAAAGAAATGTAAGTGCTAGTTTCGTTTTCACCACCGCTTAAGTGTCCCTTAAAGTTTTGGATAGATGGTAAAAATGGCCATTCGGATTCTAAATTCAAATAATGATTATATAAGTTATATATAAAAAGAATTTTATAATTTTAAATTTTGTTTTAAGAACATGAAATTCTTTTTATGAAGTCAGTCCTTTGTTTAATAAGTAGTTTTGTATTTTTATTAAATTTGAACATTTTTCGGATGATAATAACATTCTTATATAGTTAATAAGTAGGAAATATTCTAATGTGTATTTATTATTAAAATAAATCAAGAATGTTTGCAAAATCATAATCTATCACGCCTGTTAATATATTATGAATACATTACGTTAAAATGTTCACCTCCAAAATTTTCATGAAACAAGTGTTACGCGAAAATTATGCGTCCGCTTCATGTGCATTGATATTAATTTTATTTGCTTAACTATTTCAGTGTTAATATTCATACTCAAAAGTGTGAAGCCAAATGAGCAATTATTTGAATAGTTTTGTTAACATTAAACACTAATTGATTGCAAATAGTTTCATTTAGTTGATGTTTCGTTACTGTAATATCGATTGATAGGAGCCGAATCCATCACTTACTTTGGTTTCAATATTTTATTATATTTATGAAATAGACAATAATTGTATATACTGATAAAAAGATAATCGGTTAGTACAACACTAATCCTACACAATCGACACACGCTCCCTAGTTGGAATGTATTGTCGTGGTGGTACCGTTGGCGCTAATTTATACCGCTCTCTTAATTAGAAATAAATTTCTTTTTGTTTATTTGGGCATGCGTTTTCTTTCTAACAATACATATTAACTTTGCTTTGCATTAGCACGGCCTACATACCAGAAGACTGGATGAAGTCGACAATTATCGCACTTCCCAATCAAAATCTCGCCAGGCCCCGGAATTTTTTCCGTCCATAATACGTAAACGAATACGAATAAAATGCGATGAACAGCTCAGCAACAGTCAGTTTGGATTAATAACCGAAAGGGGGACGAGAGTAGCGTTATTCGGATTTGGTGCAAAAATTTGTGTAGCAAGATATATTTGTATACTTCACTGACTAGAAGCAAGCGTTGGAGCAATATAACTGACTAATTGCACTTCTTAACGACATATTTTTAGACATGAAAGACATCCGCATAGTATAATACCATGTATTGGAACCAGCATGCTACTGTCAGAGTTGAAGTGGAAGAATCCAAGGAAATTAAGATCATGAGGGGAGTACGCCAGGGCTGTATTTTGTTGCCAACTATTTTTAACATCTACTTTGAAGCGGTAACGACGGATGCTCTGGAAGACCTGAACTTTGGTCGTAAAATAAATGCACAGCTCATCAACAACTTAAGATATGCCGACGACATTGTTCTCATGGCATCAACCAAAGCCAAGCTGCAGGATATTCAAGTAAACGAGTGTAGTGTCAATGCTTTTTTCCAGAGAAATGTTACCAAAATAAAGTTTATCGTTATTTAAAACAAACAAAGCGGGCCAAAAACTGGAACGGGTCAATAAATATAGAATTCTTGGGACCTTACACAGAATTGGAGCAGCGAGTCTTGATCTCTACATCAAGACTTCCATCGAAATGGTTCGCAGCGCCTTTGGAAAAATGAAGAACGTCCTTTGCAATTGAAGCTAGAAAATCTAACTTTGAATACGGCTTTTTCAGTGCTACATTTGGTCCATACGGATTTGAGGCGTGGACTATGAAGGAAGAGGTTATACGTTTGTATAGACTCATTCGAGATGTAGGCATACATACGCATGGTACCGATATCTTTGGTCATCGGTATCGGAGTCGGTCAAAAGCGAAATTATATTTAGAGCGTACATTGATATATTATTTTCTACACTAATCTTAGATTTTTAATTATTTAATCATAATAACATTTATGTGTAAATGTTGTTTTTTTTTTTATGCGAAAAGTTGCCAAACGAGCAGACGAGTCACCTGATGTTAAGTGAATACCGCCGCCCATGGACATTTGTTACACCCGAGGGTTACAGATGCGTTGACAACCTTTTGAAAATTGGGCTCCGGCTACCTCACTCACCAGACGAAACGCGAAAGTATTTGTCATACTTCCACTTTACTTTGGTCTTCTGTGAGGTCGTGGTACTTACCCGGACAGGCCTGCCCATTCGTGCAACAGCCGAGGCTGCTGCGTGGCCCTACCACCGTTAAACCGTGTTGTGATTAACTATTGGTACTTAAGTATGTACTACGTATTATGAGTTGGCGATTATTGATTTAAATGATCCCATGATTCGAAAAAATCCTGAAAATATCCTGTTAATAAAATCCTGGTTTTACTAACATTTCTAAATTCTCTTTATTGCTGAAGTGAAATAAATGAAAATTTGATACCTATTTACATTTAGTAGGAACATTTGATTTATAATTTTTTGCCACCTCAAAATGTGTCAATGATAATTCAGTGTGTGTTAAAATAACATTCCAAAATATACAATACTCTTTATAATGTATAATTTTTGTCCTTCCAATCTCATCCTAAAACCTAATCTGTAATTTTTAAAACTGGCAATGCATTGTCAAATTTAAACGGGTGGGAATATGATGAATTTTACAAGCCTTGAGCTTAGTAGGATATCTCAGTGTCATATAAAGTTAACAATCAATTAAACCGCAATCAACGTAGGGCGGCTAGGGTTATCGACGATCAAAGTCTTTCCGATCGGCTTGATCCTTTGCCTCTGCGTAGAGATGTTGGATCACTCTGCATATTCTAACGCATTTATCACGGGGAGTGTTCCGAGGAATTGTTTGGATTGATCCCGGCGGCAGAATTCCACCATCGGACATCACGCCAGAACCAAAAATTTCATCCACACCACATCGAGGCATTTCTTGCCTCGCACAACCAACTGCCGCCGGCAGTCTTTCCGAACCGTTACAACCTGGGAACCTTCAAGAAGAGACCATACTCTTTCTTAAAAAGCCGGCAACGCATTTGTGAGCCCCCGGGTGTTGCAGGTGTTCAAGGGCGGCGGTAATCACTTTCCCCTTTCTCCATACATAAAAAAAGAAATGAAATAACCAGTTAAATGTAGCCTACATTTGTAATAACATATATTGTGGTAAGAAATATTGAATTCTTTTTGTTGTTAGTCTTACATGTGTTCTTATAAATTTACTTACATTATAATATTTGTTTTTCCCGTCTTATTCACCAATGATCACTTACTTCTGAAGGCGACTGAGAATTTGCTCCTCGCATTTTTAACATCCCACCTCTTTTGTAAACACCTGCCGATACCGATGCCTACGCATAAAGATGACATTGTTAAAGGGTAAATACGAATGTCCCCATAAAATAACCTTTTGGAAATTTATGAAATTCGGTTATGCTTCTATAAACGTTTGACCCGTAACTATATTGCAAAGCTTATTTTTATCTATTTCAGGCAAGTATTTTGATAAGAGGCCTTTAAAATGATTGCTATATATGCTATTTAGTATAAATTCAATGTCCATTTATGGAAATATGTGTGATGTTAAGTTTTATTATTTAAGCAGGATCGGATTTTTCTTTTGACTGCACGATGGTAAAAATACAGCAATTAAAAAAAATAGTAAGTATTTTTTTTTGATAATACTATTAAGCATGTAAAAATAGTTTTAATTTTTAATTTTTGGAGCTAGTCTGCATTTAAGATTAAAACAGAAAATGTCTTAGATAAAACTTTCGCAAGAGAGAAAAAAGCATACTAGCGTCTTCAAATATTACATTTTTACTTACCATCAGGTTTTGGATAAAGAGGAAATACTGCGGGGAAGCGGTAGATCGAAAGGGGAATAGAAAGATGAGAGAATCTGAAATAAACTTCGCTTATGGTAGGAATTAAGTCTTAAAGCATGGAGATGTCATAAGAAGAGTGGAATCATTTGATCATGTCTCTCTATGAGAGCAAAGAACACTGAACTAGAAATAGCAGAGACAGACATTTTTGTGAGTACTTACTCTACCTTTTGGTTTCCCGTTGTTGTAATATTCACAATTTTGAAGAGTTGGGCATGCTATAAAACGTTATCCATATGACACAGCAGTAGCCGTCTAAAGTTAACTTAATTTCATTTAAAGTCAGCTAACGTGAGGTGTCTGCATGCAGGGCAATATTAATTGAAATTAAATACCATGCGTGTGCGTGCGCTTTTGAAGCGTATGGAAAAATATATGGCATTAAAATGTTTAGTATGCGTGCGCACATCGACACCCAAAAAGCGACATGATGAAATTGGTTGCAAAGCGGTCATTTTGCGTCCAACTGTTTACTGGCACGGAGGATCAAATTTTTAGTTATTTTCCTTTTACTAGGCTAAAGAAGCGAGTATAATTTTTACTTGTGTACTGTACTGTGTAATTTGTACTTGTGTGTTATTGTTATATTATATTATTGTTCTGATGATATTATTTATTAGTAACGTCCGAAAAAAAGGAAAAATAAACACCTTGTCCAAATTACTATAAGCAAGTAATGGATAAAAATTACTTAATGAATACATTTTGTATTTTTTTGCCGTTACCACTCCATGGCGTATTAGTATTGCAATAAACTACGACTGTTAACCAACTTTTGGTAAAAAATTGTAAAGTCCACTACACATCGAAAGACGGCTACGACTGTTTTTATCTTCCTTTCACTCGTTTTGCTTATTAAACGAAGAGCACTTTTAGGGACACACAAATAAACAAATTTTGTTCGAGCACCGGGCACATAAAAATGGAAATGGCTCAATAAAGAGACCCTTTTTGGAAATATCGCTCTCCGTACTTATTCACATTCTTATTATAATTTTGCGTTTATTTTCTTATTGCGAAATGACTTTGAACACTTGTTAATGTTTATTTGAATAACGATATGTTTTTCCTGTACAAATAAATAAGACACATACAAAAACAATTTGTAATAAGATTACATCAGTCGTTCAAACAATGTTTTATTTTTGTATAATTTAATGGCATGATGACTATTCAAATGCAATTTGCTTTGGTTTTGATGACTACAAATTTTCGAAAGAGAAAAATTTGTATTTGTTGTATGAATGCTCTCTGCCTTCCTTTAAAAACGGGAATAATACACATCGAGCAAAATGGTAGAGACAAGTGTTATTGTGTAATGTTATTTGGAAACATCAATTGGGCGTGCACTTTAATAAAAATTATATTTTTGAGTCTTTGTTGTGACTATCGATAGATTCTCTTTCAAATACACATAGCGAGGGAAGGCGGCAAGGAAAGTAGCATCCTTATGTTTTAGCTTTTTTCTATAACGTACGTATGTAGATAATATTTCTCAATATTATTAATACTTGTTTTTGATAGTAAAACGCTTAAGTTGGTCACAAAACGCTGAAACCAACTAGTAAGCTAATACTATATATTATATAGTATATAAATCGAGAAATATAATCTAGACGTGATCGAAATCTAATTATATATTAATTGTTTAACAAACATAAATACGTGGACGAACACCCAGATTCGAAACAACTATCTATGAGTCGCACAAATAGTTGTCCCGTGTGGCAGTCGAACCCACGACCACCGACGCCGAAGACGACACCTTGTATCTTGTATTAACTGATGTTTTTGCTTTCAGTCCCGAGACTATTAAAGCTTCATCGGACGCAGAACCGGTGGGCTAGCCAGAACCCACGGGTTTGGACCCTCCGGTTCGCCGGTTCGGACCGAGACCCCGACGGCCGTCGACTGTGCATTTAGCTAATCGGTGGCTGGGAGCGGTGAGAACCGCCCCGGAACGCGGGTGTACCTTGTGTACGCGTTGTGTGGGTCTCGCCGTACTCGGTGGCGAGGGCGAACTGGTGTGATTGTTGTTACACTAACTGTGGGTGTAGTGTTATCCGGCGGGAACCCCGGCGGTGGGTCCATCGTGTCTAAGTCCTCTTCGTCGACCGGGTCGATGAGGACGTTTCGCGGGCGACGCTTGTTTACGTTTGCGTTAGTGTCCGGTAGGTAGTTTGCTGCGCTTACCACCAGAGGGTTGGGATGATGCTGGGCTCTATCGAAGAACCGATTTGTCAAATCTTTAAAATGTGCGCGAATCGTCGGGAGTCTGCAATCGCTGTGCAGGTCGACGTTGCGCTGATACCATTGCGCACCGGTTGCGCGGCGGATAAACTTACTTTGAACTACTTGCAATTCGTTAATGCGCGTAGGATTTATATGTGCGAAGATCATGCATGCGTAGGACATGATTGGCCTTACGCAAGCTTTATATAACAGTAATTTGTGCCTTAAGGGCATTTTACTTTTCTTATTCGTTAAATTGTGTAGCCGGCCGGAGACGAACGCAGCTTTATTTCGGACTTGATTGATGTGCGTAGTGAAAGTCATACGCGAGTCGAAAGTGACTCCTAAATATTTGACCGTTTTCTCCCAGGGGAGAGTTTGGCCATATAGTGATATTTGCCCCAACTTTCTGTACTGGCGGACCTTTGTAACGGTGTGGCGGATGGGGGTTGGGGGTGCTACGAGTGAAGTGAATCGCCACACTTTTTTCTGGATTAATATCGATTCTCCATTTGCGGAACCAATCGCCGAGGCGGTCGGCGGCGCTTTGGAGTCGAGTCGTTAATTGACTGAGGTTGCGATCTGAGTAAAAGAGCGCCGTGTCATCCGCGAAAAGCGCGAGATTGACGTGGGGGTCTCTAGGTATGTCGCTCGTGTAGAGCGTAAATAACAAGGGTGAGAGGCAGGAGCCTTGTGGTACGCCGGCCGTGAGGCGGCGGCTTGTGGAGAGGGTGCCCTCGACTCGATACCGAAAAGAGTGGTTCAACAAAAAGACCCGGATGGTGTGTACGAGCCTATCTGGCACTTTGAGTGTGTACAGCTTGTAAAGCAAGCCGTTGTGCCAGACTTTGTCGAATGCTTTTGCGACGTCGAAGAAGAGAGCCCCTGTACTAATGTGTTTGGGGTGGTTTAGGCCTTTTAGGATGTGCTCCGTTAGGCGGTATAACTGATCGGGACAAGAGTGTCTAGCTCGAAAGCCGAATTGTTCCCCCGGCAGAAGGCCGTTGGAAAACACGTGCTCTTTGAGCCTGTTTAACAAAAGCCGCTCGTAGAGCTTCCCCAGGCAACTGAGGAGGCTGATGGGACGATAGCTAGAGGGCTGGTTGGCTGGTTTATTCGGCTTGCGAATGCCGATAACCGTGGCTTGCTTCCAGTCGTCCGGAAAGGAGCAACTGGCGAGAAGGGTATTGAAAATGGTCGCCAGTAAACAGATAAGCGGCCCAGGGAGAGCTTTGAGAATCTTATTACTTATGTTATCTGGGCCCGGGGTGGATTTTGGTTTTAAATTTTTAATAATATCTTGGACCTCTTCGGGGGTCACTGAATTTAGAGGTTCGCCTTCCGGTGGAAGCGCAGCCCTAGTCTCGATTACGCGGTCCACCTCCGTTAGGTGGACTGAATCGGTGTGTTCGCGCGATGGCGTACATTGCTGCTCTAGGTTGTCCGCAAGGCATTCGGCTTTTTCGGAGTCATCTAGGGCTACTGAAGCGCTATTAGATCTAACTAACGGCGGTAGAGATTCGCGGGGGTCTGCTTTCAGACTGCGGGCCAACCGCCAGTAGGCGGTGTGCGATGGCTCGATGTCTTCTAGGAGAGTGTCCCACGTTTTATGTCGGTGTTCCGATACACGATCTTTGATTTCTAGCTGAAGGCGTCGAAGTAGAGTTCGGTTCGATTCCGATCGGTATCGGTCGAAGGCGCGTTTAGCTGCATTTTTTTTGTCTAATTAGCAGTCGTAGGTCGGGCGGAAAGTTAAACCGTCGGTCGCCCGACAGTTTCACCGTCCGTTCCGAGTCTGTGACTGCGGAAGTAATAGTTTCACGGAGACTCGCTATCGCTCGATTTGCATCATCGAACGTAGCTATCGTCTCGGGTAAGTCTACTAAGTCCTGGGGGTCCAAGGCCTTGAGTTTGACCTCAAGACGATGCCAGTCCACTACGGATTTGGTCGGAGGGACCGCGCCGGCGTTCTGGCCCAGTTTACACAGGACGGGCCTGTGGTCTGAGTCTAGTTCATGGATTGTCTCTATCGACTCGATGTCGAGCGAGACCTCCCTGAATAACATTATGTCTAGGACACTCAGTGACGCGTGCTGGTAGTTGTCCACCGTAGGATACCTAGTGGGAGTCGCGGGAGCGACTATACTGAAATTTAGGTTATCGGATAAGCTAAGAGATGCTTTCCGTTGTTGTTTGGGATGCTGTTGATGTCCCATGAACCGTGTTTGCAGTTTAGATCTCCTGCAATTATCACGGAAGGGCCTAAGTTAAGTAGCGTATCTAGGTCGCTTTGAGGTAAGGTTCTATTCCCCGAGAGGTAGGCTGAGACTAGTACAAGCGGCCTGTGGCCGGTGAGCGCTAACCTACACGCGGATGCCTCTATTTGACTTAGCTCTGGAATGTCGAGCGGGCAACAGTGCAAAGACCGTTTATAATAAATTAATGTGCCTCCCAGACGGTTTGCTAACCGGTCGTGGCGGACAATGTTGTAATTTGCGATTCTGGGATCACGTACACTAGGTTTCAAGAATGTCTCTTGTACTAGAAAAATATCTACGTTATGATCGCGAAGGAATTCCGCGATTTCGTCCCTTTGACCCTTTATGCCGTTTGCGTTGAAATACGAAACAACCAGAGCCCGAGGTTTTGTTCTACCTGCGGTTGTACTTCCCATTAAGGTGTTTTTATGGGTCTAATTAACGACGCGGCGGAGCGCGGTTTTATTGCGCGGACTATTGTTTTTTACGGTTGGCTCGAAAAGCCCAAAGGGCTTCCACAAGCGTTTTGTGTTGGCTAATTGCCTTAAGACGCTCGTGGCCAGATGTGGCGGCCGCTATTTTAGCGGACAATACGGCGAGTTCCTGCCTATTATTCCGCGAAAACTGACGGAATTGGCTGCACCTGCGGCCGCGGCGCCGTTTGAGAGGCGGACAGCTGTTGCGCGATCGGTCGTGAGGCGACCGGGATTACCGGCGCGGTTACCTGCGCGGCCACCTGGGGTTTCGCCCAGGCGTTTACGACGGGTATGGGCGCGGGAATGAATCTAACGGGCGCGGGTTTGGGCAACGTCGATTTCGCGGGAGATTTCCTCGCGGGAGTTTTCGGGGCCTTAGCGTAGCCTCTGTAGCTAGCCGGGTGGCCGGTGGCGTTACAGTTTACGCAGTCCGGTGGATCTGCGCAATCTTTCGGCCTCGTGCACTCGGTTGTGCCGTGGTCACCGGTGCATTTGACGCACCTTGGGTGAGCGAAGCAGTTATTGGCCGTGTGGCCAAAATGTTGACAGTTGTGGCACTGTGCCACAACACCTGATTTACGCGGGGGCTCGATGACTAAGTCACTGAGCCCACAGACCCTCTTAAGGTTGAAAATGGCCTTACCTTCCGGGGTAGGGTCATGTTCCACCATGACCATGTCCATAGGGACACGGGTGCGAGGGTGCCTGAGACGACGCACGGCGTGAACCGGGTATCCCTGAGTGCGGATGTCGACCTTAGCCATATCGACATCCGACTCTTTTGGGACGCCCTTAATTACGACCCGAAGTTTACGCTCTTCGGGTAGTGAGTAGGTGTGGAAACCTACCTTAGCTTCGCGCAAGTACTTTGTAACGCGGCGGAAATCGTCTGACGAATCGAGGTATACGCGGATACCCATATTTGTATTTTTTGACCGGGGGTCTCGGATGTTGTAGCGTTCAAACCACGAGCAAACCTGGTGCCACTTTGCCTTATCTTGTATAATTATTGGCGGCGGTGGCTTGATTTTTCGCTCGGAGGCGAATGTCGGTTCCAACTGGACAGACGCGGCTGCCTTTTTGGCGGGCGTCACGGTGGGACGGTTTGACGGGGCGGCCTCGCTTTCGGGGTCGGGTCGCTGTCTGTAGCGGGGCGTTTCTTGCCCTTTTTTCGCGATTTGACGACGGTGAAGCCGTCGGCGTTCGCGTTGTTAGCGGGGGTCGTTTCGACCTCCATGTCTGAGCCGCCGTCCGATTGTGAGTCGGGAACGACAGCGCGGAAGGGGGCCGAAATGGTTTGCGCGGAAGGCGCGTTGGGTTCGTTCGCGGCGGCGGAAGTCGACGCGACGGGCGTATCAATTGTCGCAGAGGGCGACACAATAGCTGGCGCAGAGGGCACCGGAGATGGCGGCGAGGCGGCAGCCGGTGAAGCCGGACTGTCGCTGGAGAATTCGAAGACAAGGCGTCGCTCCCTCGCGAAACTTAAATATTTAGCCCATACTTCGGGGCACTCCTGTCGAAGGAACTCCTCTAAGAGGGAACCCATGACGACGCTTGTGCCTTTGGGGCTTGCGCCCCGCCGGCGTGTGGTTTTCTAAATAGGCCTCCCCACCTTGCGGCAGGGAGGTGTGTGCCTAAAATTAACCTTTAGTCGCCTGCGCTTTAGGTGCGCTAGGGTGAGTACCTAGCGGTCGCCTAATGCAACAAGCACACAGGTAAAAATTACAATGCCGCCTCTGAGACGAGAATGTGTGTAGAATTCTACTTACGGACAGGAACCTGCCTACGAGCACAACACTACACTAACACTATCCGCTCGGAAGTCGGGCAAAGTTTCTTCGTTCTTCTGTAACGTTTCTTCTTTCTTCTATAATTTTTCTTCTTTCTTCTTGCTTGAGACTTCCCTAATCGTAGACCGCGAAACACGACAACGATGAGGCAAGCAGTGCACACCAAGAGATAAAAGAAATGATATTAGCAACAACGGTTGCAAGATGGCTTCCGGGTCGGTTGGCATGGGCCCTTCCGGCTCAGATTAACGTCCGTTCCGTGTGGAAGCATGAAGCGGAATGGATCTAAAACATCAAGACGACACCTTGGCAACTGCGCCATGGAATCACTATTTTTAATCACGCTTTAGCCTGTCTAATACTGTACGTCTAGAGGGTTAAGGCGGTACCGACATGATATATATTCTTTTATTAAATTAAAATATATTTACGGATTCATCGCGTCTATTTTTTTAATTTTGTTTCCCGACGTTTCAAATCCTTTACAGCGTTCAGGGTCACGGGACCATACTATATCATATATAGAGATTCTTATAATTTAAACAGCTGATCTTTCATTGTTCATACATCTTTACTAATATTATAAAGGCGAAAGTTTGTATGTATGGATGGATGTTTGTTACTCTTTCACGCAAAATCTACTGAATAGATTTTAATCAAACTTGACAATAATATAGTTTATTCATCAGAATGAGACATAGGATATAATTTATATACGTATTTTATGTATATCTGTCTTTCTATCTGAATGTTCCGCCTTCAGCCTATTCTACGCAGACGTAGTCGCGGGCAGCGTAGTGTATAATATGAATGATTAGGTTTAATGAACGAAAATGAAATAATATTAGCGTAAAAACAAAAAATCAATAGACAATTTATTTATTTGACACATTAAAATTTCATCTTGAGTGCAGATTATAATAAACTATGACGGCGAAAGGTTAATAAAAGCGCCGACGCGGACCCTCGGTTGTTCATAAAATATACCTGGAAAAAGGAGTGTTATTTTTCCTGCGGGCTAATTTTATTAAATATGAAACTAAATCCCTATCTGAATTTGCATATAACAATGTTATTTTGAATAAAATGTTAATATCAAAATGAATAAGAAAACTCTTCAGCACTTCTACTTGGTGTATGGCAACTTGCCCCCTATATGAGCATATATCGTTCTTAATAAGTTTAGTTTATAAGAAAATAGTACTAAGGAGATAATAAGCATTCATTATTTATACTTACATAATAAAAAATATATTACTTAAACGGGTCATTAATTATAAACATAACTAACATTACTCCCGCCGTTCCTAGGAACTTGAACTCTTAAGTGCAAAATATTTTTAGGTTAGGATTAAGTGTATTAAATGAACTAGTTTACGTTTATGTACGACAGTCTGTCCCGTGACCAGAACGCTGGAAAGGGTTCGAAACGCCTGGAGTTCAAATCAAAATAAAAAACGCGATAAAATCCGTAAACAAGTTTCATTTAATATGTATTATATTCGCGTAAAATCAAGTATAGGATTAAGTAGGGAATCAACCAAAGAACATAATTTACTGACGAGAAATTAACAGACTTTGCTGATGGATATCTATGGGTTCTTTCTCCATGCTTCAATGCTTGCATCAATTTCATAAGTATTTAGTTACATGTCAATGTAGTGTGTTCGCCATGTTAGTATTGTCATGCCCTGGACCGTCACAGGACACTTTACTGTGAATTCCGTTTCTATACAATACTAGTAGCACTAAAGACGGAATTATAATATACACAAAACCCGTGGAAATAACACATTTGATTCTAAATATACGAGTAAGCACTCTATAAATAGCCTATCATTGCTGTCCCTTTGAAGAGTTTTTGAGAAATCAACGTCAAAGTTCAGATCGAAACCAACTAAAGAACCCAAGAATTTCGTCTTCCAGGGGTAATTAATTAAGTATCTACTGTAAGCTACCATATTTTGAGTTGGATGAATATTTATTTATTTCCCGTATATATTTAAAATAAATAAAGTTATAAGATGCGGAAAATTTCTATATTGCGCAGTGAACCATTAGAATATTCCGTTTGTATTTTTTTCACTTACGGGTTATATACAATATTTGCAGCTGTTTTTTCATGAGACAGGGTAAATATGTTTTCTTTACAGGTTACTCTCGACATCGCGAGCCCGTCAACGGCCAACTAACCAACCGAGACGGACGTACGGCCCACCAGCTGCTCTAGCCCAGTTTTTTAAACTATTTTTTTTAAATTGCTTTTAATTTAGGATAACATTATCTTGTGTTTTGAGGACGTTTTACAAAACATAAATTTCACACGGAAAAACACCCAGATGCGAAACAACTATCTGTGAGTTACGAAAATTGTTGTCCGGTGTGGGAATCGAACCCAAGACCCCCGACGCCGAACCCAACACCTTGGTAACTGCGCCACGGAGTCATTAAAATCTCTGATATTATCTGAGATATTCATTTTAATGATATGCTGTAAATGGCAATTTTGACCTACTTGAAACGGACAGCGTATCTGAATATGTAAAAAATAAAAATGTTTACTGTGGGTTATCCTTAAGAGATAAACATACAACACCGCGGACTTTTAATCGATATTTTAGAGATTTACAATTCCGTAGTACATTAATTTGATGTATTTCAAAAGGTTTAGCCAGCGTTTCCAATGTAAGTGCACAAAAATATGTTTGTTAAGAATTCACATTACAAATCTTTGTATGTCTAGGATATTCTCTACTATAGTATGGATGTATACTGCATTTAAACTTTCTTCTTGAATCACTCTATCTATTGCTGAAAACTCTTCACAGAAGACCGGCGTGAAGTAGACCACTTCCACTACTTATATCTACTTCTGCATTTTTCTAGTGAGTGAGGTATCCGGGGCTTACTTTATTAAAAGGTGGCATGGTCCATGGGCGGCGGTTATCAATTAACATCAGGTGACGGTTCACCTGATGTTCAGCTCGTATGCTACCTTCTCACACAAAAAAGCCATTAAAACCATCCTTTCTTGTTCTGCGCATATTACTTAAAACTTCAAGACTGTACTAGTGCCTGTTTCCAGGAATGGTTTATTTCGCGATACGTGCTTTTTTCGCGACTAAGCGATACGTGACTTTGTTTTATACTATTGGAAGATAAAATTCGTCAGATTATTATTTCAATATTCTGCCACAGTAAAATAATGTATTAATAATATATACTGTATACATCATGTACTGCACTCTTTATCTTTATATTTCATGTCATATAAACTACTGTGCTATTTTAAAGCTAATTCTAAGGTGATTTATAGCCCTGGAAGGGTAAATACTCAATTGAAATCATCATGATTGTTATTGTGTCTCACCGTTCCAATCAGAGATCAGGGGAGCCGCCGGTGGTTTTCCCGATTGTTAAAAATTTATTACATGACTCGGGGAAACAAACTGACTCACTGAGTTTAATATATTAAAAAAAGACAGGCAATCGTTCAAATAATTCAAAAGTAATAAAAAAGTTTATAGAAAATTTATTCCGAAGTTTTTCCATGAGGCTTAGAAACCAAATGTTTTTTTTAATCTAAATCTCATACGTTTGAGTTAATTTCACAAAGTAAAGTAGTAAAAAGCAATAGTTAATCATTATAAACATTTTCAAAAGAAGTTGTTTGTCTGGTCTTTTATAGTTTCATCGGAGCACTAGTTTTTAAAGACCAGTCGATAGTATAAACAATTCTGTCAACGTAAATCTATTCTAGTGACTTGTAAGGATCAAAAAAAATAATATGAAACTGACTGACACACGTTTGTATACTTTCTATAGCCATGATAAAAGAAGCTAAATTGGTATTAACGAATTATTATAAAATAGTTATGAGTTATTGAAATGGGTCTTATAAATGTAAAAATACATAATAAGGTACTGATAAATTTTACCTTTATAGCAATTTATGAACGTAGTAGCGATAGCAGAAACCTAATCAAGTTTAATAACAACATAAATTTAACTTGTTTGGTGCGTCCCGGTATTAATCACTAGCGACTCGCCCCGGCTTCGCACGGGTGCAATTTATTATACATATGAACCTTGATTTTGAATCACTCTATCTAGTGAAAAAAACCGCATCAAGGTCCGTTGCGTAGTTTTTAAATTTTTCCTTCCATCCTCGTACTTTAAGGAATATTATAAAAAAAGAGTTGGCAAAATCAGTTCAGGTGTTCTCGAGATTTGCACTTAGCAACACATTTAGCGATTCATTTTTGTTGAGTTGAGTTAAAGTTGAGTTTCGGCTCGGCATCTTTATTTGTTCCTAGTAAAAACAACTATTTCACGCGAAATAGAGAAAAAGCTATGTGAAATTTTACATGAACAGATTAAAAAGTTTCTTTTGGAGTGTCTGTTTAGTTAGCTTATCTCGCTTAATTACTAAGGAGATATATAAAATTAAACAATATATGAAATATTTTTGAGTGCTATAATCTTCTAAGGCGGAGCAAGCCTCACTTTTCCTGTGTTATTTCCTTTCTTTTTTCTCTTCTCTTAGTTTGTGCTAAAATTTCTGCTACCTTGGTTTTATCCACAGAGATTTATTCTTATATTTTTGTATACTTTGTATTTCCGAAGTTATAGAATAATATAATGCTATATCAAAATATATCGTTGGATAAAGAGATCGGATTTTCAGGAAGCTAGAGTGTATATAGAAAAACCTTAAAAGTCAGAACCAAGAAAAAGTAATGTTTTACATGTTTTACATAAATCTTACCGATGTTACATGTAGTTTACACTGATTATTTACGTATTTTTTTAATTTAAGACATAAACGCTTACGCCATCGTACCCTACATACGTAGGTAACCAGACGGGCAGAGATTATAAATTATACTTTCCAACGTTTATGTACTTTATACATTCATAATGATTAAATGAAACTAAAATAATGACGCATGCAAATTATATGACACGTTATCATGTGAATTTAATACATAAATTAATTATGCACTCCCGCCACGGCTGAAATTGTGCTGCCGACATTCGTTAACAAACTGAGTTAGTGAATAAGTTACGGATGAAGCCGGAATAAACGATGTTAAATATAAAAGTGCGATTTAAACGAACGTCGCACGTGCATGGCCCCGCGACCACGGCTGTTTTACCCCGTTATACCGAATTTTATCAGCACTGTTCATATTGAATCTCGAATGCTGCGGTGAACTTTTGAAATTGGAATAAACTTTCTAGGCGGGCCAATTTGTTCTCTTTTTCAATTTTGCTCGAAGCGTGGTAAAAATTAATCAATACCGAAATAACGGGAACAGTAGCTCATACGGTATTCTTGCTTAGAACATACAGAAATATACTTTTCGTGTAATAAATATTTACTTGTTATTATGGATTAAATTTAAATTGACTTCTCATTGTTATTATTCAGCCGCCCGGTATTTAGCTTAATATTTTTCATTTTGAGCTTAATCCCGCAGCGCTTAGCAGAGTACTCTTTGCAAATAAAAATACTAACACAAGCGCATAAATCTTATTGCAGTATGCAGGTGAAAAAATAATTAAAAATATAAAATAATTGTATAACTAACGCATGACGTATTCCCTTTCGATGGAAAAATCCATTATAATTATGCAAATTTTGTTAAACAATTGAAAAATAAACGTTTCAATCCAGGCAGCGAAAATCGTAAACAAAAGCCAATATGATTACATAATAAAATACCTTATATTTCCTCAACAATATAAATCAAGAAAAGACGAAAAGTGTAAAGAATTTCTACTCTAGTCCAAACCATAACATTTTAGGAACAGGCCACACCTAGTGTTAATATATTCATTTCAAACAATATATTCATTTCAACGGAGGATTCAACTGTCTAATGTGGCCTCAGCTTGCTCCAGATTTCTACTCAAACCTCGGGGTAGTAAACACCGTCGCAGATCAGGTGGCAATTCAAACGATAAATCTCAATGGTTAATTGGTAAAATCAATACGGATTAAAATTGTTAATTGCTTGTCAGTTCTCGATTGTGTCGGCCACGAATTTCTGGGGCTTATAGGCTTAAAAATATTCAGAGTTCGATTAATTCGTGCAACATTAAATTATTGTCTCAGACAACTACATTTGCATTCATTCACTATCTCTAAGATCAAATTAGTAAAAAGAGCGTTATTAATAACGCTTATTTCCCACTTTTAAGTATAGCTTGGTTTTTTACAAGTCTATAAATTTTTATTAATTTCAATCAGAAATAGCAAAAAGTAAAGTAGGGTATATCTCAGGCTATGCTTGGCCTTGCTAAAGCGTTTGTATAAAGAAAATAGTAAAGGCAATTATAAAATTCAAACTCAAAGTTTGCGTTCGTTTAGGCTACTAAGCACGGAACAATATACATACGAGAAACATTAATTTACATAATCCTTACTAACATTACAGAGGTGAAAGTTTGTATGTATGGATGTTACTCTTACGCAACTCTCACGCAAATACTACTGAATGGATTTTAATGAAACTTTACAATAATATAGCTTATACATCAGAATAACCTATAAGCTACAATTTATATACATACTAGCTGGTCCGGCAAACGTTGTTTTGTGGAATTTCGTAAAATCCTCTGCTGACCTCTACTCGGCGAAAGGAATATTCCTACCAAATTTCTAGTCTCTACGCCTTATGGTTCCAGAGATATCGTGATGGGTCAATTAGCGGCGGAAATCTCTTATAAATATAGATTTCTATGTATATCTGTCTTTCTGTTCGAATGTTACGCCTTCAGCCTATTCTACGCAGTCGTAGTCGCGGGCAGCAGCTGGTTATTAGATAATTTTGCCATATCGTTTATTGATTCACTTATCTTGCGTTACGCAGTAGCTCATGGAGAATAAATACTAATAATGTTTCGCCAATATCATTGCAGTTGACAAATAAGTTTTCAACTCTGCTGAAAGGTATGCACTGATTTCTGATTCAACTGTATTTTTTTACCTGTACTGCAATCTAATACGTATTTTGTACACTTTATTGGCATTACTATGTCAAGCAATTACAACTTCTCGACATTAACTTATAATTCCAAAATAAAACCGTTATCAATTGCATTTAACGTCTCTTTTACGTAAACAAAGAGGCTGGCTTATAAAAGAAGGATAAAATTCTTAGTTATTTTTCTTTTGTTACGCTATAGAAGTATAACTTCTGACGTGAGTACACGAGTAAACACTCGTTACTGTGCAAAGCTACGAGAAGGTTTTAAATGTTACCCCGTTCGATCTAATAATACAAAATATTAACGACATAAACTATTGATATGAATATTACATGCCCTGTTTTCCTTTAATAACTTTTGTTTACTTTTGTCTAACATCAGTTGTCTATTTAATTTGAACATACTTACATTTTGTTTTCAAATTACTACCAACCAACGATATAAGCCAGTAATATGAATATTAAATTCCCTGTTTGTAAACAAAAGTTATGAAAAGAATTTCATAACTTTTGTTTACCTTGTCTAATATTGCTTGTCTATTTAATTTGATCGTATCAATAATATAATTTCATCGTTGCCGCGGCTGGTGACAAGGTCTGGTTCTATTAGATAACATGTAATTTAGTTAGATTTGTTATTCTAAATATTAGTGAGAAATAAATCTATATTATTGGCTTAAACTTTGTTTTTAAATTATATCAACTAGTCAAAACAAAAATTTGTGACTCGCAATTAAATGTACTGACACAATACAAAAATATAACAAAAATGTCTCCAGAGATATCACTATATATTGCAACATTGACTTTAGGTGTATATATCATACGCTATGACTCGCGTTTGCCGTTATTGTTAAGAATAAAAAAATAGTATATACAATATTAAATAATATCATAATATTATATATTATGTATGAGGTAATTCAGAACAAATAATTTTGTTTTTTTCCCATGAAAATGCCAATATAAAAGGTATTTACCTCATTGTATGTCAGAATCATATCAAATCAACACAGACTGTTGTTACGAAAACAATGTTGACCTGAAAACAATTTTTGGTCAAGCGCGAGTGGTCCACATAGATAACTACAGTTGAACATTTTTTAAACCAACTACCGCAGGAGGGTTCTAGTATATGTATGTAAACTAACCTAAGCTTTTGACGGATGCAACATATTAGTAATTAGATGCGTCGCGGTGGTAAAGGCGACGGAAAATAATAAACCCTTTGTATACTATAGTCCGTGATAGTTCAGTATCCGGGCGCTCGCCTTTAATTTAATACACTTGAGCATCCTCAATGCGATCTCCGGTGCCAGCGCATCAATGAAATTGTTAATTATCACGTACTCAGCGGTGAAGGTTTGTTTATTTTCGAAATAATAAAAAATTGAAGGTTTGTGAAGTCTGCCAAACCGCAACGGGGCCGCGTGGTTGACTATGCCCTAATACCCTCCTGTAGAAAGGGTCATTAAATATCTAGTGTGTCTATATGTGGTTTATGCTTGTCTTTTGCCCATCGTATCGTCAGCTTCATGCAAGAAGCATTTATTTATTATTTATTTATTTATGCTTTATTGCAAAACCTTAAAAAAAGGATTACAAAAGGCGGACTTAATGCCATTTGGGCATTTTCTCCCAGTCAACCCGCATTCTATTGCATAGGAACCTAAAAGCTGATTTCGCAAAGATCATAATTTTTTTTATTGTAAAATTTTTGGGTAAACCAGAGTAGCGTAATATACCTAACTGATGCCTTGGATATTGGATGCATTGAATAAGGCTTGCATGTTGTTGTTGGACAGTGCGGGTAGTTTTAAGAAATTGAGGTGTATTAGGTGTATTATAAAGACCTGAGACATTTTCCCTATATCTACTGTTACTTTGTTTTATCGAGCTAAGAAGGTAGAAATATAAATACTTTTACCAAATCTCCGTAGCTCTACTTTGCACAACAATAACACTGGTATAATTACTTATTTTCACTTTTAGATCACAAAAGAAACACAACACTTCTCAAACTTAACGATTTAATCTGTGATACCGATTGGACAGCACTATCTTGTATACTTCTTGTTGACAGCCGAAGAAGACAACGAAGACGACCATAAAATGCTTCGTGCAGCTGCATTTATACCTCATAGAAAGACTTCTTTTAGTGTTGCCAACGACCTCAAGGAACGACTTCTTTTAATTTTGCTAACACTACTATTGATCAATTTTTACGCATAACCAAACACTGCATTACTTTTTGCTCTTATTGTTCCAAGCTTCCTTATAAGGTCAAGTAATTGAAAGTTCCGACGTTTAGAATAACAGCTTCTCTGGACCACCCTTAATGTCATCAGCATTAGTAGATAATGCTGATGACATTAAGTCCGCCTCTGGACATTTTTTGTGTCCATAAAGAATAAATAAATGAAAAAGCATGATTATATACAATGAAAACAAAAAGGGAAGTTCTTTAAAGTCTGCGGCTTTAAGTAAATGCCCATTACAGCAAATGCTCATACAAAATGTACACATTCTATTACGGACCTACTTCCGTTTTAGAAACGTTCTCAGTTCTACGCTTGTACGTTACGCTATACGTATAAAAAGATAACAAAAAAAAGCTAGCGCTGACCGCTAAGCAAATTAAACAAAATACACCAAAAACCATAGTCAAGTTATAAATCGTTTTGTGAGCGTTCTTTAAATGTACAGTATATAAGCCTTATGTTCAATTTTTGCAAATACAATAACTGGACTAATACCCTCTGTAGGAAGGAAACCTTTGTCCAGCAGTGGGATATGTGTAGGCTGTTACTTTACTTTTTTAAAAGGCGTTGAGATTTTCGTCGGTGCTACGTCGATCAGCCGTTTAGCTTAGTGACTAAAGCGTCCGGGCGCGGATCCGGAAGAAGTAGGTTCGGTTCCCACAGTGACGAGAAAGTTTTCGTCCTTGTTTCTACAAATTTGAAAGCTGTTGCTTTACTTATTTAACATTATTAAAACAAAATTATTGTTAATGAAATCACTACTTTGCACTATTTATTCATAACATATTCTATATATCTATACAAGAATCTCGATTAGATTAGATTCAATATATTCTATACAAGAAATCGTGTCACGAAAACAAGTTTCTTAACTTAAACTCTATTTGTAACTATCCGTTCACCTCTTCGACAAGCCGAACCCCGCCCGGCTGGTCTGAGAGTGTATCTCCTAATTGGCTCATTGAGCCCACTCGGGATGCGTGCGAGGAAGGTGTGGGAGAAAGGTTTCCCAGAATGTTGAAGGAGTTCCAGTAATCTGCAACCAAGTTGAACTTGCTCGTGTGGAAGAGTATTCTAATTTATTTTTTTTAATTCAAAAACTGGCTAGCACTTGACTGACATCCCACCTAATGGTAAGTGGCGATGCAGCCGTTGATGGTAAGCGCGCTAGCTCAGTAGAAACCTATTCACTCTTGCCTTGAAGACGCCAACGTTGTATTCGGACGGAAACACGGACGCAGGCAGGCTATTCCATTCGTATTGCGTTTGGACACGCTCTCAAACCTATGCGACTAGACGGGACTGCACCGCAGCAGTTTGCTAGTGGCGGGAGAAGTTTCTGTTTTGTGATGCCCCGTTTACCCTCACCTCTGCTGCCGAAATGAAGTGAGCGCCAGAGCCACAGACCAAGGGAAAGGCTGCTTGGGCCGCTAGGGCAGGTGACAGTGCGAAAGTATACGGTACGTTCCTGGCCAATATATGCCCGGAGTAAAACATCAGGAGGGTTTTAACGAGGTCAGACCTGTACTAACTTAAAACACTCCTGATGTTTTGTTGATACATATTCTTTTCTGAAATTTTATATAGTAAAATTTCAGAAAAGAATATGTCTCATTTGTTTGTAATATGGGTCGATCTCCCACGGGTTCTTAGACCAATAGTCTACGGTGAAAACAAAAACATCAGCAAAAGTAAAGCTAAAATAAAACAGCAAAAATTACAGCAGAAAACATTTGCTTTCACTATTTTGGTAGACGCGCTCCCTTTACGCTTCAAAATTGTACGATATGGTTCAAGCATCTTGTTTCAAAGAGAATAAAATTGTAATTAAATATTTCCATTTGAGAGAATGTTTCAACTGTTAGCTGATAGTTTTCTTGTCGTATCTTCGTGTCTATCTGTGCGAACAATTGTAATTTCACATTACGATTGTTGGCATAAAACACGTAACAAAAAGCAAACGTTGATATGTATATTCTTAAGAATATTTCAGTGATTGTTTTAATAACTTTTCTAACATAGATTGACCTAAGTTAAAAAAAGGTTCCCGAACATAATATGTCATTTATCCGTATCTCCTTTATAACTTACTTAGAAATGACACAGCAGTTTTTATGCCAAATTACTTTCTCAAACACTTTTTTCATAAGTGGAGGGATTGTCCAAACATTTCGTAGATGGAATAATAAATCATTCGCACAATCGTTTGAAAACATCAAGAAAATAATATTTATAGAGATTCCTAAGTTTCTTATTCTTTTATGCAAATAATGGTTTCATTTAGTGATCTGTGTTTAAACAAAAACGTTTATTTGACTTAACACATTTTTAATTAATGCTAATTATCCAAGCTATGTCAGTTACCTTTATTAGTTGTTGAGATATGTCAGTTATCTTTGTCTTGTCAATGTTGGAACACATTGTTGAGGTCATTGAACATAGTACCAAGGTCCTCCAGCAATTCTGCCATGATGACTATGTCGTCGACAAATCGAAGGTAGGTGATATATTCGCCATTGATTTACATAAAATGCACATCATCACAACATACCACTTCCTTTCCAGTCCAGAAGCTTGAAAACATCTTTCAACGTAGCGGTAAAGAGTTTCGGGGATATGACATCATCTTGTCTCACACCTTTCTGCAGTTGAATAGAATTGTACTACTGGACTGTACTTGGACGGACTTCTCTGCTTTGTTATACAAACACCTCAACTATCGAGGTATACTGACAGTCAATTTGGCACCGCTGAAGGGCCTGGAGTACCGCCCAAATTTCAACAGAATCAAAGGCTTTCTCATAGTCCACATACGGTAGGTATAAAGGCAGATTATAAAAAAAAGTTCCGATGACATCTTTTAATTTTATTAATAAAGCGTTTTATCTGATCATCACTGTCTGTAGACATTAAAATAGAGAAGTGACAGGTCAAAATAATAGGAATTAATTTATCTAAGTCACTTTAAAGGGGAATCAAATTATTCATTACAAGCTAAGAAAGATAAAATAAAACAGACTAAAGAGAAGTTTTCAAATTATGGGCGAAAACTTAGTGTCGGTACGGTAGTATCGTTTTGACATATCTTGAGGCATAGTCTCAAACTTGGCCCACTGTACGGCGACTTGATCACAACCCCAAGTTTGGTTTAGAATGAACTCACAAAAATCGCATTAACTTCTACGCGCGCGATCGCATCTCTTCTATAGTTGCTGTGGCTAATCTCAGTCGACCCGTTGCCCTCGAAAGGGACGGTACTGCTTCGAGTGTAGTGTAGTTATTAAGCGCAAAAAAAAGGTTAGTGATCTAAAGTTAAAAAATAGTAATTGGTTTAGTTTTTATTACAAGTCAGATGCTTTCATCGATTTAAAATTGGAAATATCTTATTTTGCTCCTTTTATGAAAGAAAGTTTATCAAAGGACCCATTCAAGCATCCTCCATTGGCAAAAGTTTGCACATAACGTTCCCGTATTCAAAGTTGCAGTTGAGATCAAAGTTCGATCGAATCGTAAAGTTTTACTATTCCAGCTTTGTTTTAGTATTTCTTGTGGAATTGCAGCATCGGCGTTGGTAGCGTTTAAAGATAGGCTGTTCTGAAACAAAATAAGTTTACGACTAGTTTTTATGGAACTTCTCACGGCTTTATCTTCCTCAGTCCGTGTAAGAAAGAAAGCTTTTGAAAGAAAGAAAGCGAGGCGTTTGAGGTTGCTCTACTCTCGACACAAATTTTCTGCTCTTAAGCTGCCTCTGCCACAATCAATTGGCACTTATACGATAATATGACTTGATGTATTTCAAGAAAACAGTTTAAATGGTCTGTCTCGCTATTACTTTTGTTTCGCTATTTAAAAAAAGTTTTTTAAAAAAACTTGTGGCACTCGGGAACTGCCGTGGTAAAGCTATTGCATAGGATTTTTTATCAACTTATGCAATTGTAATTGTTTATTTATTTTTTATTTATACAGTATTTTTTTCTTTGATATTTATTCCAATTTTTTCTTTGATATTAATTCAAGGTACATTTTTTGAGCGTGGAAACCAATAAGAAAACATTTATTTCTTTTATTGAATAAATAAGAAGTTAATAATCGTTTAAAATATTTTATTTTAATTACGATACATGTAGGTTATTCGGAAATTTTTATCATTGAAACTATAGTTTTATGATAACTGAAATAAGAAACATAAATCTAAGACTTGATATCATCTAAATATGGTATCATATCATCATATGATAATATAATATTATAATATCGTATTACAATATCCATCCGTGCGAGCTTCGTACAGTCGTATTATATAAATAAACTTTAAGCGAACGCTCGGCCGAGCTACATGGTAGGCGGAGTGAGGTGTTAGGTTTTATTTTCGTTACGGAATTTCTTGATTCTGTCGCCGCGCTCAAAGCTATGCAATAACTTAAAATTTTAAGTCCCGATTTTTTTTAGACGTCACGATAACTCCTGAAAATAGACTTATTGAGACCGGGTTTTGTTTAATTTTCATATTAACATCAACTTACCTACTTAACAACTACTTAACTATTTAATATCAATATTCTTGTATCCGTAGTTAATTAATAAAATCGTTGTTTATAAAAATATATACATATTTAATTTCTCATTTTTCTCGCGTGAAAACGATGGGGCCAAAGGTTCTCCTTGGAAAGTAACACAACACTAGAAGTGTCACTACTAACAAAAATAATACAAATAAATGAAACTATCTCCCGACGTTTCGAACGCTTTCCAGGGTTCATTGTCACGGGACATCAAAATTAAAAGGCAATAAAATCCGTTAAAATGTTCTACTCACATCGGAGATCCGGAGTGGAGAAGACCCGCGAAGGGTCGCGGCTGAAGCGAGACACGTCGCAGAACGAAGTTCGAGTGGGTGAAGCGACACTGAGGGGCAACATAGCGAGGCTTCTGCCGAGATCACATGACACATTTGCGCCCGGCTAACGGAAAAGTACCTTTTTACATCTAACAACTCGTATTTAGACATTGAGGCGCCTAGCCTGAACCTCGCGTATTATTGCTAAACGCGTTATGGTGACTAAGCTCGAGGGCTCCCGAGGGACGTACTGTTACGGGACTAAATTGAAACCCGTTTTTAAAAAGATTATTTATTATAAACTGTAAAAAAAACACTAGTTATAATTATGAAATATTATTAGGGATCCTTGGGCAGCCGTTATCGCGCGTGTATACTTTAGCGGATCGTCTAGACTGACGATAGGTTCGTGATAGACTAGCGGGAGCGCCGAAGGATGGGTTTAAGTACAGAAAGAAATGATGATAAGGGATTTTGGCATGGTGGGGAAAAGGGAGTTGTAAGCATAACCCCTTACATTGACCGGTTATAACACCTCCCCCCATAGGGTAAACTTAGGACAATGTTCCGAAGTTTACGGATTAGTTTTATATGCAAGTTCTAAGTGAGGGAGCAGGGAGCGGTGAAATAGGTTCTTCAGGATCTGGTTCAGTTTGTGAATAAGATGTACGGTTACGGAGACCTTGAAGAGGTTGCATTGTTATAATCGCTCGGCTGCTGCCAGATTTACATTTTGAATTAATAATACAATATATTTTATAGCTAATAAAAATCATAATGATTACAAAAACAATAATCGTTGTTATTGAATAGTGATATCCGTATTTAATTATGTGAGGTGTATTGGTATCCAATTCAGTATTTATTAAAGATTTTTCTAATAGTTCCTTTCCAAGCTTTAGGTCATCCAAATCAATGTTCTTTAAGGTTAACGGGGGCGGCATATTACTTGTTAATTTATTAATTTTGTTTAGATTGCAACAAGAGTCATTGATTAAATTAAAGTTAGTGACAACTTTGGGAATCGTTATATTTAGATGATTCGAATTGGATATCAATCTAGTACTCTTACAATAACCGGTACATGTTCCAGGTAAAGTTAATATTCCTGTTCCTATTATGTTTGTTTCTGAAGTCTCATGATTTAGGCAGTCTATGGAAATTTTACTAGATACAGTTTGTACAAATATCCATCTATTGCCATAAAGTTTTTTCCATACATCCATCTTACCATAGATTAATTTAGTATTACAATGTTTGGGCATTTCACTGATCACTTTTGTTAACAGTTCACTTTCACAGGTAGGGTGTGCGTCGGATGAGTATATATTAAAGATTTCACAAATATATTGTCCATTACTGATAGTTGTGCAGCTGTCTAAATTGTCTAGATTACAATAATGTGTTTTATCTTTGGTCATTCCAATATACTTTTTGTTGGGTATAATTAAACTAAACGTATTTGGTTTTACAGAATCGTGAGGTACAGGTAAGGGTATGTTGTGAAACAGATTGTATTCATCATTAAGTACTAAAGGTATGCGAAGTACAAAAATTATCTTATTATTCATAAAGTAGCAAATAATTTTAGATACATTAATAATCAGATGAACAGAATTTAAATCTAGCTTGGTCGGTAATTCTAGGTCATTTGGAATATGTCTGTAGTTAACAACAAGTTCTCGGTATAATTGCAGTGGTGTTATTAAAGTAGGGTGCAGTATGTTCTGACTACTAAACAGAATAGAATTTACAATGTCATCTAATTGAAACGATAAAGTCAAAACGGATATATCTAACCAATTAAGAATAGATTCGATTTTTAATCGGATTTCTAAATCATTTACTTTTGAAGAAATACCATATATGCTAGATGATAAATTAAAAATTGCTTCATTTAACTTGTTTTCGTTAACTTTGATTTTGTTTAGGGTATTATTGTAATTTGATATTACCGAGTTTGTGACCAAAATATTTTGTTTCATTAGTGCAATTAATTTATCTTCGTTCTCTAAGATGGAGTCAATTGCGTCATTATAATTGAATGCGTCATTTTCGTCTAAGGTGCCAAAAATAGTTTTCATGATGGTTCCGATGCCCCCAAACCAGGCGTTACGTTTTTGTTTCGGATTTAGCAAATGTGATATAGACAAAAATTGTTTTTCCATTTCCTCTTGGCGCATTTCTAATGGTTGAAATGTTTCTTGGCATTCTATAAATTTAATGGTGTTGTTACAAATGTTTTTCACAAATTTTATGGTAGAATTTATATTCTCAATGTGCGGTTTAAAATGGGATATATCCATCGGGATGACTACGTTAAGTTGACCACTTTGTATTTTTAATTTTCCTAAATAGTCAAAGAAGATGCCGGAGCCTGATGTTATATGTTGTATGTATTCATGATGTGCTTGAGTTGTAGCACTGAAAATAATAAGGAACTAAGGTAAGTATTAAAGTAAATTATTTATTATTCTATGTAAGTAGATACTATAACTAATCCTAATATCTATGTGTTAGCTGGTTTTACTTCATCGTAGTGATGAGTAACATGTCGTCGGTTAATTAATAACGTTAGTGTATTATTACCATTGATTTTAATAATCTTATAAGGTCCTTTCCACAGAGCGGACAACGATTTCCGTAATCTTGCATGGTTTTTCAGATATACGTAATCACCAACCTTATATTTAACTGGTCGAGCCCGGGAGTCATAATATGTTTTGGAGTTCTCTTTCGACCTACGGATGTTCTCTATGGCTTTATCGTGTGAGTATTTTAATCGATTTTGGAGCATCCTCACATATTCGGGATAAGTTGCACCAGGGGTTTCTTCGAATAGTGAGTTCGGCATCAAGGGCTTGTGACCAAACATTAACTCATAGGGAGTATAGTGTGTTGTACTGTGAACTGCGGTATTGTAGGCTAACATAGCGGTATATACATAACGCGGCCAGTCGGATTGATCTTCGTTTACATATGATTTTAGATATTCTTTAAGAGTAGAGTGGCTTCGTTCAAGCGCACCTTGGGTTTGTGGGTGATAAGGGGAAGACCAGAGCTGTTTGATTTTTAGAAATTCACATGTTTTCCTAAATAGTTCGGAAGTAAAGTTGGTTCCCTGATCTGTTAGTATCATTTTGGGTAAACCGAAAACGGAAATGAAATGAAGAAGACATTCGCTTGTTTCTTCAGCGGTAGTAGTGCGAATAGGATAGGCGACTGAAAATTTTGTTAGGTCATCTTGTAGAGTAAGTATGAATCTAAGTTTAGCAGGACCTGACTCTGGGAGTGGCCCAACAATATCTAGACTAACTCGTTGACAGGGTGCAGTTGATGTACTAGTGATTTGCATGGGTGCTCTATTCACTCGCCTAAGAGCTTTATTCTCTTGACAGCTTTTACATTGCTTTACATAAGATTCAATATCGCTACGCATTCCTTTCCAGTAGAACATATCTTTAATTCTGTTATACATTCGGGAAGAACCTAAATGACCTGCAACGGGTATGTCATGATTTTCTCGTAGGATACTCTTTACTTCGACTGGAGTTGGATATATTATATTATCATGATAAATATTAATTTTAATGTTAGTATTATGAAATAGATAGGAAAGCATATTATAGATTTTAGTAAAAGAATGTTTTTCAAAAGGATTTTTGAGATCTGAAATACCTATTTCTTCTGTGGTTTCAGATAATAGGAGTTCGTTTCTAATATGTTTCAAAGTGTCAAAAATCTCTGGATATCGAGCTATATCGAAGTGGTGTACTTTAGTAAACAAAAGGAAGTATTTTTTATTATTAATTTCTATTTTATAATTAGAGTGTAATTGCTTTTCGCTATTAATAATTTGTTCTTTGTTTTCAGATTTATCCAGGAGTTCGAGAACGTAAGGATTTGATTCATCGAGGTCTAACGACGTGGGGATAAGAAGGATTTGGCAAGTAGATTTTAAGAGATTGTTATTATGTTCAATAATTTGTGTGTTAAAATTTTTGTTTTTATCGGCTATTGTTTTCAGGAATGTCGAGTAATCATCAACAGTGGGACTTAAATTTGAGGATGGGAGAATATCAACGGGAGTGTTTGGTTGAGGTTCAATATCAGGTAATGGAGCAACTGGGCTGGTTGGAGATAATGGTTCTGGAGTAGGTAAGGCCAAAGGATCTTCGTTATCAGAAGGTAATTCATCTAAGTTAAAGGATGGTGGTGAGATTAGAAGATCGTTTAAATCTCTGTCTAAGTCATTAGCTGGTTCTGGATTATAGGGTTGTTCGGAATCAAGTTGTACGGGATTAACTGGGTATCTGGATAGTGCGTCAGCATTTGCATTTATTGTACCTTTTTTGTATTTTATGTCATAATCGAACTCTTCTAGCTTTAGGCGCCACCTTACAAGTCGTGAGCCGGGGTCTTTACAGTTAAAGAGCCATTGTAGAGGTTTATGGTCTGTAACTATTGTGAATTTATTTCCGTATAGGTAAGGACGGAAGATTTTTGTTCCGAAAACAATTGCTAAACATTCTTTTTCAGTAGTGCTATAATTACATTCGGCTTTATTTAATGTTCGGGACGCATATGCTATGGGTCGATCTTTTCCAATATCTCCTTGTGAGAGAACTGCTGAAATTGCGATGTTAGAGGCGTCACATGTGAGTACAAAAGGTTTTGAGAAATCAGGATACGTGAGGATAGGTGCGGTTATCAATTTATTTTTAAGTGATTCAAACGCTAATTGTTGTTCGTTATTCCAAAAGAACTGCGTGTCTTTCTTGAGAAGTGTCGTAAGAGGTTTAGCTAACTTCGAGAAGTGCGGTATAAATCTACGGTAATAAGAAATGAGTCCGAGAAAGGATTTAACGTCTTTTGGGTTTTTAGGAATGGGGAATTTTTCGACAGCTTTAACTTTTTCTGGGTTCGGTTTAACACCATCACTCGTGATTATATGGCCAAGATAAGCTGTTTCCTTTCGAAGAAATTCACACTTGTCTGGCTGTAATTTCAAATTGAACTGGCGTAATCTTTTGAACACTTTGCCTAACTTCTCTATATGAGAGTCCAGATCATAGGAGTATATGACGATGTCGTCTAGATATACATAACAATGAATACCTTGCAGACCTGATAGTGCGGTGTTCATGAGGCGCTGGAAAGTAGCTGGGGCGTTTTTTAGCCCGAACGGCATTCTTTTGAATTGGAAGTGCCCGTCGGGGACACTGAATGCTGTTTTTTTAGCGTCTTGTGGCTCTACTGGAATTTGGTGGAATCCTGAGGCTAAATCTAAAGTGCTGAAGTATTTGCACTTGCCTAATTGATCTAGTATTTCACTAATTTGTGGTATTGGATAGGATTCACCAATTGTTATGTCATTAAGTTTGCGGTAATCTATTACCACACGCCATTTTCTTTCACCAGAGGCATCCAGTTTTTTAGGGACTACCCAGATTGGTGAGGACCAAGGAGAGACGGAATGTTCTATTATATCCTGTTCTAGCATTTTCTGAACTTTGGGATTTAACTTCTGCTTTATGACATTGCGGGAATTTATATGATTTAGTATTTATAGGAATATCTGAACTAGTTCTAATCTGGTGTTTAAGAGCAGTAGTAAAGGTAAGTTTGTCTTGGGGAAGATGAAAAATGTCAGAATAGTTATAGCATAAGTCTAACAAGTTATCTAATTCTTCATCGTTAAGATGAGAGGTTCTTAATGATTTTAAAACTTCCTCAGCTCTATCTAAAGAATTTGTATAGTTATGGATGGGTTTGGAGTCACTATTGTTAATTGCTTCGAGTTTTAAATTTAAGTTCGAGTCTATATTTATTGGTTTTTCAGATGTGTTAAGTACGGAAACATTAATTCTATTATTAGGTTTAACTTTTACTAAACAATTTGATATAAGAATATTTTCGGATAGGTGTTGGTCTAATATCATTCCTTCTTTTATTTCAGGATTTTCTACTGAACATTCGATAACTGTTTCTGTTCTGGGGTTGATTGTATAGGACGGTTCGTTAAACAGAAGATTAATTTTATAATTTTTCAATTGAAGTGTATTTGAGTTATAATTAATATGGCAGTTATGCTGCATAAATAGGTCGTTGCCAATTATTCCATCATATGGTAAGTTAAGATTTTCGAAAATAAAGAATTTATGTGTTAGATTAGTTTCGTTTAATTTTAATTTTAAATTTGCATAGCCCAGACTTTTTAATGTTTTATCTTTAGAGTCTATGCCTTTAACGGAGATATCAGCAGGTGAGACGTTGATGTCATTTTTAATACAGTCTTTTTTTAAAAGGCACAGCGACGCGCCTGTATCGATAAGAAAAAATAGGGGTCGAGGATTACATGACGTTAAAATTTTAATGTGAGGTAAGTATCTTTCTTTATTCATAATTTTGAATACGGTTTCGCTATGTTCATTTCTGGATTTAATACAATGTTTGCGCACTGGGTTACTATTATCGGATTTACGAGGTCGGAGGTTCATCGTGCCATTCTTTGATGTACGTCTCGCCTGACACGGAAGCGGGACATTTAATAGTTTAAATCATTTTCTGTGTCAAGTTCGGGTTCATTTTCGGTTTCATAATTTTGAGAGTCGACTTCGTCGCGACCTTCGTCCTCGTATTCCTCGTCGTTTGCAAAGTTTACTCTATTAAATGAATCGTTTTTATGGGATTGTTCCCTTTTTCTTTTAAAGCAGTTATTAATGTCATGGCCTGGAAGTCGGCAAAATTTACAAATATTTTGTGGTCGTTGAGACGGACCTTGAATGGATGGCCTTGATTGTATTTGTTTATATTGTGGTCGTTGAGTTGAATAATTACGGGCTTTATCATTATTAGTATTATATTTTACACCGGGTTTATTAAATTGTTCGTTTCTTTTGTAAACGTGTTGTAAAATTCTCTCTTCTGTAACAGCAAAATTAGTAGCCTCATAAAGGTTTTTGGGGTTCCTACATCTTACTATGTTTGAAATTTGTGGGTGTAGTCCCATTGTAAAGTGATGGAGAGCTAAGTCCTCCATAGCGGCTATACGACCCGGAACCTCTTTAACTTTAGTAGGGTTCAAGGAAATTTCAGACAGTAATTGTGATAAGCACGTTTCTATCCTAAGAGAGAATTGAGTAACTGTTTCGTTAGTATTCTGCCTGCACTCTTGCAGTTCAGTTAAAAGGTAAGCATAATGCTTTCTTTGGCTAAACTGTGTCATTAAGAAATCCTTGAGTTGCTCCCATGAGGAGAATTCTTTAATTGAACAGGCCGTTTCGGCCTTTCCAAGTAATTGGCTAAGTACATATTTAAATAAAATAGGTTTCTGAATGTCTGATGCTAATTCAAAGGCACTATTGCAATTAACGATAAAAGGCTGGAGTGTTTCCCTAGATCCATCATAAGGTTTAATGAATCTAACTAAAAAGTTAAGGTCTACATCATATACTATTTTCGGCTTCCTAGGCGTTGAAGGTATGACGGGCGATTTTTCACCCTCTGATAAAATCGATTCCGGTAGTTCTACTGCTAGTTTGCTATCTTTCGTTGCGCGTGCCATTTTATTTAATTAAATTTAAAAATTGAAAAAACTTTAAAGAAAACAAATATTAGATTAATTAAAATTATCTCTAAAACTTTAGTTACTTATCTTTATAGTATATGGTTATTATTATATATATTTTTTTTTTTTAATTATCAATGCACGCAGAACCAAAGTAATACACAAAATATGTACGGAACCACAATATAATAAAAAAAATACACAATTTTAATTAAACAGTGTAAAAAGCAAGGCGTTTTCATGCACGCTTTAAATAAGTTTAAAAAATACTTATTTTTTTTTTTTTTTTTTATAATTATAATTTTCTGTCTCACTGTATGAGAAAACAGTAAAATTTATTATTTTAACTTTTACATTTAAAGTATTAATTTGTAATTCACAAATTTTATTCGATACAATATTTTATTTCATGAAAGAAATATTATTTCAACAAAAGTTTCTTTTAATTTAACGTGGAACCCTAAATTAGCATGACCAAAGACTTACAGATAAGCAGCGAGTAATATGATCGCGGATGCAGCCCGCATTCCGACGAGATAAAATGCACCTGGGTGTCTCGACGATGCGCCGTTTCCAAACGATCTTAAATTAAAAACCTCGGGAGGTATGCCAACACTATGGCCAAAATCCAGGAACCAGGAACTCGGTGATGAGCCGTTCACCGCCTGTAACGGTGGGCTTCTTACACACAGTGGAGCTCGCTCGTGCTCTTCAGCAGGGGTTCTGGATGGAGTTCGCAGGGACCTACTATGGGCCACTTACAAGCAGAACTCGTACTCGCGGGTCATGAAATATCACTGGAGTAAACACTTCCAAATAATGTTCCACGGAGTCTATCACTTTTACACTTTCACAACACGAAACGGTCCCGAAAACTTATAAGGCACTCGAATATTCGGATCCCACCGCTGCCACCAAAATGTTACGGGACTAAATTGAAACCCGTTTTTAAAAAAGATTATTTATTATAAACTGTAAAAAACACTAGTTATAATTATGAAATATTATTAGGGATCCTTGGGCAGCCGTTATCGCGCGTGTATACTTTGACGGATCGTCTAGACTGACGATAGGTTCGTGATAGACTGACGGGAGCGCCGAAGGATGGGTTTAAGTACAGAAAGAAATGATGATAAGGGATTTTGGCATGGTGGGGAAAAGGGAGTTGTAAGCATAACCCCTTACATTGACCGGTTATAACAGTACGACGAGCCCGTTGTGCCAAACTTTGTCGAACGCTTTGGCCACGTCCAGGAAGAGTGCACCGGTGTTGAGCCCGCGTTGGCGTTTGGCTAAAATGTGCTCCGTGATGCGGTGCACTTGGTGGGTACACGAATGTTTGGCTCTAAATCCAAACTGTTCTGGGATGGGGAGGCCTTTGGAGTCCATAAGGGATCTTAGGCGGGCTAATATAAGTCTTTCAAAGATCTTCCCAAAAGTTTTTATTGGACGATATGAGGTTGGTAGAGTGGCGGGCTTGGAGGGTTTGAGGAACCCTATGACATCAGCTTCCTTCCATTCGGATGGGAAGAAGCCTTCTGTTAAAGCCGCGTTGTATATTATTACTAGTATCTGAAGGATGCTAGTAGGGAGGAGTTTGGTCACCTTATTGGTGATGCCATCTGAGCCAGGCGCTTTGCGTGGGCGTAATTTTTAATAGTGTCAACTAATTCTAAGCACGTGACCGGGGGAACGGGATCGCGGAGTGGCTCTAAGGCTTTCCTTTCAACCTCTTCGTTCACCATACGGAGATGTGCGGGGTTGACCGGAAGCATGCTAGGGGAGCATTGGGACTCTAGACTGTCAGCCAAGCATTCGGCTTTCTCTTCGTCCAGCATTGCTGGCGTTCCTATCGGGCGGATTGTTAATTTACAAGGTGGGGATGGGAGATATAATTATTGAGTTATACTACTAGCGGATCCGACAGCCGTGGACCCCGTACACACGACTTAAATCCGACGACAAGTTACAAATAAAAAATAAATTGTAGTGCAACGAATTGTGAATCTAAATCTAAGCCATTCTCGGATCGTCCTGAAGACACACAAAAAAAATCGGTCCAGCCGTTTAGGAGGAGTTCAGTGATATACACACACACGTACGGAAGAATTATTATTTATTAAGATTAACTATTAAATATCGCTGATAAAACAACATGTATAAATAAAATGTCACTAAACTAAACCTAAAAACTGGACAGCAAGCCTTGATAAAACTTTTAAAAACTGTCACTGCACTCAATTTTAAATTTTAAGCGCAGAGCTTCGCGCCAGTGTAATAAAACAAGTAAGAACTTTTCTATATCCAACGTCCTGCTCAACGTCTTTTAAGATACTTTGTTTCATACCACCGAATTGGAAAAATGGTTGCCTTATTCATCTTTTTTATATTTATCTGAGTTGCGTCACATGTAGCGTTATGTGTATGTAACAGTGTGTTTGAGGAAATTACAGTGAATTCAGATGAAAACAAAGTGATTTCTTGTGAGGAAAACATCCAGAATCATTAGATTTGACGATATTCAGTAAAACTCTTCTGTTATGATTGTGATACTATATCTTATTTAAATTATGTAGTATAAAATATAAAGTATGTAGGAGTTCCGGTCAGAAACGGGTACCCACTAAAAACCGACGTTGCACCTGTCTCTGTCGCATCGGTCGGGAACACGAAGACGCAATCTTCCGTGACTCCGGCACGACTATGGCTTTCTTAGGCCACCTCATCTCGGGTACCAGGAAACCTAGTCCGGCTAAATGGCACTGTACCGTTGTTAGTTGCACCGACACAGTACCATTAGCACCCCTCATGAGCCATATTCAGGGTCTATACCCATGCCTACCATTCGGGGTCTCACTTTCAGGGGGAAGGTTGCTCGCGTAGGCCAGACTCATACGCCCTGGTCGCTAGCGATGGATTTCCAGGGTGGCAGTTGCCTCCCAATTGCATATAATTATGATGGGTGGGAGGAATGGCCCGGGATATCTCGCCCAACGGATAAAACGTCCTTTATGAGTCCGATGTTCTTCCCCGAATGGCTGGCTCCTTCGTGCAATAACACCAGCTGCTACATTGCTCTTTATCTTAAATAAAAGCTTCCCCAATAGTAATTTATGATCTAGTTCAAAAAACAATAACTCCCTGTATTTAACCGGGCTTAGTGAACATATGCCAGTTTAATAAATTCTATTGCATTTCTCTGTTGTCATGTTGTTGTTTTTCTTTTAACTTTATTTATTTTACTGTGTTTCTAATGTGTAATATGCAATGCAGTATACATCGTATATTATATCTACCGTTATGGAATTCTATAAAGACCCGCTGCCAAAATCATTAACGTTACGAAATCTTGAGATTGACGCTATAAAAGCTTTGCGAAGTAGCGAGGGAGTGGATATTGATCAACAGTCCCACAAACGTGACAGGTTTTGACTATATTTTTATTTTATGAGAAGATTACATATTATACTTCTGTCAATGCTTATATTGCTTCTGTGCTTGTTTCGTAAACATCACATTATCAAAATTGCTTTTAGCAGTAAGAGCGAGCAATTTCCAAAGATTATAACTTTGTATAAAAATATGTTGAAATCCGTCAAAATTTTTATGTATAATAAGAAGTACCTGGAGTTTTTTTTTGGTAAATCATGTATTTTGGAAATAAAAAAATAAAAAATAAAGAAAATGATCTGGTATAGAAAAAAAAGTAAAAAAAATAATAATGTGTAAATTATCGTGATATGAACCGCGGGCGTCTGTTTTGTGGCCTCCCGATTACCGACCGAGCTATTATAACATTTTTTTTGTCATATTCAAATGATATTTTTAATCCCTGAAAACAGGGATAAAAGGATATTTTCTAAAAATGAACCCTAGCTAGATCGCCCCCGAATCTACGCACATACTAAATTTCATGAAAATCGTATACATATATATATATATATATATATATATATATATATATATATATTGGTTTATAATATATAAAGTATCATCATCATGATCATTTCAGCCTGTTTGAGTCCACTGCTGACCATAGGCCTCCCCCATAGACTGCCATGAAGTACGATCCTGAGCCACCTGCATCCATCGAATTCCCGCACAGTTCGTCACTCCATCTAGTGGGGGGTCGTCCTACACTGCGATGGCCAGTACTTCATGATAGAAGTCCTTAATATAAAGTATTAATACGTTTAAAGGATAAGATTAGACCTAGAAACATATTTTACCTATAAACCTACGTATGAGGTTTATATCTTAATGCGTACGCCGGGAAATATAACACTTCTTCGGTGTAAGTCGAGTATAAAGTTTGGTTGCTTCAGTAGTTTTACATAGATTACCAATTCTTGTACTTCATGCCAGATATCCGAAGCTGTGGCACTGTGCCAGTCGATGCAGCCCATATAAGCAAATGCAAATATAATCGGCTAGGTTGATGAGAACCGTCCTGGAATGCGGCTGTACCTTGTGTTGCTTTCGTCGTGCTCATAGGTGAAGACGAAATATTTGGTTGTGTGCTTAGTGCTATCAATATGATTATGATGCTAAGTGTTGTTGGGTGGGAAATATCTCGGATAATATACCTGATGTGAATATATTTTTTGATATATGAAAATCAGTTTACGACTTTAAAAAGCAATGTAAGTTTAAAAAAAGTTATGATGTAAATAAAAAGTAACATACACAAATACTAGTCTACACACAAGTACAAGCCTACATATGTCCCGTTAATGGGCAAGAACCTCTGTCAAAAGGGTATTTGAGGCATATTACTCCACCAGCCGTGATAGCTCAGTGTCCGGGCGCTAGCATTTAATTCAATATACTCGAGCAACCCCCGGTGCCAATGCCCCCGGCTCCAATGAAATTGTTCATTTCAAGTGCTGAATTATCACGTCCTCAGCGGTGAAGGAAAACATCGTGAGGAAACCTGCATATTTTCGAAATAACAATAAAAAAAAAAATTTCGAAGATATGTAAAGTCTGCCAACCCGCAGTGGGGCCGCGTGGTGGACTATGCCCTGATACCCTCTGTACAGAGGAGGCCTTTTTGCAGCGGTGGGACATGTATAGGCTGATACTTTATTTCACTCAACCACGCGACTCATTTGTCTGCAACCCTAGAGGTGTTGCAAAAGCGGTGGTTATCACTCAATATCATTTGAACCGCCAGCCCGCTTGCCACCCTGTTCACATAAAAAGAGAGTAGAAATTAAACAACGCGCGCTCAGTTTTGTTCGAGAACATTTGGCGTGTTTTCGGTAATTATTCCGTAAAAATTTTATAATAATAACTAAAAATAATTTTGTCACAATATCTGCAATGCTATATGCTTTTATTCATTACAAGAAAAATATAATTGTTAAAGAACCCAGTTGAACTTCATATGCATTTAAATTTTCAATGTAAAATTTGTCTTCAGATAAAAAGCCTACTTTGATATTCAGCGTTTGAAAGCAGAACGTTCGAAACCACTTACAGTTATGAGATTTAAGTAAAATTTCTTTAAGAGGTTTGCAACGGGAGTCATTGCAATTAATTTACTTTACAGCCGGCGCCATCTCTGTATTATTTTTTTTATTTTATTAGTAGCCTTAAAAATAAATAATCATTCTTACTAGGTACCTAAGTAGTATTGCATAATACTTGAAGTATTATAGTATACATATTATAATGTTATATATATTATAGCTTTTTATTATACATTTTGCGGCTAATCGTACACATTTAATTTAAAGAACAGACTGTAATTAATACATATTTACTTGGGCTGACGCCACAGCCAAGTCCAACCTCTCACTGATCCGAGCTCGCCAGAATAGTAAACTAGTGCAATTCACCTTGTACGGCCAAGCGATCCCTTGGGAGAAAGAGACTTCATAATACCCTTTAATATTCACACCGAAAATTTTACAAACAGCGCCGCGGTCCAGTATAATAATAATAATAATAATAATAATAAGTACTCTCCGGAGGCCGTGCTCGAAAATGACCGCGCCAGGCTCTATTGGGACCGGTCCATCATCACGGACAGGACAATTGTCGCGAACAAACCTGATATCGTGTTGATGGACCGGGCACAGTCGCGGGTATTTTTGGTCGACATTACCATTCCATATGACGAGAACCTCGTTAAAGCCGAAACAGATAAGGAGACGAAGTATCTGGACCTGGCTCACGAGGTGACCGACATGTGGGGTGGTGTGCCGACCGAAATTATCCCGATAGTCGTGTCTGCGAATGGGTTGATCCCAGTCAGCCTCTCTAAACATCTGAGGCGACTGGGACTTTATCTTCCGTCTGGGTGGGTCCTATTTATCTATGTATTATATAAAATATTTATTTATATATATATATATATATATATATGTTTATTTTTACCCATAATATTTATTTTATATATGCAATATATATCTATATCTTTATTTTTATTTTTATTTATATACCCAACCAGACGAGAAAACGAATGAATATCCCGCCATAATAATAATAAAATATCTTTATTCACATAGACGCTTGCGCGTTCTTATGAAACGTCAAAATTTTACAAGAAATTAACACGTTCGTAAGTTACCACCGGTTCGGAAAGCAGTTTCTGTTGAGAAGAAACCGGCAAGAAACTCAACAGTTGCTCTTTTTAAAAAAAATCAGTTTACAATATAATAGTACATGTACAATAGTCTTGTTTTAGCCTACGTGAGTATCAACAGTATTAACCCCACACATTGGCGTCGTCAAGATATTCGGCAATAGAATAATAGGCTTTAGCCATAAGTTTACTTTTAATTTTTCGTTTAAATTCATCAAGTGGCAGACTTAAAATCGACTGTGGGATTTTATTATACATGCGTACACCTTGCCCCATGAACGACCTGTTTACTTTTTGTAAACGAAACAATGGCGTAGTTAGTTTGTCCTTATTTCTAGTATTTAGTTTATGTCTGTCACTATTCTTTAGATAACTATTAATATTATTTTTAACATATAAAATATTACAATAAATATATTGAGACGCAACAGTGAGTATATTAATCTCTTTAAAAAGGTATCTGAGTGTATTCCGGGCTCCGATGTTATAGATTGCTCGGACAGCTCTTTTTTGAAGAATAAATATAGAATTTATATCAGATGCACTACCCCACAACAAAATGCCGTAAGACAAGATGCTGTGGAAATAACTGAAATAAACAAGTCTAGCAGTGTCGATGTCTGATAGCTGCCTAACCTTCCTAATTGCAAAAACAGCGGAGCTTAACCTGTTCGCAAGAGATGATAGATGGGGACTCCATTGGGGCTTTGAATCCACTGTAATTCCCAAGAATACAGCTGACTCAACAGGATTAAGGGTTACGCTATTTAATGTTAAGCTAAAACTTCGCCTTCTTACGCTGGGAAGGGTAAAAAGAAGGCATTTAGTTTTTTTAGCATTTAACACCATATTATTAACGGTAAACCAGTGGAGGATACGCGAAAGTGCACTATTCACGTCGTCATAATCCGACACGTTTCGGTCAACCTTAAAAATGAGCGATGTGTCGTCAGCAAACAGTACAACATCACATAACTCACTGGCATAAAAGGGGAGATCATTTATATACACTAAGAATAATAATGGACCCAAGATTGAACCTTGTGGGTCACCCATTTTCATGGGGGACCCTGTGGAATTTACATAATTTATAGATACTTTTTGAATTCTATTATTAAGGTAAAAGGCAATGAGATTGAGGGCGATGTCACGAATGCCATAATAATCAAACTTTTGAAGGAGGGTTTCGTGGTCTACACAGTCGAAAGCCTTTGAAAGGTCGCAAAAGACACCTGTTGCATCTTGTGACCTTTCCCAGGCGTTATAAATATGCTTGACAAGTGCGACACCCGCATCCGTTGTCGATCTGCCTTTAGTGAATCCATATTGCTCATTGTGGAAAATTTTGTTCATATTAAAATGTACTAAGAGTTGATTTAAAATTAGTTTTTCAAAAATTTTACTCAGAGATGGCAATATGGAGATAGGTCTGTAATTTCCTGGATCATTTTTATCCCCACTTTTGAAAACGGGGATTATCTTACTGAATTTCATAAGATCTGGAAATATTCCAGAATCTATACATTTGTTAAAAATATTTGCCAAATATGGTGCACATACGAATTATTGTACTCATTAATTTTATGGACATGCCCCACAAATCTCCTGTATTTTTAAGATTAATAGAATTCAAAACTTTTATAATATCATTAGTATCTATGTGATTAAATTTAAACGTTTGTCGACAATAGGTAACATTATTTTTTAATACATTAATTGCATCAATGGGAGAGGATTTTAACGTGCATGTAACATTAATTGCAATTTCTGAAAAATAACTTTCAAAACTACTTGCAATTTCGTTATCTGAAGTTATGGGTGTATTGCCTATCACTAGCTTTATAGGTTCCCTGAATATCTTGGGTCTTCCAGATATAAAGGTAATGATGTCCCATGTAGCTTTTATTTTATTACTAGAATTTAAAATCCTATTTCTTATGTAGATAGATCTTGCATGTATACAGACTTTTTTTTTTAAATATTTTTGAAAAATTTTGTACCCGTTTATGGAAATTAGGGTCGTGATTCCACTGCCTCATATTATATAATTCATACAGTGAATCCCTACTTTTATATATACCCACTGTTTCCCAGTCACTAAATTTTAATTTTGATTTTTTAACAATTGTGCGGAGTTTAAAAATATGATTATAGGAAGTTATGAGAAAATCAACCATTGATCTATAACAATCATTAGGATTATTGACTCCGATATCTTTATGGAATACATGCTGTGCTACTTTATCTTTAAAAGAATTTAGTCTCCTAGCAGTGACTGGTCTACACCTGATCTTAATTTCACTTGTTGAAAATTTTCATTTATTGAAAATTTTAAACCAAGATGATCAGAGCTCAGATAATTTATAATAGATTTGTCATATACTTCATTGTGACAGAAAACGTTATCGATACATGTGGAGGATAAGTTAGTAACACGAGTTGGTTCATAAAAAAGATTTTTAACGCTTACTAAGTTGTGTTACTTGTAATAAATCCACATTAAAATCTCCACAAACTATGACTGATTTACTAGTTAAACACAGTTTTTTAAGGACATCATCCATGACACACTCAAACTGGTCGAAATCACCGGAGGGGGGTCGATACACGCATACTATAATATACTGTTGACTCTCAACGCAGGATAATTCTATAGAACGTTCGACAGAGAGTGCCATTATATCCTGTCGATTTTTACAGACTATATCATTTCTAACTAACACAAGAGAGCCACCGCGTATAGCATTTACTCTTACGAACGAACTTAACATTTTATAATTCTCTATATTTACAATATAACAATTCTTATGTAACCATGTCTCTGTGAAGCAGATGACATGAATATTAAATTTCCTAAGGAACAGATTCCGGCCGATCTAACTATAACCTAAAAACTCGTTAAGCAAAATGCCCTGAAGGCGTAACCTTTGTTATACAAGGCTTGCGTAATAAATCATGTCTGTTATATGGAACACCACTTAAATATTTTTTATTCAATTTTTTAGTATGTGTTGTTATACAGCGTGTCGTTACCATCGCGACAATAAATGAACACACGTCTAACGGTACTTGCCAATAATCATAAAAAAATATTAACATTAAACAAAATCCATAATTAAAAATTTTTTTTTTCAAACAAACTAATTAAGTAAAAAAGGAACTAAATTTGTAACATCCTATACAACTACAACTGACTGATTCATACATTCAGAGACTCTTTCATTCGTTGCCACAGCGTCGCATTACAAGCCTCTCTTAAATTCATTCAACCCATTCATATGCTTTGTGACCTTAACAATTGAACTTTATGTTACAGTTTTATACGTAAGGGTGTTCTAAAATCTTTTGTTTTGGAAAATTCAATAACTATGTAAATATTGATGTTTAAAGAATGTTAATGTTTAATACAGTTTTAAAAAGTTATCCTCTATATGTGTGTTCATTTATTGTTGCGATTGTAAACACACGCTGTATATATTTTTTGTTATAACAAAAATACATCATCTGTGAAAATTTCAGATGTTTAACTAATACGGTTCACAAGATATAGCCTGGTGACACACGGGGCAGTCAGACAGCAGTCTTAGTAGGTCACGTTTTACCATTTGGGTACTTAACCCTAAAAATAATGCTATAAAATAATTTTATTTTATAACATTATTTTTAGGGTTATCATTATGTTTAGAGTTATAATAATAAAATAGAGCTAATTAAATGGTTCATAGAAATAACTGAAAACCATTCTAACTCTTCTCATGGTAAAAGCAGCAAATTATCAACCGACCGTCGGCAAAAGACCTTGCCTACGCAACGTAGGTAGGTAAAATAGATACGTTGGACCCTCCGGCAGTCCTACGGGATATCACAAACACACATTAGGTTTCATTTTAAATATGAATTTTACACATTTATTCTGTCTAACCTCAGCTACTGACTGATATTCAATAAGAGTATTTTATGTTATAGTACTTATCACTACTTGATAAGTCAAGTAGTGAGGACATAAGTGTATGGGCAATAAGTAATTAAGCATTCATTTTTGTACTCATATTAGTAATTGTATCTGTAATTTTTTTGTTAAATTAATATAAGTTCTTATGTTGAAATCACCCACAAGCCGATAAATCGTCTCCAAATAATATTTTTTTAAGGAAGGGGAGGAGTTAAGGATTACTACCCAAAAAGCATATGCTTGATCAATCCAAGGTAGCCGCTGATAAAGTATTAAACTTTATTTTACACTCTTGAATTTTATATTATAACTGCTCTGTTTGGTAAGCCAACGATGTTATTATTTCTGAGTATATTTGAATAAAATCAGCATTCCTTGACCAAATTCGAAGCACCAATTTATTTGTACAGTAAACGCTTCTTCTATACCGAGACATACTCTTGTGCAAACTCGGAGCAGTTTTAAGTTTGCTCCTAAGTGGTTTTAAAAAGTAAAATGTATCAGCTTATACTTATCAAAATGTATCAACTTATATTATATCCCTCTGCTGGGCAAAGACGTCCACTTCCAGACGGTACTAGGGCACAGTTCACCACGCGCCCCCAAAACAGAAGACAATTTTTAACCATGTTTTAGCTTCTCTTGGTTTTAAAAGCAATATCGAATTGTCTTATAATGCAGCAATCATGGGCTTCGCTACCCCGTGTTTTAAATAATTGCAAATGTAACAATATTTTGTGTACTCTTATCGTGTTCTTTATGCAAATTATGTCTGGCTGGGATAAATTATCAATGTTGGCGTGCCTTCGGTGCTACAACTTTGACATTCTATCTGCGGCATTCGCTTAATAAACACTGGATGCCTGTGGTCTAATATAAAATAAAAATATTTTTAATAATCTTTTACCAATAACTTGACTTGCGTTTCTCTCGATGGAAAAGTAGTATTTTATGAAAGGTGAAGACGATTAATCAATATGGTTGGCACACCGATAGGCAATTAACAATTATAATTCACATCAAGTTTTACTATTAATCATCAAGATTTATTATTGGTTTGAGTGCCGACGATTTCAAAGCAATATTTAATGGATAATCATCCATTATTTTTGATCCGTTCAGAAATACGACGGATTTAAAAAAAAATATGAAAGATACGTAAAAGATTTCATTCGTAAGCACAAATTTCATTTTATAATATTAATAAATCTTGCGCTATAAATTTATTTTTTTTCATTTATTTATTTATCATTTTGCCCCTGTATCAATTGAAGCCTTGTTCATACGTAAAAGAAGCATTTGCTAAACTTAAGTTTACTTACGCTTTCGCTTGTCCAATCTCTTATTTTGCTTATATCCAATACGTTGGATTCTTTTTGGCCCCCGGAATTGTATTCTTGATAGCTCAATGAAAGATAAAACAGGTCAGGTACCGGCTGCGCCAGCTAACTGATTTGGTAAACTGTAATTCTAAAAATAGTTTTTATTCATCTTATATAAGAAAACCGTAATTGAAAGTTTATTCAGCGAATCCCGACGACGGAATGTTGTAAAAATGTATAATTCTGTTCCAATATGTTAATTTAGCTATTGGGATTGAAGTTTATTTATTTTATTTTTGTGACAAAGCTGTGCCGCTATAAAATCATATCTAAATGTGTTATGTTCATCCTTGAACGCTAAACGGGGCACAAGTTTACCACAGCACGTTTTCTGCGTTTACTTACAATTACAAATACTTAAGTGTGAATGAAATTATTTTTCCCACTTCATTTTTTTTGATCTCGCAGGTGCTTAAAACCCGTGTATAATTACTTTACGAAAAAAAAAAAACTATTTTTAATCGGTAATCCGTTAATTTTGTATGCTTAGTTTTTTTTTGTTTTCCTCCCCTTTCTCTTAAAATATTGTAATAAAGTGAATATAATACTAATATCTGTCAAGAATATAATGGTAACAACATACAACTAAATTCCGCAATTCCAAGGCTTAAAATATTAACGTAAGTTCCGAAAGTCCCCCATTGAAGGAGGGAAAAGGAATTAACAGCATTAATCCATATTGATTTCAGCAGTTAATCATGAAGATTTATCGCCAGGAATCTGAACTATTTGTGGTAGCGTTTACACCCTCGGTATTAACGAAACAGATTTATTATTATTACAGATAATGTATGGAATCCATTGATTATTCAATGATTCCTCTTTCACCTAACTCTTAAGTCACCCTCCGACAGATTTTTACCCTTCCCACTATCCAACAACTATATGATTGGCCCTTCGTGCAGCGAGTTTCTACATTTGTATAAACTTATAAAACATCTTCATTAATTCTTACCACAATTGATTAAGCGGTAAGATTAAGCTCCAGTATATTAAAAAAAGAAGGATGGCTCAAGCCACTGAGGCTTCCCACTTGCTTTCGTCAGATGGAAGCCTATTTTATTTAAAGGTGGCTACGCATTCTCAACCCTACGGGTGTTGCAAATGTCCATGGGCGGCAATTATCACTTAACATCAGGTGAACCACCAGTTCGTTTGCAACTTTCTCACATTAAAAAAATCATGTTCCATCTATTTGTCATAATTGTTTGGTTTTTAAAATCTGCCGAATCAAAATACTGCTACGTTTTGAGCTAAAATTAGCAACTTTTAATATTAAACATACCATTACTGCAATGACCGCAAAACATAAACGCTTCATTTACTCCTCCCACATGAGATAAATTGTATGAATATAACGGGAATTGAAATATAAATTAATTTCAGATATTTCCGAAAAGGGTCTTGTTTATTGAAAAATTCAATTTTTATACATCGAGAGCATCGCTTTTATTAGGGAAGAGCTCGTAAAGGCGGCATAGTTGATCGTATAGATTTATTTTGGATAAACTTTGATTTATTCTCACAAATATCAGGTACTCTTGCTCACTTTAAATTCGAAGGAATGATATAATATATTTATAAATTGACTCAATCAATTATTATAAAAAGTAAAAAGGTTATTTTTTATAATATTCTAGAGGCGGAAGAAAAGATATAGCAAAGTCATTTAAAAAAATGATTTTCTTTTTATTACAATTTTATTTAGTCGAGTTTATATTGTAAGTTGTAAATTTTTGTTGATAAATGAACAAAAACATTCGGCGCCTTGGGATTTGAGCCTGTGTCTATTGGCTTCACGCCCAGATGTCAAACTAAGTTTATATTAATTTTTAAAGTTTTTTATAGTGCTAATCTCTGCACTTCAGATTGAACATTAAAACATGTAGAAAAAGTACGAAAAGATTGTCGCTGCTGTGGGAATCGAACCCACGTCTTCGGCATTCGTGGTCTGACGCTCTAGCCAGTGACCTAAACGGCTGAATAACCACACCGACGAAAATCTTAACGCCTTCTTTCTAAATTGTTATTTAGCATTTGAAGCAATGCTTGGCGCTTTTTTTATGTGAAAAGTTACGAATCGAGTTGACGGTTCACCTGATGTTAAGTGAATACTGCCGCCCATGGACATCTGATGCACCCAAGGGTTTGCAGATGCGTTGACAACCTTTTTGGAATTTTTTTGAAAATCCTTTCACTGCATATGTGCAGATTTAAAGCAATGGAAAGCGTTATACTTGGTGTCTCTGCGCGATACATTCCGCAGCAGATCCAAGGATAACCTAAAATAGGCATAAGGACCAGTATGCTAAATCAGCATAAAAAAGTAGTGATACAGACCACGTATTAGTAAGACTATGTATAAGTAACAAATAACTGGTAAACGACAACTAATAATTCTAAAGAAAATAACAACCACGTCCAATAATTTGCTAAAGGGATTGGGCTAGTGATAAAGACAATGAAAATAAATTATATATGGTTACGACACAGTTTTCGGCATATTATTGCCGCATATGTAATAAAGATGACAAATACAACCGCTTTGCAAGTACACCTGCGACACCCATTGTAGATATTATGGCCGACATGTTGTTTTAGTTCTTATTGTTTTTTGTTTTACATTCAAAGTCAAAGTATCTTTATTCAATACAGGCTCAACTTAAGCTCTTTTTGAATGTCAACAAAAAAAAAACTACCACATTGAAAATGTTTTTGTATAATGGGAAAATAAAAACCTTATAAATAATATCCGCCATTGCTAGATCAATCAACAAGTATTAAATTACTCAGTGTTAGATGAAGGCAAATAAAAATATTGTCTAATAAGAAGATTTAAAAAAGATGACGCAGTGCCAAATACATAATATTTGATAAGAGAAAAATAATTTAACTAGCATTTTAAGGACGCACTTGTATATACTTAACATTTGAAACGATCGCATACGCCAATTTTTTTTAAGCTGTAGAGTTGTCAAGCCAGCAGTCGGCTCAACTGCTCTTAAGTATGTAATTATCGCCTCCCACGGGCATCTTTAACACCTGTCTATATTTCTTAATGGGATAAGGAGGCAAATGAGTATGCGGGTCACCTGGTGATAAGCGATCACCGCCGCCCATGGACATAGGTTGAGTCGCAATTGCGGTTGCCAGCTTTTAAGGTAGGACTAGGCTCTCTTCTTGAAAGTCCCTAAGTCGTATCGGTCTGGAAATAACTGTCTGCTGGCGAAAACTCGTTCCACAAAGTAGTTGTGCGGCGTAGAGAATTTCGTGAAAAACGCACAGTGGTGGACCAAATTTTTCCAAAGATTTTCTTACTGATATATTTTTGATGAAATAAATTTTCAGAACTAGCTACTTTCCAAGTAGATAAATATAAGAAGAGTAGAAAATGAGTAGCTAACCTGACAGAAAGGCAAGGACTCGTAGGAGTTAATAACAATTATGTATCCGCATGATTTCGCTCGTCTTTTGCCTACAAATGTTGATTTAATTCCGCTAGTCACAATCTTAACATTCACAAAGGAACTTAATTTAATCACATCTAAGGAACTTTTCGCTTCACTCTTAGCTGTTAATGAACGAATTCCCTCTCGAAACAACTTCACCAAGTACAAACGTGACATAAATGCCAAATGTGTGTGACAGACAGTCGGATATAAGAGTACAATGATCTTACCTTTTCTTTTCGACACCGATAACTGATATGACACTATTAAAATTGTATTACGCTCCTTTAACTTTTACTGGCACCTTCTGAAATCAAAACTCTTATTTATCAATGAAAATATTCCATATACCAAATGCTTCCCATTGATATAGACTGAACGTAATAATTACATTTCAATGTGGAGACAGTCTGCTAAGTTGTGCGCAACTTGCTCCGCTAATTATAACGTTCTGTTATAAGAATCCTCACGGAAACTCTACTCGTTTGAGCATAAAATGATCTTGAAAATTATCGTACTCATGACACCTAGATAGTTGAGAAAAATTTGTTGGGGCCAAGGTCTTGTCGTATTGTAGAGGTCAAAAGGTCTGGTAAATTCATAATTCGACGACCCGATTGACGTGGGGAGTAGGGAACCTGCCTCTTGCGCCAGAGGGTGTGGGTTCGATTCCCACTACTGGAAAATGTTGTGTGATGAACATAGTGTTTTCCAGCGTCTGGGTGTTTATATATGTATTTGATATAGACAAATAATAAGACTTTGCTTTGACCAAAATGTTCGAAACTGACATAACATCTGTCCGTATATATTTTTGTAAAGGCGTGAAGAAGTAGTCTGTAGTAAACTAATTTGTATGAAACCCATCATTTTGTTAAATAATTGCAATATGCAATTTTGTATATTATGATAGCTAAACGAGATTTTACTGAGTATACAGGGCGGCTTTAAATAATATACATATAAATAATGTCATATAAAAATTAATAAATTAAATTAAAATCACTCGTAAGTAATTAATTAAATTCATTTGAACTTATCTTAAAAAGTGCGTGATTCATAACTACATGCACACAAGTTCGTACACAGCAAAATTTAGGTATTTATGAATTACTACCGCATCGTAACGCGTTCTGTTTTTTAGGGATTAGAATGATATTTTTTTCGAAAAAAATCTTTGTTTTTTATTTCAATATACGATTATACTATCGAGTCTGAATCTCCTGTGAAAATTTGGGCACTTCTCAAAAAATCTCCCTGTATTTTATTATTAGTACATTAGAAAAAGCTATAAGAGTAAAATTTTTATAATGCGCGCGCACACCGACAACCAAAAAGCGACAGGATGAACTATTCATGCGACTTCACGATATTACTATGGTAGTCAATTATATATTTTGGGTTTATCTACTCCAAGTTACTTAATTAAACCGTTATCAATTGCATTTAATGTATTTTTCACTAACAAAGAGTAATGGCATAGGGGCTTTTAGTTATTTTTCTCTTAAGTACACATTATTTTTCTATTTAGTACACAATATTATTCTATTTAGGTACACACATATTTATTATTATTCAATGGAACAAATTTGTTCACAATTTCTTGAATTTTCGAATATTATTTCATAAAAAATCACTACTGCCGGAATGAATTTAATATCGTATACGAAAGGTAGACTGAACCCTAAGTCAGCATTACTGTTAAAGCTGTCCGTCTTGTGACCAAAATACTCACAGTATATCGTCAGATAGTATGATATTATTTGTTTTATATGATTGCTTGTTTTAGTTAGCCGTAGTAGTAGCATTGGTGGTGACATGTTTATCATCACTTCTGATTCTAGTTTCTGTTCTTTGGACTAAATATAAAGATTCTATAAGCGAATAAATGCATTCAAGTTGTAATTAAGTCGCTTATAATGACTTCTAAGCCTTCAATGAAGGCTATCTGCAATAAATATACATATAACGGGGCGTTAATAAAGATTGGATGGAATGTTTTTTTCTTTACGAAAATGCCTTTCATTATGGTATGCCATCGCCTAAACGCCAGTACGATTCAGTGGTAAAGTTGATTTACCTAATTTTCAATCTTTAATCAGTTATTATTAAAGAAATTTTTACTTGTTTAAATTCCATTTCTGAAAGGTTGGAAAATGATATATACTTATTATACAATGTACAAAAATATTTTAAAACTTTAATATCATTCGATTAAATGAAAGCTAAAAAGCATTTAAAATTAACAATTTCACTGGTGCTGGCAACAGGGATTGAACTCAGGTTGCTCGGGTAAATGTTAAAATTAAAGGCGAGCGCCCGGACACTGAGCTAGTTCTATTGTTTATTTGTAGAGTTCATCATTAGATCATCACTGTAATTGAAGGGACCACTGCGTATATATACACTTTATAAATAACACAAAAAAAAAAGAGATGCAAATAAGCCCAAAAATCTTGGAGAAATTGATGTAACGATACATACGTACGTTGTTTGTTTGAATTTGTAAGGCAAAACAAAATGTTTGGGGTGGACCACCCTTATCACTTAGGGGTATGAAAAATAGATTACGACCGATTCTCAGACCTACCAAATATACATAAAATTATTCAAGCCCTTTCGGAGGTGTATGCAACTAACATTGTGACACGAAAATTTTTCATATACAGCGTGTCGTTAATGAACACACATATAGGGCATAACTTTTTAAAGTTGTATTAAACATTTAAATTCTTTAAACATCAATATTTACAGAGTTATTAAATTTTCCAAAACAAAGAATTTTAGAACACCCTTACCTATAAAAGCGTAACGTAAAGTTCATTTGTCAAGGTCACAAAACATATGAATGGGTAGAATGAATTTAAAAGAGACAAAACATACTGTTTGAAGGAGAGGCTTGTAATACGACGCTGTGGCGCGAGTTGTATAGGATGTTACAAATTTCGTTTCCTTTTTACTTAATTAGTTTGTTTGAAAAATATTTTTTTTTTAATTATAGATTTTGTTTATCGTTAATATTTTTTATGATTATTGGCAAGTAGCGTTAGACGTGTGTTCATTTATTGTCGCGATGGTAACGACACGCTGTATAGATAAGAAAGATACACTCCGAATATATAGCCATATAAGCGATACCAGCAGATCTTTGAGGAGGATTCGAATGGAGGAGTCTCCAGAGCTAGGGACTACTATCGCCTTTATTCAATTTCAATAGAATTGGGGCTATTCCAACATACTTGCTAAAATCACAAGCCATGATGAAGAAGTCGGTGGTAGGGCCACGCAGCAGCCTCAGCCGTTGCACGAATGGGCAGGCCCGTCCGGGTGATTACCACGACCTCACAGAAGACCAGCGTAAAGTGGAAGTATGACAAATACTTTCGCGTTTCGTCTGGTGAGTGAGGTAGCGGAGCCCAATTTTCAAAAGGTTGTCAACGCATCTGTAGCCCTCGGGTGTAGCAGATGTCCATGGACGGCGGTATTCACTTACCATCAGGTGAACCGTCTGCTCGTTTGGCAACTTTTCACATAAAAAAAAAAAAAGAAGTCACTAGAAGTGGATTCAATGCATTCTGTGGGCACACCAATTGGACGTGAATTCAGCGGTTATAATTAAGTTTCATTATTTTAGTTAATTTATATGTTATTAAAAATTTCATTTACTTTTCCTCATAAAATATCTTTTTGGTATATAATGATGATATGGGAGCCGTGATAGCTCAGCGTCGAGGCGCTCGCTTTCAATTAAATATACGCGCGCAACCTGAATTAAAATGCCGGTACCGATGAAATTGTTAACTAACGCATTAAGATATGTTTTCACTAAATTCATTCATAGTTTTGCGCACGTATACTATACTATCGAATATATACAGTGACAGTAACTTAATCATTTTCATAATGACTTCTACAGACCTGGGAGATTGACAGCACGTATCGCTTGCCTGTACATATAAAAAATAAAAGTCTATAAAAAGTAACAGATGTCTGTCATTGTGTGCGCATTACGGAAAAACTACTGGTCAGACTTTAATTACTTCTAAGTTCTGTTTCTAAAACACTTGCCCTTATTACAAAAGTCGTTAATTATGTTTACAGAAACAAATATTTTTGTAAACACTACTAAATTACCACCTTATATATTATAATATCTAATGAGCGTAGCTTAAATTGTCGAAACTTATTAATATACAATATTCTGTTTAATAACGAAAAAACGTATTTCGTTTACAAAAGTCTTCAAATAACGGAATAAAATCGTAAAACACAAAGTAATCGTTACAAATCGTTACAAAAAAGTACCATTTACATCTGCTATCTAAACTTTTTCAATAAAATTGAACGATTGAGTCCACGCTTTCCTACACAATCTACATTTAAATAATTGTTTTCATAACACAGTCAAATTATATTAAAACCGTATAATATTTATTGTTAACTATTTCCGCTCTTTGTGATTTTCGTGAAAAACAAAATCGTGATTGGTATTACTTACCTTTTGAGCAAGTTTTTGAAACCCGTATTTCCAATGATTTGTAATATCAACATTCATTAATTATGAATAAAAATGAAATAAAATGGCTATACCTAATAAACGAAACTTCCAAAAAAGTTTTTATGCCTGCTGACTGTAAAAGCTTGCCTAGTATTAACAGTAAAGTAAATTCTTACGCCTTCGCACTCCGGCTCTTTATATAGTTGTTTGAAAGGTTAATATATAGCATAAATAATAGAACAACGGTCAATAGAGCCTGATTTATGTAATGAATTTAAATGTTATTTTCCTACACAAAATCTTTTTCACGGTTGTGTTCAATTTCTGGTATAATATATGATAATCAAATGTTTTTGAACACAATAATAAAATTACTTATAAATAAAAATGACTTAATCCGAAGGGTTTGTTTTAAAGTTAAAATAATAATTTTATTTTAATAATACTTTGGAAATAACAGACAAAGATTAAATAATTTTTGCACGAGGTTAAACCGAAAAAAGTCATTTCAAAATAAAATCCCCTTGATGATCAAGGGGATTTTAATTTGAAATGATTCAAATATTTGAATCCCATCATAAAATATTTGAATCCAATGCTTAATATAGCCCTCCCCCACCACAGAATGCCACAAAGCATTATCCTGAGCCATCAGCATCCATCGACTTTCAGCACATTGTACAGGTCGTCACTCCATCTAGTGGGAGGTCGTCCTACACTAAGATGGCAATACTAGGCTGCCACGCGAGAAACTTTCTGCCCAACGGTTATCAGTTCTTCAGAGCTATATTGTTTGCCGACCTATTGTCACTTCAGCTTAAGCCTCTGAGCTATGTCAGTTTATTCTATCTTTGTTCTCTAGAGAACTCTATAACAACTTCGAGCATAGTGGGAGCATTGTACTACAATCGGTATAAGCGAGACATGGACATTAGACATGATCATCATCTTGTACATGTTCATCTTAAGGATATTTTTGAGATTATTAAGTATAGGAATGAAGTCCTCCAGCGATTTAGCCATGATGACCATGTCATCGGCTAATCGAAGGTGGGTGATCTATTCGCCATTGATGTTGATAACCCATCCTTTACAGTCTAGAAGATTTAAAAAAATCTTCCAATGCAGCTGTGATGAGTTTCAGAGATATGAAATCACCCTGTCTTAAACTCAAAAGGATAGCTTTTGTACTACTCGTACTGGACTGTACTCGGACGGAAATCGTAGCCTTGCTATACAAACACCTCAGCACCTCGACATAAATTCTCCTTGAGTAAGCACTTAATGTTATTATTAAATGATTATTACCATAATGTAAATTAATTAATTTTTGTTGTATAGCAATGTTAATTTTCGAACCTATGAAACTTGAAATTTTCAAATATTTTTTTTTAAGTTGAAAAATATTTCATTTCAATTTTTTATTCCTATAAGATTAACACCTTTAGAATCTGAGAAACATAAATTTAAATAAAAGACTGTATCTAAATCTTATCGCTTTATGTTAGATAATTTTGCTTATACTTTTATTCGAAAATTGATGTGGTATCCAAAAATAAAAAGGGACTAATGAATGGATTGAAACAGGTGGATAGGCATCAAAAAGTATAAATAAATTAAGCTATTGCTGGTCCCTTAAAAAGGTACGGATCCATTTTTCGATGTGTTGGAATTAGCAAGGGACCATCAGTTTACATTATCTTAAATTTATTCTGCTGGTTGTTGACTCTTTGGATCCTAAATGTATCCTTTCCATTCTATTTTGTTTATTTGAAGTAATTTTAGCTTCGTACGTAGAAATTTATTTTATATAGTATAGTTATAGCGGGTCCGTGTCTAAGATGTTGACACGGACCCGCTATAACTATCTCTCTTCTTTTAGAAGATCTGTTTCAGAAAATTTTGACTCAATAATTGCTTAAAAAATAAATAGAAACTATAATAGAACTAGCACGCATGCAAACAACTATAAAATTAAAATATATCAATATTTAATCAATCGCAGACCCATCAGTAATTTTTGTACAGTGTTTAAAATATAAAACGAATTTTTGTAATTTATTCGGGTAAAAAGATAAAATGGGTCAAAATGGACCATCAAATGTATCATAAATGTAAATTGGTTGCAATTTACATTTATGATACATTTAGATACTTCGTGTACTAAGTGGTGGTTTATAAAATTGAGCCTAGTTTTTCTGTCCTAAATGTTTCTCACCTCAAATATTATTGTTGAGCCACTGTAAGAACAAAGTTCCTAGATCGTCGGTTAATCTTTTCTATCAGATTTAAATCCAAATCAAAACTCGTCAAAAAATGGAATTTTATCCCATTACTCTTTTGGTTATTATACGCACTCCTTGCACCACGCTTCTCGTTAACCTTGATTTCCATTATAGATGTGTGGGCACCTTATCAGGCGTTGTGTATGAAGCGCATCATTTTCGTACAGTTTGGAGGTTAACAATTTACCTAGTCCAGTTTTAGAGTTTGAACCCTTTCTCTCAGGCGATCATCTTGTCGAGCGAATTTCTTAAACCATGATGCTGTTCTGCAGGATCCCCTGTATTGGTGCAACGACACCAAACAGGTTTGATAACACTTAGATTTACACCGAAAGCCTATGCCCCCTCCGGTTGAGTGCTGTCAATTTGAAGAATTCCTACGCGCTGTTTACATTTCACGCCTCGATTAAAACCGTCGCTGCGTCGCTGTATAACGTATTGTCAATATTTTATAAGATGAAAAAACAATAAATGTTGGTAAAAATTAAAACAGTCGTAATGCACAATGATTCAATATCTTAACGAAATTAAACAAAATATGTAACGAAATGAAAAGCGCCATTGCTACAGACTCTTTAGCAATGGCGCTGTTCTATTCAATGTTCTTTAATAAAGAGTGAGCGTGGTAGTGTTGTCACGGGATGAAATGCAATAAGACATTTTTTAGTTTTATTTTACACAGAGAAAGGCTCCGGACTAACTGGGTTATTTATGCAGGATGAGCTATTATTCAAACGGTGCTCTGCCTCAGTAATTTATAATAAAGTAACTAATTAGATTTAGATTTTTTTTAAATAACTTACAATTTTCCTCAATTTATATACCAATACCTACACACTTTTGTTACCTTTATCCTGTAAAGGTGTACGTAGATCTTTGATAGTGCATCAGAAGATTTAATGAGCATAACAGCATAACAGTTTCTTCACTACGTAGTATAAAACAAAGGTATCCCGTTGTTTGTCTGTTCCTATGTATTCTTAGATCTTTAAAACTACGCAAAGGATCTTGATGCGGTTTTTTTACTAGATAGAGTGATTTAAGAGGAAGGTTTATATGTATAATACATTGCACCCGCGCGAAGCTGTGATGGATCGCTTGTATCTTTATGTGACAGCTAAATCGTCGAGAATAAATTCAACATTTTTATAGTATTTTTTTATGTGAGTATGTGGTAAACGAGCTGGCGGTTCAGCTTATGTTAAGAGATAACCGCCGCCCACGGACAGTTGCAACACTGGTTGGAGACGTGTAGCCAACTTTTAATAATGTGGGCCCCGGCTACCTCACTCACCAGATGAAAAGCAGAAGTGTAACACTTCTAGTTTATGCCGGTCTTCTGTGAGGTGGTGGTACTAACCCGAAGGGACTTGCCCATTCGTGCAACAGCGAATACTTTTGCGGGGTCCTTGCGTGAAGTAGAAGTGTTCGGTGAGTGAGAATGAATATTGTACATAAAATGGGCTTTGTAGGTTTGAATCATGAATAAGCGACTTTGCTCGGTTAAATAATTCAATTGCTGACTATACGTTGTCTGATTTGATCCAGTTAATTTATCCTTTTAAGGCTTAAGGAATAAAATTAGGTTGTTGGTAAAATAATTTATGTCACGGGCAAAAGTAAGCGAATTAATGTCTTAAAGAAAGAAAACATTTTTGAAAAAAAAAAGTGAAAATAAAACTGAAAACTTGGAGCTGACCGTAAAAGAAATTAAATACAATGACTCCTCCGTCACGTCCAAGACCTTTTATAAGAACTTTTCTTTTATTATAGTTTCTCAGATGGCTCCTAAATGGACTACGCCTTAAGTGCTCATGCTACATTTTGAGAGGGGTTTCTTTAGTTCTTTAGAAAAGACTTTCTGCTTAAAATTGACAGATAAATGCTTGAAGTTACTAACAAAAGCTGAAGTGTTTCAAAATATAGCATTTAAAAACTAAGAAAAGATTAAAAAAAAATTTTAATCATTAATTTGTTATTAAGGGGGCTAAGGCAGTTAAACGTTTATTTCACTACTTTTTTTACTTTGATTTGCAATTGTTTCTATCCGTTGGAACTGTGAACTTTACATTTTTTTTAAACAAAGCATATTTTTACACTTAGTATAGTTGAAACATCATATTTAACTGCCCATAAGAGAGGAACCTGAGAGCCGTGATAGCTCAGTATCCGGGTGCTCGCCTTTAATTCAATATACTCGAGCAACCTGAGTTCGATCCCCGGTGCCGGCACCAATGAAGTTTTTAACTTTAAGCGCTGACTTATCACGTGCTCCGCGGTGAAGGAAAACATCGTGAGGAAACCTGCATATTTTCGAAATAATAACAAAAAAAATATTTCGAAGATATGTGAGGTCCGCCAATGCGCAGTGGGGCCGCGTGGTGGACTATGCCCTGATACCCTCTGTATAGAGGAGGCCTTTGCCCAACAGTGGGACATGTATAGGCTGTTACTTTTAAGAGAGGAACGGTCGCGGCAACTTTATTTTTAGCTTTTAAATTATTTTTTAAAAAGAAAAGCGGGCATTAACCCTTACTGTAGGATAACTTTATCCAATGTTGTTAGGACTTTTTAAATACAATCAACTTTCACATGGACACATAGATTCCAAACAATTATTCATCTGTAAGTCACATAAATAATAGTTAACCCTTGTGAAGAACGATCCCACGAGCAATGGTGCCCATAGTTTGTCTAGCGTCATGGAGCCTGTCATAGCCACTCGTAAAACATTGATTCAATTTTAACTTCAATTTTTTTAGAAAATTATTTTTATAGCACTTTCGTTTCACATTTAGAGAATGTTCGATATTTTTAAATTTGAAAAAAAAAAAAATTGTCCTGTGTCTGAAGTATTTTGCGTCGGGATTTGATTATATAAGGATATACTTGTAAAATTTATACAAGAGCTATAAAATTATACAAGGATATTTAAAAAGCGTTTTCTAGGTTAAAATTCTACGTACGAGCGATACACGGATATGAATACTATATGTGTACAGTGTATATCTTTTATTTTTTTTGTGGCAGCTCGGTGGCAACGGACGCTAATCCGCGGTGTTGAGTATCTTAGGTATTATTAGTACAGGGTTTTCGTGGTAAATCGTTTAAGTACACTCTTTTAATAGTGCTGTAAATTATCTATTTCCCTTTTCCCTTTTATATCTATTTCTTTTTTTTGTTTATAATGGAATATTATACAGTTTATTCATACAATATTTACAAGATTAAATCTATCTAAAATTACATTTTATCTAATAAACCACGCGGCATGAACTCTAGCTGCATTTCCTCGCTGAATAGTTATGTTTAACCTTTGAGCGAAAAAAGTACCAGCTCTCTCAGCCTAGGACATAAACTTTTAAAAAATTTTGATGTGCGGGGACCCACGGACCTAAAGTTTCAACAGCAAATGGCACAAATAAATAATTTAAACATAAAGACTCATATTTGCGCCATTTACTTACTTCAGCTGCCTCCGATGCCACCCCGGCCCTGACCGAAGTACCCCTTAGATGAGAGGCAGCCAAAGTGTCTACACAAGTGGCGTCCCATATAAGGGCTTTGCCTCTCTCCCAAGGGATCAAAGTTAAACCGTCGGGTCTCTTACTATCGTCGCGAAAAATGCCACAGGGCTCTAAAATAGATGGAACATTGATGGAAACAAGAGCAGTACGGATGATATCCTTCAGGGAACAGTGGGGGGAAAAGCGGTGAGCACTTTTTTGACAAGAAAGTCCGTGAGACCAAATTTGTCTACACTGACACCACAGGGGCATTGGTGTGGTTGACAAATCTGTGCCCCCAGACGGATTCCTACAGCAATGCGTAAGCTTTCATTGTCAAGTAATGTGCCCAAGTTACTTGATGGTAAAGTGTGAAGCCACTAACTCGATTCTTTAGATGAGACGCCTAGGAAACGGGCGAAAAATGTGAAAAATAATATATATATATATATATATATATATATATATATTTCTGCCCCGTTAAATGAATAAATCACTTTTCATGACTGAGATAATTTATTATAATCTTTCTTTAGGATATTTCTAAGGCCATAATTATATCTCTATATTTTTAATAAAATTTTCGAATATTTTAAATGACTTTTTAATGAATTTTTATTACTTTTTAGCCCAATTATATTGTTCATAATAGTACTAACATTTCTTTAATTCAAGTATATAGTATTAACCTTTAATGTGATTAATCTTTCTTTGTTATCATCTTAGACGACCTTTATTATGAGTAATTATTTTATTTATTATTAATAGGTCTTTATAATGACAAGGCGTAGTGTCTAAAGGTGTAGACGGTGTAGACTCTACATCATAGATGAGTTTCATCTATAAATGTTATTTTAGGAATATAATTTAATTAAATTATAAAAATGGGGAAACTATTTTTGTTAATCAATCTTCATTCAATCAGTTACTGATAGAATGATGATTGACACTGACCATCAGTAGCTCTATACCATCATTGTTTAATGATTCTTTGAACAAAGTCGTAATTCCAAATATTTCAAATATAGATGTTGCAAAGAGACCCTCATTAATAAAATTTTATTATAAATATTGAAAATCTGTTTATTAATCGAATAGGGGAAATTTACGTTGGCTTCTTTAGACATTAAATAACGCATAAATCGTTGTAAATTGGATGTGATATGGTCTGTTATTTTATTAATGGGTTTAATTGTTTTTATACTAAGGGATGCCTCTTAGGCAATTTATCATATCATAAACTCTCTTATAATCCTTAATTCACCATTTATACACCATTTAGACACACGCCGATAATACATTTAAAGCTAACCCGTAAGTCCTTTAATAACGATAAAATCTCTTTGTTTTCGTTTGGTGACTAAGCCCTCATTTCCACCTTCTCTGAAAACAGTCGATGCCTGTCAGAACCTAACTTTATATTCGTTACAAGTGTGTATGTGCTGGAAATAATTTAGAAAACCGGTCTAGTGCGAGTCGAACTCGTGCAAGTCTAGTCTCAAACTAAGCAACACTTGTACTATGGATACTAGAAAACTGACAGACATACTTAAACATACTTTTCTTTTGTTAATAAATACATAGTATACATATATAAACACCCAGACACTGGAAAAACACTTTGATCATCACACAATATTTTTCCAGTAGTGGGGATCGGACCCACACCCTCTGACGCAAGAGGCAGGTGTACTACTACCCACACCAGTCGGGTCGTCTAAAGACGTGTTTTAGAAGCACATATTAAAGAAATATTATTAAAGAAAAAACTTTCCCTGTCAATGTCGAATATTATAGCTAAATTATTTTTAATTAATCTTGAAAAACATTATTTAAAAAACAATATGAGTCAGTAATACTTATTTCAAATTTGAAAAACGTAAATATACAATTAAAAACATCTAACTTATTAAAAAGTATTATATATATATACTATAGTATTATATATAACTAGTAAGTATTATATATAACTAGTAAGTATTATATAGTATTATATATAACTAGTTAAACATTGTTTACAATTATGTTGCTTTTAAAAAAAAAGTTATGAATTTTCATATGGTATAAACTCATATGGAATAAACCAATCTTCTATTTATGAACATCTAGTTTTAATACATTCAACAGTCCGAGTTAAATTATACATTATAAAATGTATTTAAGCATGCATGAAAAAAACAACTTCGTTATCCACAAGTTTTGTGTATTTCTTCAAGGTCATTATGATATTTCTTACTAATATACGTCTTCCCAAGACCCTACGATGTACACAATAAATAATTCTTAAATGGCGAACGAGGTTAATGGTTATACAGATCCGTACAAAAAATTGCATTCTGTTTCGTAAGTAAAGTCAGTTTACTTAAGTCAGGCTCTCAACTTAAACCTGGACTAAAAATGTTTCCCTCTAAAATGCTCAGTTCCTAGAAAGGGGAACAACGTTAGTTAAGTTTACAATTTATGGGCGGTTTAAGTGATACTTGAGCACTATTTGTTAATGTCCAAAGTTTTTGTCCCAAGTCCTGTAAATTTCAAAAAGGTACCGAAAAAAGTACATATGTTATTAATTTTAAAAATTAAAATAAAAAAAATAAAAATTTACTGTTTTAATCTGTTCGCATTCTAGCTTTATTATTTCAAGAATTAATAAACTCAATTATAAATATATGAGGAAACCATGGTCGCCAATTGGTATATTGGTTAAATTCGTTTTTAGAGTTCCGTACCCAAAGGGTAAAACGAGACCCTATTACTAAGACTCCGCTGTCGTCTATCTCTCTGGCTCCCATACAACAAACATTTTTTTGCCGATTTTATATGTAATGGTACGGAATCCTTCGGATACGAGTCTGATCAGAAAGATCTTAATGATCAACTCAAAGAGTTTAGCAATCCTTTTGGCAACACAAATAACATTTGAAAATCCATTTAACAGCTGATTAGTTGACTTCTACGATGATCAGTGCTTCAGAAATCTGATCACGTAGGGCGTTAGTCTAGACTATACTGAAACATATTTTTCTGTATTTCATGTATACATAGAATGTATTTGAAATGTCAGTTGACTTTGAAGCAAGAATTAACGTTTAAAGTTGAGAACCCCAAAACAGACTGCCGCGGTTCGTATCACGATCTTTTACACACTTATCTTTTTTACTTTTTTTCTATACTAGATCATTTTCTTTATTTTTTTTTCCAAAATACATGATTTACCAAAAAAACCGGAGCTCGGTCCTCCAGTTGCTATTTATTATGCATAGCACTCAACATTATTAATAATATAACATATTTCCTAGTTAGTCTTTTATAGTTTAATTAGAATTGACTTTATCTTTAAGGGTGATATTCCAAGCACTCTAGTCCGTACCTTGTTCATGTTCTTCTGGGCTATAAACTTTTAGCATGAAGCATAAAAAGACTGTTGCGTCCATCGAACCGAACTAAACTCAGCAGCAGAAATACTTTAAAACTTCTCGGAAAATGTGTTGGAGCGTCAGAAATTTAGAGAGGAACATGTTTTAGATGACTCCGTGGCGCAGTTGCCAAGTTATTGGCTTCGGCGTCGGGGGTCGTGGGTTCGATTCCCACACGGGACAACTATTTGTGTGACCCACAGATAGTTGTTTCGCATCTGGGTGTTTGTCCGCGTGAAATTTATGTTTGTAAAACGTCCTTTACAACACAGGATAATATTATCCTAAAGTAAGGGCAGTGTTTTTTAAAACAAAAAAAAAGAGAAAAAAAAAAAAAAAAAAAAAAAAAATTTCAACGATGAATAGAAAACACTAATAGTAATCTTCGTTATATTACAATTTTTTTAAGTAAAATGTGTTGTTATAACGAAAGTTTCAGTCGATTACATGGTTAATCATTTCTTGACTCATATTTACTGATTAATATACAAGTGTTCAACGTAAAAATAATTTACTATAACCCGAACTTTTTTAAACGATACAATATTAATTTGTTACATATGAACATTTGACCAGGAAAATAGTTTTAATTTTGATTATACTGGATAATTAGATATTTTGTTTATTTTATCTCAATAAAGAAAATATTAAAATCTGGAAAATATTAGTATACCATTTTTAACGGTTATGGAAATTTTAAATCAAATGTTAAAATCAAACTTTTAAAATTTCAAATTTTCTATGTGGAAGTATCCTTTTATATCCTTTACGCCTCCATGACGATTAAGGTAGCACGTGAGAAGTAACATGCGTTGCTGTCCTTTTGAATAAACCGCTAAGATGGTATTGATGCTGTATGGCGATTCTATTCTTGTAATTCCTTAAACGCGAATCGTTTTATCCGCGTCAAGAAATAACAAAAAAATCGTATCTCTAAGAAAGTGCACAAAATATCGCAAAGAAACTTATAATTGAGTAGCTACATTTATTGTTTACATAGCATTGGGATTGAATGGTGGATTTTATCCCTCATACAAAAGAAGTTGGTCAACAGAACGATATATCAATTAAGCGTTTATTTCTCTATAGTATAAAGTTCCTCGAAGCTCGACTGATATTCTTATAAATCTCGTTCACGAGTATTAATCCTAATATTTGCCATGTCACGAACGAACACTTCGTGAAGTATCTGGATAAACATCCATTTCGCTTTCCACAGAGGATAGACAAATATTATTACCTTGTTATATAATATATCTATCGTGTTAAGCACGGATTTTATTTGTTCGGTATATATATATTTCTATGAATTTAAAATGATTTAATAGTTACCCTTATTAAGTTTAACACTGTAATAAGCTATAGACATGTTTCCCACGGTATACAAATTGTGTAACACACGTGGATAGTCAGCAACTATTGTGTATCAAACGCGTACACTGGGTACACCACCTATTAATCTAGTAAGTACCGTCAACTGCTCTCGACGGCCACACTCCTCCTTTTAGATAACGCACTCATGAGCATAATATGCGTTGCCCCACCAATTGTGGAGGGCCGTGGGTTCAGGCTAGCTCACAGGTCCTACGTTCGACGAAGCTTTTATAGTATACCGATTGAAAGCGTTAACATCAGTTAAAACATAAACATAACGATACGTTGTTGCATTTTTATTAAAGTTAATGAAACATAAAGCAGGGAAATAAATATTTATATATTAAAAATCTGCGTAATTTTTTATTATTTATGAAAAATAATGTTAATTAAAAAATATTTTAAAGATGAAGTCTGCCAATCCGCAGTGGCTTCGCGGTGTTGACTATGACCTAATTTGTTGATTTTTGCTCTACTTTTCGCATTTTCATTATGATGTCAGCCTTTTTACAAAATCCACAAAATGCCATGGACCACGAACTTTGGCTTCCAGCTTCCATCGATTTCCCGCACATTTTAACATGTAGAATCTATTTTATTTCATTTTACTTTTATTTATTAAACGCTAATAAAGTATTTGTATTTAAACAAGGAAATAGACAAAGATTTACACTTTGGTAGAAGCACGTGGAAGCTTATTCTTTTGATTGAATTGGCAAGTCTATGATGAAGACCAATTTTTTTCCATATGTTTTGTTAGCTTTACTTTGTTCTATCGAGCTAAGAATGTAGAAATATAAATACTTTTACCAAATCACCATAGTTTGCATCATCTTTGCACAACAATAACACTGGTGTAATTACTTATTTTATCACTTTTACACTGAAGAAACACAACTCTAACTATTTAATCTGTGATACTGATTGGGCAGCACTATCGCGTATACTTCTTGTTGACAGCCGAAGAAGACGAAGGCGAAGACAACCACGAAATGCTTCTTGCAGCTTTATTTATACCTCACAGATTGACACTTCTTTTAGTGTTTCCAACAGTTTGTTGAGCGAAATAATAGGACCCCACTGTGTTTAAAGGGTGGCAATACATCAACAACACACGATATTGGAGATATCTATGAGCAGCGGTAGTTCCGTGACGTCAGGTGAACCCCCTACCCCATTGTCCCATAAAAACCTTTACACATAAAATTGGCACTGATATCTTTTGTTTGGATTTCTATTTCGTCAAGTGTCGTGATGTGTCCTTTACATAGAGGGACATACATCGGATTTGCTTGATATTGCGTTCGTCAAAAATGTCAACCTCAACACACGCGACATTGAAGTCGTTCATGAGCTTTACTCTATCACCAACTTGTTATACTTCGACTAGGGCCCTCGGTATTTAGTCACATCTCAAACCAAAACAGACGTCAGTTGGTACAAAGTTAAGTCAAAGCTCAACGAAGTTGATCCGTTCCAATTTGAGTCAATCTCCGTAGAAATCACCACTAAGAAGGATATGGAAACAATTCGGGTTCTCACAAGCAACGTCCACACCGCCGTCGAGCAATGCTCAAGACAGGAAACATCGATGGTCTTCCATCGCTGGGCTAATAATATCAGATGAAATTCATTATTGAACATAAGCAGTTCTGATCTCAAAGCTTGATTTGTTTTGTTGGTGTGCTCAAATTATTTAATTAAAGTTTTGATATTTTGCGTAAGTGTATTATGATTTGCAAAAAAATTTAATTTCATTTAATTACTGAGCTGTAATGTACTTTACATAGACATAGCCTTTACGCTTACCACATAAAAATACCATTTCTTTTGCAAAGAAGCACAGCAAAATGCTTATGAATAGGCTTGTCAGTAGCATTGCTGTAACTCAAGTCGTTAACTCCTATTCAAACCCTTACACATTTCAGTTGAACATACCGAATTATGTTAGGATTTATATTTTTTTTATAAAGTATTATACTTTGAACCTTTTTGAGCCTTATTTGCTCAGAATGTATGACTTCTGTATCTCATAGATACGCAGAATAAAATATTTTTACATAAACCGTTTCCCAACTGTAAAAATTGGTGTTATTGTTATGTTTATTTTTTATTAATTTTTATACGTTTATTCAGTTATTTTCAAGGTAAATTACATTGATTTAGTGCATGTAAAAGCCTTAACTTTAAAGTGTCTGTGATGTTTGATTTAAATTAATCCATCATTCTAGTCGATACAGTGTCTGATTTTTCTTGATTAAATTTATTCCTCTCTTTAAAACACGAATTAAAAATCAGTCATTATTTCAAGGCTTATGGTTAATTTTGTACTTACTTGGTGATTATTAATAAGATTACATTATTTTAAATTATTAAAGCCCTTGCCTTAGCAATTAAATCTCAAACTAATTAAGGCGTAACGTCGAATATGTTATCAATTAGTGGTACGAATGCTCAATTTAATGTCGCGATGATTATGCAGCAATTGTATTGATTTATCAGTCTGTACGTAGCTGCTACGATTGTTGGCCAATTAATATGCTACGCAAGTAGTAGTGGATTACACTCTCGTATTACGCTAGGTCTCAATTTACAAAGTTATTTGGTTTTAGTATTCGTTACGTACGTCATGTATTTGTGCGACTTTTGCCATCCGACAGCTGCGACAAAATATAAGTTCCTATTTCGTAATTAATACCTAATTGAGAAAGTTTAGTTTTTCCTTTTCGCTTGTTCATTGAACATTTGATTAATATTTTTAAATAATAATGTCAAGTAACTTGCACTACGTTTTAATTTAGGTTTATCAGTAAAAAAATTCTTATAACATTCGTCATTATTGATTTGTACTTACAAAGAACGGCCTGAAATCTCAGTGATAAACCAGCAAGCTCGATGTGGATTACATTAGAATTGTTAATTACTTGTCCGCAGACGTTGTGGGTTTTACTGGCTTATATCCGTTCAAGCTTTATGCTTTGTTTCTATGTTTTATTTTTGTTTAAATGTTACCAGTGTTGACTTTATTGAATGTTTCTCTATTCTCGTATTAGTCTTTCGGACAGTGAAAGTTGTTTAGGCATATTTTTTGTAGTCTCAGATATGTACGTGTATTTTATTTAAACTTAATTTTCACGCCTTCTTGCTCTGTTAACAGCCAGTGCCGGTCCTCGCAAGGCTTCCTGATTATCTTGATTAGTTTTGACATTTAATGCCGTTATTTTGATTAATTAAGTGTATTATATTAAGCAAGTTAATCGTGTCGCTCTTACAAGCTTTAAACCGGATTCTATACGATATCGAAATTGTGCCGACGATATTTAAAGCTAAAACAGGAGGATTAAATATTCATATAACGTCGCCATAGACGCCCAGGCCCTAAAAATATTTTCGTCATCATCATCATCATTATTTCAGCCGTTTGAGTCCATTACTGAACATACCCTACCACGACTCCTTAGACTCCACGAAGGACAATCCTGATCTACCTGCATCCATCGACTTCCCTCCCGATCGATATATCGACGCAGTGTCGATCATAGGTCGACACTGCGTCTTATCAGGCATTGTAAAATACCAATACTTTCGTGGCAATTATGTGATTTTCATGAGGTTATTATTTTAGTCCGACATTTGTACTATTTTGTAAGCGCTTCCGCTTGATGATGGCACGGCACTTCTTAGTAGTATAAAGGCATGCAACTAATACTCTAATGAAAATATGCAGGTACTAGCTGGATTTGTATCAATATATATTTTGGTTTAATTAGTAGTTTCCAACGTGCCGAGATAACCTTCCAGTAAACTACTAATTGGACGATTAAGTTACTAATTGGTAGGAGCAGTAGTATTGTGTTGTATACACTGAGTGTGGCTGTCTATTTCGTATGTGATATTGAATATTTACAAAGGATAACATGTCTGTGCTGGTGTGGTACTTTTTGATAAGAGACTAATATTGTTAGTATTATTATTTTATATTATATATATTATTTTTTTTATCTGGAAATGTAATAAATAAAAAATAAATTTATTTATATTAAAACTACAAAAATATAACTGTTAAATACATGAAGCACATTGTACTTTCATTATGCAAAAGAATATTAGGGTTAAATGATACGCAGATTTATATTTGTTTGATATTATAATAATCAATTTTTATTTCACACAAAATCATAGTAATAAGAATTATATAGAAACTGTATCAAAACTGGATATTTTATGCTAATTGTTATTTGATTGTGATAATTGAGGGTCAACCACTTTTGTCTATATAAGCATGATGCATAGAAACCATCTCGCTAGCTTCTGATGCGACGTAACAAAACCCGACGCAGCAGTGTGTTTCAATTTTTGCTATTCTTTTTATATTCTAGAGGTAGGTATTTCGTCTGTTTATAATCGTTGAAAATAAAATTTTACGTCTAAAAAAAATGCTAGTGATACAAATTGCAAACCCAACAAAATGATAAACCTTTAAAGTCCTCTTTTAAATCACCATTGGAACCACCATCATGAATGTGCAAATGCTACAAAGGTTCAATTGACACTTTACGAGAAATAACGTTAGAACCTTCATGATGCAGGCACGACAATCAACACGAAACAAAGTTGTACTACGAGTATACACTGCAATACAGTTATTTTTCTACTAGTGTAGTTTCAACTGGTGTTTTTTTTACCTTAACATGAATGTTTTGTGAAAATGAATATAACTCGTAAACGATACTACTATATTATAAAAAGGGTTCTTCAAAATCTTCCATAAAAAGATAGAAAAATGGATTACACGCTGGAGAATTAATGTTTCAAGGGACTGCACTACAACTTGTAAGGTTCTATTTTGCAGTATTTGGTGGATACGTATTTGTAGTCGTTTAATAGACTGTTATATATATGTATAGAGTTTTAAGTTATTGAGACATAATTGTTTATAAGCCTAATGCAAGGAATAAGCCCAGGGTTTATCTGGAGCTAAGTATCAAACAAAGAATTTCTGTAGAACACAGGAACCATCTATGATATTTCAAGTCACATAGATATGCACATGGATAAATGTTATTATTACAATTGAAATATGAAGAAAAATCAATTTTTTACACAATAACTTCGTTATGGTCCGGATCCAGTTTTGATTTTGAGTTTTTCTTTTTATATCTTGATTAGATGTCAGACATGGATTTGATATATAGGACAACCGAACTAGTGCCATTCATTGGTTTGGGGCTTGATTTATTTATATTTGTTTGTAGACTAAAATAAAAGTTCCTATATGGCAAGAAATCAATGATTAATTTGATTGCTATCGCTAGTCTGTATAACTGAGGAAAAGCTTAAGCTGTGAAAATTTCTCTAAAATAATCTAGCAATTTTTCAAAAAAAATTCATATTGCAAGAAAAAAAGGAGAGTACTAAAAATTCTTTAAACTGAAATTAATATTATTAAAAAAACAAACGGGGAGTAAGGGGAAAAAGGATTTAACATCTTATCCGATCCTACTGTCATCCTCACGTTCTCGCGCTGGTAATCCTTCAGATTACCAGTGACGTCCCCACGTGCCCACATCGCGGCGCTCGCTAACGGTGCCCCCCTGCTAGATAACGAACGAGGCTCTGGCGACCGAGCAGTGGTGGTATATCCATACTCCCAGTGGGGCAACCAGAGAAGAGCCTTCAGCGGCCTTGAGGATTAAATTCCCTCTGAAATGTCTATTGCAGAAGGCAACGGGAAATCACTGCAACTTACTTTTCCCTGGTAAATCTATATGGAATCAGTAAAGATAAAAATGGCCCAGAGTTTCCAGCGATCCTTCAACGGAACAGGGGTGCGAAAATTCTCCGGGAGGGAAAAACAGGGAATTAAATATGGAACATGGAATGTAATGTCTGGTGAGTCCAGAGAAAATTTGCAATGTAACAAAGGAGATGGCCCGCATGAACATTTTGGGTTTAAGCGAAGTTAGATGGAAAGGATGTGGCAAACACCAAATGGACTGAGAGCATGTTATGTATTTCTCCGGTTCTGACGAATCTTCCAATAAAATAGTCGCTTTAAGTATTAGTACATATTCTCGTCACTTTTTTGCCGAAATACAGCCTAACCATGACGGTCCAAATACAAAACAAACCTTGGAAGATTATAATTATTCAGCTGTATGCTCCTGCCACTGAAGCATGTTGTCAACCTCACCATGGGTGACATAGGAGACGCCAAAGTCGGACAAGGTGAAGTCAAAAGAGTTAGTTCAGTTGTGTCAAGACAGAGACCTCACAATCATGAACGCATATTTTGAATTACCGGCAAGGAAGTTGTACGTCACCCAGATAGCTTATTTATTTTCTGTTTTTATTAATTTTAACACTCTCGAACATTAATGTGCGTATCATTTTTATGCCGTTGATCTGCAGCTGTATGCTCAGGCCACCACTGATAGGCTCCCAGAAATAATTGATAGTATGAACCTGGACTTAGCTGCTGTTAAAAAGTGGTTAGACAGGTTTGGCTTAACCGTTAATCCAGCCAAAAGTCAAGCCATCGTAGTTGGGAGCTCCCATACCATAGGTAAAGTGGATCTGAGTAAGATCTCCCGCATATAACTTTCAACAGTTATCGTATACCTATTAGTCGTTATGTGAAATATCTTGATTTGCACATTGACATGAATGCTCAGTTACGAAGTGTCTGTCAAAAAGTATCAGTGGTCCTACGGTGTCTATACCGGCTCAAAAATATCTTGGCGGCTTAAACGAAGGAATAGCTCATAATAGCCTTAATTTTCCCTTTAATTGACTATGGTGACATGTGCTACTTTGGCCTGAATGCATATCAACTCAATAAACTCGACCGAATTCTGAATAACTGCATTCGATTCGTTTTCAATCTTCGCAAGTATGACCATGTATCTTCTTATCGTGCTCAACTTCAGTGGCTATCGATACGTCAACGACGTTCTCGAAGAGCACTGACTACTCTGTACTCTTTCCTGAACTCTTCTTCTTTTCAGGCTTACTTATCTCGTCATTATCAATATCTATGTGCTGTCAGCAACAAAAACCTTCGCTCCTCGCATCGCTTCTTGTTTGTCCCCCTCACCGTTCTGACTTCATGCACTCTTCTTTTTTTATTTCTCAAAATCAGGTTGGCTAAAAGTCGCTCTGTATTTAAAAAAAAGCTCGTGAGCACATCCTCAAAAACTAGTTGACAGGTCCATCGTTAATGGTCAGATTTTATTTCTATGTATTATACGTATTTTTAATTGTATGTATATATTTACTTATATATGTATATATTAGTAACATATGCATATACATTTATTATTGACATACAATATGATCACAATCCTATTGTTGATACTCTCAGATGTGTTCTCAAGAAAATAAAGAAAAGAACAACTACCATAAGAACCGATACTCGTCCTACCGATGACGACACAAAACGTCCTATATATAGTATCAAATGAAATTAATAAATGGGCAGCAATGAAATAATACGAAATTAAAAATCAGTAGAGGAGTAGATTTGAAGAAAATGAAGTTATAATAGTTAATTAATATAATAGTTAATTATCACAAGTTCATATAATATCAAGCTTTGATTTAAGAATATTTGAATATTTGGCTTTGACTTATACAAATATCAAATATCACTACAACTTAAGCTTTAAATAGGTCCATCATAATTGATAGATGTAGAAATTGCTTTTTTGAATTTTGTAAGTAAAATTATAATGGAACGCGAAAAATTGAAAACATTAACTCGACATTACAAGTAAATATCCAACAACTAAAGGATATATCTCTTTCAAAACTTAACAACATTAAGTAGTATACCCTATATTAATCAAACTTGGCAGTGGTGCCAAACCTTCTCAGAATTTAATATGAAATCGTTCTGATGCTCACACCTGTGACACAAGAAAGGGGAGATATTTTATACACAAATATGGGATATTTGTATTATAATGTTTAAGTACTTATATGAACTTTAGTCATTTAATCATGTAGGTATAATTCGTCTATTTATTAGCCGAAGTTCGTCTTTTGTTAGAAGTTATGATAAACTAAAGAAAAATCATGAAAAATCTAAGCGGAAAAATGTTTTTACCTAAGTTAATTTATTAATAGAATACTTACATATCTAGCATTAAAATTAAAAAAAAAATATGTCAAATTGATATTATAATTGTAAACTATAAGATTTAAAGGAAATTCCTATGTTTTGATTGTGACCTCCTATCATAAAATTTGCGGGTCGGGATCAAACATCCACCGCTACTCGTATAATGTTTTACGGAAGGCACTGGCAACAACATCTTCCATTAACCCCTAATATCGATATTATCTGTATTGTCCTGGAGTGTTAACTTAAGTGCCTCTATAGGTTTTCTAGACATTTCCACCAAATGAAATTTTCATTGTATCGTGGCTCGAGAACTGCTTTGCAAGGCCTGTGAATGGGCTATTATTTCTGCGAAAGATTCAATAGCAGATTTAGCATTTTATAGTGTAAACGTTTAAATGATGTTAATACTATATCGGTGAATAATATCGATAGTATTTTTTCCATCTGTTCCTATGCATGCTTGCAATAAATTCAACATAAACGTATAAATATGTTATAATATTTCATTTTTAGTAATGCTACTAGTGTGCTTCCATTATAGAAAAATACATTTTCACCAATAATCATCCTTTAAAAATTTGTATGATTATTTGTTTGTCTATTAAAACTCAGATTTTCATTATTTTAACACTCAGTTAAAAAGAGAAACCTTGATTTTAAAAATTTCAAGTGATTTTAATCTAAAAAGGACACTCGTCAATTTATAGCACGTAACGGAGAATAAATGTCAGGGAGCCCTTTTCAAAGTTTAATAAATTGTAATCAACGAAATTAAATTATTCGTTCATCTTGTTGATGGGCTATATTTTATTTCAATAATAAACATTCATATCTGCTACGTACTTGTGGTAATAAGTTAAAATATCTCCCACAAGTTTGGTTTACACTAATGGCATGACATAGTGTAACTATTACAGTTTTCATTATTATTATACCATATTTATTATTTAAACATTATTTAAACAAATAATTCATTATTTTTTAACATGTGCATATAACATGTTAAAAAATAATGAATTATTTTATATACAACAAGTAGGCCTTCCCCACAGACTGTTACAAAACACAATCCTGAGCCTATCTCCTTTACGGCATTTCTACCTTAATTTGGATTAAAAATAATTTAATACTTCATACAGCTACCTATTTAGCGCAATAAAATAAATGCTGTTTCGCCTCCACGATCCACGAAGCTCCCTAAAAAGAAGAAAAGAAGTTGTATAATTAAATTAAGATTATTCATTGCATAAACTGTTTATCTGTCTGTTTAATATACTACATAATATTGTCCTTGTATAGTTATCTAATTTACAAACCTTCTGAACTTCAGAAACAAAGAAATTTGGTTGATACCGTCACTTACATAAAATAATAATTCTAGAGGATTTAAATGGCATCATTATGTTTTTAATTATTTACCCACTACGTCTGCGTAGAATAGGCTGAAGGCGTAACATTCAGACAGAAAGACAGATTATACATAAAATACGTATATAAATTATAGCCTATGTCTCATTCTGTGATGTATAAGCTATATTTTTTTTATATGCGAAAAGTTGCCAAACGAGCAGACGGGTCCCCTCATGTTAAGTGAATACCGCCGCCCATGGACATGCATCTGTGCGTTGACAACCTTTTGAAAATTGGACTCCGGCTACCTCACTCACCAGACGAAACGCGAAAGTATTTGTCATACTTCCACTTTACGCTGGTCTTCTATGAGGTGGTGGTACTTACCCGGACGGGCCTGCCCATTCGTGCAACAACCGAGGCTGCTGCGTGGCCCTACCACCGTATTTTCAGTAGTAAGTTTTATTAAAATCCATTCAGTAGTATTTGCGTGAAAGAGTAACAAATATCCATCCATACATACAAACTTTCACGTTTATAATATTAGTAAGGAAGTAAGAATATTCACATAAAATCAAATAAAAATCACAAAAAAGTGTTGAACAAAATGACTACAGACCGACGGATATGTGAATGAAAATACTTCGGTACTGTAGTAGAAATCCAACCATCACGTCTGAGTTTTATGTTGCTGCTGTTGAGGCCACAGCCGTGTGAAATATGGCGCAATTGGAATAAGTAAGAGAGTAATGATGATAACGTTCGCAGAATACCGCCATGGGAAACAAACGGTTTGGAAAGAAAGATACAGCTAGTTCTCCACGCTAAAAACTACTCAATCTTTTTGTTTGTCAACAATATACATTCTAGATAAAAATGTAACCATGAATTTGTTTCGTAATTCATCACATTTCCTTTTAAACAATAATGAAATCATTGTTTGTAGGTATATTCTGAAACCTAGATGGTGATGATTCTATATGGCAAAGGATAATTTGAGTTCTAAATGTAGGTGCTAAATGAAGTGCTGTTATTGTTTTAAAATTTGTATATTATTATGTTTTTCTTCTATATTTCCGTTTAAATCTATTTTATTTATGTGTTAGCTAATTGTGTGTTTATTATGGGGTTTTAATTTGAATAATATTTTTCCAGAGTTGTAAAATTTCTCTAAGTAACTAATCACATTTTAATTTTCATGTGGAAATTATAATTAATAATTGCTCAGCAGCATCAACACAACTTTTAATGATTCTTCATTTTCCTGTAAATCAATTATTAATTCAACGTTCCCTTAAGATGTTTTTCTTTTTCTTCATGCTCATTAATATACTGACTATCATCACACAACACAGGTGGTTCCTTATTTGGATTAGATTCGCCTGCAGTGGTAGAACCCTCATTTACAAAACGTAAAAGATTTTCAATATACAGCATATTGAAAATCTTTTACGTTTGTCTCATTCTCATTGAACCTTATTGTTCATTGAATCATTCATCAGATTGCATGCAAATATTCAAATATCAAATAACTCAAGTTACTCTTAATAATGCAGCATCTGTCATACGGTATTTATCCAACTAATGCTCGATGTAGAGTCCACTTCTTTATTTATATGGTTGCGTGGAAAGCATCTTCTAAGAAAGCTTTTAGTAAGAAACTTTCAGCTATTAATTTTCTGTTGCGGGCTATAGTGCGTATTACTCTGATGCTAGATTCCCTTTAAAACCTTATTAATGCCCTTATTTTATCTATTTGTGTCAAATTGACACCTACCCCGTGATTATTCTACGAATTCATACGCAAATCAGATAAGTGCTCTAACGATTTGTGCCACAATTGATACTTGATCAGACAGTCAGTGTACATATCTTGTGTTATAATTACTATAATTATTAGCTACATTATGAGTTATAATTATAGCACAGTCGATTTATCGATTAATTATGTGTATAGCGAACCTACTGTGAAATGAAACACGTCACGTTTTTGGTTACAACGTTATTGTTCTGTAAATTTTGACCTACAGAACAAACACTGTGGACGTCCGGAGACCACAGTTGACAACGAAGAATTAAGGTGACCGTGGAAGCAGATCTTTATGCAGCAGGCTGTCGGTGAGCGTGCGCATCGTAAAAATTTTACTCTGATAATTATTACTATTTTTCCAAATATGGCATACGAATTATAACTTCAATTGCACTTTTGTTTTGTTAGATACATTTTTATGTAAAAATACAACTAATAGAAAACAGAAGAAATATCCTTTTCCTGAACTGCGGAAAACGAGGAACTGTCAATTAATTCAAATCTTTCAAATATTCTATACCATCCCTGAAAATAGTGCGGACACTGATTGAAGATCGATCTTTCCAAAACGTTACAGCGTCCGTAAACTTGCCCCGGATAGATGCTATTTAGTATATTACTGGCTTTTCTATATTGTGCTTTGAAGCTTTGAAATGTTTCTTCGTAACGGATTAGAACTGAAGTTTAAAAGCGACATTAAATTGGGTATTAAAAAAACATTAGCTTTTCATGCATTTTAAAACTTTGTTCTAAATAATTTTGATAATCGATGCGAAAAACGTAATAAAAATTAAAACACTCAGTGATAGGTTTGTTTGTGACATCATAATTTTAAATTATTTTACGATGAAACATGATAAATTGTTTCTACATATGTATTTATGCGAAACATAGATGTTCCTCACTTATATAACTGGACGAGTCTATACTTATTTAGCGTGATAAAAAACTCTTAAAATTTAATCTCCAGTGCCAGTACTGTTTGTTTATGAAATAGACATTAATTAATGCAATTTATAACGGTCATTACTTGGAGTTATAGGTAAATTGCAAAAAGTTTTTATTGGTTGCCAAGGTAACAAGCCATGGCAACCTTGTGGCCTTGTTGGCATCAACTTTTCGGGGTTGGTGTGCACGCGCATCTTAAAAATTTTCATTTCATTATTTTTCCAAACGCGCCAAAAGAAGTATAACTTGAACAAGCAGTGAATAAAATCATAACTTCTTTAAAGTATTGTAAAATTGTTTCTGTAATATCAAGCCCTTTTTTCTAAGATCCTCTGCTTGTCTCCATAATGGGACACAGAAAGTGATATCTAAGTAAAAAAATATTTTAAGGCTTGTTGGAAAAGTTCACGTATTATATTATAAATTTATGGTGCCATACCTAAAATGATTTTTTTCGGTAAAACTGTTATACAAGTAGCATAACAAACAAATCAAAAGTACCTACTGTTGGGCAAAGGCCTTCTCTGTACACAGGGTTGAAGGGAATTGTCCACCCCGTATCGCACTGTAGTTTGGCAGACTTTATATATTTCCAAACTAGACTTATCGTTATTATTTCGAAGATATACAGATTTCCTCACGAAATTTTCCACTGAGCACCTGATAAGACAGCACTTTAAATTAATAATGCCGTTGGAGCTGGCACCAGGACTTCAACTGTGGTTGATCGAGTGTAACGAATTAAAAGTGAGAGCCCGGACACTGAGCTATCACGACAAACAAATTATTACTTAAAAAAATGTTCGTTCTTTTTACATGAGTACTAAAATGTAAAGACATGGTAAAGTTAGCACTTAAGGAAGGAGAAAATTAAAAAAAAAAGTACAAAGCAATGCGTTTCTTCAATGTTACAAATAAATCAGATGCATTAAAAAAATTAAAAACAAGATCTTTTTAGTTGCCCTAAATATTATATCGCAACGTAAAACTAACGATACGGTATTGTACTGTAAAATAGAGTTTTAATAAATGCATTACTAACTTTTATGGACAGCTGAACAACTTTACTTAATCTCTTACTTCATTAAGTTTACTTAATAGCTTAATAGAACTCTGCATATATCGTGGGGCTAACTTTTGTCTGGATGCCATAGCATCGCATATACAGGCTGACTCGTTAGCTAAAAGTATTTCTTCTGTTCTTTATCCTTATTTCGATTTTTAGTGGGTCCCTGCAATACTCAAAGGGTGTCCCCCTTATAATCCACTTATATGAAGATCCGTGGAAGAGGTCTTACTTCTCTTAAATCTTGTCTTCACTCTTAAATTATCTAATCTTTCTCTTAAATGTTACCTACATATAATAATTTAGAATAAATATTACATTATTAAAAATGCATGGTTCAAGCAACTTTTTTTTTAAACATATGTTTGATTTAGTCTAATGATAAAAGAAAATCAATAGAATAATTAATAAATTTCTATTTGTGAACAAACTGCACATGCAGAACGCGTCTTCCCTTTTGAAATTGCATATTGTTGGAACCCCTCTCGTTCGAAGTTTCAAACATTCTGTAAACTTCTTAAACGCAACTTAAACTTTTTTGCTGCCAACGCATCAGTTTTATAAAATTCCTATCGTCACAATTTGAGTTGCATTTATTTGCTTTCATTCGTTCATTTCGTTTCAAAACTGCTGTAAATATTAAATTTACGAAAACATTGACCTTAAATTAACATTCGATCTAAAATGGTGAACTACGTACGCTTATCCCACAATTAATGATATTAATTTAAAAATAACGTTGAAACCTTGTATTGTATTGTATTATGTAACTGTAACTAGATAGTTTTTCACTTTATAATACATTAATTTTATAAGAAATACTTATAATGGTTAGCTGAAAATGGTTATTTTTAAAGTTAAAATTTTAAATTTTACAAGTAAGGGGATTGGGTGACTGAAACCTTTAATAGTAGAATTATTGTTATGCAATGAATATCGTTCCTTATACTTATTTGTAAAGGAGTTTGCGTATTTTAGGTTAGGTATAGTTTCTAGGGTATCCTACCGATTTCTGAAAAAATTAGATACAATGTAGATAAATCTTGTATCTTGTATTAACTGATGTTTTTGCTTTCAGTCCCGAGACTATTAAAGCTTCATCGGACGCAGAACCGGTGGGCTAGCCAGAACCCACGGGTTTGGACCCTCCGCTATGGGTAGGGTCGCGCATGTGCTCATGCGTGCGTTTAACTACTATGGTGTGTCATCTAAGGGCCATCGAGGTCGCCGGTTCGGACCGAGACCCCGACGGCCGTCGACTGTGCATTTGGCTAATCGGTAGCTGGGAGCGGTGAGAACCGCCCCGGAACGCGGGTGTACCTTGTGTACGCGTTGTGTGTGTCTCGCCGTGCTCGGAGGCGAGGGCGAACTGGTGTGATTGTTGTTACACTAACTGTGGGTGTAGTGTTATCCGGCGGGACCCCCGGCGGTGGGTCCATCGTGTCTAAGTCCTCTTCGTCGACCGGGTCGCTGAGGACGTGTCGCGGGCGACGCTTGTTTACGTTCGCGTTAGTGTCCGGTAGGTAGTTTGCTGCGCTTACCACCAGAGGGTTGGGATGATGCTGGGCTCTATCGAAGAACCGTTTCGTCAAATCTTTAAAATGTGCGCGAATCGTCGGAAGTCTGCAATCGCTGTGCAGGTCGACGTTGCGCTGATACCATTGCGCACCGGTTGCGCGGCGGATAAACTTACTTTGAACTACTTGCAATTCGTCAATGCGCGTAGGATTTATGTGTGCGAAGATCATGCATGCGTAGGACATGATTGGCCTTACGCAAGCTTTATATAATAGTAATTTGTGCCTTAAGGGCATTTTACTATGCTTATTCGTTAAATTGTGTAGCCGGCCGGAGACGAACGCGGCTTTATTTCGGACTTGATTGATGTGCGTAGTGAAAGTCATACGCGAGTCGAAAGTGACTCCTAGATATTTGACCGTTTTCTCCCAGGGGAGAGTTTGGCCGTATAGTGATATTTGCCCCAACTTTCTGTACTGGCGAGGACCTTTGTAACGGTGTGGCGTATGGGGGTTGGGGGTGCTACGGGTGAAGTGAATCGCCACACTTTTTTCTGGGTTAATATCGATTCTCCATTTGCGGAACCAATCGCCGAGGCGGTCGGCGGCGCTTTGGAGTCGAGTCGTTAATTGGCTGAGGTTGCGATCTGAGTAAAAGAGCGCCGTGTCATCCGCGAAAAGCGCGAGATTGACGTGGGGGTCTCTAGGTATGTCGCTCGTGTAGAGCGTAAATAACAAGGGTGAGAGGCAGGAGCCTTGTGGTACGCCGGCCGTGAGGCGGCGGCTTGTGGAGAGGGTGCCCTCGACTCGATATCGAAAAGAGCGGTTCAACAAAAAGGCCCGGATGGTGTGTACGAGCCTATCTGGCACTTTGAGTGTGTACAGCTTGTAAAGCAAGCCGTTGTGCCAGACCTTGTCGAATGCCTTTGCGACATCGAAGAAAAGAGCCCCTGTACTGATATGTTTCGGGTGGTTTAGGCCTTTTAGGATGTGCTCCGTTAGGCGGTATAACTGATCTGGACAAGAGTGTCTAGCTCGAAAGCCGAATTGTTCCGTCGGCAGAAGGCCGTTGGAAAATACGTGCTCTTTGAGCCTGTTTAACAATAGCCGCTCGTAGAGCTTCCCCAGACAACTGAGGAGGCTGATGGGACGATAGCTAGAGGGCTTATTGGCTGGTTTATTCGGCTTGCGAATGCCGATAACCGTGGCTTGCTTCCAGTCGTCCGGAAAGGAGCAACTGGAGAGAAGCGTATTGAAAATTGTCGCCAGTAAACAGATAAGCGGCCCAGGGAGAGCTTTGAGAATCTTATTACTTATATTATCTGGGCCCGGGGCGGATTTTGGTTTTAAATTTTTAATAATATCTTGGACCTCTTCGGGGGTCACTGAATTTAGAGGTTCGCCTTCCGGTGGAAGCGCAGCCCTAGTCTCGATTACGCGGTCCACCTCCGTTAGGTGGGCCGTATCGGTGTGTTCGCGCGATGGCGTACATTGCTGCTCTAGGTTGTCCGCAAGGCATTCGGCTTTTTCGGAGTCATCTAGGGCTACTGAAGCCCTATTAGGTCTAACTAACGGCGGTAGAGATTCGCGGGGGTCTGCTTTCAGACTGCGGGCCAACCGCCAGTAGGCGGTGTGCGATGGCTCGATGTCCTCTAGGAGAGTGTCCCACGTTGTATGTCGGTGTTCCGATACACGATCTTTGACTTCTAGCTGAAGGCGTCGAAGTAGAGTTCGGTTCGATTCCGATCGGTATCGGTCGAAGGCGCGTTTAGCTGCATTTTTTTGTCTAATTAGCAGTCGTAGGTCGGGCGGAAAGTTAAACCGTCGGTCGCCCGACAGTTTCACCGTCCGTCCGTTCCGAGTCTGTGACTGCGGAAGTAATAGTTTCACGGAGACTCGCTATCGCTCGATTTGCGTCATCGAACGTAGCTATCGTCTCGGGTAAGTCTACTAAGTTCTGGGGGTCCAAGGCCTTGAGTTTAACCTCAAGACGATGCCAGTCCACTACGGATTTGGTCGGAGGGACCGCGCCGGCGTTCTGGCCCAGTTTACACAGGACGGGCCTGTGGTCTGAGTCTAGTTCATGGATTGTCTCTATCGACTCGATGTCGAGCGAGACCTCCCTGAATAACATTATGTCTAGGACACTCGGTGACGCGTGCTGGTAGTTGTCCACCGTAGGATACCTAGTGGGAGTCGCGGGAGCGACTATACTGAAATTTAGGTTATCGGATAAGCTAAAGAGATGCTTTCCGTTGTTGTTTGGGATGCTGTTAGTGTCCCATGAGCCGTGTTTGCAGTTTAGATCTCCTGCAATTATCACGGAAGGGCCTAAGTTAAGAAGCGTATCTAGGTCGCTTTGAAGGAGGGTTCTATTCTCCGAGAGGTAGGCTGAGACTAGTACAAGCGGCCTGTGGCCGGTGAGCGCTAACCTACACGCGGATGCCTCTATTTGATTTAGCTCTGGAATGTCGAGCGGGCAACAGTGCAAGGACCGTTTATAATAGATTAGTGTGCCTCCCAGACGGTTTGCTAACCGATCGTGGCGGACAATATTGTAATTTGCGATTCTAGGATCGCGTACGCTAGGTTTCAAGAATGTCTCTTGCACTAGGAAAATATGTAAATAATACAAGCTTTACATGATTAAAAAGTTATTATTAAAAGAAAAATTTACAGTTATTTGAATAGTAGTAATTATGAAAATGTTTGCGAAATACGTGGAATTTTGACTATAGCCATACGACTTCTCGACAGAATTGAAAAATTGCTAATTCATATCGAATATTTAAGTTTTATTTTATATTAGCAAATATTTTTTTTTAAATAAACCATTTATACAATATTTAAAACATTAAATCTATCTATATAACATATTATCCAATAAACATAGTCGACGCGGCATGGTGTCAAGAACGCTAGCTGTATTACCTCGCTGAATAGTTATACTTAACCATTGAGTGGTAGAAGAACCAGTCCTCTTGTCACCAGCCTAGGACGTAAAACTTTCATAACGCAGAAGTATAACGCTTCCACTTTACGCCGGTCTTCTGTGAGGTCGTGGTACTTCTCCGGACGGACCTGCCCATTCGTGCAACAGCCAATAATGTTGCGTGGCCCTATCACAGTTAAACCGTTACATAGAAAGTTTCTTAGATGACATGTCGTAGTTAAACTCACGCATGAGCACATGCGCGGCCCTACCCACAGCGGAGGGCCCAAACCCGTGGGTTCTGGCTAGCCCACCGGTTCTGCGTCAGATTAAGCTTTAATAGTCTCGGGACTGAAAGCAAAAACATCAGTTAATACAAGATACAAGAAGAAAGTCTTATGAATTTTATCTTTCTTAAATATTATGATCATATTTCCTTACTCCGGGGGGACTTCTGTATAACTGAGATTTTATAAAATTTAATTAAAAAGTTAGTCATAACTTTTATCTTTTTGTTGCTTAGTTAATAAGTAGGTTGCTGTATACTGTGATTCACATTGACGGGTGCTATTCATATCATTTATTAACATTATGTTCCACGAAGCTTAACACAGTCTACGGATTGAAAGTACGACCATCCTTTGTCACAAGTTACTCGTTCCATCCGCGCAGTAAAGCGACGAGTTTTCCGTTACTTAACTTCGTTTATAGTTTACGCATACCCATACGAGCTGCATGATGTAGTTATTCTTTAACTTATATTTTCACCGTCTACTCGCATGAGATACAGCCCCGCCCCCCCCCCCCTTTATTGCATATATATATATAATTATAACTTATATATATTTTTGCCCCGTTATATGAATAAATCATATAACATCATTACGTGACCAGGATAAATTATTGATCTTTCTAAAGGTAATAATTAGCCGTATGAAATATTATTGTGATCGTCATGTTCGGTAGGACCTCATTTACGTTGTGTTTATTTAGTAACTTGATTCTTTTAGGTGGATCTTGGATAGATAAATATTCACCAGTCGTGATATAAGCCAGAGATAATGTTAGATTGCTTTCTTATTAACTAACCCCGACTCGCTTGAGACGGGCTCAGAGTATATAGTATACTCCCTCTCACGCTTGTAAAGGGCTCACAATATAATTTTAAAATAATATCCCTTCTCTCTTGAAAAGGGCTCACATCAATTTTACACACCCGATACAAGTCTACGGCTCCCCCACATTTTAAAAAAATGTAGGGAAGGCACACGGCTCCATGAAAACACTCACCAACGCCGTGTGCGGTGAGCGCCAACCAACATATTGCGCCCCCCCCCCCCCCCCCAAGAGGGACAAAAAGTTGGGGAAAGGACCGAAGTCCATTGCAAAGCTGTTTTACCAGCATAAAGAGGGCTTGGCCCCTTGGCAGTGCGTAAGCACAAACTTTGACCGAAGTCGCGCATGTCAATGCGTGTAAACGTCATACAAGCCGACGACAAATCCAGTCTTCGTGAATGTACGTCAATACGGTTTTGGGCATGTGTTAAAGATCAGGCACTCTGGCCCTATGATATAATAAGCCCTCCGTAAGCGCCACCACTTTTGCCAGACCGCCGCGACTGCAGACGTGATTGTTAGTGTTTTGGCATCACCACCATTAAAAAGGTTAGCACGACATTTCGTCGCAGAGCGCGTAGCCCCAAGGGTATGGTTAAAACGTTGCACGGCATCGCCGCAGCCTTGAGAGGTTTTCTCCCGCCAGCTACCATCCACATGAGGTAAACGCATATGCTCCACCAACCATTGAAATAGTCAGATATAGCCATAGTTGTGATTTTTATGTTTAGCCATCAGAAGGGTTTATAATTGGCAACATATATTTATTTGTCAGTGTCTCTGACGTTGAGTATAGTGTATTTTCGATCAAGTTTGTCTCACCCACCAGCAAGTTGCCATTATTCGTTCGAACGGTGGGAACTTTACTGAGATTCGTTAATAATGATAAAACGTATAAAGAGGTCAGACAGTCTGCAGTTCCGTCATCAGGAACCCGACTTGGACAAATCTACTGAGATGTGCATCAAACCGAGACGCAGACTCGGCCATTATGAATAGCGTCGTCTCCCAAGCAAATGTCGCAAAACGCAATGTCACCAAATGCAACATGCATCAATACAACTATCGCAGGTCAACACGCCAACATACAGCCTATCCGCATACACAGCAGACATCATCACCTCGAACCTCCGTCAACCAGACTCATACGATGCAATGATATTAGGCGCAGATCACCCCGCAAATACCACAAGACGCAGTACTGCATATAGCCGCATGCATCAATGTGACTATCGCGTAGGTGGCACACCCTCACACCACACCACTATAAACTCCAATCAACTTCAGCTCCAAAGTTTAGAATATACTCGGAACACACGAAGTGTCCAAACATACTCTTTCACGATCCGAATGATAGTCGACGTATCATAGCGTAAACACTAAGACGCCAACCACCAACGAACCCCCACCCAAGCCAAGCAATAGCCAACGTATCATAGTGGAATACACTAAGACGCAAGCCACCACCAGACTCCCCAAAGTCAGATGATCAGTCGACGTATCATAGTGCAACAACACACTAAGACGCCAACTACCACCAAACTCTTACTATGCCGAATGACAGCCAACGTATCATAGTGATGGTCACTAAGACGCCAACTACCACCAGCTATCGATGATATGTCCACCACTGAAGACATATCCATTCATGGTTCCACGTTTACCGTAGACCATATCGTCGTACAGAAGTACCACGCAACTCCATAGTAATATGTCTTATAAAGTCCCAAGTCATTCATTGCTCTTCATTATATTTATATATTCATTATTTTTTCTCTGAGCCTTCACATATTATTACTTTTATTCATTAGACCTTACTTCCATATGATATTGGTATGGGACGTTCATACAATGTACTTTGACTATAGTACTAAGAGTCGCGATCGACCTCTGTACTTACATATGTGCGGTCATACAAATGTGTCCCCGCACGGTACATGATACTTCCCTTAGAAATCACTAAGTATGGAATTGTATTTAATGGACATAATAGTGATCGTATCTTGCTATATTTTTAATAAATATCCTTTTTTTTTGAGTATTTTAAGTGATTTTTAACTATTTTTTTTTTTATCAATTTTTGGTAATATCATTTTCTCATACTAACACTTATATTTCTTTAATTTAAGTATATATTATTAACTTTTATGGTGATTAAACGTTCTTAAACGTTTTATTTTCATCTTAATTGATCTTTATTATGACTAATTAATAATAATATTTATTATTATTAATAGGTCGTTACAATCCACCCCCAAATTTTACATTTATGACTTGCAAACTAATGTCATTAATGGAAAATTTTTCCATTTTATAATTATATTTGCTTTCTGTTTAATAATAATAAATATAAGGGAATGGCCGCCCCAAAACAATGTTTGTATATTTACAATATTTACAGTGCTTCTTATAATTATGGTTAAGACATTTAAGTCTTTAAAATAAAAATCAACATTAACATAATATTAATATGTCTTTCATTCTTTAAAACTTTAATATTTGAGAGGGCGACTTAACCCTTTTCCTTTTATTTAAAATACTTTAATAAATGTATTGCATTAAAATTTCCTCTTATTTTATTTGTTTGAGGATCTGCCAATGTATATACATTATTAAATGGTATAGCTGCCACTATATATGGCCCCTCATAAGCCAAATCAATCTTGCTCATAACTTTGTTTTTCTGATCGGATCTATTTGATCTTCGAATTTTAACTAAATCACCAATGTGATATTTAATTAGTCTATTTCTTTTGTTAAATGTGCTATTTCTCACAAGACTAGCTCGTTTTAGATTTTTACGAACTTGAGCTCTTATCTGCTCTACGTTATATTGATGTTTTGACTTTGAAATAGCATTATCGAAAGTCATCTCATTTGATTCTCCATAGAGTATCTCACATGGAGTATACCCTGTACTATCATGATATGAGTTGTTATATAACTCTTCTAATTTTGGCAATAAAATAGCCCAATCTTTATGATTAGTATGACAAAAAGTTCGGAATAATCTTCCGAGCTCTTTATTAACACGCTCCGTTGTATTTGGTCTAGGATTTCTTACAGTGGTATAAATTGGTTTTATTCCCATTTGTCTCATAGATTGCCTCCAATGATTATTTATAAATTGTTTTGCATTATCGGTCATTATTACTTTTGGTTTTATAATATTCATAAAGTTCTTTACTTTAGTTACGACTGCCTTGCCTGTTGCTCTCTTTAAAGGATATAATTTTACAAATTTACTAAATGAATCTTGTATAACAAATATAAATGTGTACCCAAAGGTACCTGATACGAGTGGTCCATATAAGTCTGCCATAATTATATCGCCAATATTATTTGTAATAATTGATTGGCAAGGTCCCACATATGATATGTTATTTTTCCTTGCTAACTGACATATATGACAAACTTTAATTTGTCTTTTTACATCTTTGGTTAGACCTTTCCAAAAGAATCTATCTCTTATGTATTTTATTACTTTATATGCACCTTGATGGCCCATTTCGATATGTACTTGACTTATTAAGTCCTCTCTCAATAATTTTGGCAAATATAAAACCTCCCTTAAGTCGGTTTTATAATACAACATGTTATCTTTTAAATTATATCTTTCTAACTGTTTACAGTTAGCAATATCAGAACTTTGTAATGCTTTTAATTTTTCAATGATAGCCAACGACTCTGAATCTTGGTTTTGATAGAGAGATATTGACTTTAATTTCTCTATCAATTCATTATTAGGTTCAAGTTCAGTGTAAGCAATTTCAAAACTATCGCTTTTATTTTCTTGTAATTAATCGCCACCAGGAGGATATCGTGAAAGCACATCTGCAACAATATTATCTTTACCCGATATATGTTTTACTCTATAATTGAATTGTTCTAGGAACAATATCCATCTGGTAACCCTACTATTGAAAAGCTTCATATTATTTACAAACAATAATGCTTTATGGTCTGTTAATATAATAACTTTACTACCTCTAAGGTAGGTTTCAAATTTCTTTAAGCAACTTATAACTGCATAAAATTCCTGCTCGGTAACAGACCAATTTAACTCTGCACCTTTTAATGCTTTACTGTGATAGCCCAATATTCTCATTTCATTATTATCATTTAGTTGATATAAAACTCCGGCCAGACCCACACCAGAACAGTCAGTTTGTAAATAATACGGCTTGTTAAAATCTGGATGATGTAACTCTATTGTTTTAATAAATGACTGTTTAACATTGTTAAATGCCTTTTGTTCTTTCTCACTCCATTGGAACTTATGTCCCTTTTTAAGGAGTTCACAAAGTGGTAAAATTCTTTCACTGTAATTCGGTATAAACCGTCTATAAAAATTACATAAGCCTAAAAAAGGCTCTCAATTGCTTTATCTTTTTAGGTGCTGGAAATTCTTGTATAGCCCGTATTTTATCGGGATCTGTTTTAATTCCGTCTGTTGAGATAATAAATCCCAACATTTTTATTTGTTTACAAATAAATTCGCATTTTTGCAAGTTACATGTTAATCCAGCTTTATCTAATTTATTTAAAATAATATCAATATGTTCCAAATGTTTTTCTAGGCTGCCTGTTGTTATTATTGCCAAATCATCAAGATAATTAACTACTAAAACTTCCAACTGAAGTTTTTAATCCTTGTGGCAATACATTATATACATATGACTTTCCATTGAATGTAAAGCCAGTATACTTTCTACCATCTTTATTTATAGGTATTTGGAAATATGCATTATTTAAATCGATGGTAGTTATATAATTCGCACCATGAAATGAATTTAAAACATCTAATTGAATAGGTGGTTTCTCTGTTTTCCGCCACCATTTTCTTATTAATGCTCCTTGCATCCAGCAAGACTCTTATGGAGCCATCCTTCTTTAATGTAAATGTTAAAGGACTACTGTATGGCGTTGAAGCCCTTGTAATTATACCAGCCATCTCCATTTCATTTAACTTCTCTTCCATTTTCGATCGATATGCATATGGAATTGGATATGATCTAGTAATAACTGGTTCGTTGTCAATCATTTCTATTTTATGTTCATAACAATTTGCCCTACCCAATTTACTTGAAAATACATTTTTATGCTTTTTAATAACATTAATGAGCTTTGCCTTTTCTGATTCTACCAGAGTAGAACCTATTTTAATGTTTGATATAACATCAGTAAATCAGTAACATCTTGCTCGAGGCAATTACTTATAGAATGCGTTGTTCATTATCCACAAATGGCATAAAATAAGTTTTGTTTTTACTATTAATTTGAATTCCCATTTTATTATTTCTTAGATCAATTATAATTTTATTTTTCTTAAGCCAGTCAAAACCCAATATTAGGGGTCTTATTAAATTGTTAATGATTAGTGTCTGTGTCTCAAACACTACATCTCCTATCTTTATAGGCAATATAATCATTTGTTGTATCTTTGTGCTGCGCTGCCCAACAGCACCTTTTATTTGCATTGCCTTGACTGGCATTACTGATAACTTTTGATTGCTATTTCTTAGTTGTAAATATAGACTCTCTGAGATGCATGTTATATCGCTACCAGTATCAACTAGTGTTTCTATTTCTTTTTCAAATACATTGACTTTAATTATACATTTCATACTCCCTATAAATCCCTTTTCTAATTTATCATTGTCTTCCTCGAAGACAGTTTGCACGAATAATTCAGTTATAGGCAAGACTGATCTGACTTTCATGACTTCAATTAACTTTTTTAAGTCATCATTATATCCCAGTCCTTCTTTATTAAATTGGACTTTTAATGAAATAGGTTTTTTTTCAAACCTCTGTTATTTTTAAACCAATTGTCTGGCCAGGTCGCCATCCCATTTTTAATAATATCTTTAATGCTACGTTCCCTTTTGCATATTTATAGATCGTACCGGGAACTAGTCCGACCTTTACTTGACTAAATTTGGAACAGATTCCACATTATCAATTTGTTCATTTTCAACTTGTATCTCATGAACCTCCGTACTTTTACTTTTCTCCTCTACTGGTTTACGCCAAGCTTTATAAGATTTTTGTATATTTCGTTGCTTTTGCTCAAAATTAAATTTTTGCTTTTTCTCGCTCGCGCAACCTTCATCACCTTCATCTCTTTTATCAATATCATCTAAATTCCTTAATAAATCTATTGTTTCAACAATAGTTTCAATTTTAGCTATCCTCCATAGCTGTTGAATATTTTTAGGATAATGTCCTATGACATCGGACACTAATTGCTTTTCTGGTATTGGATATGTCAACATTTGCGCTCTTTCGATTGCATAAAGAAAATGATTCACCATCGTGGGGTGTGTATAACGATTCCACTTATTTTGTACTAAGAATCGCCTTACTTTATTCTGTTTGTCCTCACCCCAAAATACTTTTAAGAAATCTATCTTAAAATCATCAAAAGTCTTCCAACGCTCATTATTGATCCGAGCCCAGTATTTGGCTTCGCCTGTCAAACACACTCCTGTGCTATAGCAATTTCGAGACCTTCAGATGGTACTTTCTTTAAATAGTTTGTGAGATCTTCCAAAAATGTAACAGGATGTTTATTATCATTTCCTCCATATTTTTGGTTTATCAATTGTTATATTGCTTACATTGTAAACAATATGTTGTTTTGTATCTCTTATATTAGAGGTGCTCGCTCCTAACACCTCACTTTGATTAATTTCTTTTATATTGGAAGTGCTCGCTCCCAACACCTCACTTTGATTAATTTCTTTTATGTTAGAGGTGCTCGCCCCCAACACCTCACAGTCATTATCTTGTATTTCTTGAACTTTGTTTAGAGTTGTAATCTTATTCTCCAACTCATAAAATTTTTCATTAAAATTTTTCACAGCCTTCTTAATTAATTTTTGTAACATTTTGATATCTTTATTTTGCTTTGGAACAGCAACTGATTTCTTGGGTTTTCCCATTTTTATTGCACTTCGCACTTAAAATCGTTCGATTAAACACTTTAATTAGTGTCACTTCAGTCACTTATAATTCCCCTTCAACTTCACTTGTCACTCTTAGTATCGGGTTATCTCAGGTATCTAGAACAATGTTTTATATTAAGCATCTCTACACCACCCCCCAGGCTGTCAACCACCCCCAGCAAACACTATCCTCCAAGACACCTTTCCATTTCACGTGCAACAAATTGTAGGCATATTAGCCCACTTAAACTTTTTACGGCATGTTAAATCATATTTATTAGTATCCTGGTCACGGCACCAAATTGTAACTCGCACCCCCCCCCTTTATTGCATATATATATATAATTATAACTTATATATATTTTTGCCCCGTTATATGAATAAATCATATAACATCATTACGTGACCAGGATAAATTATTGATCTTTCTATAGGATCTTTCTAAAGGTAATAATTAGCCGTATGAAATATTATTGTGATCGTCATGTTCGGTAGGACCTCATTTACGTTGTGTTTATTTAGTAACTTGATTCTTTTAGGTGGATCTTGGATAGATAAATATTCACCAGTCGTGATATAAGCCAGAGATAATGTTAGATTGCTTTCTTATTAACTAACCCCGACTCGCTTGAGACGGGCTCAGAGTATATAGTATACTCCCTCTCACGCTTGTAAAGGGCTCACAATATAATTTTTAAAACTAACATCCCTTCTCTCTTGAAAAGGGCTCACATCAATTTTACACACCCGATACAAGTCTACGGCTCCCCCACATTTTAAAAAAATGTAGGGAAGGCACACGGCTCCATGAAAACACTCACCAACGCCGTGTGCGGTGAGCGCCAACCAACATATTGCGCCCCCCCCCCCCCAGAAGAGGGACAAAAAGTTGGGGAAAGGACCGAAGTCCATTGCAAAGCTGTTTTACCAGCATAAAGAGGGCTTGGCCCCTTGGCAGTGCGTAAGCACAAACTTTGACCGAAGTCGCGCATGTCAATGCGTGTAAACGTCATACAAGCCGACGACAAATCCAGTCTTCGTGAATGTACGTCAATACGGTTTTGGGCATGTGTTAAAGATCAGGCACTCTGGCCCTATGATATAATAAGCCCTCCGTAAGCGCCACCACTTTTGCCAGACCGCCGCGACTGCAGACGTGATTGTTAGTGTTTTGGCATCACCACCATTAAAAAGGTTAGCACGACATTTCGTCGCAGAGCGCGTAGCCCCAAGGGTATGGTTAAAACGTTGCACGGCATCGCCGCAGCCTTGAGAGGTTTTCTCCCGCCAGCTACCATCCACATGAGGTAAACGCATATGCTCCACCAACCATTGAAATAGTCAGATATAGCCATAGTTGTGATTTTATGTTTAGCCATCAGAAGGGTTTATAATTGGCAACATATATTTATTTGTCAGTGTCTCTGACGTTGAGTATAGTGTATTTTCGATCAAGTTTGTCTCACCCACCAGCAAGTTGCCATTATTCGTTCGAACGGTGGGAACTTTACTGAGATTCGTTAATAATGATAAAACGTATAAAGAGGTCAGACAGTCTGCAGTTCCGTCATCAGGAACCCGACTTGGACAAATCTACTGAGATGTGCATCAAACCGAGACGCAGACTCGGCCATTATGAATAGCGTCGTCTCCCAAGCAAATGTCGCAAAACGCAATGTCACCAAATGCAACATGCATCAATACAACTATCGCAGGTCAACACGCCAACATACAGCCTATCCGCATACACAGCAGACATCATCACCTCGAACCTCCGTCAACCAGACTCGTACGATGCAATGATATTAGGCGCAGATCACCCCGCAAATACCACAAGACGCAGTACTGCATATAGCCGCATGCATCAATGTGACTATCGCGTAGGTGGCACACCCTCACACCACACCAATACAACTCCAATCAACTTCAGCTCCAAAGTTTAGAATATACTCGGAACACACGAAGTGTCCAAACATACTCTTTCACGATCCGAATGATAGTCGACGTATCATAGCGTAAACGCTAAGACGCCAACCACCAACGAACCCCCACCCAAGCCAAGCAATAGCCAACGTATCATAGTGGAATACACTAAGACGCAAGCCACCACCAGACTCCCCAAAGTCAGATGATCAGTCGACGTATCATAGTGCAACAACACACTAAGACGCCAACTACCACCAAACTCTTACTATGCCGAATGACAGCCAACGTATCATAGTGATGGTCACTAAGACGCCAACTACCACCAGCTATCGATGATATGTCCACCACTGAAGACATATCCATTCATGGTTCCACGTTTACCGTAGACCATATCGTCGTACAGAAGTACCACGCAACTCCATAGTAATATGTCTTATAAAGTCCCAAGTCATTCATTGCTCTTCATTATATTTATATATTCATTATTTTTTCTCTGAGCCTTCACATATTATTACTTTTATTCCATTAGACCTTACTTCCATATGATATTGGTATGGGACGTTCATACAATGTACTTTGACTATAGTACTAAGAGTCGCGATCGACCTCTGTACTTACATATGTGCGGTCATACAAATGTGTCCCCGCACGGTACATGATACTTCCCTTAGAAATCACTAAGTATGGAATTGTATTTAATGGACATAATAGTGATCGTATCTTGCTATATTTTTAATAAATATCCTTTTTTTTTTGAGTATTTTAAGTGATTTTTAACTATTTTTTTTTTTATCAATTTTTGGTAATATCATTTTCTCATACTAACACTTATATTTCTTTAATTTAAGTATATATTATTAACTTTTATGGTGATTAAACGTTCTTAAACGTTTTATTTTCATCTTAATTGATCTTTATTATGACTAATTAATAATAATATTTATTATTATTAATAGGTCGTTACAAGCCTGTTGACAGACCGACAGACTGATAGTAATAGGGGTTTTAATGTTTGGGTATGGTACTCTAAAATCTCATTTTACGTCAGTCTTCTGTGAGATCGTCGTATATTCCCGGATGAGCAACAACAAAAGCTGCTGCGTTATCGGGCATGGTTTTGCTTGTTTTTCTCATTAAATTCGAACTACTGGAACATTTGCGTACGAATCCAATGTTAGCAACTTTAATCGTTCAGGGTCCTACTGAAACATGCAAAATTTCGTTAAAATATTTCCAGCCTTTTTTGCTTTAGAAACATGCACACTTACAGGAGAATTATATACTTAATTACTATTTAAAGGTTGTATATAAATAAATATGGTATGTACTGAACCTCCCATGTGCAGCAAGTTAAGCACCTCAGGCCAATTTAAAGTGAAAATGAACTTGTCGCGGCACGCAATTACATTTTGCAGGAAATTGGGGGAGTGTGATTAGGTATACCGTCTAAATTGAAATACTGCCTCGGGAAATTCGATTTTTAGACGGATAACTCGGCACATGAGCTGTTAATGTCTTTTTAACTTCATTTCAATTATTCAGCCATCAATCAATTTCAATTTGGAATTGCTATACGAATATCAGCACGTGGACGACGACCGATAAATCCATCTAATATATTTTTTTTAATAAATAAAAGGCTGTAATACGATATTGTATGGTAAATCAAAACAACTATAACTTTATTTTCTTTTTTCTTTTAAAAACATTGCCCTTACTTTAGGATAACGTTATTCTGTGTTGGAAGTACGCTTTACACACATAAATTTCACATGCACAAACACCCAGATGCAAAACAACTAGCTGTGGGTTACACAAATAATTTTCCCGTGTGGGAATCGAACCCGCGACCCATGAGATCGAAGCCGATACCTTGGCCACTGCGCCACGGAGTCTTGATTTCTCAATAGTCGTCGACATTCACGTGTATCACATGTTAACAAGTAGGGATGTATCAGTTCAAAAAAAACTAGTGGTTATTTTCTCTTTTAGTCCATTGAAATGTTAAATTTTTTAAGCCTTACATTAAGTTTTAACGATAAATCTCTTAAACTATTTATCTGATAAAAAAATTATCAACATTTTTTTGTTGTAAATTAAATTCCCTCTTCTCTAGTATTCTCGGTGACGGCCATCAGAACGAATTTCTGAACATTTTCGCTTATAATTTTTTTATTTATAGTTCTATGACAAAAAGTTACTGGGCCAAAGTTGTAGAGAATTTAATTTGCAACAAAAAATGTTAATAAGTTTTTTTTATCAGATAAATATTTTGAGAGATATATGGTAAAAACCATTTCAACCCCTATTTTCAAGATGGCGGCCGTGGGACATGGCAGGCGACCCCACAAACTTGGTTTTAGCTTTACACGTAACCCCTCCTACACATCAAAAAAATAAAATTGCGTTCGATACGTACAGAACCCTGGGCTGGGGCCGACGGAATCGACTAAGGTAAATGGTTGATTACCACGTTGAGGAAAACTTGTAATAACTCTTTAATCTAAGGGATTTCAATTTTGTAAAGATAATAATTTCTCTGGACCGAATAATTTTTTGGTCCATTTTTCTACAAAATTTATTAATTTCTGCTCCAAAATATTAAAATAGATACTTTATAAATTTATAAAATATTATTTATAAAATTAAAATATGTAGAAAAAATATGTAGATACTTATTTTATTATTTTTGTCTGAAAGGCGACTATGTGATTGGTGTTTAAAGGTCAAAAATTGTTTAGTCATTATAAAAAGTGACTAGATGGCACTAGTAAATTTGTAAATCACGCTAGAGAAGTGTAGTTCAAGATAGCTTAAGTATTTTTTGGGAAAAATAAATGCATGCAGATCCAGTACAAATAAGTAATATTAGTTTTATATTAACAAGCAACAAATAGATCTAAGTATGCACTTTAAAAATGAACTATAATACCAGTCTTAACAAAGATTTTAAAATATTTTTCGTTATTTCATCTTCCCCAAAATGCTATTGATTTCAATCTATTCCTTTTCGCCATATGTTTTGAAACGAGATACGTGCCCCAACTACGAAAATCGTAATATCATGCTTGAAGGCACACAGCATTGAAGTTGACGTATTTTTCTTAAGTTATCAAAATTAATTAAATGTTCACATTCTTGAACAATTTGATATAAAGATAAATGTAAGGTAATATACATATTTCCAAAAGGTGTATAAACCCAGATTCCAAAAGATGTACAGAAATTTTAGAAAAGAAATTTGAAATGAAAAATTTTAGAAAAGAAATTTTTAGAAAATTTCAACTGTATAATTATCATGGTTCATCCTGGTGACACACGGACAGATAGACGGGCAAACAGACACACAACGGTATTTTAGTAATAGGGTCCAGTTTTACCCTTTGGGTACGGAACCCTAATATGTCCAAAAAACTGGGTAAAGCTGCGTTAGAGCTATATAATAAGGAATGAACAATAGCTATAACGAAAACATAAAAAACAGATTCAGCTTGTTCAGTTACATTGTCAAAGTGTTAATATTCTAACCTCAGTTACATTTATCCATCACTTATATACATTAAGTTATACGAATTATTTTTAGTTTTATCTTTGTTCTTAATAGTAGACATTTAAAACTTTGAAACTAAAATTTCATTTCACTTATTCACAGGGGAACTTGAAGTAGAATACTCAGTTAACTAAAAAGGGGGAAAAGTAATCAAGATAAGGATATACAGATAAAAACTTCGTACCTGGTGAGGTTGGTCATTTCGCAATATTCCCGTGTATACAAACGGATAATAGTCGTTTTAAATTAAAAAACATATTAAAAATCTATCAAAAATCCAAAAAAAAATATATGTAAAAAAAAAAATATATGTAAAGGTTACGTCTTAAAAATAACAGTCTTCTACAATGTATAACTTAACTGTTTTGTTTACATACACGCTTTGATTTGAAGTCAGGCCTCTAAGTTTATTTAACATATCATATAAATGGTAACACTTATTTCACTAGCCTCGTACCCTAACTAAAAAAGAGGCTTCGATAAATGATTAATTGGTACCATTGGTGACGTCTAGTGAAGACAGTAAAGTTTAGGTGAGGGAGTCATCTGTAGAAAGTCTTTAATTAGTTTTGGGTTCGTAATGGAAAGACATATAATTAGAGGTATAGATTTTCTCAGAATAACTCAGTTGGCATTGAAAGCAAATTCAAAAGAACTGTGATGTATATTACATTATTTACAAATCCATCTATATGCTAAGTTTTTACTACGTGTTTATCGGCATACTCACACAAACAAATTTTTATGTTTTCAGATCGTCTAGCGTAAATAAATTATGCATTTTTCATTTCTCACCTTATCTTGTTTTTTATTAAATAATATATTTTAATAATAATGTTAACTTGCATATTAGTTTTTTCTGTAAATGTTGATTTTTAAGTCGTTATCTAATATATAAAATTCTCGTGTCACAGTTTTCGTTGCCATACTCTTCCGAAACGGCTTGACCGATTTTGATGAAATTTTTTGTGCTTATCCGGTATCTATGAGAATCGGCCAACATCTATTTTTCATCTCCCTAAATGTTAGGGGTAGTCCACCCCTAAATTTTTTTTTTTTAGACAAAATTTTTAATTTCAATTTTTTTATGACACAGCATACAAAAATACATACAACCCTAAATTTTCACCCCTCTACGCAGACGTAGTCGCGGGCAGCAGCTAGTTAAATATAAAATGTTTTTTGTAAATAAATGACAAGTAATAAGGCCCTAATAACCAGGCTATTAGAGGGGCAGCAAAAGCTGCTGCTTAGCCTTGATTTAATAAATTTAAATGATGAAGTGTATGTTATTGAAGTTCGTTTGAAATAAAATATCACGGCTTTATGAATTTTACTCCAACGATTATATTTTCAGTTAATTATTGCCCATAATAGTTAGTCTTATGTATCTTATGGTATCATCTTCACCGTAAAAGTGAATAGTACATCATGTTAGAATTATATAAAGGTGGAGATTTATATGACAGTATTTCGCACTATACAGTAATTAGTAATGCGTATAAAAATAATACTAAATGTTAAGGATTGCCTTAAAGTTTTAGGTACACAGAATAGCGTATTTACGGAAATATATAAATAAAAGTTTTATCCACCAATAATATTTTATCCCTTTCTATCTCGATTCTAACATTTATCGGATATACACTAAGCGATCCCGTAACGTTGAGCTATCGCCAAGCAAAAAGCGTCATGGACATGATAGCTTTTTGTGCCTCGGCATTAAAATTTTACTCTCATGCGCGCAAGGTAGTTGCACTTCAAAAGATATAATTGAATTGTTATAGTTTGTAATTTTGCACGCCTCATAACGCGAAGCGGTTGAGGTTGTGCTCTACTCTCGACCTGTTAAAGTCAAGCATTTTTTTTGCTCTTAAACTGCCTTTAACACCCCTAATTGGCCCTTAAAGGATAATATAAATAGATGTATGTCAAGAAAACAGTTTAAAAATAATCTATCTTTTATTCCGTAAATAACAATTTTATTTTTCTATTAGAAAAAAATCTGTTAGAAAAAAATAATTATATGGACGACTGGATATTTTTTAAAGAAGTGGTCACTACAGCTCCCGAAAAAATAAATGTATCAAGACCGGGTCCTGTTTATTATCTTCAGTTACTAGTTACTTATTAGTATCAATGACTTGGTACCCGTAGTTTATTAGCAAAATGTTACTTTTTTTATAAAAAGATTCCTTGTTTAAAATAACAAAATATTTTTCTCATTTATCTCACGTGAAAACGATGGCACCTAAGGTTCTCTTTTAAAAGTAACTCAATACTAGAAAACTGTCCTAACGAAAATAATACAAATTAATAAATCAATAGTTCGAGATTTTCATCATATGTTGAAATGGGGTGCTGGAAAAAAATGAATATAAAGGACAGCACAAATAATCAATCAAATTAAATTAAATAATATATCAAATAGTTCATCGAAATGAGAAACATAAATTTTATCGATCGTCATTTTTTAATCTACTACATGTTGGCGCTGGCAACACTGTTTACCGGATATGACGTTATCTACTCGAGCTAAGGGACACATGGTCGCATAGAGCAGCGGTCATTTGGATTTCGACTGCGTTCCCGGACCGTGATATAACCACTAGTTGCTGCTTGTCGTTATAATAGTTGTCAAGTTCAGTAATAGTTAAAATATTAGGTTAAAGGTAAAAACATTAGAACTCTTATATACAGTTTCTTAATGGGGTCCCTCTAACGACGAAACAACAGGCGAGGAATCTCCTTAGGTATTCTCTTTTTGGGGTTCCGTACCCAAACGGTCAAACGGGACCCTATTTCTAAGACTGGAGTCTTAGTAATACGGTCCCGTTTGTACAGACGAGCACATTGGAATGTCTGTTTGCCTGTTCGTCTATAACCAGGCTGTATCTCATGAATCGTGATAGTTACTAGACTCCATAGAGTCAGTAACTTGTGCATGGGACGGTGTATGCTTATACAAAAAAATCCCAGTTAATGTGCAAAGCCTATCTATAAAAGGTTTAAGAAATTTATTAAAGAAAAACTTTTTAAAAACGGTTATTATAATATAAATGAATACATTAACGATGACAATCCCTGGGAATGAGATGATCGCTACTAAGCTGTTTCTAAAAAAAATATGTACTGTATAACAATGTAATTTCTATGTTTGAAAAAAAAAAGTGACAAAAAAGAGGATACAAAAATGAGGATTACGGTGGTAGGGCCACGCTGCAGCCTCGGCTGTTGCACGAATGGGCAGGTAAGTACCACGACCTCACAGAAGACCAACGTAAAGTGGGAGTATGACAAGCACTTTCGCGTTTCGTCTGATAAGTGAAGTAGCCGGAGCCCAATTTTCGACACCTACGGAGTTTTCTTTCGACTGTTTCTTCTCCGTTAGAGGAACCTCACGACAAGAATAAATGGATTTGATTTGATTAGACCAATAATCCTTTTAAAAAAATATTTTTTTTAAACCTGTTAATAGACAGGCTGTAACCCTCGGGTGTAGCAGATGTCCATGGGCGTCGGTATTTACTTACCATCAGGTGAACCGTCTGCTCGTTTGGTAACTTTTCACATAAAAAAATAAAAATCATCTCTTCTAGTGAAATGTTTTCATCGATGGCTTCACGGATCATACTTCGGAGATATCCGTGCTATTTTGGACGATTTTTGAATCTAATTAATCGTTTGGACTGATTTAAATGTCCTGACTAGCTGCAGACTTTTTCAGCCGTCCGAGCTCTGATATCAGTTCCTGGCAGTGAGGATGATCAGAAAAGTATGTAATTTATGGAGGGAGATCATACAAATATATTAATATGAATTAAGGAAATCCGCACAAATTTGTATTTGTAAAGGTCTCATTTCTATACAGGGTAAACGTTTTAATAACTTGAAAATAACTGACACATCTAGAAAGGCTTATATGCCTCTAATTTCAAATTGAATTTTATTTAGAAGTATGAGAATCGTTATTGATCGCATCGAATGTACTCATTTTGCTCTCTAGTAAAATTACTATCCTATAATGTCGTATACATATCGCTTGCTAAATCTGGATTACAAACAAATAGGAACTTAAGAAACGACAGGAAAATATTTATTACAATGTTTTGATATCAATATTAAATTATCTAAATATCTATATACCTGATGTCTAAATAATTCTGATAAAGTCGATAGCTAGAATAAGATAGCTATACAATTCTTATGGAAACTCTAATAACTTTTGAAATGCTATTCGACAGCTTCGTTAGATTCGCAGATTAGTTAACTTCTACGATGATTAATGTTTCAGAAACCGGGCGTTAGTCTCGGTTTCTGTCATCTTTCATCTAATTTGCTTATTAAACTAATGGATACTTTAAGGACATAGAAATAAACAAATTTTGGTCGAGCACGGAGCACATAAAAATGGAAACGGCTCAATAAAGAGACCTTTTTTAGAAATATTGCTTCCCGTTACTCATTTACATTCTTATTACATTTTTCCGCTTAATTTTATATTTGCGGAATAACTTTGAACACAAATATTGTTTATTTTTATTTGAATGTAACAATTTCGTAGAACCACGTAATAAATTATCGCTATTAACGAACATATGTGAATTAATAATGGTGTCACCGTTCGGGTATTTTTTTTGGAACGAAGTTCTTTGTCGCACTGCACAGATTTAGCAGTTACCAAAGAGACGCTCTACTCGTTTTGCTCACCCGTGCATAAAGAGAAAGTTGCGGTGGTCTTTAAAACGTGAGCACATCACACAATCGCCAAGATTTAGCTGCAAAGAATTATTATATTTTGTTTCCAAAAATAAAAAAGCTGGCCAAGTGCGAGTCGGACTAGAGTACGTAGGTACTATCCTATAAAAATATAATGTTTGTTGTATGGGAGCCTCACTATTATTTCCTATTACATCCACTATTAGCTCTATTTTTTCCATTTTTTTAGTATTTGTTGTTATAGCCGCAACAGAAATACATCTGTGAAAAATTTAACCGTCTAACTATCACAGACGGCGGAGAATTTTGCACGTTTGAATTCTTCCTATCCTTAACACCTTTTCTGCTTAAGTCAGATCTATTCATTTGAATTAGTGGCGCTTTTTACGCCGCACTCAGTGCATTCCCCACCTGATACACTTGCATTATCATTATTTTTATTATCAATTATATGGCTTCATATTCTAACTATACTAATATATTTGCATAATACTATTTTTGCCATATTAACTTCCACACCATGGAAATAATTTCATGAGCACACGTAGTGCTAACAAACTAATAAATGTTACTCGGTAAAAATCCTTGCTTAATATTGTAAATGCAAAAGTTTGTATGTATGGATAGATGTTTGTTACTCTTTCTGAAAGGAATGCAAATACTACTGAATGGATTTTAATGAAACTTTACAATAATATAGTTTATACATCAGATTAAGACGTAAGCTATAATTTATATACATATTTTATGTATATCTGTTTTTCTGTCCTAATGTTACACCTTCAGCCTATTCTACGCAGACGTAGTATGGCAGCAGCTAGTAGCTTATATGATTCAACAAGTGTTATTAATATTTTTTTTAAACTAAATACACTTGCATATGTAATAAGTGTGCAACAACTGACAGATTGTACCACTTGCTTACCACAAAGTCTCACTTAAATACTTCTACAGATCATTTGTCAATTCAGACGACAATTACAATGGTTAATTGGTAAAATCAATACGGATTCGAATCGTTAATTGGTTGCCTGTTCTTTGTTGTTTCTGCTTTGAATTTCACAGACAGTAAAATGTTTTAGATCTGTTTTATTCTGAGTTCAATTAATTCGATTACCATAGCGGCGACAATCTTTTCGTACTTTTTCTAGATATTTAAATGTTTATATTAAGTGCAGAGATAAGCACTAAAAAAAATAACTGTTTACATTTATTTTCAACTCCTTTGTCCTATTTATACTTCCTAAATGTATAGGGTTTATTGACTTGACTTTAAACCAAAACCGTGATACGTATTTTTCTTCCAGTTTTTGGTCCCTTAAGCCTGATTTTTATAATACTGTTTAATAAAAAAGATAAGAGAACATATCCATACGCAGTGCTAAGTAAGCTTTTGAAATACAGAAAAAATAAGGAAATTATAAAACTTAAACAAACAGGTAAATGTCTTATGTAATTCAATGCTAACAAAATACTGATCAATAGATATATAAGTAATATGCATATATTTTTCGGTTAAATCCTGCAGGTCCGTGAAATGAATAGGGTATTCAATTAGGAGGATATTGTTTCACGTATTTCGCGTTTCGCAGTATATCATGGAGTGCGAATAATAGAACAAAAAGCGTATTCGTGCGCTGATATGTTACATCAACGCGTATGTAGTTGACGAATTGGTTTTCAACCATGCTGAAATGTGCGGATTGGTTTCTGATTCGCAGTTCTCTTTGTCCACCTTCAACGCGATAAAACACATCTAATAATACTCTGATATCTTAGAAAATTAATGCTTTATTAAGGTAATTTGTTAATTTTCTCATATACAGTTATACACAGCAAAAATGTCTAAATAACGCGATAACGTATTACGGTGGTAGGGCCACGCAGCAGCCTTGGCTGTTGCACGAATGGGCAGGCCCATCCGGGTAAGTACCACGACCTCACAGAAGACCAGCGTGAAGTGAAAGTATGACAAATACTTTCGCGTTTCGTCTGGTAAGTGAGGTAGCCGGAGCCCAATTTTCAAAAGGTTGTCAACGCATCCGTAACCCTCGGGTGTATCAGATGTTCATGGGCGGCGGTATTCACTTAACACCAGGTGACCCATCTGCTCGTTTGTCAAATTTTCGCATAAAAAAAAAGATAAATTTTTGTAATATTTACTAAACTAATTTACTAAAATTATGGTTTTTTTTAAATGCTTTATGCTATATGCAAACGTTATAATCCTCAAAAAACTTTGGTCCGGGGAACTCTTGACAGATGTAAGTTAATGAAATTTAAAATGTGTAGAAAAATTTACGGAAAGAATTTCGCCACTGCGAGAACCTGCTACCCTGGCTATCCCGCCCGATGCTCTAGCCACTAAGCTAAACGACATAACTTCACACCAACGAAAATCTCATCGTTTTTATCTAATTTTGTTTAAATTGCATTTAAAGTTATGCTTGGCGGCATCTGAAGCAATACCACTGGTAATATCTGATTCGATAAATTGAGCGTGGATGAGAGAAACTTGGCCGGAACACACGTAATTTAAAAAATAAAACAATACTGGCAAGGTACGAATCTCGCTCGCCCTTGGCCGTGGATTCTGTACAATTATCTATAGAAACGGCAAAAAAATCATGTATCTTGTATGGGAGCCCCACTTAAATATTTTTTATTGTGATTTTTTAGGTAGTAGTTAGTAGTAGCGATTCATCATCTCACTAAGAAATAAATACCACAGGAGGTTTACCAATCACACAATTTTTTGTATGGTTTTGTAGATTCTTAGAATCGAACCTGCAATGTAAAGCTGCAACAGCATTTCGCAAGGCCTAAACAATACTACAATACTATCTCATCATCATCATCATTTCAGCCTGTTTGAGTCCACTGCTGAACATAGGCCTCCCCCATAGACTGCCATGAAGTACGATCCTGAGCCACCTGCATCCATCGACTTCCCGCACATTTGCACAGGTCGTCACTCGCATCTAGTGGGGGGTCGTCCTACACTGCGATGGCCAGTACGAGGCTGCCACTCGAGAACCTTTCTTCCCCAACGGTTATCGGTTCTACGAGCTATATGGCCGGCCCATCGCCACTTCAGCTTCCTAATCCTCTGAGCTATGTCGGTTATCTTAGTTCTACTGCGGATGTCTTCGTTACGAACTCTATCTCGCAGAGAAATACCGAGCATAGCCCGCTCCATAGCTCGCTGAGCGACTTTGAGCTTCCTCATACGGCCAGCAGTGAAGGACAATAATACATAATCTCAAATCTCAGCAAACCTTGAGTCGAAAGTAAAAACACGTCGAAAGTTTTTTTCTTTTATAATGAATAGGAATTCTTAGAACTAAAACTGTATGTAACTAGTCCATGTATTTCCTTTCATTAGGTCCTATTCATCGAATGAATTAAGAAAACAAAATTCACTTTATTTTTAACAGAATTTAACTTCGTTTCGATAAAATGTACCAAATTTACGTTTTTTTTTTATTTATTTTTTTATGGGAAAAGTTGTCAAACGAGCAGACGTTAAGTGAATACCGCCGCCCATGGACATCTGCTACACTCGAGGGTTACAGATGCGTTGGCAACCTTTTGAAAATTGGGCTCCGGCTACCTCACTCACCAGACGAAACGCGAAAGTATTTGTCATACTTCCACTTTACGCCGGTCTTCTGTGAGGTCGTGGTACTTACCCGGACGGGCCTGCCCATTCGTGCAACAGCCGAGGCTGCTGCGTGGCCCTACCACCGTTTGTATGTATCAGTGAGTATTCAGTTAAAAGCTGAATATTACTCCTAACTACAGATAAATAAATAGGAATACTGTATGGGATATTTGATAAGGAACTTTTGCATGCTTGAGTAGGGTTGAAGTTTTCCTCGAAAGGGAAGTGAATTGCGTTAAATCTGACGCAAGGCCTGAATAAACACGAATTTATTCTTCTAACTGACAAAATAATATGACATTACAATTTATCGGCTTATACCTCCCGTTCTATGAATAAATAAAAAAATCCCGTTTTGTACAGACATGAACCGTGTTTTATATATAATTACTAGTCATAATTAAAAATTAATATTCTTGCTGAAAATATTATAGTCATAGCTTGTCATAAGCCATAATTATGTTTAATTTTTATGGAGGAGAAAACATCGGAATTATAGTTTATACTACATTAAGATGACACTGCTATATCAGGGAAGTAAAACCACCCCGTTACCAGTATGCGATATATATATATATAACTAGCTTAGCGCACGCGACTTCGCTCGCGTTGAAGCCCTTAAATAAATATCTGTCTTTAAAATATATATTTCCAATTAAAAAATAGCCTATGTCCTTTCACAGGGTCTAGACTATCTGTGTACCAAAATTCATTTAAATCGGTTCAGTAGTTTTGGCGTGAAAGCGAGACAGACAGAGTTATTTTCGCATTTATAATATTAGTATGGAAGTATGGATTATATGTGCGTTAGAAATCATGAGTCCATATTAGTGACTCGTCTGAAGTTGCACCTTATGACGTCGTCGTGCACCAGCTACGTTGTTCTCAAGAGTCAAGAGAGTGGTCTGCCTACGGACCTTTTCGCCGAAGCTGTAAAGGCGCCAGGTGCTTTAGTACCCTATTAAATACGGTCAGCGGCCATTCGGCTCATGGTCGGTACCGAAACTATCAATAAAAAAAAAACAGGAATTTTCTCTTACCATAGCTTCTAACCAACTAAATACTGTGGTAGGTTTACTGTGGTAGAGCCATGGAACAGTTTCGTCATGTCGCATGAACGGACAGGTCCATCCGGTAAGTACCACGACCTCACAGAAGACCGACGTGAAGTGGAAGTGTAATACTACTGCGTTTCGTCTGATGGGTAAGGTAGCCGGGGCCCACATTATTAAAAGGTGGCACCTGCACCCTTAGGGGGTGTTGGAAATGTCCATGGGCGGCAGTTATTTAACATCGTCTGAATCGCAAGTTCGCTTGCCAAAAAAAAGCGAAAATGGTTTGCGAGAATGCAAAATTGTCTATGCCACTGCATAGCAACCGTCCTTGTTTTATTTATGTATATGAAACTCATGAAATAAGAGAATGATATTATGAAAACTTTATCAATTTTTTACTGTATACCTACTGCATATCAATAACAATTAAAGCAATTTCATGCTAAGTGAGCAACTAGATCGGGCCAAAACTTCAATGTAATGTGTTATTTCTCTGGGGAAATTAAAAGTCATTGAGGAACACGTGTGAGTACGAGATTTTTTCGGGGTATACAAGTAAGGGGAATTATTAGAAGCAGAAGATCGTTGATAAAAATAATTAACAGTAAAATTATGAAATAATAACAAATTGTATCATGTTGTCAAAGAACATAATGATAACTTGCATTTAACCGCAAATAAGTAACGTATTCTGTGTTTTAAGTTAAACTCGATTGTTATTGTAAATTGTTTGTGGTTAAATATTTGAAAATGAGCGACTGTGTCTGTACTTGGTTCCACAGGCAGAGCATACAAGTATATAGGCTGGTACTATCTTTTCGCGAAGTTTTTCTTTCTTTTATCCTTTTCACGAACGGTCGTATTGGATAAGATAAGAATGCTAGTAGTGTTAGCATTTACGTCAATGACTAAAGTCATTTTGAAAAATAAAAATCAAAGATTTTGGAAAGCTCCGCTATGCTGCTTCCAGTTTTGATCTTCGTCACTCATGCAGAGTTAAGTGGTCAAAATTGGATTTAAAAATTTTCAATCTTTTTATTATTCTATATCTCAAATAACGCATGATTACTTTCTTTTTCTTTCTTGCGTTGTTGAAATGTTAATTGAGTGATGTGTCCTCTGTAATTGTATAAGTTCTGCCATAAGTGTGCTACCGACTAATAACAAATTTGTACTCATTATAACATTAGGTAAGGAAGCTGTAAATATCTGCACGCTGTATTTCAATTTTTATGTTGCATTTTGTTTTTTCTTCTCGTTTGTCTCCGATATAGTAAATAAATAAATAAATAAAATTAGTTGCTTTTTAGCAGCCATATCTAAAGTTAGGTGCTCAATTTTTTTTAATTTAAATGAAATTTTTGAACTGCTGCACCGTAATTTCACCAATTTGTAGATAATTGGCATTTTTAACTTCATAATATAATGGAAAAAAATCAAAGCAAAGCTGCAATTAGAATGTCTTATGCATAAGTCCTAGTCCATAAGTGGATGATTGCGGAAACAGTATGACTGGTATTTTATTTAAAAAAAAAAAAAACGTCTATTATTAGAGAATACTAATTTACTGTGAATAATACATTATTGTCTACATTACTCTTAAAAGTGCAATGCATATATTTACATATATTTCTTTTTTTTTTTAAAACATTGCCCTTACGTTAGGATAACATTATCCTGTGTTGTAAGGACGATTTACAAACATAAATTTCACGTAGACAAACACCCAGATGCGAAACAACTATCTGTGGGTCGCACAAATAGTTGTCTCGTCTGAGAATCGAACCCACGACACCCGACGCCGAAGACACCACAACCTTTCCTAGAGGATTCAAATTTGTCAGTCTTTGACAATTTTTTAAAAACACGAGAAAGCGCGTGGACAAATTTCATTCAGGATCTGAACAACAATTTGTGAAGCGGGAAATTTTTTGTCCCTTGTGGATATCAAACAGTTAGCATCGAGTGTCAAGTTTGTATGTATAAAATTCTTTTGCCTTTCCTTTTATGAGATAGGTATATTATAGTACACAAATGTGAGATAATTATTGACAGTGTAGTTTTACAGTCTACACAAATTAATTTTTCAATACTAGCCTTGTAAAATAAATCGAAGAAAGTTCAAAGTATAATGTATTACGAATGTCATAAAACCAAGCATAATTTAGTATTCAATTGAAATGTATAATGTTTTCAATAGAAGCTAACGACTAGAGTTGTAGCAACACTACTGACAAACCTATTCATAGGTATTTGCTGTGCTTGTTTGTAAAGAAATGTTAAAATTTATATCATGTAGAAAATAAATATTACACTTTTTACCGACTTCAAAAAAGACGGAGGTGTCTCAATTGGACCGTATATATTTTTTTATGTGTGTTCGCGGTTAACTTCGTCGTATAGAACCGATTTTGATGATTCGTTTTTTGTTGGAAAGTAGACATCCTAAGGGTGGTACCATGATAAGAAAACCCGGATCTGATGACGGCATCTCAGAAAAATCGAGGGCAATTCTTAAATGTTATCATCATCATCATCATTTCAGCCTGTTTGAGTCCACTGCTGAACATAGGCCTCCCCCATAGACTGCCATGAAGTACGATCCTGAGCAACCTGCATCCATCGACTTCCCGCACATTTGCACAGGTCGTCACTCCATCTAGTGGGGGGTCGTCCTACACTACGATGGCCAGTACGAGGCTGCCACTCGAGAACCTTTGTTGTTAGAACCTTTTCCGGTTTAAAGTCGGTTTTTTTGTTATCAATAAATTTCTTGTTATTCAATGTCTGTGTTGTGCTACAATAACAATTACAATGTGCTCTAAAATGTTTATTCATTATAATACTTTTTACGCAAAAAATTAAAGCTTTATTTAAATAATTTTGAAAACGTATTAGAAATGAAAAAATACAAGATTTAACCCACTACTGTATGACATGAAAGAAATCGTGAAAAGTTATAGAATTATGTGAAAAGTTACCAAACGAGCAGACGGTTCACCCGATGGTAAGTGAATACCGCCGCCCATGGACATATGTTACACCCCAGGGTTACGGATGCGTTGACAACCTTTTGAAAATTGGGCTCCGGCAACCTCACTCACCAGATGAAACGCGAAAGTATTTGTCATACTTCCACTTTACGCTGGTCTTCTGTGAGGTCGTGGTACTTACCCGGACGGGCCTGCCCATTCGTGCAACAGCCGAGGCTGCTGCGTGGCCCTACCACCGTAACACCTTAATACAAATTTCGTCTTTTTCTAAGTTATTTATATGTTTTTATGTAAAAGAATTGATTACAGGGAATAATTAATGGGTCAAAATAAATATGTAATATAATATCATAATTTAAGATACATTCCTCGTTATTAAAGCGTAGAAAGACAATTTTTTATTTAATGCTGTAGAGGTATGGCCCGGAGGTAAAACAAAATCATTGACACACGGTTACGGAAGAAAAATATTTAGCAACAAAGTTGTTCCGTCGCATCAGTCGCGTCTTGTGAAAAATGTCAATGGATTTATGAAGTTGTTAAAAATATATATTACTTTATGTATTTTTTTTTGACATACTGACAACATCCACTTTAGAAGACCATAGAAAACCAAAGTTTGCAGGGTCAGCTAGTATAACTATAGTATTAATAAAACAATATTAAAACAGATTTAAAACGTATTGTATTTGGCGCCAACCCTTTAAGGATTGTCGTGGTCATTTTTATGGCTTGAGCAGCTGCAGTTTTCTTCATTGAACGAACAGTAGAGTAAAAACGTAATGTCATCTTTAGACTTCATAGTAATGTAATAGTAATGCCTTTTTTTCTAGAAGATACAGTCGAAGTACGGAATTTAATCCTGATTTATTGTGAGGAAAGCATGTTTATTGTGATGATATGCTTATCAAGTAATCGATATTATAGTTTGCTATTGGATAACGAATTCACTTTGAGTGTGTGAAGCGGGTAGTCTTATAATAGCAATAATAATGGACTGTGACAGATCATTTTCAATTTTATGAATTGTATTAATGAGTTATCGTTCGCCTTTGTGGATATGGCATATGTTATAGAACTAACGAAATGGTAATTTCTCAACTACAAAAACTGGTGCTGTATTATCTGGGGTGCCATAAAATTACCAGCAAAATTGTGTCGAAATCACAGTAACATCATTTCATTACCATTTGTAATGAGCGGCTACCTGAAGCGATGTCAGTCACGTGGCAACTGGCCAAAACCACTATGAAATACGTCAACTGCATTTACAATGATATTTACTCCGTACCATGTGAAAGGAGTAATTAAGTCCAACAATATGGTGTGCCAAATTATAAAAAAAAGCCGAAAAGCTTAAACTCACTGAAAATAAATTACCATGAGATACACTAGTATTATAAGACTAATTACAAAACATGTTTTCAAAAGTCTAAAACTCAAAGTCAACATTCGAAATTTCTTTATAAACATAGGCTTATTTCAAGCTCTTATTCATCATCATCATCATTATTTCAGCCTGTTTGAGTCCACTGCTGAACATAGGCCTCCCCCACAGACTGCCATGAAGTACGATCCTGAGCCACCTGCATCCATCGACTTCCCGCACATTTGCACAGGTCGTCACTCCATCTAGTGGGGGGTCGTCCTACACTGCGATGGCCAGTACCCCCCTACATGATAGAAGCTCTTATTGAACCTCAAAAACTACCACCATTTCATGAAACTAAACCTGCCAGAAAAGAACCGGCAAGAAACTCTTTATCATTCATTCCTCTTATCATTTTTTTATAAATTATTTAAGTATATGCACAAAAGTATTTAAGTATTATATTAGCAGCCGGCCTGGCTAGCTTGGGACTTGCAAGCAACAAAGGACTTGCAAGTGCAGAGCAAGAGACATTTCCACACATCCGTGTTCTATATGTATTCCTCGACATTATAATAGGCCCTTCCATTAAGGTAGCATTTACAAAAGATTTAAATTTAAATTTAATTGTTCGTGGAGGTAACTTATGCTTTAAGTAAATAACTCTACAAAGAAACGATTTCCGATCGATCCGAGCGATCGCTAGCGCAACGTAAGCGTCGAGACCTACCTCGCGCTGTTCAACTGGCACAGAAGTGAAGGAATTTTGTACCGAATTGTTGCGGAAAAATGGATTCTGTTCGACAATTGAAAGCGCACGACAAGTTGGTTAGATCCTAATTCAACACCAAAGCAATTCCCTAAAACGAATGTCCCCTAGAAAGGTGATGGTCACTGTTTGATGGTCTAGCGCCGGTGTGATTCATCACAGATTTTTACAAAACGGCATGAGCATTACTGCAGACTGTGAAGAACGGAAGACAATGATAGGGAAGCTCGCACATCTGCAACCAGCTTTGGTCAATCGGTCGTCCCCGCTGCTCCTTCACTGCAACGCGCGACTCCATACTGCAGAACAGACAGTCACCAAGCTTCATGGGTTGGTGTTGAAAGCTCTCCGCCACACCTTGCACCTACCGACTATTACTTTTTCCAAAATTGATCATCACATGACATATCTGTAGCGCGATTCGGGGTCGCATACAAATCATATTAATATATGGATGATTTTATAGTTCGTACTTTTACGTCATTAAATTTCCGTTTCTAATATATAAATGTTTGTAATTGAACTCCTCCAAAACGACTTGACCGATTTTCGTGAAACTTTGTGTCCATATCGGCCAGGATGGAGAAACGGACAACATCTATTTTTCATCCCCTTAAATGTTAAGGGTGGTCCATGACAAACATTTTTTAATTTATATGGCAAACCAAAGTTTGTAGGGTCTAGCTGACCCGACAAACGTAATGATAAAATTCTGGGGTACAGGTGATCGAACTCAGGTTGTTCGAGTAAATTGAATTAAAGGCAAGCAAACAAGGATTATTCCCATTTTTACCCGACTGCCGAAGTAGGCTAAGCTTTTCTTAAAACTTTGCCACGCGCTACTGAATTTTTGTTGTTGTATAAGAGCTACAGGATTTATCTCAGTTAGTAGAAAACTGGATTGGTCTCAGTCATGGGAGTGATTTTTGGTATATTTGATCATCGCGAAAAAAAAATTGACGGAATAATTAGTCAGTCTAGTTACAGTCACAGTTTCTAATGCAGTCAGGTTACTTTTTCATTTAATAAATCATCTCTTTTCTGTATCTTATTAATTTGTAAATTGTAAATTGAATTCTACGTATCTTGTTTAAACAATGAAAGATATAATTTATCGAGTATATTTAGTTTCTAATAATACTAAAATATAGTCTATTTAAAAATATTAGAAAACTGACAAAAATAATGTGTGTCGTAATATCCATTTTGATGTCGCAGGTGTACTGGCAGTTTGGTTTTATTTGTCATATTTATTATATCTGCGGCAATAACGTGTCGAAAACTGTTCGTTATCATCGACAATTTATTATTACTGTAGGCTAATAAAAGTATTGCGGTCATATGATGAATTTTGTTTTCTTTATCAGATTAATCGATATATTTTTAATTTTATTTTTTCTCTTCAGATCGATAAATTGCTCTGTAGCCGTTATTAGTTGCCACTTAAGTATATTGTAAATATTTTGGTACTTGCTTCTGCTAATCATGTTATCCTATTGTGTCTTAACAATAAAAAGTGCCATATTCATTATAATAGATGATTTAACGTACGTTTTAATTTAGCATAAATACTGATCGTCGTCTTGACTATTTCGAACTAGACCGCCACTTATTTATAAGGCAAAGTTCAAATTTCATTAATAACGCGTATTCACAATCCGCTGTCGGCATTGTTGAACTTTATTCATCCAATATTATTTTAATTTTTAATATTTAGATTCATTCAATAATACATTTCGTAATAACTTAAAGGAACGTTGGGAGGCAACGTTCGTCTTGTATCTAGTAGTACGCACTATCTACAACAGCTGGCGCCAAGCATTGCCAAAAATACAATAAAATTTTTCGTGTGATGAGTTCATCGGGCGCATAGCTTAGTCGGTAAAAGCTAGTATCGGAATACTTGACGTTGAAATCTCGAGCAACGTCCAGTTTCACGGTCAATTGGAAGGTAAATTGACCTCAAAGAAGCTTGGTGTGCTCAGCAAGGCGAGACAGTACTTCACGTTGGCTCAACGTGTAACATCTATAGGGCGTAAATTCGGCACTACATGGAAACTCATCTCTGGGCGGGAGCCCTCTATTATCAGCTTCTTCCATTTGACCGCATTCTACGTATGGCGGCAAGGGTTATCGACGATCGAAGTCTTTCCGATCGGCTTAATCCTTTGGCCTTGCGTAGAGATGTTGGATCACTCTGAATCTTCTACCGCATTTATCACGGGGAGTGTCCGGAGGAACGATTTGGATTTATCCCAGCGGCTGAATTTCACCATCGGACATCGCGCTAAAACCAAAAATTTCATCCACACTACCTCAATGTCCAGCGTTCCACAATAGCAAGGCATTTCAGGCATTCAAGGCATTTCCTGCCTCACACTACCACACTGTGGAACCAGCTTCCGCCGGTTGTCTTTCCGAATCGATACGATCTAGGAACCTTCAAGAAGAGAGCATACTTTTCCTAAAATGCCGGCAACGCATTTTAGGCCCTCGGGCGTTGCAGGTGTTCATGGGCGATGGTAATCACTTACCATGAAGTGAGCATTTTGGTCGTTTGCCCGCTTTCTCCATAGAAATATGACGCTGGCTCGAATCCTGCAGCATCGACAGTTTTTGTTATTTTATCTACAAATTTCACAGTATAAAATCATTCAGTTAAAATATACAAAATAAATAATCAGTATAAACAATTTGATGCATTATTTGCGGCAATGTTACATCGATCACTATTTAGAATTCTGTTCCCTTCGGGTTTAAAGTATACAAGAGTAGGTATCTGATATTCAATTATTGTGAGAATAAATCTACGCTTATCCAAAATAAATCAAGGTCAACTGTGCTGCCTTTACGAGTACTTCTTCTCATAAAAGCGACATTGTTAACGTTTATTGAAACGGAAATATTGGAAATTAATTTATATATTTAAAGGTGTATTTCGCGTGTGGGGAAGTAAACGGAAAATTTCTGTTTTGCATTAAGGAATTGGCCTGTTTAAATTAATATTGCAAAAACACGGCCATCATGTGCTAAGAAAATAACTTATTTATTTTATTACATTATCTCATATATCTAGTATATAAACTTTTAATCACAGCCTTAGACATCGCAAGTTTTTGATTAAGACGCTTTAAAAAGCCACACATGGCAGTGGCCTAGTAGATAGAAGTTAATAAATAATCGGAGGATTGGAGCAAGTTTGGAACCTTAGGGGCAGGGTCCTTTATTAGCATAAATTAATAACGAACTTTGTATGAACAGTTACACTTTTTAAACCGACTTCGAAAAATGAGGAGGTTTTCAATTCGATTGTGGAACTCAAAACTTTCGATTGGGTGAACCGATTTTGATGACTTTTTTTTTTATTTTTGTGTGAGAAGGTGGCAAATGTGCTGGTGGTTCACATGATGTTAAGTGATAACCGCCGCCCATTCACATTTGCTTTCACCCGTAAGGTAGCTGATGCGTTGCCACCTTATAAAATAAAGTGGACTCCGGCCACCTCAATCACCTGGCTAGGGTGTACCATCTAAGATTACACCTTTACTGCCATCAGGTGGTAAAGTAGTCAAATATTAGCTGGTTTTGGTGTAAAATTTAGGTAACCTACCAAGGAACTAAGTATGTTAACTATTAAAAATGTTTCTTATACATAAAATTTTATATGAATGGAATGCCAATCGTACGGTTTCTGTGCGATTCATGCTGCGTTCTCTAATTTGCTTTGTACCACACATTTTCTTTTAAAGGAACGTTATTACGAATTTTTCAATTGAACGCGGTTTTATTATAACGTGAAAAAAATTAAAAGTAATGTAAAAAGAATAATACAGAAAAGCTAATGCTAAATGCTATGGACTAATGTTCGGCTTAATAACGTTTCCCTCATTAGAAAATAGTACCTAGATTTTCATGAAATTTTGTATGTGCGTCCTGCACATACAAAATTTCATGAAAATCGCTGAGGCCGTTTCCGACATTCCGGTTATATATATGTATACAATTTATTAACGAACAATAACGATCTAATAATAATATTTATTATTAATTTATCACAATACAGGTCGTCTAAGAATTTTGCAAAACCTTAACGAAAGATTAAACACAGAAAGTTAATGTATAATCTCCTATTGAACACAACTTTGTACTATGATCTATACATATGGTAAAATTGTCATCATCGATTATGTACACGCCAATGACTGCACGTAATCGATATTGAATGTCTTTATTAGAGCAACATAGCCCAAACAGTTTTTAGAATTTTTATTATTATTATTATATATACTTTATTGTACACCACAAAGAATTTGATACAATTAGTATGAAATAAGTTTTAAAAGCTAGGTACAATAAGGTGGTCTTATCGCTTAAAAGCGATCTCTTCCAGACAACCTTAGGACGAGGAAAAATAAACTAATGAATAGTGGGAGGTGGTGTGCTCAATAAACTTACTTAATACCAAAATAGACTTAAATATAATAAAATAAACAAAATTATAATAAACATACATAAGCATAAATATATAATATATAATATATATAAATAAATAAACGAGAGAAGAATTAAATCTAAATATTGCCATTAAAAACTATGGATTACAAAGCGATAGATAGTGTTGTTTTACGTCAATTTTAAACTTGTCTAGCGTCTTCGAACGACGAATTTGCTGAGGAAGTTCATTCCACAAGCAGATGGCCTTAACTGTAAAGGAGGTCTTATAATATTTAGTTTTGTACGCATGTGGTGCTAGAATTAGATCTTTAGCTGATCGCAGAACTCGTTCTGGATGGTTATGGCCAAGAAACTTAAAGTGTTCCTTTAAATAGCTTGGAGTCCTAGGGTTAAATAATACACAGTACAGAAGAGAGACAGTGTGTAGATTCCGGCGAAAACGAATGGGTAACCACTTGAGCATTGAATGAAATTCGGAAACGTGATCATATTTGCGTAAACCAAATATGAACCTAATAGCTAAATTTTGAATACGCTCAAGTTTATTTAGTTGTGTGCTAGCATAATTTTAGTTGGAATGGGAAGAAAAGAACGTAAACGACGGAGAGAACCCATCGCAGCAAATTTTTTTCGGCTCACTTGATTCAATTGTTCCGACCACGAGAGGGAATTGTCAAATTGGACACCAAGATTTTTCACAGTGGTGCAGTACGGTATTATAACGTCATTTAATTTTACCAAGGGAAGGTTATTCCAGTCAACTCTTGAAATCAAACCAACACCACCAACAATAGTAAGCCTGGGACTTAGTAGGGTTAACATTGAGACCATAGATGTTACTCCATTCACTGACAGCGGCCAGGTCATCATTGATGGCGGAAACAGCAGTAGGCAAGTCTTCAAGAGTTGACTGTCTGTACACTAGGAGATCGTCTGCATACTTGTGATGGAGAGAAGTGATTTTTTGAGAAATTGAATTAACGAATACGGCAAATAGAAGAGGAGACAACATACCACCTTGAGGCACTACGGCGCGCAATTCACACCAAGACGAGAATTCATCCTCTATGCGAATACGCTGCCGTCGGCCACTTAAGTAACTTTGAAACCAGCCAATCACTAGGGGAGATATGTTAATAGAACGTAACACACTCAACAGAATGTCAAAATCAACGGTATTAAATGCATTACTAAAATCTAGCAACACTAATACAGTGCGCAGTTTATTATCCATACCCCGTCGAATGTCATCAGTAACTTTAACCAACGCTGTAGTCGTACTATGACCTGATCGGAAACCGGATTGAAGAGGAATTGTTGTCTGAGAATTGTTGTCTGTCTTTCTGTGGTCTTGTCTCTAAATCGCCTTCGTATAGACCTGATGAGGGTTTTTAAAAGATTGCCAGTGAGTTAGGTAAACTAAACCCACTTTATTCATACCATAATATTAACATTCATAATTACCTTCACAAAATTAGTCAAGTTAATGGTCCAAATATATGTTTAACTGTGGTAGGGCCACGTAGCAACCTCGGTTGTTGCACGAATGGGTTCGTCCGGGTAAGTACCGCGACCACCCAGAATACTGGCGTAAAGTGTAAGTATAACAAATACTTTCGCGTTTCGCCTGGTGAGTGAGGTAGCCGTAGCCCAAATTTTCAAAAGGTTGTCATTGCATCTGTAACCCTCGTGTAGCAGATGTCCATGGGCAGTGGCGGCACTTAATATCAGGTGAACCGCCCACTCGCTTGTCAACTTTTCACATTAAAAAAAATAAAGGTACTGAATACAGATATGCACCGATGATGCACTGCGAATAGGGTTGCACATTGAATGAATGAATGAATGAAATATGCTTTATTGTACACCAGACAAAATTACAAAAGTAACAAACAATTACATAAAGGTACAATGAGGATACGCTATTCTAAATATAGGTATTATAGAAACAAAACACTATTATACACAAATAAATGCATAAAATATATATATATATATATATATATATATATAATAAGTACATATATATTTATATAGACAATATAAACAGAAGGGAACGATAAGTGGACAAAAGCCATTTAACGGAAATTTATTTTTAAGTGAATTATGAGTAATAATAATATGGAGATAAGATGTTTAGGGAGGAAAAAAGTGAGCTTTAACGAGTCTTTTAAATATTACCAGTGATTGTGCTTGCCGGATTTGAAGCGGTAAGGAGTTCCAAAGCCTGACCGCTTCGACAGAAAAGGATTTGGAGTAGAAGGAAGTATTATGGGAGGGAATTTTTAAGGTCAGGTTATTATCGGAGCGAAGACAGTGACAGTGAGTGTTACTGAGGAACTCAAATCTCTCTTTTAGATAAGGAGGGGAAGTAGGATTGAATAGAATACAGTATAAAAGAGAAAGTATGTGGGTATTCCTGCGAAGGCGAATCGGTAGCCACTTGAGTTTTTCGCGATGTTCGGAAACATGGTCATATTTTCGGAGTCCAAATATAAACAGTATACAAAGATTTTGAATGCGCTCAAGTTTATTAAGTAAGTCCTCATTAAGATTCGAATAGCATGAATCAGCATAATCGAGAATCGGTAATAGGAGTGTTTGTGCAAGTGTAATTTTAGTTGGTATGGGTAGGAAATTACCTAATCTACGGAGAGATCCGACCGATGCAAACAATCTCCTACTCACCTCGTTCACATGTGGGGCCCAAGATAAAAACTTGTCAAATGTAACGCCGAGATTTTTAACGGTGTCACTGTAAGGCACGCAAGTCCCATCAATCACGATGTTAGGTAAAGAAGATAGGTCAATACGAGTAACTAATTTTTGACTGCCTATTATTATAGCTTTCGTTTTTGATGGATTCACTTTCAGACCATACGGCTTACTCCATTCCACAATTGAGTCAAGATCTTTATTTAATAACTGAATCGTGTCGGGCAAGTCCAATATTTTTCCCTGAACATAAACTTGGAGATCATCAGCATACAGGTGGTAGCGAGAAGATAATCGGAGCGTAATAGAACTAATGAAAATTGAAAAAAGAAGAGGAGACAACACGCCACCTTGTGGTATACCAGCATTGATCGTGCGCCAGTTAGAGAACGAATCATCAATGCGCGTCCGTTGCCGGCGACCAAACAAGTAATTGTGAAACCAGACAATCACTTCAGGAGATATTTTAAGAGACTGTAAAATTGTTAATAAGAGGTCAAAATCGACATTGTTGAATGCATTGCTAAAGTCAAGTAATGTCAATACTGTAACACATTGGTTATCCATCCCGAGTCGAATGTCCTCAGTAATCTTGACTAAAGCAGTAGTCGTACTATGACCAGCGCGGAAACCGGATTGGAATGGATTAAAAAAGATTTCGCTTGGATATGAAGAGGCTTAATTGATTGTGGATAACACGCTCAAAAACTTTTGATAGAAATGGGAGTATGGAAATTGGGCGGTAGTCAGAGAAACTTGAGGGATTAGCTTTTTTAGGTATAGGAATTATTTGAGCTTCTTTCCAGGACGATGGGAAGGTTCCAGATGATATAGAGTAATTAAAGATGGATTTTATTACAGGGGTTAGGATATCGATGATAGGGATGATCATTTTACGACTTATGCAGTCAGTACCTATGGCATCGGAATTGACCTCAACAATACTTTCCTTAACATCACTGTCAGTGATTTGACTAAAAATGAAAGCAGGATAATCTAAGTTGGGAGAAGCTAAAATTTGATTTTTAGTACGTAATTTTGTGGCAATATCAATGTCACAAGAAGAGGAGAAGTGCTGATTAAGCTGGTTTACATCAATATTAATGGAGCTATTATTCTGACGCGCTTTCCCAACTCCAAGAGATTTAAGGAATTTCCATACTCGGCCCGAATCACCTTCTTCGAGTATGGATTTATGAATATGGCGTCGTTGCATATCCCTACACAACCTGTTGCAGTGATTCCGAATAGTTTTGTATTTTTCTCTATTAACATCAGTTGTATTTGTATTTAGATTTAGCAATATTTTTCTTAAGTTGCATTATTTTGATCTACTGAGTAAGCCAGGGGGCAGGCAGGTGTTTAAGTCGAACCGGTCGAATTGGAGCATGAAAGTCGTAAAGTTGAGTTACGAGAGAATTGAGACCTCCCACCCTATCGTCAATGTTAGAGGCGGTGTGAACATCATCCCAGTTAATCTTCGCTGCGTCGTCTCTCAGACGATCTAAATCCATACCACTAAAATTACGAAGCAGAAGAATTCTCGATTTAGGTTTAGGTGGGCGTAATTTATATGATAAGTAAATCTGGTCGTGGTATGAAAATGCATCAGCAGGACATTGACCATGTTTAGCAGCATAATTAATTGAAGAAACTAACATTATATCTAGGAGAGACGGAGAACAATTTGGAAAATTGTGAGTAGCAGAAAGGGGTAGAATGTGTAAGTTCGCTGCATTAACTATGGATTTCAGTCGAAAAGAGCGGGAGTCATGCTTTAGAAGACATGTATTAAAATCACCCATAATGATAGAGTGCTCATAAAGTGGAATAAATTTGTCTAAGAGGCTTTCGAACGTAGAAAAGTAGTCAATTGTCAGGCTAGGATTATAAAACACGCCAAGAAGTAGCTTGGCGCCAGAAAAAAGTACTTCAATAAAGAGGTGTTCAGCACCTGGAGTACCTTGATCAATTGACATACTTATAGTCATAAATGGTAAGTGAGAACGAAGGTATATGGCAACACCCCCACCCATCCGGGTCACACGGTCATTCCTTATAAGTTAGAAGCCTGGGAGAGCATATGATGCGGAGGATAGGCAAGGTTTAAGCCATGACTCAGAGACCAAAATAGCATGTATGCTTTTGTTATCAAAAGATGAGAGCATATCTGGATAATGTGCAGGAATACTTTGGGCATTAATATGGACAATGTTGAAATTTTTCTGTACATCTGAGAAATGTGAATCTAAAGTCTCATTAAGAGAAGGGAGACTAAAAACTGTTACTAATATTCAATCCATCAGAGAATGAAGCCGAATGACTCGTCGAGGCTTATGTCATATGACGTCATAAGTTAATATATAAAATATAAAATAATAATAAAATATACTTAAATAAAAAAAAATGATCATTATACCCACCAGTAAGAGAAGATAATAATCTACTGCAAATATCAATAATACACAAAAGTTGTCAAAAAGAAATATGAGGCAGAGTAAGACGAGACATAAAATACATGATATCAAAATCTAGTAATAATAAAACAATCATTACTAAAATGTGGGATAGACTCCCGCATATTACAAAAACTTATATCAAAAAGAAAAAACTAATATCTATGGTCACGAATGAAACGTAAATTATTCTTCGTCTGTGTTCATACGTTTGTTAATGCCATTTTTTATCTGTCTCATTATAGCTGAACGTTAACTTTGACACATCAAATTTTCACAAAATAACAACATTATAAATAGAATAGAAACAATATAGATGTAAAACAAAAAAAATGAGAGAGTAAAGTATATAAAGTTAAATTAATTATTTTCTAACAACTCGCTTGGAACGAGGGAGAGGAAGTTCGGTTCCCGGGCACTTAGAAACCACTACAGGGCTTCGGACAAGCGATTTTACCGTTGATGTCGATGTCGGTCCAACCGGGATCCTCTCAAGCTCGCGCGCGCAAGCATTCAACTCGATGGCGGGTCCCGTCCGCGCCCATGACAAAAATGCATCCATCGCGTGTCCAACACTTCGCGATGCCAAAGCGCTTACGAGCTTCCAAGAACACATCATGCCGAGACTTTGTTAAAAACTCTGATTGAGTGATGCCAGTGCCTTTCAATTTAGTTTTTGCAAACCACACCGCATTACGGACTGCATATTCAGCAAACTTTACAACAACAGGCCTAGGTCTGTTATCCGATGGGCGGCCGAGACGATAACTTGCCTTTATGCTCGAGTTAGAAAAGTTTGGCAAGTCCAAATGATCAGCGAACACTGTTGTGACGCGCGCAGCAAGGTCTTCCGTCTTCACTTCAGGGACGCCGTGTAAGAGGAGCATCTTCCGCCTGCTTCGCATTTCTTGTCGATCCATCTCTAGCCTGAGGAACTCCATTTGCTGTTGCAAGGTGTTTAATGCAGCCACAATGAATGTTTTAAAACACTCAAAGTCTGCAGCTATCGTCGAAGTAGTCGTTGAGGTCTTACCGGCAGAATTTTTTTGCAAATCCTGCTGAAACTCGTCCATCTTAACATAAAACATCTCAGACATTGCTGAGAATGATTGTTTCAAGGAATCCATTCTGTATGAGGTTACTATCAGTATTGAAACAGTGAAATAACAGTGATTTTTTCAAGGATAACTTTTGCTGGTAGGTAATGTCACTCACATGTACATAATTTTCAATAAAAACTCAAATAATAACAAATATAACTATAATATTAATTAAAAATATAAATACCGATATAAAACACGTATTGTATTATTTAGCGCCTACCCTCAAGTTTTCACATTATGGTACATCAAAGCCTCCCTATATTTATCTCAGGGCAATGTTTTAAAGGCATTGACAATATCCAGGCTAACCTTCCATGTCACTCCACTCTGGGTAACTACCTGCTGTGAGTGCTCCCAGACGCGAATAATCGCGTTCACTGTCAACAGCGCCTGTCGAAAGCTAAACTGCCTATCCCACAAGTGGGGTCCCATCTGTTGCAATGAATTTCTCGAATAGTTTGCCCGACTCATTCAGCAGGTAAATGGGTTGTAACACCGGGGGAGAGTAAACCGACGTTCCTTCTTTAGGAGCACCCATCAAGTTTCATTCCACCTTGAGGGGAAAACACTGACGCTGAGACAGCTATTGAGTAGCCGCCTCAGCCTTTTCCCCAGTCGAGTGGCGAGATTAAGATCTGCACGCGCAGGACTGGCAAGAAGATTATCTAGCTGGAGGGAGAAATTGAGCAAGGTGCAACGGGATACACTGGCGTTGTCGGAAATACGAGAAGGTACGATAATCGTTGATGACAGCAAATTACCATTCTTCGGGGTAGGAAAATTCCTGGGTAGTATTGGGTTTCTCCTCTGTAAGTCTCATATAACTTAGTAGTGTCCACAGCGTGTTGAGTAGGGAAGTATTACGCATGGACAATAACTTGAGACCTAAATTCGACGATGTCACAGTGGCATGCTTGTACAGTATACAACATAAGTTTAGAAAAATGTCGCCGTTAAGTCATCGCGAGGTAATCCGAGATTATTCGGAATTTCGAACAAATTTTTGTCACTCGCTGTAAAAAACATCGCGAACGCTGGGATGTGAGTCGTGGAGCGGCCGGGACGTTGCATCCCGCGCGAGTCTCATGTTATAGTGCACGGGCAGTTATACTCACAATCACTGAACGCTTTGAGAAATTTTTATTTACTCAGAATCACTGAACACTGAGAAATTTTTATTTACTGCGTAAGCACGTACGGTAGCCCGAAGAACTGTAATGTTAGGACGTAAAACATTTCAGTCTGTAACGTAACCTTGAACCCTGTAAAGTATTCGAAACTTCAATAACTTAAACAATAATTAAACACGATAAAACATAAATTAGTTAATAAAACGATTAGTTAATATTACATAGTATAAGTCTCACATACAATCAGTACGGTATTCCTCTAAATTCCCGTAAATACCCACTAATTGGATGTTGGCCTACGAAACTTTCTCCATTTTCGTGGCGTATTAATGTTATTTTGTCAGTTCTAATGACACTAGACGAAGTTTAAGAGGTAGTTATCCTGCAATTTTTTGGCGACTAATATTCAGCTACTTTAACATAAAGGTCGCGAATTGTTGTTTCAGTTAATTAAGATTCATCAATACAATAACCATAAGACTGTAGCAGATCCGTGTTGTCACTGCTATAGTTCTGCAAACTCATAACGGATATTGCTGTGCGATTAAAAAGTATTTGACAGTTTCGTGGGGAATTTGAAACTTCAAGTCATATTATAACTTATTTTGTTTACTTGTTTGGTTTATTATGTTCTTACTGTGTTCTTTAAAATGTATTACAACAATACTAAGCGTAAATTACGTAAATGTTCTCAAACCTGGGCCGTGAATGCACGAAATTTATAAAAAAATGTTAACGAAACTTCATTAGTATTAGTATGGAACCAAATAACATTGGCTTATACCAATATTTATATACTGACGGACTTCTGCTTATTAAAATAACTAAAATGGACCCCATTAAATGAAAATAGTTTATGGATTTTATGGCGTTTTAAATTTGATTTTTAATTCCCGACCTTTCTAGTGTTCATGGTCGCTGGACAAACTGAGTTCTTTCACGTCTTGATGTAAAAGTTAACCGTCAATTATTAAGTTAATTATTTTTATTCTGATTTACGCAAATGGATCTTATGGTAACTTGAGGTGTTGGTGTGCTTGATTTAATTTTATAAATTATGGGATCCCAAGCAGATGATAAACTCCAGCCATCTTCTCTATTGAAATTAGAATGTTTCTTGATTTCAACAGCCTCGCTGATCATCCTTGAAAAGAATCAGTGTTCTTTTTTTGAGTGCTCAAATTCAATGTAGTGATTGAGGCTGTCTAAATTATGATCACAAACTGCAGAATTTTTCAACCGTCGGTGCTTCACGTCAGCTATGTCTTCTGTTATTCTGATCTTTATTGGTCTTTTAGTTTTACACTTCTGGATTGTAGAGGAACTTTACACTTGACAGATGGTAAAAAGTGGTTTGAAAAATGTGTATAATTGAAACACGTTTCAAGAATAGCTAGTTTCACTCGGTCACTGTGACGCAGATGAGGAATTTAGAGCTTATTGTCATACAAAGGTTTTTGAAGACAATTTCTTACAAAAGAAGAGGTTATGATGGTAGAATTTGTGTATTGTCCCAACATTGTCCCAACAACATTACGAAATCGTTTTTTAATGTCAATTAACTTTAAACAAAAGCGAAATTAAGATGTAAGTATACAGATAGTAACAATAGAATAGGAGTATTTCCTATTTTCGACCAACTTATCGTTCAAAGTTTAACTTCGCAAAGGATCTATTGATATAATTTTATAGTTGAAAATATTTTCTTTTTTTTATGTGAGCTGGTTTTTCATCTGAAGTTAATTAATAACCACCACCCGTTGACATTTGCAACACAGCCACATCCCTACGGATGTTGCAAATGTCAAGTAAGTTGTAATGAACACATTACAACTTATTTGACTCCGCTACCACAGTCACCAGACGAAACGCAGAAGTATAACACTTCCATTTCACGCCACTTTTATTTGAGGTTGTGGTGCTTATTTGGACAGACTTGCCCATTCCTGCAACGTCGAACGCTGTTGTGTGGCCTACCACAGTTGAAAGTTTGAAGAGCGTCACAGGCTACCTTTTTCAACTTAAACAACATCTAATTCTCACGGGAAAATGCATTCATTTTTGCTTTATTATGCATACTAAATTTTAATTATAATTATGTTTGTTCGACTTTTACGTCGAAACGGTGCTGCGTATCGATACGCTATTTGATATAAAGACAGTAAAGAAGGTAGAGAATGATGTAGGTTACTTCTAACCGCTGGAAAACACTTATTTCATAATAATAATAACATTATATATTTTCAGAGAACTGTCATTTCATTAGCTTCCCACCAGTTCAAATCAAATTGGAGGGGAGGGGAGGCAACTTGATATAAACACATTGTGACTAACAAGGAAAACTTAAAATCAAGATACCACGTTTATTAATATTGATAACAATATAAAAATATCTGCCCACGAAAAATATTAATAACTTTGAATTTGTTAAAACATGTTCATCATAATTTGAGGGTGATGAATATTTTAATGAATAATCAAATTTGCTGCTACACGCGGTTTCGTAATTAATTCATAAGTCTTTGTTAAAATTCCACAGGATACGAGTATATACATATATGATTGGAAAGTAATTTCAAACCGAGCTTTTGATGAACTCCATACCTATTTCACAACATATTGACATATAAACACATGTTCATTATGCGATGGATTATTTGTGTTAACACATCATTATTCAATAAAAACTACTTGCTGCTAAATTTCATAAAATATTTTTACATAATATCCCATCAAAAATTAGCAATACATTTTATGACTCATGCCTACTAAATATATTATTTTGGTTTAACGGTAATGGAAAACCAATGACGTTGAACCAATAGGAGTAATTGAAATAAGTATTTCAATAAATATTTCAATCACAGATTAAAAACAAAATGGGTCCTACAAATATCTATCGATACCAATTATCCACTACGTAATAGTTCTTAACTATTTTATTACTTTCTTTGAAACATTATAAATCCCCTATAATTTATAAGGATAATTCTCGTAAAACATTTTATGTAGTCAATTATTTGCGATAAGGCTTACATTTTTTACGTATTTTTAAAGTATAATTGAGTAGGTTAAGCCTATATTGAATAAAGATACTTCGACTTTGACTTTGAATAAATGATATATAATTTTATTTCAATAAATCTATCTACTTTAATCCAAAATAAATCTATGTGATCAACTATGCCGCCTTTACGAGCACTTCCCTCATAAAAGGGACACTTGACGTATTAAAATTGAATGTTACAATAAACAGAACCCTTTCGGGTTATATCGGAAATACATTTATATTCCAATCCCTGTTATATTTATACAATATTTCTAGCGTGGATAAAATATACGAAGCATTTCTGTTTTAATTTTATTTCACTAATTGTTTGTTTAATTTCATCGAAAAGATTTTACAAGTGAAGATGTGGGAAGATAAAATGTACATTATTTTGGCAGCTTATTCCAGCTTAACATAAGGCATCGTAAGTTCGTGATTAAGCCATTAAACGCTATCAATGAACCATTTTCGTTGAACGAAGTTTCGATGACATGCCACCAATGCACCAACGTTAAGTTGCCTTTAATTTTTTTAAGTAAATCTTCTAAAATTGGTAAAGTCTTTTTTTTATTCCGTCCGGGTAAGAACCTCGATTTAACAGAAGACTTTAAGTAATTTTTGGCTAACGTAATGTTCTACAATACACATATTGCACAAAGCCGTAAAGTTATATAATTATAAACAACCACACTCCCTGCTAGTTTGTATGGCATATGAGTATATAGTATATGAGGTATAGTAGGCATATCGTCGATAGTCAAAGGAAGGAGTACCTGCCACCAGCTTTTTCTCATGCATACTTACTGTTACGTAGATTTTAAACTTTTCCTTTCAGTCTTTCAATTTACAAAACTTTAGGCAGCAATAATAACCTTGATTTTATTTCATAAATGAACTCTTGGTGTTTTCATTCGCTTTGAAATAATGTTTTAAATGCAACGTGATTTATCACTGACTTTGAGTAAAGTAAGCCCTCATTTGTAAAAGTCTCTTGCGATCCTCCATCTCTGGGTAGAAGATAAATTGTGCAAGCAAAGTCTTGGTTTGCTAACCGGTTTGACTTAAATACCAAACGAAGCTGATTATTGATTAGTACTTGGGTTAATAATACACCGGTATTATTAAATAACTGCTACAGAACAGTTATAATTGTCTATGTATCTTCTTTTCATAATTAATCATATCATAACATCGCTCCATTATTACTACGTGAAAGAAGGGCATACAAACACATTTTTGCATTTATACTATTAACTTAGGTTTATACACCTTAAATTATAAATCTACATCAATCCATAGATCCTTTACGAAGTTAAAGAAGGAATACATTGTTACTTTTACTATGGAGCGATTCAAATACGCACGAATTTCAAATTTTCAAAATGAAGAATGAATGAATTTTCAAAATGCAAGAGTTCTACGGATGACGTCTTTCAGGGAACCATGGAGAAAAAAGCGGCCAGCACTTTTTTGCCAAGAAAGCCCGCGGACATCATATTTATCTGCATTGAAACCACAAGGGCATTAGTGTGGTTGACTAATCTGTGCCCCAGAAGGATTCCTACAGCCAAACAATTCATGGGCAAACTTTCATTGAGAAGTAATGTGCCCAAGTTATATATTAAGCGTGAACCAGACTTTTGAAATTTTGGTGTCTCATAAGATTGCCAATAATAATTTTAAGTGCTGATTTAATTCACATAACACAATCGGCGTAGAAGGATAATATATTGACCATGCAAGTACACACCACCACACAGTCTTTGCTGTTGTACGTGCAAGTAGGCTATTAAAATAATTAAAAGGTAAATCCTTCATCTGTGCGTTTATTATTTTTCAATAATTGAAAGAATTAGATGATTAAAAAAATGTTTATCCATGGAATGAAATCAAATAATAATATCATTATTCGATATAGCAGCGTATAAATGAAAATAAGATCATTTGCATTTTATTCATTAGACCTGTTTCCATTATCATTCAGGATGCCATATCATTTCGACTTTTACGATTTACAAGTCATGGCTGCTTTGTCCTTCGTCCCTTTTGTTTGTTATTCCAGTAGAAGCATTTCATTCGAAACCAACGTTTAATTAAATACAACGCCTTTCTCATTGTGAATCTGTAAGTTGAAAACGGCGCAGTGTACTTACTCTCTTTCTCTTACAATTTACTTACTTATTTTGGTGCGTTAATGAAAAAGCGACAAGACTCTTTTTTACTTCCTGAGTAAAAGTTACTGGTTTTAGCACGCTTTGACACGTAGGAGATTGTCTTGGTTATCCTGGACTTCATCACTGTTCTAGAAGATTTTAATGGATACCGTTACTTGTAAAATAACGGTATGCTAAGCGCACCGTGTCATTAACTTCCATCCTGCTACCAGCTAGTCGACATCCTCTTCTCGCCTCAAATTACTACAAAGGAGTCCTAAGTACTAGAACCACTGGCAGATGTGCACAATGATTAATGTTGAGGATAACGAAAATAGTTAAAAATATGGAAGAGAAATATGGAAAAAATTCTGATCTCCCGTGGCACTTACCCTCTGACAGAAATTATTATGGGTCAATTACAAGTTTTTAGAAACTAAATAATAAAAAAAAGGTGACTTCTTATTATAACATTCCCTAAAAGGTCCATTTTATTCACAATGAAAAATGTATATATTTAATAAAAAAAGACTTGTTATTCATTAATGCATTCCGTATTTGAATACAGTTTGCTTTAAAATCAATGAAATCAATGAAGTGACTGTCCAGACTACACAATTAACGATTCAATTTATTATTTAAAAATAGGATTATTTATAAATTGTATTTCTTTATATCTCTCTTTCTTCGTTTTTATTATAAAGAATTGCATCCTTGTTTTTTAATAGCTCGTTTTCCATAACAGTGTTCTTGGACCTTATTATCGTTACTCTCTTACTTATTCAAGTGCCCCATATTTCACACGGCTGGGTATTCAACAACAGGAAACATAAAACTCAGACGTGATAGCTGAATTTCTATTAGAGACACAAAATATTTTCATTTACTTATATTATTATATCCATAATTATTTTATTTTGTTGATGTATCAGGATGAATTTAATAGAAGCAACATTTCATTGACAATATCTTAATAATGTCTTTAAAAATCATAATTTAAGTAATTCTATACTTTATATCCATCTTCTGCCTTTGATAAAATCAGAAAAAGGAAACCTTTTTTTAGCAAGGCAAAAATCAAGCAAAATTAAAAAGCAAATTAAAAATCTTCTTTGGGCCAATATATCACGTGGTTATCTATAAAACACCTTTAAAATTATATTAATGTCCATTTTCTTTACCTACTATATTATAATTTAAAAGGTACTACAACGAAAGTAAATATCTTAACAAATTCAACTATCAAGCTTCTATGCTAACAAAGTTGAACAATTTTACGTCTCAGCATCTTGTGCTCACCGCTAACTCAATTACGCTATTCACAGCAAACCTCTTTTTTACCGTGAAGTAAGATTCTTTTGTAAAGATTTCTGTTTTAAAATCAGTTAATCCCGATGTTTGATTTTAAATACCCATGTATATATGCCGGTTATATTATGCTTATTGTATTATGGTAATATTATTATTATGTGAGTATAATGTTTTGAGCTGACCTCTCTACTAAATATAAGAACCGCAACTAGATTTAATAGTAAGGTTTAAAACGGTATATAACATAAAACCTTTAGTTCTTCTGCTGTTATCTATAATTCAATTCAGTACAAAATTACGTTTAATTAGTTACGTCAAGTACACTCAAAAATAAGAACAAATAGTGTTTCCCCATCAGTGTACACAGTGACAATGCATCGTAAAAGTTTACCATCATCATCATTGTCATTTCAGCCTGCTGAGTTTACTGCTGAACGAACTTAGGCAATTTTAACCCCTACAGTTTATAGTGTTGAGTGTGTATTTATATTATGTGTTGGATTATAAACATTGACCGTTAGCAATTAAAGCAATTTCATGCTTAGTGACCCGCCAAGTCGGAGTGAAACTCCAATGTTATGCGTCATTTCTCAAGGGAAATTAAAAGTTTGTGGACGCACATGTGAGAACTCGAATTATTCCGGGATTACAAGTAAGAATAGTTTTTATAAACACACAATAAACATTAAAAATATTGTAACGCATTAGTTAAAATTTTTCACCGTTTTGTAAAACATTGTTACAATTTGCATTTTTAAATTCTCTGTTTAATTGTTGTTTAGTTGTTTTTATAAACATTGAGTTCATAAAACAACACCAATGTTTGGTGCTTTAGAAGCTTTTGACAGCGATGGAAATCCTTCGAGAGTGTAACTTGTTAATTCTAAAGGTTTATGATTTTCATAGCTCTGAAGCAATGACCTTGTAATAGGGTCTAGTACAGTTTATTCATATTCAAATTTATAATTAGGCTTTGCAGCGCCACAAAAGGCCTTTTCCACTAGAAGAGCCATGCAAAAATTTTATATTACTGTATTATTTATCTAACTCTTTGAGGGGTATATTGGTGGCCGTCGGCCCATTGAATGATCCTGGGGAAGCTGATGGATTTGCGGTCTTGACGCGTATCTCGAGGCGGCAGCAGGACGTGATTCAACTCCCTCTTCTGTTCTGTGATGTGGACGGTTGAGGAAGCTTTTCTTGGTTACGTGTAACTGCAAGGATGTTTTTACATGCCCATTTATACCTGGGCCCCTTTTGCAATAAAAGTGGCCAAGTGTACGGTTGGAGGAACACTTAACACTAGCAAACATTAAAATAACACTGCAATGGAAAATGTTTGTGTTGTCCTGGCGCATTCATAAAATTACCTATTCCTGCAACAACAGAAAATGTTGTTGGATCACAAAGTAGCTAATTGCATAAAGTAAAATTAAAGTACGGTAACAGCTTATATTGATGTTCCACTACTGGGCGGATGCTTCCTCCGTATAGAGGGCAAAGGTCACCACGCGGCCCCATTGCGGATTAGCGGACTTCACATAGTTATTGTCGTATTTCAACCAATTTCTTTTTTTTATGTGAAAAGTTGCCAAACGAGCAGATGGTTCACCTGATGGTAAGTGAATACCGCCGCCCATGGACATCTGCTACACCCGAGGGTTACAGATGGGTACCTTTTGAAAATTGGGCTCCGGCTACCTTACTCACCAGACGAAACGCGAAAGTATTTGTAATACTTCCACTTTACGCTGGTTTTCTGTGAGGTCGTGGTACTTACCCGAACGGGCCTGCCCAATCGTGCAACAGCCGAGGCTGCTGCGTGGCCCTACCACCCTGAAAATTTATACCTAATTTATACCACCGTGAAATTTATACTTAACTTTAAGAAATTATACACACAATCTTTCCAATGAAACATTCTGTCTATTGGTAAAAATTACATGAAAATCTGTTCATTTATACAATGCAATGCTGATATTTCCTTCAATTATAAATTTGTTTTCCATTGTAACATCAAATCAATGAAATTCAAGCAGGTGAGGTATAATAAATGTATCCAATAACTTATAACAAGATCCTAGACAGAGTAACGTAGTAAAGTCCTAAACATTACAGTTGGCAAGTCTTTCATACTCTAAGCACGAATGCAAACGGGCATGACATATAGCTATTTTAGCTACAAAAATTACAGTGCTATTGCAATTTTAACATAATCCCCATATAATCTTGAACAAATTATACCTTCTGGATTTTATGTTATCGCTTTTACCCGCTTTACTTTATTCCCCATTAAATAGGGATTTCATTCCGGCAATTTGAAGATAATCCTGTTAAGAGAGTAAGTTATTTCAAGTAAGCTTTGGGAGCATCTGAACCGTGCATAAAACTGATCCATGACAACTATATATTAAAGACCTAAATCATTATTTTACTAAGATTATTTGATAGGATATCAAATATATATATATGTATATATATATATATATATATATATATTTATATATATATATATACCTATCATTCCAAGCTATTTAATTAAACCGTTAACAATAACATTTAATGTCTTTACTAAATGAAACTGTGGTTAAGGATTTTTTGCGTTGATTTTTAGTTTTATTTTCCGAAGTTTCGAAATCTTTTCAGCGTGCATGGTCACAAGACAGAATGAGGCGTTGGACGTCTGGCTTTCATTGTTATAGTCCGGGCTACCATCACTTTTTGTCATGCCAATTTTAGGTTATCTGGCAGCAGTGGATTATTTGGACCTAGATTTTATTATATTAATAATAGGATCCCAAACTGATGGTAGCCTTACAGGCTTGGTCGCTTAACAATTATTCGATCGAGCAGAACTTTGCACATGTTTTTACTCTATCTAGCGGGAGGTAGAAACATACTGTGATGGCCAATACTAGGCTGTCAATCGAGAAACTTCATATAGGTTAACGGTTGACTGTATATATATATCCAGCAGTAGTTTCATTTAATATGTATTATACATATACATTGTATATTAATATATTCACGTAAAATCGAGGTCAATAAATGAAAAAGTTTCCGCCAATAGCAACTTTAATACCTATATGAGCTTGGCTAATGTTTCTTTTTATTTAACTTCATAATACATTACGTTACCTCGGTGCAAATACTTTAGTTTACACAAAACGTTTCTATTAATATATAATACAAATATTTTTTTTTAACCAAAGTAATAAAAATCGTGAAGCTACGAAAAGTTGGTGGAATATTGGTTGATTGATGACGTACTTCCGCATTATATTGTAATAAGCTCCTCGTGAGAAGTGTGAGTTAAAAGTTATTTGAAAACTTTGAATGTAAACCTGGAGTTATAACATTGTATATGTTCTCAATTACTAACACCATTGTAACACTTATACAGCGTGTCGTTACCATCGCGACAATAAATGAACACACGTCTAACGCCACTTGCCAATAATCATAAAAAATATTAACGTTAAACAAAATCCATAATTAAAAAAAAATATTTTTCAAACTAACTAATTAAGTAAAAAGAAACAAAATTTGTAACATCCTATACAACTCGCGCCACACCGTCACACTATAAATCTCTCCTTCTAACAGTATGTTTTGTCTCTTTTAAATTCATTCAACCCATATCATATGCTATGTGACCTTTACAAATGAACTTTACGTTACAGTTTTATACGTAAGGATGATCTAAAATTATTTGTTTTGGAAAATTTTATAACTCGGTAAATATTGATGTCTAAAGAATGTAAATGTTTAATACAATTTTAAAAAGTTATCCTCTATATGTGTATTCATTTATTGTCGCGGTGGTAACGACACGCTGTATAACGAATACTTTAGAGTATGATAGACTCCAAGCTCTGCTGATATATTATGATTTTGAATTCCTAATCGAGTTTTCAACTGGCTTTCGTATGAAATAATTTTAATAGTTAGTTAAATTTCAGTTTGTTTTATTTCAAACAAATCTCTTTTTTTTTTTTTTCTTTCAAAGCAGTACTAATATATTTTATTATCATAAACAATTACATGACCCAACAGCATATTAAAAGGAAATTGAGATTTATTTAAAACAAAAGTAAGGAAACGGCTACATAAATTAGTCTTAGTAGAGAACCTAATTAAAAAGTTACCTGGTAATATTAGAAATACAAAGAAAATCTCATTTTCCCTACTTTTTCCCGTCAGTGCTTATGCTAATTCTACTTATTTTTCTATTCTATCTTGTTTTATCCACCATTGCGCATCATTTCGTAAATGAATTCTGAAGCGATAACTCATCTAAACAAAGCATTTCAACAAAAGAACGCTGCTTTTTTGATAATTCAAATGTTGATAAAAAATATATGTCGCTTTATAAGACGAAAAGGTGACGAAAAATAGGACTCTGTGTTTACGTACAATTTATTATGCGAGCTCTTAGTTAAGTAAAGTAAAGTATCAGCCTATACATGTCCCACTGCTGGGCAAAGACCTTCTCTGTACAGATGGTATAGGAGCATAGACCATTACGTGGCCCCACTGCGGATTGACGGACTTCACATATCTTCGAAATATTTTTTTTATTATTATTTCGAAAACATGCAGGTTTCCTCACGACGTTTTCCATCACCGCTGAGCGCGTGATAATTCAGCAATTGAAATTAACAATTTCATTGGTGCCGGCACCGGCGATCGAACTCAGGTTGCTCGAGTATATTGAATTAAAGGCGAGCGCCCGGACACTGATCTATCACGGCTCTTAGTAATTAAACAAATTCCAGCACAATAGTTTTAAAAGCCGCTCCCTTTATTGATAAGTGAAATGACTACAGATCTACTCCGAAGTTAATCTCGCGCTTGTCGCGGATGATACCGCACTTGATTAATCACATTAACATCTCGGCTAGATAATTATTCACCTTCTCTAAAGTGCTGTTGGTCGCCTTGGTGTTTGGTTTAAAATATTGAAAATCGACGTAAACCCTCGAAACTGTTTCACAACTTTAGCTATACGCTTTACTCTGGCTATCACATAAAAGCAACAAAAAGATGTCGTATCGTAACAGATGTATATTAGATTATATAATTTATAACGATCACTTACCTTTTAGAAAATGTCTCTATTAGTGAATTATTCGTACTTTATATGAAGACTATGATGTGTTTATGAACGTTTGAAACTGTAATAAAAAGAAAATCTTAAATGTTTTAACATTTGCAACAAATTCAGAACGTCATATTTGGTATTAAAAAAAAACTTGAAATAACATTATATGACAACAAGATGAGGAATAAATCGATATTAATCTATTAGAAAAACTAAGAGATAGATAAAATAGTAATCGTTGGAGTATTTTTGCTCATGAGATAAGGTGGCAAGCGAGCAGACTGTTCATTTTAATGTTGTATTTCTTACCTTTGAAAGAATAAACCTTGGATGTCACGCTTGCCAGTCCAAAGTAAAAAGCAAAATTATATTCTTTCACTATATGTCAGTCTTCTGTAAAATTGTTGTACTTATCCTGTCATGCCTCCATTTAATCAGCAGCAAAATTTACTTTACGGCTTCATCAACTTAATAAGTAACTACAAATATCGTTATAAATATAAACATACACATTTGTGCTAATCCTCTACCAATTTCTTAAATTTTAATATGTGAGATTAAAAGATAAATTATCAAGAAATTTTTCGCCACTGCGAGATTCAATCCAACGTCTTCTAGGTAGAAGCACGCTCAGCCATTTTTTCAAGGGGAAATCCTTCATAGGATACCTATCTACTAAGAGGAGGAGGAGGTTATGTCGGATTCCTACAGGATAAAATCACACGTCATTAATCTTTAGTCCTGATGAGGGGGCACGGGATCTCCTAACGGAACGCAACCGCGGCCTTTCTGACTCAATAAGTAACCCAGGCTCGGACAAAAATAAAGAAACTAAAATTGCATTTTTCGTTGAGTCGCTGAAACAATCGTGTTTAGTGTAAAGAAATATCCTTACGTCAAATCTAATTTTTTTTAAATGTGAAAAGCCAAACGAGCAGACGGTTCACCTGATGTTAAGTGAATACCGCCGCCCATGGACATCTGCTAAACCCAAGGGTTTGGAAATTGGGCTCCAGTCACTTCACTCACCAGACTAAACGCGAAAGTATTATACTTCCACTTTACGCTGGTCTTCTGTGAGGTCGTGGTACTGACCCGGACGAGCATATCCATTCGGGCAACAGCCGAGGCTGCTGCGTGGCCCTACCACCGTGAAAACAACTTCTTCGCTACAATTCGTGTTTTTCACAAAATGAGCTTCGCATCGAATGTATTAATCGGTTTGCTTACTAGTCGACTCGGGAACTTGTTCAATTTCCAGGAACCGTTTAAGATTTCACCATTATTGGAATGAACAATTAAATGATTAAATTTTTTGGAGGTATTATTTATTAAGGCTCGGTCTGCCAATATCCAACCTAGCTGACTTGGGCATAATAGGTGGGTTATGGCCATTAAGTATTTATTCTCTTCATCTATTTTATATTTGCATGTAAACACGCAGGCTGATTGATTAAAGGATCTACGAGTTTTATTTTCAAAGGTAACTTCAGTTTAAAGGCGTCAATATGCTTTTTTGTTATCTGATATTTGAAACAACAAGAGATGTGACAATTCTGACTCAAAAGTTCTGGTCTTGGGATTATACTGTGACTAAGAAATATTGTAAAGCTTTGGATAAACTGACAATGCCTACACCAACAATAAAAAACCTGGATTGGCACATGAGTCAGCTTGTAATACTTCTCAGCTTCAAGCTTAAGCTTTGATTATTGTTAACTTGGGTCGTGCTATCGACGGGTAGGTGGCGTTACGATAACCAGTTCTTATTTGCCTTCGTCTTTGCTTAGTCTAATACTTAAGTGATTATGTTTAGATTATTTTTATAAATGAGAATAGAATTTTAATTATTTTTGCTTCTTATTTATTCATAACCATTGGTAATAGATATTGTTGACTTGTATAGCATAGTCTATTGACAGTATTGACGTTTCGACAACGAGAACAGCAGAGGGTTTTGTTGTTATTTCTGATTGGAGCTTTGAGGCGGCCGCCGCCTGTCAGCGAGCGAAAAATGGGAACATGTAGGAAAAGGTATGTGGCATTAGGGTCTGGCAGTTTTCTGTCCATTATTCGTTTACTAACAAAATCGTGTTTTGTGATAGGGCTTTTTTTCTTCTTACGCTTACTATTTTTTTGTTTCTATTAAGCTATTCCCATAAAATTATAATATGATTGTTAAGTAAAGTTAAGAGCTGGTATTTTGCTACCTAATGAGTTTACTGATTTACTTACAAAGCATTAATAAAACAAAGAAATAAGGACAACTACATCCTAAATCTTAATAATTTCAGAACTCCATGACTGTTATGGATTGAACTATCACCACACCTCTCGACAAATCAAATGTATTAACACCGTTCTTTACATCTGACCATTTGACAACACTTAGAAGAGATATTATGTACGAATGATCAGGTTTTGCACTTGGAACTAAAAATTACATATCACTTTTTGGTGAATGTTAAAATAAATGTTATCATTTATTTTAACTTTCACTAATAAAGTCGATAAATATCCTAATATCTATGCTTTTGAAGTTATACATTTTTGAAAATTTATGAGAGTAAAATTTTTATGATGTGCACGCACACCGACAGTCAAAAAGTGACATGATGACGTTGGTTGTTAAGCGACCAACTTGACGCTATTACCATGGCAAACAATAACAACTTTTTAACATTTACCTGCAATTAAAAGTTATGAATTAATCAAACCATTATCAATTGGATATACCTAATGTCATCATAAGCAAAGTAGTATAATATTATTCTTGCAAGTAAATAATAAATAAAAGAATAATAAATAAATAAAAAGAGTATTGGCACAGGGGATAAAATTTTTAGCTTTCGTTCTTTTGTTACGCTTAAGAAGTATAACTTCTTAGGTCCGTACATAAGTACGCACATATTTTTTTTAATAAGTCCTTTGTTATAACTAATCGCCTCTACAGTATTCATTGAAAAAAAAAAAAAAAAAAAAAGATTTACAATTGCCATAAATCAAATAAAAAAATCAAGTGCTTTATGTATAAACATCCATTACCGACCTACACCGTAAAGCTTTCATCCCGTCAATCTCAAGGTTTTATAACCACATTAATTTTTGAATACACCATTTTTAGTGTAAATACTTTTGCCATTCAAATAATATTCTTATAATTCGCGAGGACTGATAACTAAATTTTGCTAATATAGTATAACATATATAGGTATTAACCTAAAATACCCTTTTTTGTAACAGAATTAATATCATCATTGTTCTAAGGGATCTTGATATCAATTAATAAAATAACAATACCATTTAATTGAATTAAAAAATAACAATATTTATTATAGACTAGCGAACCGCCCCCGCTTCGGCTTAGCCTTAAACTTCAGCTTAAACCTTCCTATTGAATCACACTATCTAGCAAAAAAAATACATCAAGATCCGTTGCGTAGTTTTAAACATGTAAGCTTACATAGACAACAGACAGCGGGATGACTTTGTTTTATACTATGTAGTGCCACTCCATGCCATGAAAGTAATTTCAATTATTTTTTTTTATAAATGTCGATTATTTTATTAATAAAGCTAAAAGGAGATATTAATAGATCGTTTAAATGAAAGCTAAATATTTTAAATTGGATGCCTCAGCAAATTATTAAAAAAAGTGAGCTACATGATATTTTGTTATTTTCATAGATTGTAAGTATGTACAAACATACACAGTTTTTGATACTTCATGTAACAACTTTTGAATTTGAATGAATATGAAATGTTAACATCTTGTAAGGCCTCTCTATAATTCGGTTTACATACCAAAAATGAGAAACAAGATGCCGTCTGCAGGAACGTAACACATATGGTTTCAATTGCTAAGTTTAATTGTTAATTCATATTTTGCGAATTAAAATAATTCTTTATGGTTTTAAGTTATACGCAATCTATGGCAATTTTTTAAATTTGCCTTATTTTTCTAAGAGCACATAATAAAAAATAAATTTATTTGTTGTATTTTTATATAGCATACTATACGGCATCCAGAGTTTCATTTGGAATAAATGCAATCTCCCACTGCAGAGAGTTCAATGCGGCGCAGCTGCAAATGTGCACTTTATTCTCTCGAGCGATTTCGAATCCTGCCAATTGGCCAAGCGCTCTTTTATATGATAAATTTTAAAATAAAGTCAGCGCTTTGCACGTTTTGCTCGTTAAAGTACCTTAATCTTCATATGAGAAAATTAACAACCAATTTAGTAACCACTGGAATAATTAAATTTCGTTGGTCTGATAATATGTATAATAATTATTTTTATATTATTATATTATTATCACAATAAGTTGTGCTAAAAAAGTAACTAATAAAGACGATATCCCTTTCTTAAGTGCGTACAAAGTTACACTCGTATATGATTTAAGCAAGTTTCCTATTTACCTTATCTAATTTATACAAGCTGGAATCGTACATTTTCGTCGACAAGAATATCTCTTGAGGATTCACTTGAATTTCCCTTGGGCCGATTTAAGTGAATGATACGAACTGATATACCCAACCAAAGAATTTGTAACAAATTAATTATTTCAGGAAAACCATAACTAAATAATAGAGGAGAAACACTTAGAAAATTGAAAAAAAAAATTTTTTTTAAAAAAAATGAAATATTATATTTATGCATACCCCTGTATGTTATAAAGTTATTATTAGAAAATAAAAATTTGCAGCTGTAGCCTTTATGTATATGGTGATTGATGGTTTCTCAAATCTTAGGGTAAGGTGGAGGCGGTCTATCGTGTTGAATTTTTCATAATTTATTATAATTGATTTAGTTTTTATAGTTAATTACGCAAGCCTCTCTGTGGAACCGAGTTTTCTCTTTTAAGATCTTGTATCTTGTATTAACTGATGTTTTTGCTTTCAGTCCCGAGACTATTAAAGCTTCATCGGACGTAGAACCGGTGGGCTAGCCAGAACCCACGGGTTTGGACCCTCCGCTATGGGTAGGGTCGCGCATGTGCTCATGCGTGCGTTTAACTACTATGGTGTGTCATCTAAGGGCCGTCGAGGTCGCCGGTTCGGACCGAGACCCCGACGGCCGTCGACTGTGCATTTGGCTAATCGGTGGCTGGGAGCGGTGAGAACCGCCCCGGAACGCGGGTGTACCTTGTGTACGCGTTGTGTGGGTCTCGCCGTGCTCGGAGGCGAGGGCGAACTGGTGTGATTGTTGTTACACTAACTGTGGGTGCAGTGTTATCCGGCGGGACCCCCGGCGGTGGGTCCATCGTATCTATGTCCTCTTCGTCGACCGGGTCGATGAGGACGTTTCGCGGGCGACGCTTGTTTACGTTCGCGTTTGTGTCCGGTTGGTAGTTTGCTGCGCTTACCACCAGAGGGTTGGGATGATGCTGGGCTCTATCGAAGAACCGTTTTGTCAAATCTTTAAAATGAGCGCGAATCGTCGGGAGTCTGCAATCGCTGTGCAGGTCGACGTTGCGCTGATACCATTGCGCACCGGTTGCGCGGCGGATAAACTTACTTTGAACTACTTGCAATTCGTCAATGCGCGTAGGATTTATATGTGCGAAGATCGTGCATGCGTAGGACATGATTGGCCTTACGCAAGCTTTATATAACAGTGATTTGTGCCTTAAGGGCATTTTACTATGCTTATTCGTTAAATTGTGTAGCCGGCCGGAGACGAACGCGGCTTTATTTCGGACTTGATTGATGTGCGTAGTGAAAGTCATACGCGAGTCGAAAGTGACTCCTAGATATTTGACCGTTTTCTCCCAGGGGAGAGTTTGGCCGTATAGTGATATTTGCCCCAACTTTCTGTACTGGCGAGGACCTTTGTAACGGTGTGGCGGATGGGGGTTGGGGGTGCTACGAGTGAAGTGAATCGCCACTCTTTTTTCTGGGTTAATATCGATTCTCCATTTGCGGAACCAATCGCCGAGGCGGTCGGCGGCGCTTTGGAGTCGAGTCGTTAATTGACTGAGGTTGCGATCTGAGTAAAAGAGCGCCGTGTCATCCGCGAAAAGCGCGAGATTGGCGTGGGGGTCTCTAGGTATGTCGCTCGTGTAGAGCGTAAATAACAAGGGTGAGAGGCAGGAGCCTTGTGGTACGCCGGCCGTGAGGCGGCGGCTTGTGGAGAGGGTGCCCTCGACTCGATATCGAAAAGAGCGGTTCAACAAAAAGGCCCGGATGGTGTGTACGAGCCTATCTGGCACTTTGAGTGTGTACAGCTTGTAAAGCAAGCCGTTGTGCCAGATTTTGTCGAATGCTTTTGCGACATCGAAGAAGAGAGCCCCTGTGCTGATGTGTTTGGGATGGTTAAGGCCTTTTAGGATGTGCTCCGTTAGGCGGTATAACTGATCGGGACAAGAGTGTCTAGCCCGAAAGCCGAATTGTTCCGTCGGCAGAAGGCCGTTGGAAAATACGTGCTCTTTGAGCCTGTTTAACAATAGCCGCTCGTAGAGCTTCCCCAGACAACTGAGGAGGCTGATGGGACGATAGCTAGAGGGCTTATTGGCTGGTTTATTCGGCTTGCGAATGCCGATAACCGTGGCTTGCTTCCAGTCGTCCGGAAAGGAGCAACTGGAGAGAAGCGTATTGAAAATTGTCGCCAGTAAACAGATAAGCGGCCCAGGGAGAGCTTTGAGAATCTTATTATTTAAGTATATATTAATATAAGTATTATCTGGGCCCGGGGCGGATTTTGGTTTTAATTTTTTAATAATATCTTGGACTTCTTCGGGGGTCACTGAATTTAAAGGTTCGCCTTCCGGTGGAAGCGCAGCCCTAGTCTCGATTACGCGGTCCACCTCCGTTAGGTGGGCCGAATCGGTGTGTTCGCGCGATGGCGTACATTGCTGCTCTAGGTTGTCCGCAAGGCATTCGGCTTTTTCGGAGTCATCTAGGGCTACTGAAGCGCTATTAGGTCTAACTAACGGCGGTAGAGATTCGCGGGGGTCTGCTTTCAGACTGCGGGCCAACCGCCAGTAGGCGGTGTGCGATGGCTCGATGTCCTCTAGGAGAGTGTCCCACGTTGTATGTCGGTGTTCCGATACACGATCTTTGACTTCTAGCTGAAGGCGTCGAAGTAGAGTTCGGTTCGATTCCGATCGGTATCGGTCGAAGGCGCGTTTAGCTGCATTTTTTTGTCTAATTAGCAGTCGTAGGTCGGGCGGAAAGTTAAACCGTCGGTCGCCCGACAGTTTCACCGTCCGTTCCGAGTCTGTGACTGCGGAAGTAATAGTTTCACGGAGACTCGCTATCGCTCGATTTGCGTCATCGAACGTAGCTATCGTCTCGGGTAAGTCTACTAAGTCCTGGGGGTCCAAGGCCTTGAGTTTGACCTCAAGACGATGCCAGTCCACTACGGATTTGGTCGGAGGGACCGCGCCGGCGTTCTGGCCCAGTTTACACAGGACGGGCCTGTGATCTGAGTCTAGTTCATGGATTGTCTCTATCGACTCGATGTCGAGCGAGACCTCCCTGAATAACATTATGTCTAGGACACTCGGTGACGCGTGCTGGTAGTTGTCCACCGTAGGATACCTAGTGGGAGTCGCGGGAGCGACTATACTGAAATTTAGGTTATCGGATAAGCTAAAGAGATGCTTTCCGTTGTTGTTTGGGATGCTGTTGATGTCCTATGAGCCGTGTTTGCAGTTAAGATCTCCTGCAATTATCACGGAAGGGCCTAAGTTAAGAAGCGTATCTAGGTCGCTTTGAAGGAGGGCTCTATTCCCCGAGAGGTAGGCTGAGACTAGTACAAGCGGCCTGTGGCCGGTGAGCGCTAACCTACACTCGGATGCCTCTATTTGATTTAGCTCTGGAATGTCGAGCGGGCAACAGTGCAAGGACCGTTTATAATAAATTAGTGTGCCTCCCAGACGGTTTGCTAACCGATCGTGGCGGACAATATTGTAATTTGCGATTCTGGGATCGCGTACACTAGGTTTCAAGAATGTCTCTTGCACTAGGAAAATATCTACATTATAATCGCGAAGGAATTCCGCGATTTCATCCCTTTGCCGTTTGCGTTGAAATACGAAACAACCAGAGCCCGAGGTTTTGTTCTACCTGCGGTTGTACTTCCCATTAAGGTGTTTTTATGGGTCTAATTAACGACGCGGCGGAGCGCGGTTTTATTGCGCGGACTATTGTTCTTTATGGTTGGCTCGTAAAAGCCCAAAGGGCTTCCACAAGCGTTTTGTGTTGGCTAATTGCCCTAAGACGCTCGTGGCCAGATGTGGCGGCCGCTATTTTAGCGGACAATACGGCGAGTTCCTGCCTATTTATTCTGTCTAATAAACTGCAAATGTTGGCTATTTGCGCGAATGGGTCGTCTTTGTTTTCCGCGAAAACTGACGGAATTGGCTGCACCTGTGGCCGCGGCGCCGTTTGAGAGGCGAGCAGCTGTTGCGCGATCGGTCGTGAGGCGACCGGGATTACCGGCGCGGTTACCTGCGCGGCCACCTGGGGTTTCGCCCAGGCGTTTACGACGGGTACGAGCGCGGGAATGAATCTGACGGGCGCGGGTTTGGGCAACGTCGATTTCGCGGGAGATTTCCTCGCGGGAGTTTTCGGGGCCTTAGCGCAGCCTCTGTAGCTAGCCGGGTGGCCGGTGGCGTTACAGTTTACGCAGTCCGGTGGATCTGCGCAATCTTTCGGCCTCGTGCACTCGGTTGTGCCGTGGTCACCGGTGCATTTGACGCACCTTGGGTGAGCGAAGCAGTTATTGGCCGTGTGGCCAAAATGTTGGCAGTTGTGGCACTGTGCCACAACACCTGATTTACGTGGGGGCTCGATGACTAAGTCACTGAGCCCACAGACCCTCTTAAGGTTTCTTTTTAGATGCAGCGCCAACTAGTCTAACTGCCCAAGTGACTGGACAAGTGGCGGATGCCAGTCAACGTTGAGTAGACATCCGCCACATCAAACCACGATTGAGTTGCGAGGTCAAGCGATCACAAATAAGAATTGAGCGGTCTATCCGACATCATTTTTGATGTCTGATCTCTACGTATGGCTCCCCATGTAAAACATTCTGTTCAACAAGCCGGGGCTACTCAAGCCCTACTCTACTCTATTCTGAGGTTTACAAAATCTATATCCACCCGCGCTTGCCCCACGTGGCTCCGATTTGGTACGGACTGATGTCCGCCTCAGAAGCAGAAGCGCAGGCCCCAGGCGCAGCTGAACCACACGCTTCGCGTGATTGTGAGGCTTGGGCGTTTCGTCAGGAACGATGTATTAGCCCGGCACCTAAAATGGAGTCCATCGGCGAGTTTGTGGTACAGTTCGTTTCTCGCATGTACAAAAGAGTCGACAATGGGATCCATCTACATGATATTAGTATATGTTCATATTGAATATTCACGGCTAAGCAGAGGAGCTAGTGAGGGCGGTGTTGTGGTATTGAAATTATTACATTACTAACCAGGTGGCAATGGTGAATGCGGGAGAAACAAATATGCTCTGATAAAATTATTAAAAGTTTCGTGAGACATTATTTACGTACTAATAAGACGGCTGAACTCATGTAAATCGGGTGTTTGTACCGAATAGTTTTGAACTCATCGGAGGTCCTTCAACAGGGTGAGTGAGATAGTTCGCGGTCGCGCCCCGCCTCGCACTGTGCGCCTGAGCTCGCAGGGCGCGGAGATTGGTCTTTATTGGTGTTTTGGGGTGCACAAAATGTACTCACTATGTCCACTATACAATCGCTATCGTTCCTATTCCGTGTCGTATTCAACAACACGGGTTTTCAAGTAGGCGGCAGAGCCCAACCCATATCTCTATTAAAAAAAAATGACTATCGATAAATGAAATGTATATTTCTTATTTCAATGAATAAATGGTTTGAATTTGAATTTATTAAAATTGGCCTGGCGTTCGATGTCGATGGCTTCCAAGAGCTTCCACTTCTTCGCTTAGCACTTTCACGTTATCGAACCTAATAAAATGTGAGGTGTCGGAAGTAAGGGAGTGCTGCCACTGCCGAGGTGTTGCTGTACATTTTTCGTATACTACGGATGTGTTCGGTGAGCCTAGTACTTACGTGTTCACATTTATACTATTGATAATGTGATTTATATTTGAATACAAATCCTAATGGGTGATAAATAATTTATTTTACGTAAAAAATTAACGATAACACGTTAACACGTGACTTAGTCAACCATTGCTTTGTTTACATGATAGGTAATTATTCTGTGAAATTCATTTGAGAACAATAAGGAAGTGACTCGAATGGAACGAAAAGTGTTAGGTAGGCGAGGTCAACAAAATCTGTTCGAATGAATGAATCTATTCTGTCTTAGAACAGATTTCTGGAAATTATGAAGTTTTTAAGTTTTGACTACTAGGAGAACACAAATATTGGTAGCTGCTTAGACATCTGAATTAAGTACAAGTTTATTTCCTAAGCTCAAAGTAATTATACACCAGGACCATACATAAAATTGATGAACAACTTTTTCGGACAAAAGTTTAGTATGCTGTAGATAAGATAAAGAAAAATGTTGTACAGTAATGTGGTCCTGAAAAAAGATGATTTCATTAGGATGATATATCAAGAAATACACAACAAATCTTATGTTCGATATGATGATTAAAAAATTTACTTTGTGTAAATATGTTAAACTCGTATAAAAAGTAGTTTTTAATAGATTAAAGTATAAATTGTGGATTAAGGGCTCGCAAATTTTATATTCTATAAAAAGACCAACTAATGCCCCCGCATTAGTTGGTCTTTTTATAGAATAATTGTGAGTAAACTAGTTCACAAATTTTATCATTTTTTATATTCAACAGAAATATATGCTTCGATATAACATCGTGACCTAAATCGAATGATGACTTCAAAAATCAATATAAAACGAAACACGCGGAGGTCGAGACTTCAACATACACCTTGTCCAGTAGTCTTCGTGGGCCGGTAACAAATCACGCGTGATTTGCCACGATTGTAGAAAAAAAACTGTTATGGAACTTTGTTTGTTCCGCGCTTAATTCGATCTAATTTAGTGCAACACTCTCGTAAAGAAAAAATCAAGTGAAAGAATAGGGCAAACAAATATCTCAAATGTCACATGTGAAACATATTTCCTGAAATTTCTTCGAACTCGGGGTCAACGACAGTTCGACGTGTCCAATTGTAATCGTGTTTCATGGCGATTCGGCAAATTGCAACGTGTGAAGCTTAGCAAACCAATTTACTTTCTGTCCTTAGAACCTTACTCTTTTGATGAATCGTTCTGAAAATGGGTCACGACTGTTATTATTTGGTCTATTTATTAGAATGTTCACGTATCTTATAAGCCTAATATACATGATAATTTTATGTATAAAATGGTGTTATTTATTAAAGTAAAACCTACCTCTGTTCTCCTATTTTTAGCCGATTTTAAATATAACATTAACCTATTTCTTTCGTTAATCTTACACCTACATTCTTAGTACTTTTTTCAAAGCACTCTCGACTCTTCCTCACTTGAGGTTCCTACATTAAAGGCATTGCTCGAAACTTCTTTGGAAAATGTATTCTCAGTTCGTCACTCGACATATTTCGAGGTTCCTTGATCAATGAATTTTGTAGGTGTTACGTCATCGATTTGAGGGACAAATTTTGTAGGTACGATGCAAAGGCGTTTTAATTTTTAAGTTTCCTTTTACCATTTCATACAAAGTTTTTTATAAAAAGATATTTAATAATATTCATTTGAACTTATTTTTCATTTTTCCATTTATCTTTTATTAGGACGAATTAATAAAATTTTGTAAGTTAGCCGACATAATAAACGTAAAAGTACGTAACATAATTTCATTACGTTTTATTGGTCTGTTGTTAACTTAAAACTAACGGAACAATGTGGCGTGTGAATTTTTTGAGAAAATAAAAGCCTTTTAACTGATCAATTTGTGTGAATGAAATATTACTCTAGATTTCAAATGATGCTTGTTTGGAAATAATTAAACTTACAGCTACTCATGAGGAGTTGCAATATTTAATACTGGCGGATAGGATAATAGGTCCGCTGTTATTTGTTATTGATTGTAGTATTATATGAGGAAAACTAACATGTAAAATTGTATCTTTTCAAAATCGAAACCTTCTTTTCCTTGAAACCTATCGGTGTCACTGTCATACAAATAGTCAAGGATTCGCTACACCTCATTAATATCGCTTCACAACCGTTCCGTACGTAAAGGGTAAAATGGGACCCTATTATTAAGAGTCCGCTCTCTGTCTGTCCGTCTGTCACTAGGCTGTATCTCATGAACCGTAAGGAAGTTGAAATTTTCACAGATGATGTGTTTCTAATGCCGCAGACAGAATAAAAAAATATTTAAGTTGGGCTCGCATACAATAGACTGATTTTTTGGCTTTTTTATAGATGAGGGTACGGAGCCCTTCGTGCGCGTGTCGAACTCGAAATTGGCCGGTTTTTTTAACTTTATATAAACTTACAATCATCATTTTAGAGGCCACAATATATAGTTAACTATAGTTTTATCCAATTCTATAACATTTTATCGCACAAATCTTCAATGTGGTACTGTAAGTTGATATAACTTTTTGTTTATGAACCGATTTTAATAAAACTAACACCATATGTTATATGAAGCTTACTTCTATGCATTAGTGATAGTTGCATTAGTGCAATCGGTTAAGCCGTTTCTGAGATTAGCACGCACAAACGCACAGAAAAATTTTAACAATCATTGTTTCTGGTTCTATCGCGGTGATAAAGGCCCTAATAATCATTTTTCTCAAATACCTTCCATGTACCGACAACGATCAGTTACTTATTTTTATTATATGTATAGATTTACTAGTTTAAGTTTTTAAGATAGTTTTAATATTACATATTAAAACTATCTCGAGTAAATTCTAAGGTGGGTCGAATTATTATTGGTGGTTGAGCGCATTCGTATCCTAGTTGTGTGGAGCGGTGTCACAGGTAGGCCGAATAAAAAATTGTAACTAGAAAACACCGGGTTAACGCTGGCAACATTGGCGACCGGTGATTGGCGGAAAAAATATAATATGAACTACTTGTCATCTTCGAGTTTTGTCGAGAACGCACGCGCGCCTCTTCATGGAAGAAATTTAATTTATCATTAGCGATTGAACTGGCTGTCCCGGGACTAGCAGAGACAAGAAAGAAGCAACAGAATTCGGTGAGTGACACATAAATTTTCTGCACTTCTGGGATTACTGTGTGCTTAGCCTAGGGGTAATTTAATAATAGATAAAGTGAACCAACCCGCGTCGGTGGAATTACCACCATAAAATTGGTCCATTCGAGCTTGGATTAGCTTTTCTATTTGTAAAAACCTCCCTACGATTAGACTGACAACTTTTACGCGTTGTTTCAACGACCGCGTACGTACTTATTCTTCCGATCCGTCCGCCATATTTGCTCTAAACAAAAGATTTTATTTACGTATTTATAACTTATAATATAGTGTACAGGTTGAATGTGTGATTATTACAATTAATTTGTCAAGTATTTGGTATAAAAACTTAAATATTAAGCCGCGTACACCGGTGCTACTACACGTTACAGTGTACCCGCATAATATCTTTTATTAAAAATTTAAAAATGGCGCCTCCAATAAAGGACGATACTAAGTCTGAAAAGGTTGCCGGCGGTTCAGGAGGTTACGAAACTGATTTAGGTATGGCAGAAGCAAAAATGCAGTCCTATTTTCTACGTATAAAACGTTTGCACGAATCTATACCTAAATCTACTAATGACCCCTTATGTTCCGCGTTCTTAAAACGGGTCATAAACATTAATGAAATGCGTACTGAGTACCTAGAGATAGTTCAACAACTGAATAAGTTAAAATTGTTGTTAAATCCGAAATATGTTCCGAATTTCGAACCAATATGGGCCTTTGAAGATTTTTATTGTGAAATAAAAGACGCAATGCAAAACTTTTCTAACGCGCTCCCTAGTACTGTTACGTCCATTCAAACGGTCGAAAGAAGCTCTAACAATTCAAATATAAGATTAGAAAAGTTATCGATTCCTGAGTTTTATGGTGAATACGAAAAGTTTCCCATGTTCATCGAGTCATTTAACTCAATGGTACATAATAATACCGACCTAAATGACACTCAGAAAGTAAGATACTTGATTGCTAAATTAAAGGGAAAGGCCGAAAGTATTTGGTTAGGTATCAATCCTACCGCGGAAAATTATTTCCATATTTATGAAGCGGTAGTTGAAAAATACAGCGATGACCGCGCGATCGCTGTTGCATACATAGATAAGATATTGAACCTTAAGCCGGTGCATAACGCTAACCCACAATCGTTGGACAGTTTCATTGATCAATATGCCACATCAGTTGCCGCTATAAAACAACTAAAAATTGACGACCTGTTAGATTTCATTTTTGTGCATTTAGGCCTGCGCAAGCTCGATATGGAGACTGCTAAACAGTTTGAAAGTAGTGTAAGAAAAAAGGCGTTTCCGCAGTATAATGAATTTATTACATTTCTTCGCGAACAATTAAAGATCTTACAAAGAACAGCTAGTAATGCATTTGGTGTAGGAAGCGGGACAACACGATCGAGGCTCTCGAATTTTAACTCTCAACAGGTACGGAACTCTCGAGCGTTTATGGCGAATAATGAAACTCAAGGTCAATCGCAACATTATAATAATCGATCTTGCGTTTTATGTCGTTCACCCGATCATGAACATTTATTTTATTGCTCTAAATTTGAGAAATTGAGTCCACGGGACAGGTATAGGGTTGTAAAAGAAAAAAATGAGTGCATAAATTGTTTAAGCATTCGACATACAAATATGAACTGTAAATCTCTTTCTACATGCAAACATTGCCAAAACAAACATCATTCTATGTTACATTTTTCCGAATATACACCTGTAATGGTCGGGGGGGGAAATAAATCGCAAAGCGACACGAGCGCTATGATCGCAGGAACATCAGTTGACCACACGGCTACATACGTTTGCGATAAGACCGATACATTGCAGGATAGTGAGAACAGAGTCGTTTCATTATGTAGCCACAGTGCACCAAAAGTGCCTGAACACGTATTTCATAGTATAGTTTTGTTAGGGTCCGCGATTGTTCATGTTAAAAACAAAAATTCTATCACTTATACGGTTAGAGTTCTCATTGATATGGGGTCGCAAAAACATTTTATTACGAAACAATGTTGTAAAAGACTAGGCCTTAATATTCGCCAGCCACAAGAAAAAATTGGAGTGAAAGGTATAGGCAACAGCTCACAATCAGTTCAAGGGTTGACAAATTTAACTTTAATTCACGTTATAGTAATTTTATCTTAACATAGATGCTTTAGTGATGAACAAGATTTCTGGAAATTTACCGCAAACTAGGGTAGATTATTCCAAACTCGATTATTTATTTAATTTACCGCTCGCGGATGAACACTTCTGTTTACCGGGACCTATAGACATGCTGTTAGGCTCAGAGGTGTTTGCAAGGATTTTAAAGGGCAATAAAATACTAGGTCCCAAAGGTGAACCCGACGCAATAGAAACAATATTCGGTTATATTGTCGTCGGATCCGCTCGCGTCGCGCGAACCGCGCCATCTTCCGCTTCCACTCTCGAAGAGAGTGTTAGTGCATATTGCTGCACTAACGAGGATTCTATCGAAAGTTTAATGGACAAGTTTTTAAGCACCGAGGATGTACCAGATAAAATACATTTATCACCTGCTGAGGAGCAATGTGAAATGTTATATACCAAAAGTATCTCTCGGAGTATTGACGGCCGCTTCATAACGGTTCTACCATTTTCACGCGATCCTTCCGATTTGGGCGATTCTTTTCGAACCGCAACAAAACGATATGCATCCCTTGAACGGAAATTTAGGGTTAGCAAAAATTTACGCGATCTATACGATGGTGTTATTATGGAATATATCAGTAAGGGTTACATAACGCGAGTTGAAGATGACACGCCATTTAATAAATTACAATACATAATTCCTCACCATGGCGTGATTCGTGACGACAAAATAAGCACTAAATTAAGAATAGTTTTGGACGCGAGTTCTAAAACGTCAACCGATTTGTCTTTAAACGATTGCTTGCATATCGGACCTAACTTACAGAATGACTTGACATCTATTATTATTAATTTTCGATTATTCCCCGTTGCGATTAGTGCCGATATCAAACAAATGTTTTTACAGATAATAGTACATCCCACTTTTCGCAAATATTTGCGCATTTTGTATAGATTTCCAGATGAAATACATCCAAATTTGTATGAATTTAACCGTGTTTGCTTTGGACTGGCATGTAGTCCGTACCTAGCTATTCGAACAATTCGGGAGTTGGCTAAGAATGAGCATAAGCATTTCCCACAGGCTTCAGAGGTTGCTCAGCGCTATTTATTTATGGATGACCTCGGTATCTCGGTCTGTACGCCGCAAGAGGGCATTGCCCTCTCAAATGAGCTAATTCAAATGTTTTTAAGGGGTGGATTTGAACTCGTAAAATTTATTAGTAACTGTTCAGAATTACTTAAATTCATACCAGAAAATCACAGTCTAACCCAGGTTGATTTTCACGAAACGGATAATTTAAAAATTTTGGGATTAAAATGGTGCCCTATAAAGGATCAATTCAATATTTCGGTGAAAGAAATACCTCAAGTCATAACTAAGCGCGTTATACTTTCCACCATAGCAAAACTATGGGATATTAATGGATTTTGCGCTCCAGTCATATTAAAGGCAAAGCTAATAATGAAGGCTCTGTGGATAGAAAAAACGGACTGGGATAATAAACCCTCGGAAGTTATATGTGATGCTTGGCGTAGATTTTGCAATGAATTACCGTTACTATCAAAACTTAAAATACCACGCCACTTAGGCGTTCCTTCTTACAGTTCGGAAATAATAGTATTAGGGTTTTCAGACGCGAGTGAACGGGGTTATGGGGCTGCCATTTATCTTTGCGTCCAAGGTTCGACAGCGAATTCCGTAAATTTAGTCTGTGCAAAAAGTAGAGTATCTCCAGCTCCTAAGAAAATGCAGACACTAGCGCGTTTAGAGCTTTGCGGACTTTTATTACTAGCAAAATTAATGCGATTTGTGCTTGACGCGATTTCAAACCGTTGTAATATCAAGGATATATTCGCTTTCACCGATTCCACTGTTGCTTTATATTGGGCGCACTCATCGCCACATCGTTTTCAAACGTATGTAGCTAATCGCATCGCGTTAATTCAAAATTACTTATCCGCTAAACATATTTTCCACGTATCCGGGAAGGACAATCCTAGTGATTGTATTTCTCGGGGTCTGCTTCCTTCTCAACTTTTAAACCATCCCTTATGGATGCACGGTCCAACCTGGGCGCGGAGTTCTGTATGTGAGTGGCCAATAGAGCGTTTTACTTTCGAACGTTCAGACTCGACTAAAAGTTGTGATTATGAATTAAAAACAAACATCGCAGCATTATTCAGCGCTACTACAGAAAATCCATTATTATACAACATTGCCCTAAAATTGTCCTCTTGGTCTAAGTTGTTGAGAATTATTGTTTACATTTTTCGTTTTATAAAAAAGATTCCGCGTTCAAACCATATGGTGCTTGACCATTTAATATTAGCTGAAACAGCAATTTTACTCTTAGTCCAGGAAGTTAACTTTTCGAAGGAAATTGAGAGTTTGAAACTACATCGTGAGCTTCCGAAATCGTTTAAAACTCTTTCACCCTTTATTGCAAAGGACGGACTCATCAGGGTTGGAGGCAGATTACAAAACGCTAATGTCAGCTTCGATATTAAACATCCGGTGCTGTTGCCTAAGGGTGATCACGTAGTTAAGTTATTAATTGAGTATTATCACGCTAAATTTCTGCATCCTGGACCGACTCTTCTTCTATCACTACTCAGACAACGTTATTGGATAATATCCGGCAGGAACATGGTCCGTAAATGTTTTCAAAATTGTAATAAGTGCTTTAAGGCTAACCCGAAGACAAAAACCGCTTTTATGGCTGACCTACCAGCTTACCGGGTAAACGAGGTAAAACCGTTCCTAAAAACGGGTGTTGATTATGCGGGTCCAATATCAATTTTGATAAGTAGGTATAGAGGAGCTCGCCGGGAACGAGCATATATTTGTTTATTTACCTGTTTAGTGACGCGTGCTGTTCATATAGAACTAGCGGTGGATCTAAGTACGGACGCATTTATTAAGGCATTTAAGCGATTCGTATCACGACGGGGTGACTGCTTAGAGTTATTCTCCGATCATGGTACAAACTTTGTTGGCTCTAAGAGATACTTTGATGAACTTCAAACGTTCCTTCGATCTAATAAATTTACAGACTCATTTCTAAATGAAACCACAAGTCAGGGCATCACTTGGCATATGATAACACCTAATGCACCTCATTTCGGAGGAGCCTGGGAGACAAATATTCGTAGTATTAAATTACACTTAAAACGAGTTATAGGAGATGTAATTTTAACTTATGAGGAGTTATTAACCGTTGTTACTCAGATAGAAGGAGTTTTAAACTCCAGGCCGCTTATCGTCTTAAGTTCTGATCCTGCGGAACCTACTGCATTGACGCCGGCACACTTTTTAACCTTTGGCCCCCTCAATTCATTCCACTTGGTCGATACTACGTCTCAACCCAAATCTTTACTTAAGCGCAAATATTTGTTAGACAAAATCATTGCATCCTATTGGACACGATGGAAGAATGAATATCTCACGACTTTGCAAGGTCGACAAAAGTGGAATACGCACACATCGCCTGTCACTATAGGAACTGTAGTTATATTGAAGTCTGATAATGGACCACCGTTAAAATGGCCACTAGGCGTAATTACTAAAGTTCACCCTGGTGCGGACGGTGTCGTTAGAGTGGTTACTGTACGTACGCATTCCGGTTCTTATGTTAGACCAGTGGTGAAGGTCTGTCCCCTACCCACCCAATAATTTAAACTCATTTCTTAATTTATTTTCTTTTTTGTCTTCAACATATTTTCTTTCACTTTTACTTTCATTTTAATATTGTTAATTTTTTTTTTCTTCAAGCTTTAGTTTACTTCATTTTATTAAATCGATATGTTCATTAGGAGAGACCCATCTCTCCTAAGGTCGGGGGGTTATGGTTGAGCGCATTCGTATCCTAGTTGTGTGGAGCGGTGTCACAGGTAGGCCGAATAAAAAATTGTAACTAGAAAACACCGGGTTAACGCTGGCAACATTGGCGACCGGTGATTGGCGGAAAAAATATAATATGAACTACTTGTCATCTTCGAGTTTTGTCGAGAACGCACGCGCGCCTCTTCATGGAAGAAATTTAATTTATCATTAGCGATTGAACTGGCTGTCCCGGGACTAGCAGAGACAAGAAAGAAGCAACAGAATTCGGTGAGTGACACATAAATTTTCTGCACTTCTGGGATTACTGTGTGCTTAGCCTAGGGGTAATTTAATAATAGATAAAGTGAACCAACCCGCGTCGGTGGAATTACCACCAATTGGTATTACTCCACTCGAACGAGCAAATAGCTCGACTCGAGGAAATTTTAACGTCTAATAATACCGTTATATTTGATTGATGTTGCGTCGTGCGAAAGTTTTCGAGGAAACTAAGAATATGAATGTTTATTAGGGCCGCCTCTGAGAAAGGACCAAATATGAGAAATATGTATTATTGATTGTTTAAATATGAGATTATTTTTCCGTATTTATTTTCTTTTGTGAAAGAATATGCAATTGATGATTCGATGGCGCCGTTGCTAAGCTATTGGTTTCGGCGTCAAGGATCGTGGGTTCGATTCCCACGTGGGACAAGTATTTATGTGTGAAATAATTGTTCCGGATCTGGATGTTTGTTGTCAAAGGAGGGTTTCTTTATGTGAAAGTTGTCAAACGAGCAGACGGTTCACTTGTTGTTAAGTGAATACCGCCACCCATGGACATCTGCTACACCCGAGGGTTTGCAGATGCGTTGACAACCTTTTTGGAGATTAGGCTCCGGCGTGTTTTCATGGGATTTACCGTTAAACCATGTTCCCTGCTCCAGTTCGAAATTCGGGCGAGATTTTCATTTATCACGTTAATAGGTAAGTGAATATCAGTAGGGTAAGCTTGAGTATAATTTGAAGATCATCTGCATAAAGGTGGTAGGAAGAAATTAAGTTAGCGGAAATAGAGTTTATAAAAAATGAGAAAAGCAAAGGAGATAAAACGCTACCCTGCGGAACACCGGCAATAGTATAAGAACAAGATGAGAAAGTGTCTACAATGTAAATACGCTGCCGGCGTCCATACAGGTAACTTCGAAACCAATCAATTACTGTTGGAGATATGTTATTGGATTGGAGTGTTCCAACTAGAACCTCAAAATCGACCGTATTGAAAGCATTACTAAAATTAAGCAGGGTAAGGACAGTGAGCTTACTGTTTTCCATTCCCATTCTGATATCATTAGTAATATTTACTTACGCTGTCAAAGTACTATATCCACGACGGAAGCCTGTTTGCAAAGGATTTAGGACGAAATTATTGTGGAGGAAGGGGCTGAGCTGATTATAACCAAGGCGTTCGAGGACTTTGGATAGAAATGGCATTATAGATATAGGGCGATAATCGGAAAAGGACGAAGGAGTACGTTATTTAGGTAGAGGGATAACTTGTGCATGTTTCCAGTTAGATGGAAAGACACCCTTTGAGGTCGAGTAGTTTAAAATATGGCACAAAATGGGAATGGATGATTTCAAGAATGGGGAGAAAGAATCATTTTTCGGCTAACACGCTGCCAACTACGTTAGAGGTTATAGAAAGAATACCCTTCCTAACATCACAAGCAAAGAATTGATTAATAATAATGGGTGTGTAATCTGGGGTTGGCTTTTAACACTATATTTAAATATAATGTGAAATAGAATATCACAAAATTATTTATTTATAAATTATTATAAATATTAATATCTAGTATCGATTACAATTTGAAGATTGGCCAAATTGAAATGGGGGGGAGGCAATCTTGTAAATGACCAACGGTTTAAATCTATCACCGCCTATACCAACAAACATCACGGTCAAGTTTTCATTCGCTACCAAAGCTCCACAGTGAATTTCGTATCAGTTGTTTTCGACATCTGAATAGCGTTTGCCATACACATTAAAACCATACGAGATAAAGCTGCATGTATTTCGGACCGGCCCTATAACTTTACTATTTATTTATTTAAACTTCATTGTTACACCTTAGGCTATGGGCTACAATGGGCGGGCTTAGTACCTAATGCCATTCTCTACCAGTCAACCCTTGTCATGATGAAAAGTAGATGGCAGGTACTAAACCGAAGAAATAAATTAAATAAATAAATTTCCTTTGAAATCTAAATTGTAGGAGAAGCCAAATAAAATCAATTATTTCATAGGTAAACTATCTGCTGAGTGAAATTTTAAAGCACAAACTTCTACTATACTTGGCTTGCATACGACCCATAATGTCCGACGTTTGTATGTTCTTTACACAAATAAATTTATTATAAAGAATAAACATATTTAATTAAAGGCGAGGGCGGGGGTACTAAGCCATTATCACAACTCAATATACAAATGAAGACTATTATTTATCTTTATATGAAATCGTTGAAAATTATGCGAAAGATTCATGGCGATTGTATTGTGATTTAATTAAATTTAATATCTTAGCAAAATAAAACGTCAACTTAGATTTTGTGTGACTTCAAGCAGATGTTACGGTTTTCTTAGTTTGAGCACGTATCTCGATCCGAAACATATGGCGCAATGATATAGGTTGAAATCAATAGCCTCAGCAGAAGTTTAGAACATTGACGACCCGAATGGCGTTGTGGGTAGTGTACCTGCCTCCTGCGCCAGAGGGTGTGGGTTCGATCCCCACTACTGGATAAATATTGTGTGATGAACATAGTATTTTTCTGGTGTCTGGGTGTTAATATATATTTATTTACAAAAAAAAAGTATGTTTAAGTATGTTTACCAGTTTTCTAGTACCCATAGTACAAGCTTTGCTTAGTTTGGGACTAGAGAATGTTGTGTAAAAAATATGTCCTAAAATATTTATTTATTTATTATTTATTTATTTATTTATTTATTTGCATATCTTAATTGAGAACGTAATTGTCAAGTAGATTGTATTTTTTTCCACTTTCATTATTTTTTTGTTAAATTCTATTTGTTTACATTTTATTAGTTGAATGTTTCAAGAATCAAATCTCTTTATATTATTATAAATTATGAGACCTTTTTGTACTTGGCGAACAGAATTCAGCTAAAACCTGTCGCAGTTTTAGCGGTTGCTGTTATAGATTTGCGATTGCGATTTGCGATTTTACGATTTGTTGTTAGAGCGGCAAGAGAAATACACCATTTGTGAAAACAACTGTCTAGCTACCACGGTTCATCAGATACAGCGCGGTGATAGACGACCCGAATGGCGTAGTGGGTAGTGTACCTGCCTCCTGCGCCAGAGGGTGTGGGTTCGATTATCACTACTGGAAAAATATTGTGTGGTGAACATAGTGTTTTTCTAGTGTCTGGGTACATGATTCTGGATACATACATGTATAATATGTATTTATTTACGAAAGAAAAGTACGTTTAAGTATGTTTATCAGTTTTCTCGTACCCATAGTACAAGCGTTATTTAGTTTGGGACTAGAAAAAGTTGTGTAAATATGTGTCCTAAATATTTTATTTATTTATAGACGGACAGACAGACTGACAGCAGAGTCTTAGCAGTCCCGATTTACCCCTTTGGTACGGAACCCTAAAAAACAGTGAAAAAATTCTATTTATATTCTGCTGATGTATATATATATATATATATATATATTCATTGTCGTGAAACCTAGCAGGGATAAATCAATTAAAGATGTTACCATTTACGCTCCATGCGTTGTTGTGGGTACATAGGACTACACAGTTTTTATGGTCCATAAATAATGTTTATTTTGTATTTGAACTGTGTGTTATTTTTATGTTTGCGAACGCACCGCGATATTGAAATTATTTCACAGTGCGTAATTCGCTAGAAATAAAATATGGCAAAACAATTCTAAAAAATAAAAATACATACGATTACAAGTGTACTCTCGTATTTTATGTCTGTTGTATTTTACTCCGAATAATTTATACATTAAAAATACGCTCTTAATCTTGCTCATTTTATGACTCAATATTTGATTTGCTTATCTTCGAGAATTTGTGAAAGCTGTCCGTGACAGGCGCATTTATTCTGTATTCTTCGCTATTGTTTCCAAAATTGATTCACAGTTGAAAAGAATTTTCATTGTCATCTCTAAAGTAAACAACGACCTGCTGAAAGATTAATTGCTCGAAAAATTTATTATTATGAAGTTCTAAGCAAGTTAATCCATTACCATTTTTAATTAATAAAAAATGTATCGTTTCTCTGTAATCAAAAGTGTAACTAATTTTAGATTCAGAATACCATACATACCAAAATATATGTAGGATTTACATTGTACGACCGTGCTCCAGAACTTGTTTGGACATATGTACGAAGTTCTACATCTGTATGTAAAGAAAATTATTTTTTTACAATGATTCCGATCACTCATACCACCGATATGGCTAACCAATTGATGGCACGGGTCATCAGACCTTGCGTGCGTTTACGGTTGTGTGTGGGTGTGAGCGCAGTCATCATCGTGCTGTTAATGATAAGAAATCGGATTGAAATATACGTGACTTAAAAATATGCCTTTTTTATCTGTGTTTATTACATAAAAACTAGAAATTATGCGTGAATATGGTGCCCATATTGTATATGTTGAGTGAGTTATCCCACAAAATGAAATCTTGTTACGAATATAACCCAAGAGTACTTGAGGGTCCTCACAAATGTGGATTTGAACGGACCGAGTGCCATTGACAATTTTGAACAAGGACTTTGATAAAATGAAAGAAGAGAAATACAAACTGATGGTAAGGTTAGGAGTATTAATGTAATTTCATGAATGTTTATGTATTTTAAATGAAAGTAGAGAGATACGTACTTTTTCTACAAATTTTAATGTTATATCTTAAGTGCAGAGATTAGCCCTATTAACAATTTAAATTTATAATAAGCAATGGCGACGTCTCTCGTTCTAGATATCGTTGTAAAACGATACTCGAAATTGTTTGTATGCTGGAAAGGATATAACAATGGATGCGCCAAGCATTGCTTCAGATGTTATAAAAACAATGTAGATAAAAGACGTTAAGATTTTCGTCGGTATGGCAACCAGACGTTTAGCTTAGTGGCTAAAGCGTCAGGCCGTGAATGCCGAAGACGTGGGTTCGATTCCCACAGCGGCGACAATCTTTTCGTACTTTTTCTACAAATTTTAATCTTTTCTCCATTTAAAACTTCTTTCACAAGACGTTGTAGTCCTTTCTCATCATGCTCTGTCTATAACAAAGTTGGAAAGTTTTGTGATATAAAAACTGAACTGTGAGACAAGCCAAAAAGATTATCCCAGGCTTACTTCTTACCGTCTCGTGTGATGAGACATAGAAATATTTTTTGCAAAAGAAGTACGTGAAATATTTAGGGGTTAAGTTCAATATTGTTACGACTAAATTTCATTGAGTACCTACATAAATAATATATAAAAATTTAAATATAATCCAGCGTTCCTTAGACGCCAACTTCATTTCACTAACCCTTCAAGCAAATTGTCCCTAAGATATAAGTTTGCGAACGACTCATAATGTTCAGCGCTTGTATGTCGTTTGCACATGCTCCCATGAAGAATTGCCCTTACCTATTGGTGAATTCTGCATTGGCGAAAAGTTTACCATTTATCTACAATAATTTATATTGTAAATACTGATTTAAATAAAAATAAACTAAAAAAAACTCAATAATAATAAGACCGTTTTTTTCGTATTTGTTAGGGGTTCAGAATTTGCTACGTTACCCCGATAGAATAGACACATATGTATGACATGTTCTTTCTATTTAGAACTCAGTGTGAGTGATAAACATCTCAATCTCTCGATGGAGTAACATGAATAATTATGTTCGATGTAAATTACAAACTCATGAAAGTCTGCGCCTTTGATTAAACGTATCTCATAACAGACAAAATCTATACAAATTTAATTATGGAAGAATTTGTTCTACGCACGTACCGCCCTTAAAAGGTTACTTAAATATAATTAAATTAAATGAAATATAATAAAGATTTTGAAGTTGAACTTGTTTTTGGCGCGCTTGGAAAAAATTATAAGAGTATAATATTTTTGATGTGATCACACAATGATAGCCAAAAAACGATTAACTGTCACGGTATTACCATGACAATCAATACCCACTTTTACCTATAATTCCAAGTTATTTAATTAAACCATTATCTTAATTCATATCTTTTTCACAAAGAAACAATACTGACACGGGTAAAACTTTTAGTTATTTTTTTTTTGTTTCGCTAAAGAAGTAGAACTTCTTACGTGTGTGTGTGTGTACATGTACATATATATTTTTTTATTTATACAGTTTTTCGAAGAAGATGATAGACTTTTGTATAATAGATAGTGATCGCATAAAAATCACAAAATATATTATACTAGTTGTTAACCGCGGCTTCACACGCGCGGTCAAAGGGATTTACAAAAATCTTTATAAATTATAGCCTTATGTGTTATTCTGATGTATAAGCTATATTAATGTAAAGTTTAATTAAAATATATTCAGTAGTTTTTGCGTGAAAGAGTAACAAACATCCATCTATACACACAAAATTTCGCGTTTATGATATTAGTAAGGATACATATTACATATTTATCATTTGAATACTATTATCATTTGAACATCCATTTAAACTGTAGCCTACATATTTGCTAAAACACAGGCAGTGTTAATCCAGAGTTGACTTTTCGGCCCCATTGTTTCTATATGAAATATAATTACCATTAAGCCGAAATTTAATTAAAAGGTGAGACTAAGTTCAACGTTAAAATTTTCCCAAGTCAAAAGGTTGGGGCAGATGAGCATCGAAATAGTCAAGTTCACCAGTACATCCACCGTTTTGATCCCAATGGCATTAATAATTAAATAGTAAAAAAGTCAATATGTTTTTAAAACAAAAAGTAAAACATTGTATGAAAACCTTCAATTTTGAATTACATTACTAACACTACAGATTTACTGTAGTCCGCGAATGAACATTATAACGTTGCTTAAACTCATCTTCAGTGGGGTTATGAGACATTTGGTTTCTTCAATATTGCGTTTTAAGGAAAAACACGAGACGTTTTTTTACGTTACGGAAGTAAGATAATAAGTTCAATTTAAAAAATGGAAAAGAAGATCGTTAATAATTTTTAAAAGTGGTATTATTTATTTCTAGCTGTGCCCGCGACTTCGACCGCGTCAAATTTAAAATAAAAAAATCCAAAATAAAAGTAGCCTAAGTTACTCCTTATTACATCAGTTATCTGTCAGTGAAAGTCCCGTCCAAATCGGTCCAGCCGTTACAGAGATTAGCCGGAACAAACAGAAAGACAGACAGACAAAAATTGTAAAAATCTATATGCATTTAGTAAAAAGCGGTTATTTTTATATTACAAATAAACACTCCAATTTTATTTATCTGTATAGATAAAAACAAGTTCTAGTTCATTTTCACAATAATAATCATCTGTAAGATTATGAATATGTTATTCGCAAGCCCTATTTTCATGTGTAACTTTGAACATACGACATTTGTTCCTATTTATGTGAAAGTTTGGCACGCGAGCAAGCTGATTTTAAGCGTTTTTCGCTGCCCATATAAAACCTGAGGGGTTGCGGATGTGGTGGCAACCGGTAAAAAGGTGGGTGCTGCTTACCTCACTTACTACACGAAACACGAAAACATAAGATACTTTGATAACTGATCCTATTTGAAGTCGTGATACTAGCCTGCCCATTCATGCCACAACAGAAACTGTTGTGTGGCGCTACCATAATTAAACTCTGAACATTACTTTTCAGACTCTGTTGTCTAGGACTCATCATTTATTGGATTCTGGCCACAACTTGTACACTTCAGGAAACTTCGGAAATGAACCCATAAAAAGATTCCACTTACAATAAGTTTAGAATTTAGAGTATTTTAAAAGCTTATAACTTAAAATGAAAACTTACGATTATCGTAAGTATTACGACAGGATGATAAATTAGATAAAGTTGTTTGTTTGGCTGAAACATCATTTCTGTTGCCCATTATATCTATAGTAATAAATGGAGGGCCGGTTTTTTGTTCGATTATACAGCGAAAACTACTGAACCGATCGGAATAATATTTATACCATAAGATGCAACGAGTTTCGGAGAAGGTTTTAATATATAAATTATATTTTTATTATGCAAGCTATCACATTTTTTGCGGATGACGTCGCGTGCGTAGTACTTGTTTATGATAAAAGAAAAAAATATTTTACTGTACACACAGTACACTTCTTTACACCTTTTCTTTTATTTATGTGAAAAAGTGGCAAACGAGCTGGCGTTTCACCTGATGTTAAGTGATAACCACCGTCAACGGACATTTGCATACCCGGTTGAAAATGTTGCCTTTGTGACCTTTCAATAAGGTGGGCCCCGGCTACCTCACTCACCAGACGAAACGCAAAAGTGTAACAACTCTACTTTACGCCGGTCTTCTGTGAGATCGTGGTACTAACCCGGATGGACCTGCCCATTCGTGCAACAGCGAATACTGTTGCGTGGTCCTACCACAGTAAAATATACCGTCTAATAATCTATGAAAAACCGTAGACTAAGTAAGGTTCATATTTTGTTTTAGCAAATAATCGTTGGTTCCTGCACCATGTAAAAACTTTTTTTTTTTATGGAGAAGAGGGGCAAACGAGCAGGAGGCTCACCTGATGGTAAGTGATTACCGCCGCTCATGAACACCTGCAACACCCGAGGGCTCACAAATGCGTTGCCGGCCTTTTAAGAAAGAGTACGCTTTCTTTTTGAAGGTTCCCAGGTCGTAACGGTCCGGAAAGACCGCCGGCGGCAGTTGGTTCCACAGAGTGGTTGTGCGAGGCAAGAAATGCCTTAAAAATCGCGCTGTTGTGGAACGTTGGACATCGCGCGTCTCGCCTTGCTGAGCACACCAAGCTTCTTTGAGGCCAATTTGGCCTTACCTTCCAATTGACCGCGGAACTGGACGTTGCTCGAGGTTTCGACGCCAAGCATTCCGATACTAGCTGTGGCAGGTAGGGAAGTGTTCTCGAAATGAGGAGTCACGACAAATGGGGACTTTTTAGCGGTTAACGCGCAAACTTGTGTCTTTTTGGGGTTGAATTGGACTAGGTTTAGTCGACCCCAGTCTGAGACTTTGGTTAACAAAGTCTCGACCTCAGACACAAGCTTGTTCCGGCTCTCGTAGACGTTTTCCCGAGAAATGTTAGCTCGGCCAGTGTACGAGACATCCACAGTGCTATCGTCTGCATAACAATGGACGTTGCTGATTTGCAACATGTCATTGATATGCAGAAGAAACAGAGGAGGAGACAGTACGCAGCCTTGTGGAACACCAGCATTGACAAATTTAGGATCGGAGTATGCACCGTCGACGACGACCTTGATGCTCCGATCTGCTAAAAAGTTGGTGATCCAATTGCATAATTTCTCGGGAAGCCCATAGGAAGGCAGCTTCGAAAGAAGCGCTTTGTGCCATACCCGATCAAAGGCCTTCGCTATGGCCAGACTGGCTGCAAGCGCCTCCCCCCCCCTTGCTCTCAACTGCTTCTGCCCATCGATGTGTAAGGTAGACCAGAAGATCACCGGCTGAGCGACCCCGACGAAAGCCATACTTGCGGTCGCTAATCAGCCGGTGCTCCTCTAGGTACCGTAGGAGCTGGCCGTTGATTACAGACTCCATTATCTTGGAGAACAAGGAGGTGATGGCTATTGGCCTGTAATTGGACGGATCAGAGCGGTTGCCTTTTTTAGGGATCGGGTGCACTAACGCGGCCTTCCATGATTTCGGGACTACGCCTAAAGTATAGGAGTGCCGGAAAAGATGCGTTAAAACCGGCGCCAACTCTGGAGCACATGTCTGTAACACGATCGGAGGGATGCCATCGGGCCCACTCGACTTGTGAATGTCCAAGGAAAGAAGTGCTTTGCGAACTGCACTTTGGCGGAATTTTACCTCCGGCATAGTAACGTCGCTTTGGGGGATTGATGGTGGTGAGTTTCCTCGGTCATCCAAAGTCGAGTTGGACGCAAAGAGAGAGCCCAGAAGATCGGCTTTCTCCTTCGCGGCATGGACCAAGGAATCATCCTCCGTGTGCAGGGGTGGAAAAGACAGCTTTGGCGAGAGACCAAAACGCACGTGTTCCCGATGGGAGACGCGCCAATCTCTCGCCAATTCTGCTAATGTGCTCCAACATCGCTTTAGCAATAACGCTTTTGAAGGACCTAGAAGCTGATTTATACTCCTTTTTTAATGCGCTGGTCTTTACATCACTAGACGCCGAAGCTTCAGCCCAGGCTCGGTAGCATTTCCACTTTCGGCGTAATGCCGTCTTGCAGGAACGACCAAACCAAGGCTGGGATTTGCCACCGATGGGTATTGCAGAAAATGAAATAAACATTTCCATACCCTGAAGCACATCGGTGACAGAGTCAGCAACGGCGTCTGGATCATCCAACGAGAAGCAAATCTGCCCCCATGGGTAGGACGCAAAGAATGACCGCATCCCGTCCCAATCTGCTGACCTATAGTGCCATACGCGGCGGCAGCCTGCGAAGCGAGGCCATGTAGATCGCGCAACGGGCACTGTACTCCTGACAAGACAGTGGTCCGACGAACCAAGAGGAGGATCGACGGAAACCAGGTAGCCGTCCGGATCCGAGGTCAGCAGAAGGTCTAACATGGAAGGTGTATGATCCTCCACATTTGGGATTCGCGTTGGCGAGGTGACCAGTTATGTCAGATCATAAGCTATTGCGAAGTTGTGAACAGATCTCCCCGCATAATCGGTGGTGCGTGAACTAAGCCATTCGGCGTGATGGGCGTTAAAGTCGCCAAGAATCACGATTTCTGCGGATGGGAGTGCAGCACGGAGTCTGTAGCCATTTGGATGTGCTCAATGAGTTGGTCAGTTTCGGCATTACCGCTATGGGACCTATATAGGCACGCGTAGATACGCGGATTGTCGTCGCAGTCTACGCGTAGCCAGAGGATGGATAGGTCCCGTCCTCCAAGACTGCAGAGGTGACGAGAACAGATATCCTCTCTGACGTACACGCACACCCCCGCCCGCGGTACAAAGGAATGTTCCAATTTGTACCCGGGGTAGGAGAGGAAAGAGGTATCAGCCGGAGAAGATATCTGAGTCTCAGTAAGGAACAGCAAGGCCGGCTTTGCCGTCTCTAGGTGATAGTGGACGGCATTAAGGTTGGAGAGAAGTCCCCTGATGTTGCACAAATCTACGGAGAGCGTGGAAAGGGTTGCCGAAGTGAGCCTGCTACGTTTACCTCGAGCAATGGGAGTTGAGAGCGGTATTTGGCCACCCTCCAGAATACGTGGGGCAGCCTGAGCGCCTACGCTCAGAAAGCGAATAGTCATCTGGTCGCAGCCGCCCAGGGGGGGATTCTCCAGAACCACTGGGACTGGTACCCCCCTGGGGTAGGGTTTTTTTCCGATACCGCTAGCATGCTATAGAAGAAGGGGGGGGGGGGGGAAGTGGGCATCCGGCAACCTCACTCACCAGACGAAACGCAGAAGCATAAAGCTTCCACTTTACGCCGGTCTTCTGTGAGGCCGTGGTACCACCCCGGACGGGCCTGCCCATTCGTGCAACAGAGGGTTCTGTTGCGAGGCCCTACCACGTTGTGAACTTATGGGATATTCACGGTAGACCTATTCAAATTATCATAAAAACGGATAAATAAGTTCAATTCAATTGGAAATGTTAATCACATCGGTTATGATAATGAATTTCAATATTTGGAACGAAGTTCCTTAATGCACGGTACGGATTAATTGGAGGCTAGACCAAAAAAAGTGTAAGAAAATACTATGGTAACCAACTACAACCTTTCCATAATTCCAAGATATTTAATATACCACTATAATTGTACTTAATGTCTTTTTCACCAACAAAGACCACTGGCGCAGGGGATAACATTTTAAGTATTGTAAATATAATACGTTTATTAATAATAATATCCTACGAAAGCATCACTTATTTTATTAGTTTGTTTCGAGGCCATTTCAGTTTTTAATTAATTTTTTATTTTTTTTTAATAACGGATGGAGCCGTGATAGGGCATTGTACGAACGCTCACTTTTAATCCCATAATATACTCGAGCAACCTGAGTTCGATCCTCGGTGCTGGCATCAATGAAATCGTTCATTTTAATTAAAAATTGTGAATTATCACGTGCTTAACTTCTCCGTTGAACACGGTGAAGATAAATATCGCGAGTAAACCTGCATATTTTTGAAATAAAAACAAAAAAAAATATTCCGAAGATAGTGAAGTCCATCAATCCGGAGTGGGGGCGCGTGGTGGACTATGCCCGGATACCCTTTATACAGAGGAGGCCTTTGCCCAGCAGTGAAACATTTATAGGCTACTTTATGTTTAAAAACTGCTCGTGTGCATTTTATAACTTAATTAAAATAATTCTAGTGTTGAATTTTTTATCGCGTAATAAACAGATTTCTAATGAAATGTACCTAATACAATATACATCAATTTATTTCGTGCCGTCATTTGATTCAACTCCTTTTCACTTTATCCGCAATTTTGAGTTTAACAGCCACTCTGCACCGCAACATGCGAGTGTGTTTGTGACTTAAAAGCTTTTTGACGTGAAATATTGCTGTTGTAAGAAGTTACAACCATCTCGTTCTGAGAGCGCAGATGTGCGTATTTATTAAATGTGTAAGTTTACGGTACTTACTCGATGGTTAAAAAGTATAAAGATTGCAGAACATTTTCAGTCTTTGAATTGTTTTTGAAGAATATACGAATATTTAACACATATTTATTTTTCAAGTTGTTAAATAATTACGTTCATGAATTTTGCCTTTTTCACAGATCGTAATTTTTGCTGTTATACTTCTTTTGGCGCGCTTGGAAAAAAATACAATGCGGGCGCATACCGACAGCCAAAAAGCGACATGATGAAGTTGCAAAGCGACCAACTTCACATACCGTGAAGTTGATCGCTTTGTACGGCAACCAATATTTTTTTTGACATTTACCTATAATTCCATGTTATTTAATTAAATCGTTATCATTTGCAATACATTTCCATTTTTTCAGGCAATATTTTTGGAACGAAGTTCCTTTTTTTTTCATATTTAGTTAATAAATCTGTGTGTACATAAATACCCAAAAAATTATTAGTTTATTATTTTTTTTATTTTAATAACTGATGTTTTTGCTTTCAGTCCCGAGACTATTAAAGCTTCATCTGACGCAGAACCGGTGGGCTAGCCAGAACCCACGGGTTTAGGCCCTCCGCTGTGGGTAGGGCCGCGCATGTGCTCATGCGTGCGTTTAACTACGACATGTCATCTAAGGGCCATCGAAGTTGCGGTGCGGACCGAGACCCCGATGGCCGTCGACTGTGTTTTAGCTAATCCGTGGCTGGGGGCGGTGAGAACCGCCCTGGAACGCGGGTGTACCTTGTGTACGCGTTGTGTTGGTCTCATCGTGCTCGGAGGCGAGGGCGAACTATTGTGTTTGTTGTTACACTAGCTGTGGGTATAGTGTTATCCGGCGGGACTCCCGGCGGTGGGTCCGGCGTATCTAAGTCCCCTTCCTCGACCGGGTCGATGAGGACGTTTCGCGGGCGACGCTTGTTGACGTTCGCGTTTGTGTCGGGTTGGTAATTTGCTGCGCTTACCACAAGAGGGTTGGAATGATGTTCGGCTCTATCGAAGAACCCTTTGGTCAGGTCTTTAAAATATTCGCGAATCGTCGGGAGTCTGCAATCGCTGTGCAGATCGACGTTGCGTTGATACCACTGCGTACCGGTTGCACGGCGGATGAACTTATTTTGTACTATTTGCAGCTTGTACAAGCGACTAGGGTGCGTGTGGGCGAAGATCATGCATGCGTAGGACATAATAGGTCGTACGCAGGTCTTATTTAATAATAATTTGTGCCTTAAGGGCAGTTTACTTTTAGCGTTAGTTAAATTGTGTAGCCGGCCGGAGACGAACGCAGCTCTATAACGAACGTTATTAATGTGCGTACTAAATGACATACGCGAGTCGAAAGTGACTCCTAAGTATTTGACCTTTTTCTCCCAGGGGAGCGGTTGGTTGAGGAGGCTGATGGAACGATAGCTAGAGGGCTGGTTGGCTGGTTTATTCGGCTTGCGAATGCCGATAACCGTGGCTTGTTTCCAGTCGTCCGGGAAGGAGCAACTGGAGAGTAGCGTGTTGAAAATGGTCGCCAGTAAACAGATAAGCGGCCCAGGGAGAGTTTTGAGAATTTTGTTACTGATATTATCTGGGCCCGGGGCGGATTTCGGTTTAAAATTTTTAATAATATCTTGGACCTCTTCAGGGGTCACTGAACTTAAAGGATCGCCTTCCGGTTGAAGCGCAGCCCTAGTCTCGATTACGCGGTCCACCTCCGTTAGGTGGATTGTATCGGTGTGTTCGCGCGATGGCGTACTTTGCTGCTTTAGGTTGTCCGCAAGGCATTCGGCTTTTTCCCATTGGCATTTTTGATTCGTGGGGGTCTGCTTTCAGACTGCGGGCTAACCGCCAGTAGGCGGTGTGCGATGGCTCGATGTCCTCTAGGAGAGTGTCCCATGTTGTATGTCGGTGTTCCGATACACGATTTTTGACTTCTAGCTGAAGGCGTCGAAGTAGGGTTCGGTTCGTTTCCGATCGGTATCGGTCGAAGGGGCGTTTGGCTGCATTTTTCTGTCTAATTAGCAGTCTTAGGTCGGCCGGAAAGTTAAACCGTCGGTTGCCCGACAGTTTCACCGTCCGTTCCGAGTCTGTGACTGCGGAAGTAAGTTTCTCGGAGACTCGCTATCGCTCGATTTGCGTCATCGAACGTAGCTATCGTCTCGGGTAGGTCTACTAAGTCCTGGCGGTCCAAGGCCTTGAGTTTGACCTCAAGACGATGCCAGTCCACTACGGATTTGGTCGGAGGGACCGCGCCGGCGTTCTGGCCCAGTTTACACAGGACGGGCCTGTGATCTGAGTCTAGTTCATGGATCGTCTATATCGACTCGATGTCGAGCGAGACCCCCCTGAATAATATGATGTCTAGGACACTCGGTGACGCGTGTTGGTAGTTGTCCACCGTGGGATACCTAGTGGGAGTCGCGGGAGCGACTATGCTAAAGTTTAGGTTATCGGATAAGCTAAAGAGATGCTTTCCGTTGTTATTTGGGATGCTGTTGGTGTCCCATGAGCCGTGTTTGCAGTTTAGTTCTCCTGCAATTATCACGGAAGGGCCTAAGTTAAGTAGCGTATCTAGGTCACTTTGAAGTAAGGTTCTATTCCCCGAGAGGTAGGCTGAGACTAATACAAGCGGCCTGTGGCCGGTGAGCGCTAACCTACACGCGGATGCCTCTATTTGACTTAGCTCTGGAATGTCGAGCGGGCAATAGTGCAAGGACCGTTTATAATAAATTAATGTGCCTCCCAGACGGTTTGCTAACCGGTCATGGCGGACAATGTTGTAATTTGCGATTCTGGGATCGCGTACACTAGGCTTCAAGAATGTCTCTTGCACTAGAAAAATATCTGCGTTATAATCGCGAAGGAATTCCGCGATTTCATCCCTTTGACCCTTTATGCCGTTTGCGTTGAAATACGAAACAACCAGAGCCCGAGGTTTTGTTCTACCTGCGGTTGTACTTCCCATTAAGGTAACGACGCGGCGGAGCGCGGTTTTATTGCGCGGACTCATGTGTCTATTATGGTAGGCTCGTAAAAGCCCAAAGGGCTTCTACAAACGTCTTGTGTTGGCAAATTGCCCTAAGGCGCTCGTTGCCAGATGTGGCGGCCGCTATTTTAGCGGACAATACGCCGAGTTCCTGCCTATTGATCGTGTCTAATAGGCTGCAGATGTTTGCGATTTGCACGAATGGGTCGTCCTTGTTTTCCGCGAAAACTGACGGAGTTGGCTGCACCTGTGGCCGCGTTGCCGTTTGAGAGGCCGGCAGCGGTTGTGCGATCGGTCGTGAGGCGACCGGGATTACCGGCGTGGTTACCTGCGCGGCCACCTGGGGTTTCGCCCAGGCGTTTATGACGGGCACGGGCGCGGGAATGAATTTAACGGGCGCGGGTTTGGGCAACGTAGATTTCGCGGGAGATTTTCTCGCGGGAGTTTTCGGGGCCTTGGCGCAGCCTCTATAACTAGCCGGGTGGCCAGTAGCGTGACAGTTTACACAGTCCGGTGGATCTGCGCAATCTTTAGGCCTCGTACACTCGGTTGTGCCGTGGTCACCGGTGCATTTGACGCACCTAGGGTGAGCGAAGCTGTTATTTGCCGTGTGGCCAAAATGTTGACAGTTGTGGCACTTTTCCACAACTCCTGATTTACGCGGGGGCTCGATGACTAAGTCACTGAGCCCACAGACCCTTTTTAGGTTGAAGATGGCCTTACCTTCCGGGGTAGGGTCAAGTTCAACCATTACCATGTCCATAGGGACACGGGTGCGAGGGTGACTGAGCCGACGTACGGCGTGCACAGGGTTTCCCTGAGTGCGGATGTCGACCTTAGCCCTATCGACATCCGACTCTTTCGGGACGCCCTTAATTACAGCCCGAAGTTTTCGCTCTTCGGGCAGTGAGTAGGTGTGGAAACCTACCTTAGCTTCGCGCAAGTATTTCGTCACGCTGCGGAAATCGTCGAGTCAATCGAGGTATACGCGGATACCCATATGTGTATTCTTGGACCGGGGGTCTCGGATGTTGTGGCGTTCAAACCACGAACACACCTGGTGCCACTTTGCCTTATCTTGTATAATTATTGGCGGTGGTGGCTTGATTTTTCGCTCGGAGGCGAATGTCGGTTCTGACTGGGCAGTCGCGGCTGCCTTTTTGGCGGGCGTCGCGGTGGGACGGTTCGATGGGGCGGCCTCGCTTTTTGCGCGATTTGACGACGGTGAAGCCGTCGGCGTTCGCGTTTTTAGCGGGGGTCGTTTCGACCTCCATATCCGATCCGCCGTCCGATTGCGAGCCGGGTACGACGGAGCGAAAAGAGATCGGGTTTGGTTGCACGGAAGGCGCTACGGGCGAGTTCGCGTTAGGGGATGCCGAAGCGACGGGGGCTTCTAAGGTCGCGGAGGGCGACGGGGTAACGGGTGCAGACGGTGCGGGCAATGGCGGTGACGCTACTTCAGCTACTTGCCTATGCTCGGCTGCATAGGCAAGATAACGTTCCCACATAGCGGGGTATTCTCTGCGTACGAACTCCTCGAAAAGGGAGCCCATCGCGACGTAAGTGCCTTTGGGGCTCGTAGCCCCGCCGGCGTGTGTGAGCTAAATAAGACCCCCACCTTGCGGCAGGGAGGAGTGTGCCTAAAAATAACAAACAATTTGCCTGCGCTTTAGGTGCGCTAGGGTGGGTACCTAGCTGTCGCCTATTGCAACAAGCACACAGTTAATAAATGAAACAATGCCGCCTCTGAGGCGAGAAGTGTGTGTAGGATTCTACTTACAAAACAGGAACCTGCCTACGAGCACAACACTACACTAACACTAAACTACTGCACTATTTTCACAAGATTTAAATTGCAATCGAGGTTGCGAATGGTGCCTAATTCGGATGGCATGTGCCCTCCGTCTTAGAGAGACGTCCGTTCCGTACGAGAGCACGAAGCGGAATAGTTTATTATTGCGTCACTTGTGGCCCCATCTAATTAGCGACCCAAATTATGAAATTTATACTTTAAAAGTAGTCCGAATTGGTCATAAATGGTCAGTGATTTTTATCAATTAGTCAATATATTGACACTAATTACACACAGTATAAAATTACAAAATAATTTAGGGGCTCAAATTAGTCCTAGAGATCAAATCTCAAATAATTTCAATTAGTGACAAAATGACCGTCATCGCATTGGGCAGAATTTAGTTGTTAGCGATTGACGTGAAGTCACTTCATATTTTGCTATATGCAAAGACTAAAGGCGCTCGGAATTCTCTGACGTTTAGCATAGTCGTTGCGACAGTGCTTTTTGTCTTTGAAAGTAGTTCATACAGTGAAATTGAGTTGCTATGATGATCCCGTTCTTGAAATTTTAAACTCCTGTGACTTTTCGTGGCCAAACGTAGGCAAGTCTAATGAACGCTTACTCAACTCAAAGACCCGCATGGCCGGCCACTGCTCATTCATCACCTTTAGTTTCATTTAAACTCTAATAATTCCGTGACCTGTTAGCTTTTATAATCTCTTTTCCTTTTTAACGTATGTGTCTCTTTTACTTTTAACGCATTCGTTTAATTGCCTGAACAATGTGAAATAATAACAGTAAAGTGAATACATATTGCTCTTCTGTGTTCATGTTCGATTACAATTTTTAAATATAATTTTAGACTGCCGAGATCTTTAAGCGAAAATGTTAACAAAAACAGGATAGCTTACAGTGATAGCACAATAGTCTTGGATTTAGGTTAAAATTGCTATGCAAAACTGATTCGATTTCATTATACTATATAAATTTCTTTAAGTTTTTACTATGTCCGTTGTCACCTTGATATTGCAGTTTGGAGCGACATAATCATAATCAAAATCTGACAAACTGAGTTTGTATGATTTACATTTTAAATTCAATCAATGTCTATTAAGAAGATTTTTGCGAATGCTTTTGTTTTTTTCCTTGATGTCCTTTAAACGCTTTTATGTCCGACCTTCATTTAAACTGTAACAACCTTAAACAGTATGACTAAATATATATGTGCATAATATATACAAATATTATGTACATAACTATAACTCATTATAAACTTAACGATATTATCCATATTTATATTATTATGTAGTTTGCTCGAATAAAAATAATTTACTCACATTAATTGTCTCGCACATTGCTCAAATGCAAATAAACTTTCAGTTTCTATATTTAAAGAAAGATAACTAATAAGGTACAATAGAATATTCTCAGAATTTGAAATACGTGGAAACTTCCCAAAGAAAGAAGTAGTTCATAATATTATGCATTAGCGGTTAACATTTTAAAGTAAGTTTGCACAATAATAATGCAAGTAAAAAATCAAGACGACTATTGACCATTAACTTATACCTTCGACTTCATTCATTGTTGACTTAACAACAATACCGTTTTCCCGGCTTTTCTACAACTTTACAATAAATAAAACTGATCCATCTAGAAGAAATAATTGTAATCTTTCCAGTAAGTTTTCTGTGATGCGCGCACAACGACAGACCTCTGTCATTGTCTGGAAGTGAAATCAGGAATTTTGAATAAAAATGCTTAAATGGATGTTGAGTTCTATTACTTCATAAACTTCAACAAAATCTGAAAATTATAGTCGACAGGCATAAACAATAAATCTAAGGAAAGTTCCAATATAATCAGAATCAAAATTCAATGTCAGTCATAAGGGATCATCTAAAAAGGGATTATAAGAGAGAAATCCTTACAAAAGAATCGCTGACATAGCAAAAAAAGTAATTCTCTGTGAAGAGCGTAATTGAGTTAGCAGTGAACACACGATGCTGATGCTGTAAATTGTTCAATATCGTTAAGAGCATCAAAGGTTGATCAATGATTTTGTTGAGCTATTCACATATTTTTAATCACTAATGAACCAATAGTGGTGCAATTTTTGTGGACATAAGCGACTATCATCCCGATAGTAGTTGGTGCAACAGAATATTGTAGACAAAAGCATCAAAAAGTACATAGATAAATAGCACAAAACATTGATTACAGCATCCTTTCAAAATAAACAGCCACCGACTCATCTACCATTCCTAGCGAAGTATTGGGAGTTGCGGGATTTGTAAACAACACACGACAAACAATTACAGTTTAGTACCAAACTGGATCATACCGCTGCGATCATCGACAAGAAATATCGTAAAAACGTAAATAACATATGTGCTTTTATTTTGTGAACGTAATAAACATTTGTGATGAGAAACGCATTCGTTTATTTCCCTGAACAATGTGGAATAATAGTAACGAGAATGTAATATGTAATCTGCAATATATGGCTCTCTTGTGATCATATTCCATTTCGATTTCTGAAAATAATTTTAAATTGCCGAGATCTGTAAGCGAAAATTATTTTACAGACAGCATGCTTACAGTTAGTCAATAGTCACAATGTTGCTTTTATAATAGCATTTTGTGTGAGCATTTATAGAAAAAAAAAGGAACGAAGAGTTTTTCGCCGCTGTGGGAATCGAACCCCGTCTTCGGGATGTCATGTATTTTAATAAACTGCATCTAAAAAGTTTGGAGATTACCTTTTCATTTTAATAATGTAACGATCATGGGCGCAGTGAGAAAGCTAACGTTTATGAAAAAGTTGATGCCAAAATTATACCAATGAATCCAAGTAATACTTTAAAAAAATACCTGCTACGAGGTTAAGTAACGATTCTAAACACAAAAATTGTCATGAATGAAATGAAAATGAAAAAAAAAACACGTGAAAGAATTCTGACAATAATAATATAACTTAGTTTTTATTTTTAGAGCTTGTCAGTCAGTGGTTAAGATAAAACTTATTTCTCTTTAATTAAGAGAAAGTGTTTAATCATAACAAATATGCCACCGTCATCCTAGTAATAAATTTACAGAGAAAAGAAGAACAGAAACTATTCATATATCGATTCAAACCGTCTCTGCGTTTATTCTAAACCCTAAGTTTACGATCCTATAAAGTATCCTCGCAAAAACTGATGTAAGACTTGCAAAGACTTTATTTAAGCATCCAGTCCCGATAAAATTATGTATTAAATTAAGAAGACTTTTTCTCCGGACGTAATCCATTATTAAATGGTATACATCTTCACGCACAGTGCAGTTTACACAATACTGAGACTGTAAATACCTCACCATGAAAGGCGACCTTGTTCAAAGAATATGTCCAGACTAAAGTCTCAGTAAAGAGACTCTCCGAATTCGGGGATTTCCTAAATCTGCCTATTGCAATATTTGGTGGAGCATATGTGTTTACCTCTGCGGGTAGTAGCTCGCGGTAGGAGACTCTCAAGGCTGCAGGCGAATGTCGCTTAAGGCGGAAACCTTTCCTTTGGGATGAGCAGTGGACTCATAATGCGCTCTGCGGCAGAATTGTCCTGCTGACCATGTAAATGTTGATGACACCAAAACGAACACTAATTTTATGCTAAATATTCGAATTTATTTATACAACTTTATATAACTTGAACTTGAACATTATGATTTATAGAACTTTTATATAACTTGAAAATATTGTATTTCCAAAGTCCGCTTTAACAGTTTATTCGATACGCAGCTACGCTGTAATCGCGCAGGTAATCCCCAGGCTTAACATTTGCATTCGCGACAGCTTCTGTATAAAAGACGGATGATTTTAGTTTATCAAAATAAATAACTAAGAGAACAATAACTTGAGTTTTAACACGATACCTTTAAATGTTAGTTTAAATTACATTACAAACTACTAATGAAATATTAAAGAAACTAATGTAATATTTGAGAACATGATTACGTAAAATAGCATTAACGTAAGTTTTGTTCAACATCAAAATATGTTATCCAATGAATATACGTTTTTTTAGATTTTATCGGGTTTGTTTTAAATTTAAATTCCCGACTCATGAATAATTTGCTAAATTCATGATCAAGGGATGTGTTAATATCAAACACACCTTTCATACAGGAAATAACCTTGTGAAAATGATGTACATATATTTTACAAAGAATTCATTATCTTAAAAGCTGAATACAATCAAGTTTGAAATAAAATGTCGCCTATATTAACGGTCTTTCTATTTCTTACATTGGCTACTAAACCGATGTTTTGACGCGTATTTATTTTTCCGCTAGTAAAATAGGAAAACATGGTCATTAGGGAATAGATTAGTTTTTAATATATTTCTTCGATCTCACTAAGCTAGGCCATTAACTTCGTAAAATTGATTGCACTTACCAAATTTTTAATAAATGTTTATCACGTAGGATAGTCAGAAATTTTTGGGACGCTAAAAAATAAGTTATATAAAAGTACTCTCCACCAGACTCTATACAAAGTTTCATGCATTTGAACCAATTTACGAAGCACTTTTTCATGTTCGCTGCCGACACCTTCTTTTCTGCGGCCTTCTTAAACGCTGTCAGCATGTCTTCCGGCGATGAAAACTGTATCCTTTTCAGTTGAATTTTTAATATAAGGACTGTAAGAAGGGTGACGCAAGGTTTTGACCGGTGTGGTGTCAAAGAAGTGTCGTTTTGAGAGTTAGGTGCGCGGGCGCGCAACTTCTGGCAAGCATTTTGCAGTATACCATTTGGCGTTGATGCTGCTTTAATTTCTAATATACTTGATATCAGATATCCAGTGAAAGAGAAGAAATTAGCGATCAAGGTTTTCGCTGCGCTTCTCGATTGTATCACTTTTTTTAAATGGTATACATCTTCACCTACAGTGCTTGTATCACTGCATCTGATTGTATCACTTTGGTAGACGTTGATTCAGATATTGATTTCACGATTTTTCCCGAATATTATTCATGTTGAATGAAACTAGTTTACGGATTTTATCGAGTTTTAATTTTGATATTTATTTTTAATTCCAGACATTTTGTCTCATCAATTTTTTCATTCTTTTTTTCAATATTGCTTATATTGAGGCTTTAAAGTCATTTATATGTAATAATAAGACGGATGAACTCACGTAAACCCGGGGTCCCGAAAAATAGGAATCCAGTACTTCCAGTTCCCCTTAGAAATAAAAAAGTACTGAATAATCTCGATTTTAATCTCAATTTATGTTTTTATTTCGCAAGTAAGTAAAGAGTAAAGTAACAGCGTATATAATTGTGATGACCTCCTCTGTACTTCACTAAACTACTTTTATTTGATATTATTTCGAAAATGTGCAGGTTTCCTCACGATGTTTTCCTTCATTGCAGAACACTCGATAATTCAGCACTTAAAATTAACAATTTCATTGATGCCTGCAGCGCGGATTGAACTCATGTTACATATTGAAAAAAAAAAAACGAGCGTGAGCTTATAAATTGCAAATAGTTAGAGCTGAATAATATAAATTAGAAAATATATGTTTAATTTACCTCAGTTCAAGTTCATACAACATTAAAAAAATAAAAATCTACGTTTTCAATTACAAATTATACGCCTTGTTTTTATTTAAATGTTCAGACTCATCATCAAAAGTCTTCCCCAATATTAGCATCAAAAGGAATAGGAAAATCTGAAATGCTTCGTTTCATTAACATCAATCAATTTGGTCCCTTGTGACAAGGCAATGAATAAGCTCTTTATGAGATTATTATTGAAATTATTTACACAAAATACACATTTTATCAATAAAAATTTGTTTACCATGCTCAATTCTCCTATAACATTTTAAGAATAAAAAACCGGCCAAGTGCGAGTCTAAGTCTAGTGCGAATATTTTTATTCCGTATTTGTTTTTATAGCGGCAACAGAAATACATCACCTGTGACAATTTCAACAGTCTAACTATCACGATCCATGAGATACACCCTGGTGTCAGACGGAATCTTCTTCTACTCCATATTCAAAAATAAATGAAATTTTAAATAGCACCATTGCTAAGCCAATTCAAACAACAAAAAGCCAATGCAAACATTGATTCGATTCCCACGTGGGACAAGTATTTGTGTGATCAACAAAAAGTAGTTTTGTATTTGAGTTCAAGCTTCGCTGTTCCTGAGAAAATAATGCTGGAAATCTATTATTTTCTTTTATGTGAAAAGTATCCAAGCGAGCAGACTGTTCACCTGATGTTAAGTGAATACCGCCGCCCATGGACATCTGCTACACCCGAGGGTTCCAGATGACAACCTTTTGAAAATTGGGCTCCGGCCACCTCACTCACCAGACGAAACGCGAAAGTATTACACTGTGAGGGCGTGGACGAGCCTATCCATTCGTGCAACAGCCGAGGCTGCTGCGTGGCCCTACCACCGCAATCTATGACAGTTCATACAAAATCTTAAATTCAATTTGCATTATTTAAAGGTAGTTCTACAATTATAAATAAATTAAGGACAAGGATGTTTCGAAATGAATCTTGCGCTTCAAGCTGCTAACAAATTTCGTATATATTATTTAAAAAGATAACAAAACCGCAGAGTTTCTTACCGATCCTTCTCTGTACTGGTTTAATTTAGTGAAATTGTGGTAGTTATTTGATGTTCAGCAAGACTTTCAAACCAGCCCTGATTGAATAAAGAAATTTTAACTCGACTTGACTTACAAGTTAACAAATGCTTAAATATATCATAAACAGTCTTTATTGTACTTTATTATTGACAAATATATTGTCGAAGAAAAATGAAGGGTGCAAACTGCACTTAACTTAATCCACAGAAATAAAAGTTTCTGCTTTACTAAGAATATACTATTAGATTAGTTTTTTGACGTGAAATAAAAACCTAAAACAAGCCTATATTGAATAAAGAACTTTGAATGAAACCAATAACGTCATGATTAACGTTTTCACCGACCCTGCTTAGATAAATAGATAAGGGACACAAAATAATATTTTCTCTAGTCAAACAAAAAGTATTTCGCCTAAAGCACTGATTTTGTGCAATGTCATAAGTGAGAAAAAAAGATCATTCACATAATTTTTATTTGGAAGACTATTTTCATTATCACATAATACGCCGTTGTTAAATCGCTATCAGATTAACGACCCACAAGTCAAGGCCGCTTTGTCCCCTGACTTTCTTCTTTGTTATTCCAGTAGCAGCGTTCTCCTTTAAAACCTACGTTTAATTAAGTGCAAAGCCGTCGTTGTAAATCTTTTAAGAGTTCGAGTAGGAATCGCGTACATAGTGTCACTCTCGTTAGCACCACTATGGGTTGAAAGCTACTGCCATATTTTAGCGAAAACATATTTTACAAAAAGAGTTTCTAATTAATAAGTAGTAATTTATAAGTGAGAATCATAGTTCAAAAGTTTATTTTTATGAAAGAAAATTTACCTACGAGAAGGGCATTTGATTGCGTAAAAAATTTTGCTACCGCGCCATTATAGTTTAAAACATGGTCAGGTGGCATAGAGTGTGCCATTGTGACAATTTATGAAACATACAGGAAAATAAAGAAAGTAAGATCGGATATTAGGGTCCTTTAGTAACACTATGAAGCTGTATGGAAGAGTTATTTAGAGTCTCTGTCAGAGGTCAATCCACTACGCTATCTATGTTCAGGCGCACCGCTAACGTTGTCACCACCTTCACATAAAAATAGATGACTACTCCAGGAAGATAAAAAGGATGATCATTTAACACGTTGGTAAACTCCAATATGATGTCATTGTTAAAAAAGATACCAACATAGATCTCTTGATTGCGTTTAACCGTTGTTCCGTATATATATATATATATATATATATATATCTCCCTTTTTTGAAGGCACTCCCCTTGTTGCCACCGATTCGATCGGAATTCTTGGGGTCGATATATCGAGCAGCGTTCAATTTCGTGGTCACTTGGAAGGAAAAGCCAAGCTGGCTTCTAAAAAACTCGGTGTCCTAAACCGAGCGAGACAGTATTTCCTGCCGACACATCGGTTGCAGCTTTATAAAGCACAGATTCGGCCTCACATGGAATACTGTTCTCACCTCTGGGCTGGGGCACCGAAATACCAGCTCCTTCTTTTTGACCGCATTCAACGAAGAGCTGCTCGAATCGTCGACGACCAAATCCTGTCCGATCGCCTCGATTCTTTGGCCTTGCGTAGGGATGTTGCATCCCTATGCATTTTCTATCGGATATATCATGGGGAGTGCTCTGAGGAATTGTTTGGGTTGATACCTGCTGGTGAATTTCACCATCGTACAACTCGTCAAACCGCCAAGTACCATCGACACCACCTTGATGGTTGGCGTTCCACCACAGTGCGTTTTTCACGAAACTTTCTACCCCGCACAATTACTTTGTGGAACGAGTTGTCGCCAGCGGTATTTCCAGACCGATACGACTTAGGGACCTTCAAGAAGAGCCTATTCCTTCCTTAAAGGCCGGCAACGCAATTGCGACTCAACCGATGTTGCAAATGTCCATGGGCTGCGGTGATCGCTTATCACCAGGTGACCCACATGCTCATTTGCCTCCTATTCCCATTAAAAAAAAAATATACCACATGGTTTTCCGCGATGTAGATTAATGTTTGCATCCGTAGATTTAATATGAATACACGGCTTTAGTTGGCGGCATAGTGGTTATTTATGGTTTACAAATGTAGATTAACGTGTAGAAAAGTGGGATAGTTTAGTTACTACAACATTTAAACCCAAGTGTATAATTATTATTGTTTTTTTTTTTTAAATTATATATTTATCATAATTATTAAACCGAATATGTAAATTTCTTAATTTTTAAAAGCATACCTGAAATTAATCGCTAAAAATGGAATAATAATGCAAAAATTACCGCGTCAAAAATAAATTTTTCGACTGAGCCGAGATTTTATAGTGTCATAATATCAATGTTAAACAAACTTTTAGCTTTATTATCAGTTGTTATAAATTCATTACTTTTCGAGAAAATTATATTGCCAGTTAAAGCAGAGTTTAGGGTTTTAATTTTAATGATTTTCCGCCCTTTATCTTTGGATACGTTACGTATAAACTTACCTAAATATTGTTATATGTTTTTATAGAAATGCGTACCACGTTCCCGCATCTACTCAATAACTAATAGGTTATCATTAAACTCCTGAATTATGTTTTCTGTGTCTCTAAGGTCCAAATCAAATTTATGGATTTTGACAATTGTACAAACTAAAGGTTCGTCATTTAGTTATGACTATTGCTTTGGGACATAACTATTCCCAAAGATCGTGTTTAAACTCATTCAACTAACAATGTTTGGTTTCGAATATTCGGAGACTTTAATACAAGGTTATATTTTTAACATTACGATTAAATATGGGATGAACAAAATAATGAAACAACTGGGTGGTTTTGGGGAAATGATCTGCAGAAGATAGCCTGTGTGTGTGCGTGTGTGAGCACGTACAATTTTTGCTATATATATCATAATTTTTATTTAAGATTTTAAATTTGATTCGGCAAATTTTCCGCTGCATAAAATGTAACCAAGAAACTTTACCTGGTACTGCTAGTAAACTACAAAAGCTTTGAAAGTTTGGAAAAAAATTGATGTTTGCACTATAGTTGCATGTTAACAAATGTTAATAAGTCACAGGTCCTTTAATAAATCACGTCGATAAATCCACCACAAAACATTCCATGGAGTTTTTATTTTTTTTTATTCCATGGATTATTGTGACAAAATTTAAAATCAAAATTTTGTTGAATCCCGACATTATTTAAAATGTGGGTTTGTTTAAATCCAATCGTCTCTTTTCTTTTGCGCTCTCATATATAATTTTGAAGTTCTCTCATAAGAATTTTGAACTTTTTAGAAGTTATGTTTACTTCCTATCCGTTTTTAGCCAGCCCTATTTAGCAAAAGTCACAATTCTAAGGGGAGAAAGCAAATTGGACCGTAAGCTCTACATGTGACAATTTGTCGAATCGCCGTGGAACACGTTTCCAATTGGACACGTCGAACCGTCATTAAACCCGACTTCTTTGAAACTTCGAGGATCACGTAACCGATGATAGTTTGAGCTTTACTTTTATTTGTTTTTAAATTGAAATTAAAATTTATGAATTATCTGAAATTTTTTGATTCATATATTCGGTTGAACCTAGAACAAATAACACTGAATTGACAAGTCATGAGTGAAGAGTATACTTTTTCCACTTCATCACATAAACGTGAAAAGTAGATCCCTATGTATTCTTCAAGATTTTTGAGCCCATGTGTTGGCTTAATATCATGATTTCTATATTACAGCGTTTCTAAACAAATGCGTGGTAGATATGGCACTAGTGCACTGAAACTGAGGCACTCAAATTACGCCAACTGATATAATTAGATTGCAATACTATAGACTGCTGTCTCTTTCCGTAATTAAAAGCATTTCTAATATCCATGCAAAAATCCGGCACTTGAAACCCTAAAGTATATTTATATCTTACCCTTGTTTCTATTTTTATTTTCCCATAAATCAACATAAAGAATTCTAAAAGCATTACCACTCACCAATCATTTACAAAAATTACGCACACACACACACATCCAGCAAACCATGTAATGATGAGTTTGACCTTTTGGTTCATTGTTCTCTAAATTTTAATTGTTATTTTTTTATTTTATGTTGTGTATTATGTACCAAATAAATATTTCTTTCTTTCTTTCCGTATAATTTACGTTCTATATCATCTGTCATATTTAATCCAGTACAATAACCTGATTGAACATTTAACTCAAAGTTGTGGTTTTCTATCAATAGCTATAATGATCATGTTATATATTAACTTTGCTTTTATTATACATATATTTAAGTATTTATTTTATTCACATTGGCGTTAGACACAGTTTCGAATTGCAGTCTAGTGGTTTAACTTGAAATGAAACGCATATTAAACAACTAAGCTAATTTGAAGCTTACTTTTTACCTCTGCCTGGTGAATTCGACTGTGATTCAAAATGGCGAGGGCGCCTACTTGAACGCTTCCCCACACCCCTGGTGATGGCCAGGCGGTTCACCGAAAGTGAATAAAAAAACTGGATCAAATGAGGCAGAAGTCGACGGAAACGGAATTGCATATCTCATAATAAGTTTCGAGTTGGGTAAGTAGTTTAATATGCGTTTTATTTCGGGTAAAACGCTGCTATCTGCAAATTAGTAATATTTTTAATCAAAAGTACCTTCTTGCACTTTTTTTGATTACGACGCGATTTTCTCTTACAACATTTCCGTTTATGTAAGCAAAATCTTGTTTAGTTTGTATTTTTACCAGTATCATGAATTATGCGCTCAAACATTAAATTATTAAATTCTTATATTCATGAAGAAAATAAGTAATTATTTTAATATTAAGGAATACAATACGTCAAAATATTTTCATTTCATAATCAACGCGTTAATGAAATTACATATTATAATTATGATATGGTTCATTCCGTAGAATGTTAATTTGAAATAAATTTTTGAATTTAAAATGACCACGCAACAGTGTTCGCTGTTGCACGAATGGTGCGTCCGTGTTAGTAGAGTGAGGAAGCCGGGGGCCAATTTATTAAAAGGCGGCAACGCAGTGCAACCCTACGGGTGTTGCAAATGACCATGGATAGCGGTTATCACTTAACATCTGGTGAACTGCCAACTCTTTTGCCACTTTGTCACATAAAAAAGAAAAATCTACCTGATCCTTTTAGATTTGAGAATTTTCATTGTTAGCTGTTTATTGTATGCACCGTACCAAGTAAGGAGTGTTTTTAAGTTCACGGAAAGAGGGGTAAGGAGTGAAAATAAATGATTTTTTTTCGGGTAAATCTAATAATTGTCAGAAACGCCTACCACTTAACTTTCGTGTTTTTTTAACCGCTGCAGGAATGACGCGCACTTTTATAGTTATTGGAACTACTTAATTTTTTTAATTTTCGATGAGTGACACCTTAAACTACCTTAAACCAGCGACTACGTCTGCGTAGAATAGGCTGATGGTGTAACATTAAGACAGAAAGACAGATAAATTATAGCCTGTCTTATTCTGATGTATAAGCTATATTATTGTAAGGTTTCATTAAAATCCATAAAGTAGTATTTGCGTGAAAGAGTAACAAACATCCACTCATACATACAAAGTTTCGCGTTTATAATATTTGTAAGGATTTTAAAAGTTGTCAACATTTCTGTAGATTTCCATGGGCAACTGTAGTCACTTAACATCAGGTGAACCAGCAGCTCGCTTGGACACTTCGCACTCTCATAAATAAACCAATACCTTCACGATGTTTTAACTTGGCACGGCTACAGAAATGCATCCACACTCATCCTCGCCACCTTATCCCTGCCCGTATTAGTACCCCCAGGTGAAGTGGGGTGGAACATAAAAGCAGCAAGATTTCCCGCCTCCATTGGCGCATCTGGTGTGTGGTTCCTAGAACGGCGGACTGCAATACCGACACACGTCACCAAAGGCCGGCCCAGCGTGGGATACCCAGAGCTTCGCCGTGAAAGTACCAAGCCAAGACTGTCTCTGGCGTGACCACCAGTCGGAAAACCGACTGGGCAGTGAACACTTTACCGAACCGAAGAGATATCTCGTCCTCTCTGCGACCCCATCATTATATGAATTTAAACGCATCGCCTTACCGTAGGTCAAGGATGGTATAGGAACTTTAATAGACCATTACACAGAAGACTATCCAGACAACACCCGTATTGATATCAGGCTAGCCTTTTATAGACTCGATAGGAAAAAAAAATGTACTCATATTGTACATGTTAATATCAAATAGATGAATGCATAGTAAGCAAGGACGCGTCTTTATCATTAAATTGTGCTCCGATGGTCTTTTAACACTCTCGTAGAAAGTTTTTTTGCCCAAAGCTACGAGATTAGCGGTAAAAGTGGCGCGATAAATGGCATACGAAACAATTTAAAGCCACAAGTATTAAATTACCATATAGATTACAATCGTCTTTATATTTACATTATAAAGACCTTAATAACGTCGAATTTCACGTAAGGAAAAATGTATAATTCGCTTCGCTTTCATTTACCTAGGTGTATACGAAGTACTCAATAAGAAAAAAAAGCTGTCGCACGTTTCAAAGCAATGTTAAAAATGGCTATCTAACCAATATTCATCTAAGTTCTGAGTCTTTACATACTACATACATATACATGGAAACAACGTGAAACGGTAATTTATACAGCGTGTCTGTTTACAATCGCGACAATAAATGAACACACATATAGAGTATAACTTTTTAAAGTTGTATTAAACATTTACATTCAAACATCAATATTTACCGAGTTATTAAATTTTCCAAAACAAAGAATTTTAGAACACCTTTACGTATAAAACTGTAACGTAAAGTTCATTTGTAAAGGTCACAAAGCATATGAATGGGTTGAATGAATTTAAAAGAGACAAAACATACTGTTAGAAGGAGAGGCTTTTAATGCGATGCTGTGGCAACGAATGAAAAGGTCTCTGAATGTATGAATCAATCAGTTGTAGTTGTATAGGATGTTACAAATTTTGGTTCTTTTGTACTTAATTAGTTTGTTTGAAAAATATTTTTTTTTTAAGTATGGATATTTTTTTACGTTAATATTCTTTTATGATTATTGGCAAGTAGCGTTAGACGTGTGTTCATTTATTGTCGCGGTGGTAACGACACGCTGTATAAAAGAAATAAAAAACAAAGCTCTGGTGATTGATCCCACGACCTTAAATAGTAAATCCGAAATCCCATCCACTTGGTTGATTCTTGCCCTCTCAAAATAAATCTTTATCACTACAAAGTATAAAACAAAGTCGCCCGCTGTCTGTCTGTGCCTATGTATGCTTAGATCTTTAAAACTACGCAACAGATCTTGATGCGGTTTTTTACTTGATAGAGGGATTCAAGAGGAAGGTTAATATGTATAATACATTGCGCTCGTGCGAAGCCGGGGCGGGTCGCTACTTTTTAATTATTTTACAGGTCGCTGCTGACGAAGTTCGTATCTTAATACAATAAAACTATATAAACTCTTATTAACTCTTTAATATTTAAGAGTTACATTTATCTTATAAGACATTCAATCTCCTAGACATTACATTACGTTAAATTACAATTGATGGTTGTTCTGACCACTTTTATGAAATCCTTATACAATATATTGACGCAACATTTTGTCTTACAATTAAATAACATCTATAACAACAAAATACAGATTTAAAATGTCCTTTTAACTACAAACTTTAACAACTATAAACTCAGTTACAATAGCTAAAAATGTTTAAATTCGATGATATCATTGTGAATTTTGTTAATTTATACGTACTGAAAAATACAGAGTGGTTCAAACAAAATATTTTTTATGAATATATACCTTCTACGAGTTGTAAGGGTATGTCTAAGCAAGCAACGAACGAGTAATTATTTATCTAAATACTAGATACATGGGTACGTTACGATATATTGTTACATAGTGTAATTGCTATGTTGAGCTTTCGTAATGGTTTTTTCTTTCCATAAATTAACAGCATTATACAAAAAATGCTAAATATTCACAAATTGGCGTTTCATTTTAAGATCACTGTTACTGAGATAGGCCTATGTAACAGTTTTCGCTATTGCATGCATGGGCAGGTCGATCCGGGAGTGCCACGACCTCACAGAACACCCGTATGAAGCGGATGTATTATACTTCTGCGTTTCTTCGAGCGAGGTAACCGGACTTTATTAAAAGGACGCAACCCATTGCCATCCCTACGGGTGTTGCAAATGTCCATGGGTGGTGGATATCACTTAACGTCAGTTGATCCGCTAGCTCGCTTGCCATTTGCTTACGTGAAAAAGAAAATTATATTAAGTCAATCAAAAAAACTCTGGAAAATACACTTTAAAATTACTTTTAAATGTGTAAAAAGATAAAATAAAAAATTCTTTATGACACCGTATGAATCAAGATTTTCTGGACGGATTTGGATGCATATGTATCTTTAAAAAGAATTTAATTATAATACAAAAATTTTAATTGGAACAACTTAATACGGACACAGTATCTGTCACTGAAAGATCTGTAAAGAAATATATGGATGAAAACATAAATTATCTTTTCATGGTGGTCCTTATTTTATTCTTAAATAAATTTTGCGTAGCGAGTTAGAATTTAAACACTTAACAGTAAGTGAATTGTGATATATTATTTAATCTATACGCATGATAGAAACCAAAGAATGAAAAAACAATAGAGACATAATGGTGCTTTTCTTTCACAAACTTCTTAAAATATATTCACGATATGCTTGCGTAGATTGTGTTTTTTAATAAGTGATTGATATGGATAATTAGCATGACTTAATTTAAACACCTTATCAAGATGACCATTTGGCATTTAGTTTTGGAAACATTTAAATATTTATACCTCTTATTAACCTTACAACATACCTTATAAGTTATTATCACCTACCCTTGTAACTTTCTACAAACTGCGCTCTCCAGTATTCTAGTATCAGTCTGTTCACTCAATAGTTCATTATAATATTGTTTTGGAAGGTGTACACTGCATTGCACGCGAATAAATAGTTATGAAGCAAAGTACGTATTTACGTAATTACGGATATTAAAATTTTGTAAAAGTAGCTATATGGTAATATTATTTTTAAAGTAATATAAACTGTGGGCTAAAATTATAAAATCTATACGGAAATAAAATAAAAAGTCAGCTGCTCTGACTACGTTAAAATAAACGTTGCATTACAGTATACGACGAAAATATAAGCACATTGACGTTGATTACTACACGTAAGATTAAATTGGGTGATATGTTAACCAACACATATTTACAAACGTGTTCGAATACCGCATTTTTATACGCGCCTTTGCAAATCCTGCCCAAATTGTAACATTCAACAACAAAGAAACTTAGAACAAATCTCTGCTGACTCTCGACTCTAACAATGTGTACACAATTGACATGTTATATTTTACAATAATTACAACTAGTCACCTACTTCCTTCAAAGAATAACATCACTACTTCTTTATTTGTCGCAATAAATAATAAAATAATAATTAAATGATATGAATTGTAGATTACTAAGGACAGTTGATTAATTAAAGTTTGTATCAAAATGGGTGCGTTTCGATGGCCTTTAGAGCTTGTCGATTCAGCCGTCGCCAACCAACTGGTGTCCAGAACAGATTGATCAATTACGTTCTGCATTGTACCTAAAGCGAATATAAATTAATAGATAGATAACCTACATATAATCTTAAACAATTCTCAAGTATCTGACTTACTTGATCAAAATATATTTTAGTCATTACAAGAACTTACAAAACAACAAACAGTAGTTAGTGCTTTTAGAAATTTAAAATGATCAACCCTTAACGTTTTGAAGATACTGTGTGGGCTTTAATAAAAACGTAATTTTACAATCCAAAAATAACTGATTGATTTTATCCCTTACCAAAAATCTACTTACCGTATGTCGCATCTGGGGAATGGTATTGGCTACGTTCAGCAGGTTGAATCGGTACCATGAAATCTATGAATTAAAGATATACAAAAAAATAAAATAACTTTGTCATTATATTAAAATACTACCCTACCAATAACTAATCTATTTTATTTGGACAAATGGCACCATTTGAAGAGTGTTTACTTTGAATTAAACACTCTAAAAATGGACGTTGATTTTTACTTGAATAATTTAACTTAGTCTCTAATAAAGTATGTACCAGAAATTTATTACAAAAATGGACAAGGATTTTGCAATGTAATTACTTAAAGACTTTTTTCTTGTTATTTGGTAAAAAATATTATAAGAAAAAATATTCAGAAGTATACAATAAATTTATTCGTTTTAAAACGATACAAACATTTCTAAAAGAATTGTTATGCATAATAGTGACCATCATATTTTACCATTTTTTGTGTTTGAAAACTTCTGTTAATAAACCAACATAAAAATACCATAAAATTAAAAACGCTAGATTTAAACTTGCTAGTATTGGCTGAACAAAGGATTTGTTCGACAGTTTGCTCACGTCCACGTATTTTTCGTGGGATATACTGATATAAGAATTCTGAAAGTTAAATACTTACGTGACAGCGAAGATGTGTATTCTGTTGTAGAAGGTGGAAACGTAAATAGAGTAGTGGGTGCCTCCGTGCTAGTTGTTGTCGTCGTCGTTGTAGTAGTTGTAGTAGTTTTTATTTCTAAATAAATATATATAGAATAAAAATGTATTAGTCATTACATTATTTTAGCCGGGTTATGTTACTTAGACCAATTAGCGCGATTTTTGAGTATGTACGTGACCAAAATGAAATGAATGATATCTTCTGGGCACAGAGCACTGCTATTATAAAGAATAATTCTAGTAGACGAGAACAATTAAGAGTTTTAAGTATTTTTATGTTATCTGTCATTGCTTACAAGATTTTGTAATTTATTATTACATAGTTATCTTAAGTTATCTTAGTTTGACTTTACGCCATCAAAATAGGGAAAATTTTTAAGAGTGTCACTTTATCCATTATAAATTTTTTGGAAGGGGCACAGGCAAAAGGTAGGATAGGCAACCCTACCAACTTTAGATACTTAACCATTTTTATTAACGAAAAACAAAACCGACTTCAAATATTTCGCCCCGTATTCATTTTACAACTGATTTTCAGGAGTTCCCCGACCAATGAAATTAATATGGGACCACATGGAAGAAATTTTAAAATCAGTAAATAAATGACGTAGTCCTGAGGTCAAAAACATAGAAAAAAATACAAAAAAATTACAACTTCCTCCTTTTTTGAGTCGGTTAAAAACGCAAGTATTAAAGTGATTTTATTTACCATATACCCGAATTGTGCCTTCGGATTTACCAAAAGCGTTCGATGAGAAGCAAGTGTAAGATCCCGAATCGTCTGCCGTGAACTTCATCACAATTAATGTTGACCGCACCTCGTAATACGACAGACGTTCCTCGAACATTTCATATTTCTCTCTGAAAACAATATGCGAAATTGATACACCTACGCTACCCACGAGTTAGACACAAATATTTAATACCCCACGATCTAATTACTTTATTTCCCCACCCTGAAACCTACGAGAAATAAATAAATAAATTGTTAAAAACCTACGAGAAATAAATAAATAAATAAATAATTTTGATTTATTTAAAAAAGAATTGATTTCTTGAATTAGATTCCTAAAAATTAACGTCAATCATTAATTAATAAATGCTATGAAAAGATTTGTAATTTTTATTTCATTTCACGGATGTACTGTCAAATATACAAGTAAAGAATATTTTATCATAACGTACTAATTACTTACACAGGATAGGAATCGAATCAGATGCTAGCCAATCTATTAAAAGCTTTGAGGAGATTTATTAGATATTTTATACTTCGAATTTAAAGTTTGAAAGATATTGCGTTAATGTCGGTAAACGTGTACGTCGGTAAAGTGGAAAACCTTTAAGTACCTACGTAATGATTTTCATCATAAATATGAAATTTATGAATCGATTTTGACCAGTGGTTGACAATAAAATTCTCAAAGTAAGTAATCGTGTATTAATTAAGGCACTTGCTTTATTTTTGCTTTATTAAAAATAGAAAAGCCCAATATTTAACCAAATAATTACAATCAAAAGCGGTTATCTTTTAGTGAGTGCGTTTCAAACTTCATGAAACATTTTATTTATTTCATGTACAATCAAATATTTAAAGATATAATTTTGTAGTTATACACACATAGTTGTAGGTCCTCCTAAGTATAAACTAAATAAGGACAAATTAATAATGAATACTTATAAAACTATAAAAAAATAACCTCTGCACAAACTTCTCCAAAGTTACTTTACACCTTACACAAATAATAATTAACCACTTGTAACAAAATAAACATTACATCGAACGAAAAAAAATATTATACTTATGTTTTTTATTTCAGGTGCCTTCCAGAAGAAGTTTTACCCATTTTATGTAAATTAATTATAAGTAAAGATTAGAAGATTAACTAATAGTAAAAGATTACTTAATAAAATAGAAGATGAAAATTTACCCGGAGATTATCATTTCTTCTCCGCTTTTGAGCCAATACGTGTTAGCCGAAGGGTTGGCTTCAGTGATACATTCGAGATTCGCCTGCGCGCCTGTCATCACTTTAATTACCTTCGTTTTTACTTTGACCGTAGGGGAAACTGGAAAATAAGTTCACGACTCAGCATGACAGAAGCTACGACAAAAAAATACAGTGTGTGATTTCTAACGCTAATGAAACTTATTCTTTTAGAAAAATGTATTACATTAATATATAATTTGCTCGTGGGCGTATTAGGTTTCTATTTATGACATAAACAATGTATTTAGTTTTAATCTTTATCTTTATGTTTGTTTCATTCAATCACAAGATTTTCACCAATTGAATTTTGTTATTGTTAATTTTACGTTTTTTTATAATGTACAATTAACTATTCATGTTAAGTAATTATTTTTGCAAGTAACCAATGCCCATAACTATCGAAACTAAATGAGGTTCATAAAGATAGCTTAACTATTTGTTCTTCTCTCTTCAAAGTAACAACTTGATTATAACAGAGACAGTTAAGAACTGGAACTGGAAATGTTAACTTTCTTATTATAACAGAATTGATTACTTTCGTTGAAACAGAATTGGGTGTTTATTTAAATTTTTCGCTTATTTTGGTCATGCATCTATTATTCGATACATTAATAACTATGCCACTTCTATAAACAAACTCGATAAATTCTATTTATTTAAAACTCGATAAATGTGTTTGTGTAACTTACAGTTTACAGTGAGCATTATTCGTTTGCTGACTGAAGGAGGGACGTCATTTGAGGCAATGCAGAGGTATGCGCCCATATGTTTGCGGTCCACTTTTGATAGGTTCAAAGAGGAACCCAAATACGTATCAACTAGGAAAAAGTTAAATGAAGTTAATTTCATACTCTGACTTTGGTAAGTGCTTTAAATTGTGGCTCGCATTACATCAAACTTATAATTAGGATCATAAGTGTTGAAGTTCGAATATTTATTTAAATGTTTTGGAAACCAGCCAATATCCAAAGTCCAAACATGCGTACAACTGCGTGTTTTACATACAATTTAATGAATATATGTTTAATGTTACTGATTACGCAGGATATGTTAACGATAAAGCTTACGAAGTCCCCGCGACAATCAGAACATTGTATAATAAATATAAAAAGCATAAGTACCTATTATAATTGAGTAATTGAGATGCATATATAATTATTTAAAACTAGCTGACCTGGCAAACGTTGTTTTGCCATATAAATTATTTCTAGGGAATTTGTGAATCTGAACACATAGAAAAATAATTTTCGGAACGCACCCATAAAATGTTTGACAGTTGGGAACAGTTTGTATGGGAAAATAAAATTGTTGCTATTTCGGTTTTCCATGCAGTTTTTCCATAATTTGTCATCGTTTAAACCTTCCCTGGACTGCCACAAATATTTCAAAACCAAAATTAGCCAAATCGACCGAATAGCAATTCATTTTTATCTATATATAGATAATAGAGAATGAATGAAATAACAATAATCGTGAAACAGGATACTAATAGCATTTGAATCGTACCTCTATTCAGAAGTCCACCTGCACTACGCAGCTGAATGTTGGCGCCGTCTTCTCTCCGCCAAAGAATACGCGGTTCTGGGCGACCATTGGCTTTACAGGTGATGGCCACATCAAAACCCTCCTGTATTGTGACGTCACTGCTGGTGCCTTCATCTATTATGTTCGGCGGAACTGTAGACGTTTTATATTAATAATAATAGATGTTCCAAAAAAAGCAAAATGGGTAAAATACGACAGCCCGTTTAACTTAGTGGTAAGAACGTCGGGCGCGTGTCCTGAAGGACGTTCGTTTATAATAGTTAGCTGTGGTGAAAGTGAACCTTGAGGGAAACTATTCGTCCATTTTTCTACAAATTTTGAAATTTCTCTTAAGTGCAGAGAATACCGCCATAAAAATTCAAATGTTTTAAAAAAAGTTCAAAATGTATCATTATTGACAATATAATATAATGTTTAACAGACGTTCAATGAAATATATGTAACTATTATATGATAAATTATGTACCAAAGTTTTAAGTGTCTTTGTTTGAATTACCAACAAATGTTTTAACATCATTACTGGGTTTATATTACATTGGGAGATCATTCAGGAAAATGTTGTTTAAGCTTTATAAAAAGTCCTAACATTAAAATGTGCACCTTTATTTTGATAAAGGCACACCGCAGTCTCCGCTGTTGCATAAACGAATTGTTTGTTCTGGAAAGTACCAGTCACAGAGGATTTCCGTAAAGAGTAATAATATTAATTTATTATTCTGCGGTTCGAGGTGGCGGTGAACGATTTACCTGGGCTCACTATTTTAAAGGCAGGCTTTGCCCACTAAATAAAATGTTTTAGCCGTCTATGGCCGTTATGAATGAATGAATACTTTATTGTCCACCACACATTAACAATAGACTATTGATAATTATTGATTTTTTATAACCGAAAATTATGAAAGTTTACTCGTCGAGTGATTACCGCTGCCTAAGGATATCTACTCTATTCTAAAAGGTTGCATATTCGTTTCAAACCTTTATTACTTTCTTCTTCGTCACGCCGGACTTCTGCCCATTCGTGAATAGTAGTTGTTGCGTGGCCATAAACAGTAAAGAAAATATTGTATTTTACTAAACAAAACTTTGAAATCTATAAAGTAAATAAAATTTTGAAATAAATGTCAACATTGTGGACTCAAAAAGTAACTGATCGCTTAACACAAATGGAACGTTGTTAATGTATGCATCTCACCCTCTGAACAGTTACTGAAGTTATAGCGACTTTTTTTATCCACTACATGCCTTTCTTTTTTATCAGTTGTTGTTTTCAACAAAGTAGTAATTCATGCCATCCACGCATGGAATGCTATTGGGGGTCGTGAGTTTGGCAATAATGTTTTATAGGTAACTCACAAAAACTTGGGTATTAACAATATTATAAATTCAATAACTTTTGATTCATGTTTATTTAAAACTGAGCACAGAAAAAAATGTTTGTACAAAGGCGGACTTAATGCCAAATGTAATTTCTGCCAATCAACCTAACAATGATCAACTTCATTATGACCAAGCTGTATATTGAGTTAATATTTCTGTTAGTTTATCGTAGGCAGAATTTGTAGGATATTTGATTATTTATGAAAATTTAACTTTTTTGCAGTTATTGCAGAGTATAAGGCAATCGTAAAACTTTCCATGTGAACTTATTGTACACCTCTCACCCTGCATAGGAAAAAAGTATTCTGTGTGATTTATTTATTATGTTAGCAGACGTTAGATGCTCATACAGTTCACAAGGACTAAAACAGATCCGATACGACTATACACAAGGTAAAAGTTTTTTTAAAAGTTATTGAAATGTTCATAAATTTTTGTTAGAGGATGTTAATCTGTATTATATACTCTAACATTATTAGAAGAGATATTTTGGTTGGAATTAGGTTCGTTTTTCTTATTCGGTGTCTGGATTAAAATAATAGTTATCGTCCATTGTTCCAAATTCGACCGTAAGTCATTGAATTGAATGTTTTAGTATTTTTCTTAGACTAATTCAGTCATTCTAACAATTTTAATTTTTTTGGCGACCATCTTTACTATGTGCAACTGTTTGTAAATTATACGTACGTAAATAAAAATTATTTTATTGTATGTATTTGTAAAACATGTTACATATTTTATCTCAAATGATTAATACTTCAAGGCAGTATTATTATTTCAGGAAGTTCATATATTAAATCTGACGACTTCTCTTTGAGAACGTTTTTTACTTATATGGTAAACTTGCGACAGTTATTTAAGTGTGCCTCATTTACTATTCAATTACTTGATCAGTCTGACAAGCCTCAACTTTGCAAACCGCACCAATTGCATAGTTGTATGTTGTAATCTCTAAAAGAGAAAAAGTACCGGACGTGCTGAACATTAGGATCAGTGTGGCATAAAAGAATTATTATTTTTCTATACCATTGTTTAACAACTAAAAAAACAAACAAAAAACCCATTATGGTAAAAAATATCACTTAGATCACTCTCGTTCTAGCGTCGTCATATGCATTCTTAGACTATGTCTAAACTTACCCAAGACGTCTACACATCCAACCTGTTTCTTCATCGTGCTTGTGTTTATTTGACACATGTAACATCCTCGATCAGCAACCTTCAGGGGACGTATGTGCAGCTGCCATAAACCCGGCGAGTCGTTCGCGACCGCGTAACGGGGGCTATGCGTCACAAGCCTAGTGTGGAGCGTCAGAATCGTTTGGTCGTCCGCTCTGATCCATGCTACCTGAGGGAATGAACTAGAAGAATGAACACAAGTCCGAATGCGTTTTCAAAATTTTAAAGGAAAATTTCCTCAAGATTTATCATAACCTGCCCTTATTCCACCTAGATGTGCAAGCGGTTTTGACTATGTTTTTTACGACTGGCCCTCTGCCCGATACACGTATCGGGACAAGTATCCCATGGAGTATATCTACCCTCCATGGGATACTTGTCCCGCGTAGGAATCGAACACACGACCGCAGGCGTCGAAGCCAATGGCTTACAAACTGCGCCACCGTACCACAAGAATACAAATAAAAATTCAAATTCTTATAGATTTTTGGAAGGTATATCCACATGTCAAATTCCGATCAATTTATACATAGTTTGTACAATAAACCAGTGAGTAAAATTTATATAAGCAGGTGCAGAAAAATTTCTAAGAAACACAACAAAGGAAAATGAGTGCAAGTGCGAAGTCTGTGCCCAACATTCTGTAGTCTTTTGCAATTTTAAGTGGCGATTTAATGTATGGCCCATATTTACTATGGCATTTAGAAATACAATAACTTATTTCTAGATTTCCGAAGTTATTAAGAAAAAGATTTATATGAATAGTTGAAATAATTTGTTGCTCAATTAAGAAAAATATTTTTATAAGCGATACAACGAAAACTGATCATTTGAATTTTATTCTGTCTCAGAGAAATATATACTATGACCTCTTTCATAAAACGTGCTCTCCCTGTTTATAGCTGGATAGTTTAATATTTTTTGCAATAATTCAATTTATGAAGTACACTTAGTTAAAGAATAAATAAATATACTAAATATACATTAAACAAGAATTTTAGGTAAGCGCGATATCTTAAGTAAAAACTTTTCGTAATATTGTCAATATAATTGAAAAATAAATACTACAAAGAGTTTTAATTAATTATCTCAATGCAATTTAACTATAAGTTGTATTATTAAAAGGGATATTTCATACTATTTATTTATTTAGAAATTAATTGCGTTATGTATGGCCATATAACCCACAACCTCCAAAAGAAACACTTAAGCGCACGGGATATTGAGCCGGGCAAAAATGTGTATGCCTTTATTTATATTTCCATAAATAAATATTCATTGTTATTATATTATATTGATTTTTGCATTTGAACGAATAGAGGTATAAACAAGTCTATTTTTCTCTTTCTTGGGGTTTCTCAATTCGACTATATTTTTTTTTATTAACGAAGCCGACTTCCAACAGCTGGCTTTGTACTCATTTTATAATTGATTTTTAAAAGATCCCTAAGTATCTCCGGATCCCAAGATCCAATACTAGAGAAATTAATATGGGACCACATCGGAAGCGCCAGCTTTCAAATTGAAAAAGAATCATCAAAATTGGTTCACTCATTCGAAAGTTCTGTGGTAACAAACATTGAAAAAAATTCAGTCGAATTGATAACCTCCTCCTTTTTTGAAGTCGGTAAAATAGTTTAATTCTTGCCACAAAAAATTATAGCGCTGATTGTAGAGCAAGTTAAAGACGTACCTTATAATCTCCAAGATCAGAAATTGAGCATGTTAAAACCGCTTCCCTTCCAAGGGCACCTGTAACATTTTCTATCGGACCCACGAAGCTTGGCTCCAAATCGCGAAGTGAAGGTGTTGGCTTTACTTTAATTGTCGACGGTGTTACATCATAACTAATTCGGTTATTCCACACTGAAAGAAATAGGAAACTTGAGAATATAAACACAATTCACATAAAAAATCATGTCGCGACCTGATTGGCGTAGTGGGTAGTGAACCAGCCTCTTGCGCCGGAGGGTGTAGGTTCGATCCCCACTACTGGAAAATATTGGGTGATGAACATAGTGCTTTTGTAGTGTCTGGGTGTTTATATGTATATGTATATATTTACAAAAGAAAAGTATGTTCATCAGTTATCTACTACCCATATGACAAGCGTTGCTTAGTTTGGAACTAGAGAACATTGTGTAAAAATGTGTCCTAAAATATTAATTATTATTTGTAACAGCCTGTACATGTCCCACTGCTGAGCAAAGGCCTCCTTTGTACAGATGGTATCAGGACATAGTCCACCACGCGGCGCCACTGCGGATTGGCGGACTTCACATAATTTTTTTTTATTATTTAGTAATTATGCAGGTTTCCTTACGCAATTTTCTTTCACCGCTGAGCACGTGATAAGTCAGCACTTAACATTAACAATTTCATTGGTGCCGGGACTGGGATCGAACTCAGGTTTCTCGAGTAAATTGAATTAAAGGCAAGCGCCTGGACACTGAGCTATCACGGCTCCCGATATCCGCCCGCGTAGAATAGGCTGAGGGCGTAACATTCAGCCAGAAAGACTGATATACTTAAAAATATGTACCTATATAAAATATAGCCTATGTATTATTCTGATGTATAAGCTATATTATTGTAAAGTTTCATTAAAATCTATTCAGTAGATTTTGCGTGAAAGAGTAACAAAGATCCATCCATATTTTACGGAGTCCATGCTCGAGGTTGATTTTTTTTATATACAAATTCAAGACTTTTTTTGCTAAAATTATCGGACTAAAAACGCTTAAACCAACTTTATGCTGCTCTTACTGACACTATTAGGAACATAAACGACCCATCTTTTATCGTGGCCTTTGTCGCATTTTTACCTTTTTTATAATAAAACGTCAAAACTAATAGAATATATTCGTTAAATTCAAGCATTTTCTTTTTTAAATCAAAACAAATCTTTTTAAGCAAATAATTTTTAAAAATCTAAATCATATTTTATGGTGCAAAAACCAGCCAGATTACAAACAGTAGGTATAACCAAAGAGATTTTACTATTACTTTACACATACAAAATATGGAAAGGCTTTTTCCTCGAAATATTTTATTAGTAACGTAGAAAATGCAATTTTCTAGTCAATTAACAAAAATTTTAATTATTTGGGGCCTTACATTGGATAAGTATGAAATCACTGTTTTAAATGAACGATATATTTTTTTTACTCTCGAAAAGAATAATTGTAATACTTAAGAAAATTACGGTGGACTGAATTTATGTAAGGGAAAGCCATCGTGGCCCCATATTATGTAACGATATAAAAAGTATCATCTAAATAACAATATAATAATAGAAACTTTGTTGTATAATGGCTGTTGAACGTTTTCGAGGCCATGCGTTCATTACGGAGGAATGAAAGCGCTTGGCACTTGATAGATGGCCTGTTCACCAAGAATAATGGTCCATTCTAGTGAGCTTAAAAATTGTTTACCTTGCGTATTAACCCGACGCGATCTTAAGATTAGGGAGATTTAACACAATATAATAGAGAGTAAATAATCCAGCTTTTGTATCCCAATAGATACTTTTTTTTCTTTATAGTAAATGAATATAATAAACGGATATTTTAGTTGTTAGTGTAGTAAAAAGTAATAAATTACTAGTAAAGTACGTATATAAATATTATTAATACATAAGCAAAATTATAAAAAATAGAAAATTTTTGATAAAAAGAATTGTTTGAGTTAATGACGTATTAATTTAAAAAAAGATCGAAAAAAAGATAAAAATTTAAAAAAAGATAAAAATATCGAAAAGAAATTATTACATTGTACAAATTTTGATACCATTTAATTTTTGTGATAGTTTGTGTAATTATTTCAGCTCATTAGATAAATAATATAGCATAAATTATTATGTGTTTTTCATTTTATTTGCCTATTGTAAGAATTATACACTCATTCCCCATTTACTATTCAAAATAAGTTTGTAATGGAGGTATTCCTATCGGATGACCAAATACATTGGAAGGAATACCTCACCAAATTGTACATTTGTAGAACAGTTGTACCATGTTCTGAAATATATTTATAAAGCATAACGCTCATTTAAGATGTATACTTAAGTTATACTTGTTGAGCCAAGTATTATGTGTTTACAGAACGCAATGTGACCACCACGAGAGAAACGCAATATATCCGGAATGTAGAACAGATTGCGCTGCATATAATACCGCTGGCGATTGTTTTAGCTTTAATTAATGAATCTATGTTGAATGAATGAATACTAGCCTATGCGCTCCCAAGTATAAAAAAATAAGAGCTTAACTGTCGTTTCAAACGAGGTACTTGCTCAGCGCCCGGCCACCTCAGCCCGGTGGATCTGTAAAGGCCTCCTGAAGATCCTGAAGATGGTGATCCAACCAAGTATAACTACCATTTGGTAGTCGGCTCGAAGGGACTAGGAAATGAACCATATCTTCGTGAAAGAAGCTCATTTATTCAACTAAGAATGTGATATTTAAACGTATTATAGAAAAAAAAATAATAATATTATGACTACATGTTTATTTGTATTAAAGTAAAGGAAAAGTGGTCAGGTGCGAGTCTAACTCGTACGCCGAGGGTTCCATCGCTACCCATAGTACCGCCTAAATAAAATTGGAATAATCACCACCGGTGTTCTCAGGAACGCGGGTGGACCTAGCAAGTCGAAATGCATACCAGATACTGAGGTCTACAGTCCCTATTAGGTGTATAAAATCAGTCGACACGATAAAAATATATGGGGAAATTTAGATTTCCGTGAAACTTTCAACCTTACTATAAACTAATTTACCAAAATTTCCATCCGTTCCTTAGAACGTCGGTGATAGACGAACAAGAGAGTGATTTTATAGGGGTTTCTTTTTTACCTTTTAAGGTATGGATCCATAAAAATGGAGTTAATTAACCTCTATTCCGTATAAGCCAAAGAAATTTACTGTAATCTAACGACAAAGGTTGTGCTTCTAACAATTACGTCATAGAAAAAGGTAGAGATAGAGATAATTATTGCTCTACTAGATTTTTATTACAAAACTAGAACAGCTGTATGTAAAACAAAAGGGCAGCGGTATTTAATTTTTTACAAAGGGCAAGAAAGTATCATCGATAAGACGCCATCGCGCGGGATAACTACGTATACTTAGTAAGTAAAAAGAGCGATTGAAATAGTTAAGAGTATATTTTTTGCTACCGCTCTGTTGTATCTAGCGGAGAAGCACATACCTGATCGTTTAATGCGACCCGGACGTGTGAGGTCCGTGAAGCGGGCCGTTAACCAGAATGGACTGTTGTTAGTTCGCGACAATGAGAGCGATATCAGCCTGCGGGTGCGCTGTTGTTAGGCAACGATCGCTAAAATGGGAATTATTGCGAAGTTTATCAGTGCTCCGTTACTACAATGAAGTTATGAGTTAGGGTTCAACGTATTTAATGTTACATGACGTGATTTCCATATTAGTAGTATGTATATTGCATGGTCAGTTGTGTAGAATTCGGCCCTCCAATTGTGATTATGTACCATAAGAATGTATGAAAATGAATGTCATAAAATAAGGAAACGAAATAAATACTAGCGAGAAAAGTAAGAGAGAATAAACGTATTTCTTGGAGTACTTTGTACAATGTCGTTACCAAGGTTTTTTTATATGGTAAAATTAAACGAAGGTTTTTAGGCTATAACTATTTCTGGCACCAAGAGTTCTTCAAGCCAAGTCATTCCGTAAGCGACTTATTTGTATTTTAATAAGAATAACGTTCGCATAAAATAAATTCGTTATTAAACATTATTTAGAATTTTTTCGAAGCTAAATAGGACTGAACAACAATTTCCAATACCGGAATAACGAGACCGTTCTTTTGTCGCTCCGTTTGGGAAGCGAAAAGGTACTAATTATTATAAAAGCGATTTTAATCCTTACTCAATAGTATTGAATTTTATCTACGATTTTACAATTTTTAATACATTGTTTTAATTTTTTACAATGTTTTAAATTGTATATTTTTTTAAGTCTTTTGGCGCAAAACGAGAAGCCGCAGGTTCGAATCACGAACCACTGAAAGTCTTTGTTCATTTAATAATTGAAATTAATTAATATATATTGACTGTAACTTCTCAGGAAATACTTTCAAGTGTATAAAGTATTTCCATGATAGTAAAAATAAATTTTCAAGATTTAGTAAAGTAAATGATGTAAATACTAGGAACGAACATAAATAATTAACTTTACCCTCATCTAGATTGCGTAAAATAAGTAAATCTTTTATGGGACAATGTATACGTTTTTACAATAAAATACCAGAAAACGTTCAAAATGTTTATCGTTCAACATTAAAATCATAATCAAAACAATTCAATATCATACAGAAATACAACAATAGTAATAAATACAGATACCCATACTAATACTAATCAATTATTACTCTTAATATCGATTAAACATTATAATTTTATATCGATTATAAAATTATACCCAGCTAATTAAATTTATAAAATAAATAAATAATTTATCTCGGTTTATGACAAAACTTGGCGACTTCATCAGGGATCTGACATAAATTAGGATATTAATTCAACGATTTCATACTGATAGATTAGGCTAGGTTCGTGGTATCACATTTTTATGTATCAAGGAGCCTTGTCTGATCTAGGTTATTTATTAGTGGATTAGGTTAGGTTAGGAGTGAATATAAACAGGCGGAGCCAGAAGCTCGCGTCGGCGAGAGCCGTAGCGGAGCGAAGGCCATGGGAGAAGCGACACTCAGGAGGCGATATACCGAGAGTTCTGGCCAAGCGCATGGAAAAGTCAAATTTATTAATGATGTAATACATTTTTAAAACAATAAATAAATTAAAGTAAATTACGAAATTTTATATCATTATCTTTAAAAGATAAAGCTTTTAAAGATAATTATACAAAATTTCGTAATTTTAATTAAAATATTATAGTATTAAAAGTTTAGTATCGCTTTTTCATTTTCACTATTCGAACTTAATTTATATCAGTTTATAATAAGTACACCATTGTGACGATAAGGGCTTTTAACAAAAATAGGTTATAAAATTTGTAATAGAGTTTCAAATTCGATAGTAGCATTTCAAACTCGATTACTTTTTGGCTGTATACAATTTTTTCGGTGCTTAATCGTATGATAGATTTAAAACCGAAAGTAAACCGCTCATTATTTAAAAAAAAATATTAGTTATTCGTATTTGCAATGGGGTATAACACTTGTGCGTCTACTAGCAGTAGCGATAGAATATGATGTACATATTGTAATTTAAATTTTTATTCTTTTTATAAAATTAAGTCAATTGAGACTTAGATCGTTCAGTACTTTATAATTTTTTGGGTCGTCATGGAGTTCTTATACAAACTGTTAAGCGTTTTAAGTGTGGATAAGAAGACTGTGTTTTAGATTTACAACGGAGGGTTTTTAGAGGTGACAATTATTATATTAAATCAAATATAGAAAACTTATTATTTCAATAATTCAAGTTCAAACGTTATTACTTCAATTCAAATATTTTAACTATATCTGAACTTGAATATTAACAACTGTTATAACGACAAGCAGCACTAGTGGTTATATCACCATACGGGGACGTTACCGAAAAGCAAGTGACCACTGCTCCATGCGACCATGTGTCTCTTCGATGGTTAACGTCATATCCGGTATACAGTGTTGCCAGCGACAACATTCGGCCGTCCTGCATCACGCCTTCGTCCTCGAATGGCGTTGTAACTTTGACCTTCATACAATTAACACCTTACCCTGTGGCTCATCCCTCTCAACTGGGATGCATATCGCCACGTTCAGAACACCTTACTCTGTGGCTTATCCCTCTCAACTAGAATGCATATCGCCAGTCCCAAGGATTCTGGACACCTTATCTTGTGGCTTATCCCTCTCAATTGGGATGCATATCGCCACGTTCAAAGCACCTTACCCTATGGCTTATCCCACTCAACTGGGATGCATATCGCCACGTTCAGAACACCTTACTCTGTGGCTTATCCCCCTCAACTGGGCTGCATATCGCCACGTTCAGAGCATCTCCCCTGTGGCTTATCCCTCTCAACTAGAATGCATATCGCCAGTCCCAAGGATTCTAGACACCTTATCTTGTGGCTTATCCCTCTCAATTGGGATGCATATCGCCACGTTCAGAACACCTTACCCTGTGGCTTATCCCTCTCAACTGGGTTGCATATCACCACTTCTTCCCAGTTTTCAGTGATTTATCAAAATTGATAGCTTTACCGGTTAGACCAATCGTGTATCGTTACGTTGTCTAAGTACCAGTGATGGTGTTCACAACGGATATCCATCATCAGTTCATGCCTTAACATCTTCCAACTACTAAATTCTCGGTAGCTTAACCGGGTAAAATCAAAATCAAAATCAAAATCAAAATCAAAAATATATTTATTCAAATAGACGCTTGCGCGCTCTTATGAATCGTCAAATTTTACATCAAAGATTATGTGTATAGGTTCGTAAGGTACCACCGGTTCGGAAAGCGGTTTCTGTTGAGAAGATACCGGCAAGAAACTCAACAGTTGCTCTTTTTCAAAAATATCAGGGTACAATATAATATACAGGTATAATAGTCTTATTCTTTTTTTTTTTTTTTTTATGCGAAATGTTGTCAAACGAGCAGACGGTTCACCTGATGTTAAGTGAATACCGCCGCCCATGGACATCTGCCACAGACGAGGGTTACAGATGCGTTGACAACCTTTTGAAAACTGGGCTCCGGCTCCATTCTAGCCTACGTGAGTATCAACAGTATTAACTCCACACATTGGCGTCGTCGAGATATTCCGAAATGGTATAATATGCTTTAATCATCAGTTGATTTTTAATTTTACATTTAAATTGGTCAAGCGGCAATTAATATCGACTGTGGGATTTTATTATACATGCGCACACTTTGCCCCATGAACGACTTATTTACTTTTTATAGACGAAACAATGGCGTAGTAAGTTTGTCCTTATTTCTAGTGTTTATTTTATGTCTGTCACTATTCTTTAGGTAATAATTAAGGTTATGACGTATATACAAAACATTACAATAAATGTATTGACCAGCAACAGTGAGTATATTAACTTTTTATTTTTATTAAACAAGTTGTGTATCGCTATATTACATTTTCTCAAATATATTAAGTAATTAATTAACTGGAAGATACCAAAACTTTCGTTACATTTAACCAAAAGATTTTATCAGCATTAGGTATAGTATAAAAACACTGTTTTATTTTAGGGGGGTAGGTACCCAAGGAGAAAATATGTCGTCGATTGTTTGAACAGCCAAACACGAGTTTTCGTATCCTACTACTGATATAAGAGTTCACACGTTATTACTTCAATTCTAATATTTTGACTATATTTGAACTTGAATATTAACAACTATTATAACGACAAGCAGCACTAGTGATTATACGGCGGGGCTACCGAAAAGCAAGTGACCGCTGCTCCATGCGACCATGTGTCCCTTCGATCGAGTAGTGAACGTCATATCCGGTAAACAGTGTTGCCAGCGACAACACAAAAAAGAAGAAACATCGTTGTAGTCGTATCCTTTTAAAAATTAAATTTAACATGTTGATAACAACGAAATGGCGGATTTCTTTATTTTATTTTTCTAGAAAACTATAAGTGACCTAAGAATTATTCGTGTTCATTAGTGATTTTTCTTTATTGTTTAAAATTACTATTATAATTATAATTTTTGCAATTGCTATATATCAACTTCGAAATATTTTGAACATTTACCCACAAAGGGATCGAAACGGCGGGAATTAAAACCAGAATAAAATGTGAAACCAGTAATTTCATTGACAATTTGCAGTATTCGCGTAACCACAGAATTCATTAATTGGGATATATTCTTTCACATACGTTTTCCAAGGATTCCCAATTTATCATTCTTTATTGGATGGTTATACCGCTGTTTCCATTTTTTTTATATTGTTATGATCTTTTTACTCAAATAAATACTATACCAAACACTGTTCGTTGAATTAATCAAATTAAAATCACCTTATTAAAATAAAAAAAAAAAAAAAATATTAAACACAAATACACAAACTCAAAATCAAATATTCTATATAACATTTCTCAAATGATAGAAATAAAAAAATTCACTATAAAAAATTACTGGCTCGGTAATAACAACAAATATTAACAACGCCCATGAGAGGAATCAAATTTAAAATGCATAGAAGTTTGTTTTATGTTAGAAGGAGTCTAACAATGGGTTTGAATCACCCTATCAAATGAAAGACTCAATAGGTAAAGGGGAGGCAAACCATTTATTTAGCTATCCACATGCATGAATGCTTAACCTATCGCACTATTATAAATCAAAGTCTTCATTTTTAATATTTTACGTGTGCAAGTTTTATATCTATAAAGATTTTCTTTAGAGAAAATTCTATAATATGAATATAATTCTATACAAATCCATGGTTCTTTTTTTTGTTGTGTATTTTCAGTTTTATTTTCCATCTGTATCTGAATGTAGACAATGCAAGTGTTTCTTCAAGTTTAGCTTTAGTATTGTGCTTAGATCTGAAGTATTGTTACTATCCAGCATTATTGAGGTGAAATTGGGATGTTTTCTTTTTATTTCAATATTTTAGTAGAGTACTATTTTACCAGGAATCATACAGAACATGAAACAAAATGTAAAATAGGATAACGTTGTAACAAGGGTAAAACATGATAAATATTTTTTTTATATTCAAAAACTACTTCAAATAACTTCAATATATCTTTGTAATATTTATTTTATATTATATATTTATATAAAGTAAAAATCATTTAACTGATATGTAAAAGCAATTATGAACGTTTGCAAATTTTATGTGACTAAAACAAAAACCGAAATTTTATTACAATCATAAAGTTTTGGACATAAGAGGAACATAAGTATAAGAAAAAAACGTCCTATGGGAGTGCTGTGAAATGTGCAAACAATTAGAAAGAGCCCTTTTTGTGCTCTTATGTGGGGTACCTCACAATAGTACTTGATGTCAATGACAGTTGGCTTCCATCTAAATATGGAGACCCTTTTCAAAGGGCTGCTCTAGACATCTGTTACACTCTCTAATATGGTTCTTAATAGTTTGAACAATTCGTGTTGTGATAATAAACTTAAGGTGTAGGATTCAATAGCATAAACATTTTTGAATGACATGAAAATATATTTTTAAAAATGTCAGTATTTCAGTATATTACGTTATTTATTATTCAGGGTTCACTTCATAGCGGCTGGTATTAAAGATATATATACTGCCAATATACGTACAGAATATATTACATGTATTAAAGCAGGATATTATGGCTGCAGACAATGTAGCTGAAGCTATTGTTTTCAAAACTACCCTGAATTTTGTTCAAATTAAATGTAAAACTTTAACAAAACAAATTGGTGAGTTCTGCGCTGCGTTATCCACTTATTGTGTGGACCTGTTCGATCTCATGCATTTAAATTCAGAATTAGTGAAGAGCTCCCTTCGCATACTTTCTTTTATTTACAGGTAAATAATCGATTTAAATTCTCCCCGAAATTTCTCACGCTCTAACTTGATTAATTTAGTTTTATTTATTGAGTGCTTTTATTAAAACAGAACTAAGTACGTTTCGGCCTCTCACACTGTGTGCTAGAAACATAAAGCTTGCGTATTTTTTTGGTTCAGGTACCTGGATTAACATGTTCTTACAAATATTATGGCATAATATTTAAAAGTTAAAACTAATCATCCTATTAAATTTCGACACAAAATTACGTTCATTACTTGTTCGTTAACCTTTGTTCAGTTAATTTGTATCTGCGCAGAAATAATGAAACTTTATCTAAAACACATATTTCAAAGTTAATGGACGATAGTATTCGATTGTAACGTTCTATATTATTCACTCTATTATCAGAAGATAAAATCCAAAGATTGATAATTTTCACATTATGAACTTTAGCACAATAAAATTATTTTTTATCGCAAGCAGTTACAGGTGATACTTGGAAAGAGTTGAAATTGAGTCTGTCCCGTGACCATGAACGCTGGACAGCTTTCGAAACGTTGGGACTTCAAATCAAAAACGCGATATAATCACCATACGGGGACACCATATGGAAAGAGACAAACATGTTATTTTTATATGGAAACATAATGTATTACAGAAACGATATAGTTTTTTCACCAAATTCTACAAAAGAAATACTCAATAATATTGTACAATCGAATTTCAACAACAAATTAAAGAGGTGAAGCTGACAAAATATCCGCTTTCAAAGATTACGTTAGAACCGTTTATATTTTAAGACTAGTAGAACTTATGCCTAGGATTATTTGTTTGAAAATTGATATCCATGCTTTTAAATTTAAAAAAAAATAAATATCAGTTCAGTGGATGGTAATTTAAAAATATTTCCTTAATCATGACTTGGTATCAAAAAACGAGGTCCAGTCATCTTTGTGGGGGGAACACACACATACACGTCATCCAGATCAGAAGGCGTAATTTGGGTGTATTTTGTTGTTAATACGAGTAGCCCAAAACACCTTTCGTAAAAAACAAATTTGTAAATATTATCAATATTATTAATATTTTAATTATTTTCACTGAATCAATCAATCGTATCGTATAGAAAATCAAATTCGTCAAAATTTTGCTGTTTTATCATCTTAATCATGAGTCTTTTTTCCAACAAAAGAAGTACCTTGAAAAAAAAAGTAAAAAAACGGAATCATGTGGACATAAAGCTATTATAACCTTAACCCTAGCTAGATCGATTTTTTGGCCACGAAACTGCATAGTAAATTTCATGAAAAGTTGGAGCCGTTTCCGAGATTCAGATTATATATAGGTATCTAGAGACCCTTAAACGAGCAATTCTTTCTAAGATATTAATGGCTAGCTTCAGTATCTAGATCTGAGAGGGGTCAATGAGCGTTCTGTTTTAGATTTCGTAGAAGCAAAAATCATGGCTGATACTTTTGATTCAATGACTAACGGCTTTAGTGATTACAACATGCCTATTATCCTATTTGACGTTTTTGGAAAAAACTCGTGAAAAGTAAATAGTGCCAGCAAAATTTTGTACCTTCGAAGAATAAAAGGAATAAGAAGAATTATGTAACTGGCCAGTGTTACTTTGGAACTGCTACATCGGCTGTTCGAAAGTTTTGGCGAGAAACATTTCTCCTTCAGTTTCGTATATACATAAATAGCTAGCTCTCAAGAAACGCAAACCCTATTTTGAAAGTTGCAAAAATGTATCCGTGATATAAAAGGATGTGGCGTGGTTCGTTACGTTTTGTGACCCCCAAGGGTGCACGTTGTGTCGCGTGGAAGCCCCGTCGCGAAGTCTCTGACGACTTACATTTTTTATGCTTGAAATACAAATTTCATTCACTGGGTTATTCCACCTGACGCCTTTTAATATTTCTCGGTAGGTTAAAAATATAGAAAGGTAATGAGAGTGTGGAACTATTTGGTGCGAACACAATTCTGTTTCTTTTATGTGAGAAGATGCAAACAATCTGGTGATTCACTTGATGTTAAGTGATAACATTTTTAGTACCCGTAGGGGTGGCAAAGGAGCTGCAAAATACTTTGCCACCTTTTAATAAAGTGGGCCCAGGCTCCCTCACTTATCAGACGGAACGCAGAACTATTATACTTCTTCACACCAGTATTCTGTGAGGTCGTACTACCCGGACGGACCTGCCCATTCATGCAACAGCGAACAATGTTGTGTGGCCCTACCACAGTTAAATTAACTTATCTATATTTCAGTTTTTCAAATATTCAATATTCATATCATTCTTTACGTAATAAGTAAGTTTAAGTTAGTCTTCTATTCAAATTCATTACAAGATATGTTTCATTATACGGCATATATAATATTACATGTATTTGTAGTGTCCCATCACTACGTGCCTATATCCAAAAACATTCGTTACTTAGCGTTCAGTGCGATACCAAGTGTCTTTAATCACCTCTTGAATTGCAAAAGGATAGTAATTTTGCATAATTACTATAGAAAACACTGTAGCTGAAGTTAAATGTTACTCGGACTTATTGCTATTTTTTTTCATTCACACGGTATATTTACTTAAAATTGCTATATTATTTTGTTATGTAAAAACTGATTTCTAAAGAAGTGCTTCGCCCTAGTATTAGTGCTTCGCCCTTTAACCTTTGTGTTTGTTCCGTTACTACGTTGTCATAGTTAGAATTTATTCCTTTGCAACGAATTCGATTGAATATTGTCAATTTTCGATCATGGAGTGCGAGAAGTAAGCGTTATCAATATATTTTTTTTATTAAAACGCATTTTACTATAGCGGTTGGGACTGACAAAGAAGTATCTGAAATTTAGGTTATTGATTATTTATGACGACGAGATTATTGAAAGATAAAATGTTCAGTAATAACGATGGCCTTAAATCGCACCTGGCTCTTTTGCTGATAAAAAATGGCGATTTTACGAGCTCGAGATCATGAATTTACGGAAAATCTGGCAAAAGGACATCAAACAGAATAAATAATAATTGACTGATTAAATTTCTTTCCAACCCATTAGTTACAGTGAATACGTTACAGTGAATGTAACACGGCAAGAGTGAATTGACTATAATTGAGCTAGTGCGTTTACCATGCAAAATTATATCTCCACTTGACATCAAATGGGATTGAGATCTGGCCAGTTTTTGAGTAAAAAATAATATGTAATCGGTTTTTGATAACTTTCCCTTTGTAATCTGTGTAATATGTAATCGTCTTATATGTTTATATTATATGTTTATATGTAATCAATATAAACATATAAGCCGATTAAACAATTTGTACTATCCTCCTACTCCACTTAATTTTTAACTTAAATTACATCGAGGTCATAAACTTTTAGAACAATAAATAAAAAAAACAAATATTTTTACCTTTTGCGGTTTCGACGACATCGTCAGTTCTAAAGAGTAGAAGAATACACAACAACTTATGAAGTTGCATGAGAGTCCCTTGGGCTCCTAGAACTTTGCTCCTTTTATATCTCTTCATTTCGGTGAGCTTACTGTAATATAGCTTGATTGCATGTAAGCGGTCTTCAATTATTATTTCGTTACTAAATTTATTTCGTCACAAACTTTAATACGCCTTTCTTTAAATCTAATTTAATACTTTTTTAATGGTATATTTTTTATACACCAATTGTAGACGTTTTACACTCCGGTGTGAGGATCGTAGGAAGAGCCATGTGAATTAAGATTCCTGAAACAAAAAAAATTCACCATGTAACAAAGTTCAGTATCTGAATGTAATAGTAATATGAATAGCTACGAATAGCAAGTATAGCAAGGTTAAATTAACTGTACTACAACAACCTGAAATGCCGATGTAAGTACTAGTGTTATTACATTATATTAGTAATTCCAATTTGTAATCCTGTTTTAGGTTTCATTTTTATTTTAAGTGTTACTCTCTATACTCAGATGAAACTTTGAATTGTAAAATTTTGTACATAAATGAACAAAAGCTTTCGGCGCTTCGGGATTCGAACTTACGTACTTTGTTTTTTTTTTTTTAATTACAATTTGTAATGCCGTTTTGTGTTGTTAAGTAAAGCACTAGGTTTACCTAAGAACATTCTACCTACTAGGGTACAGTAGTAAAAAGGAATATTTCCTTACGAGGTTGCAAGCACTGCATCAACATGATGCGGTACGCCGACTTTCATATACATATTTGAAATATGTATTTCCTTTATTCCTCGTTGTGTTTTTAAGACCAATGTACTGACAACGTCTTTGTGTAGCAGTGGAATGGTGGGAAGTAAGGTCAGAATTCTTAGACTAATTTAAATAAAGTAAGATCAGCCGTTTATGAGCTTATTTTATGTTATTAAACTATATTTTTACATACTTATAGAAGAACACAGACCACCGAAATAATTAAAACATCAAAAGTGATGGGGATAAGCTCGAACGTAGGACTTATAAACTTTATCTTTTTCCTCAATAACGTGGCAAAATGTAGCCGAATCTCAGCATAATCATTTACGTTAGAAATCCTGTTACGCAAATGGCGGTACTTGTACTAGCAATTTAATTTTATACCCTAAAGACATATTTGACCACGTGGTTGAAAAAGGAACATTAATCTTGTCATGTTTGTTTTTATACTTGTTCTATGTTTTCATAATTGTCTTATGTAAAGTATACATGATCATGTAAATCAAATTTCAATGTACCATTATGATATTACTCTTTCTTTAAAGACGTGGTAATTCGTATTAATTTCATTCTGTTGATTTTTATACATTTGGTGAAAACACACAATGAAATATATTTAGGAATTGATAATCATATGAAAAAAAAAAGTTTGCCAAAGTTTTTTGAACAGTAACAAAATGAAATAACTGCACATCTCTTGCTTACTTAGTGAGTGTTAGGCCGTATTAATGATGTGAAATTTTGTCTATTAATGCATTTTTTGTTGATTTATAGCCAACGGGTTTTTTTGAAGTTCAACTTAAGAGAGGTTAGTGAATATATTTTCGTTCTGAAGACAGCACAGACCCTCGGAGCGGCTCAGTGCCACTAATGGTTTAGAACCGGTAGTAACCATTCCATGCCAACGCTCCTGCTATTACATGATAGGGCAGGTCCGAGGAAGTAATACGGCATCACAGAAGATCAGTGTTAAAGGAAGTATTATACGTTTGCATTTCGTATGGTGAGTGGGTTAACTTTTTTAGAAACTGTTAACGCACCAAAGACCTCTGGCGTTGTATATGTCAATGGACCTGGTCGTTTGACAAATTTTCACAAAAAAGTATAATTACTTAAGCAAATACACAAATAGCATTTTTTTTCTGTACTTTTTTATTCTTCAAGAGCGTCCGTGTGGTATAAAATGACACATAACAGGGTAAGGTCATGCAGTACTTAGCCTTTTATTATGACTGCTAGGTTTTATAAATCTTAAATATTTATTCCTTTTTAAAAATCTGTTTTCATTAAACATAAAAGAATTAAAAGATAAACATATTTTACTTCTTATCGGGTATAAAAGAGAATGGCAATTTATATAAAACCCGCCATTTTACATTAAAATGGACAAAAAATTATCTTGCCAGAGTAGAGGTTGAGGTCTAAGCTAGTCATTTAATATGAAAGATTTGCTATTTTTTATAAAAATTGTATGCAGGTGCTTTTCCACAATTAGTCATAGACGATTTTATAGTTTGCCGATCGCACATTCCTTGATTTCGTTAAGGTGCGCACAAAGGCATAAAGGCATCAACAAATTCGAATTCATTGATGATAGTTGAAAAATCAAAGAATTATTTCAAAAATATAAAAACATACTTCATTTCACAAAAAAAAAATTAATTTTAATCCTATCTTTTTACAAATTGTTTTTAAAATAAAATTGGCGGTTTTATTTTTTTATGTCTAAAACAAAATACAATTCAATAAATTTTTAATTTTAGTACATGTTATACTGGCTGGTATAAAAATGTCGTGGTGTTTAAACACACTGAAAGAAAATGAAAGGAGACTACTTTTACGACATTTTACGGTGCACGTTAAAAAAGTTAATAACGGATCAAAATAACTTTTAGGCAATAAAACGTTTTTAAAGGATTGTTATTACTGTTTAGCGGCCTCAGAAATGGAAAATAAAGCAATAAAAGCTAGAATTTTTTTTGCGCCTCTTAATGAGGTTTCAATCATTGCTTCGTGGCTCAAAGGTTGAATATGGGTATATATGTCAATACAAAAGATCTGGCAGCGCTGATAAGAGACTGACAGCCGGTTTCTGAAACACTGATCATCGTAGAAGTTAACTAATCAGCTGTCAAATGGCTTTTCATTTAACATTTGATTTGCCAAAAGCATGGTTAAACTCTTTGAGTTGATCGTTCTGATCATTACGATCACTTTGGTCAATTCAAAGAGTTTAGTCATCTTTTTGGCAACTTAAATAACATTTGAAAATACATTTGATAGCTGATTAGTTAATTTCTACGATGATTATATTTCAGAAACCGGGCGTGATTCCGTGTACAGTACTACGGGACAATTACTGGTGAACAAGAGTTAACATCACATACGTCTTCGTATGGAGACTTCAACCATACCCTTAAAATGGTATTAATTAAATTATGAATAGAGCATCAGTCAAGGGGAGACTTCGTAATCATCGCCCGGGCCCCGACTCTACATTACTCTGTTGAATCGTACGGAATTAAAACATTTAAAGGGGAGAAGACGTCGAAAAATTATGAAAGGTTTAATTTCTCATGTATAACCTACATTAAGTCTCTTGGAAAAAAAATATTTTTATGGACAACGACGCTCGTAGCCACCGGTCTGACAGCTTGGAAGCGTTATATACGCTTCTGCTAGAGGTCGGAATTTTTAGTTGGGATCCTGACCGAAATCCCACAGAGCACGTTTGGACACGTTCTGAAGTTAAGGACTGTGATGACCACACTTATTCCGCAGGAGACCTAAGGGACATACTCGGTAGCATACCTCAATTAATACAAGCTATGATTTCAGCTAGATGGTATCGCACTCTATACAAAAATTTTGAAAGCACCATCTACTGTGAAAAATAGATAAAAGTAAAAAAAAAATAAAAAAATGTGGCAGTATTTTTACGATGCGCGTGCACATCGACACTGACATGATAAAGTCGGCCATTTTCAAGTCTTATTTTTCTTTATAATTTTCATCAATTCGTCAAAACATTATACGGTTTCATATTAAGTGTAGGGATTACCTTAAAAAAGATTTTTGCATATCCGTCATGTATAGACATATATGACGGAATTATGCACGAACATACATAAGAAATATATAGACATCCAAATTGATAACCTCCTCCTTTTTGAAGTCGGTTAAAAACTTACAAAGAAATTTAATAACTTTACTATAGTGCTTGCGTAGTTTTGATTTTGTCTTTATGTAAACCTTTTAAAGAAAGAATGTAGTGATATGTTCTTTATTGAGATATTATTCTTTATAATATAAAATCTACTTGATGATATAGTATAGGAATTGGGTAAACCGCATATTATCATATTTATAAGAGGGTGTTTTCCTGCTGGTTCGAAAAGAACCGTGAATTTTACCGCCAATAGCAGGCAGGTCTGTGGAACGCATAATCAATACTGTTACAGAACGCATAATGATAGTTATTAAGGAAGATTTATATATATTTTAGTGCTTTTACAGAAACTTGTAAACAGAACACATTACAATTAAAGGAAGAATTTTATTATCAATATTAAATATGAAGAAAAAGGAACATATTTTACATTCTGGCAAAATAATAAGCCATCGTTTTAAACCAAATGTTTTCCGTAGCAATAAATTTATACAATTAAAGAAAGATTATCAGATCCGTGATAAGACTTGTTTTGAATCTAACGTTATCGATAACATTATCAACTTATTAATTCTTATGTACGTACATAAAAGCACTGAAAATTTCTATTTAAAAATTCAATATGTGTACTCGAACGTTCAACATGTTTATGTTCTAAGCAAAAATAACACAAAAACGTAAGCACGCCTGGTGTGAGATCGGCGTGTTATTACCCGTATAACCGTGCATGCATGAGTTAATGTATGAATGTTGAAGAAGCGTGAGGCGCGTTACGATCGTTCAAAATGTAAACCCCAATCTGTGCTTCTATTCCTTTGGGACATAGACGCGTGCGTTTACACGCTTTTATATTTATTGTAAATATGTACTTATACCCTTTACAATTTCAGGTCTTGATTATTATAAACAATGTTCCGTCTTCGTCTGCAGTCGGTGACAAAAATCCACTAGTTGCGAAAAAAGCCTGAAAAGCACCGCTCCTGTTTCTTACATTTGCAGGGGGCAGTAGCATTGCAAAATCTTGTATTTCTGAGAATAACGTAATTTACCAATAACTTATAAAAAATTGCGTCAGTCCCTGAATATAGTACTGGAAGTGTACATTAAAGTCAAATAGTTTTCTTTACTGTGGCTGATAATTGAATAGGCAATCGTATTAGTAATATCAATCATAATCTATTGCATAATAATATTTTTGTGTTAAAGCAAACAAATAAAACGCGATTTCATCATCTTTTAATTTTCTTCTAACTCACGCTACTTTGAACTACTACAAACACTTTCTAGTCCTGTTGTAAGCAAAACCTTAGGTTGCTTAAAACGCGATAAAATTCTTAAAATTTAACGGATTTCACTTCAAAATAAATAAAATTTTTGCTTCAATAACCTAATAAAACCGCATGTTTTGTCATTTAAAATACACATAAATAAATAAAGATAATTTTTCATGTACATAATAAATTACCTTCGTAGTATTAAGGCATGAAACGTTTACTTCCCATGTATAAAGCTTTTAAGAAAAACGTAATTAAACTTTCGGAGGTGCCCGAATCGTCGTAAAAAAGGGAGGGTATTCATTTCCATTCTCGAGGGAACTATTTCTGTTCGGCAGACTGATGTAGATATTCTTAGATTCATAATTAACTCTTCCATGTCAAAGGGACTCTCTGTTTTTCTGGGTGCTATAAATAACATTTTATAGCTGTCGAATTTCACATTAGCCTATTAACATGACATCATATATTTCAGTTCTGTCTTTTCATTACACTTTAAAAGCATTCAGTAACAATACGTAGGATATATATAGATAATACGTAATTTAAGTTATAGCATAAGGTATTAAGGGTCTATTTTACTAACTCTATGCAAAATAACGATCGAACCGATGAAAATTACATGAATTTTGGTGTATTTTTTTCTTATTGAAATTTTTTTCAGCTAATTGAATCGGTTAAGCCCTATCGGCTTTCTTAATTATAGAAAGTTATTTGCCTTCAACTGATACAGTGGCGAGAGCCTGCGAAATTGAAACGGTTACCTCCAGCGGATTGGGTAGAGCGTCTAATCGATAACTTGTTAATTAAGTAAGAACAATATGGAAATATTTCAACAAATTTACGCATAAATAAACTTGTACTCATATAAAGCTAAGGAGGTGAAGGATAATTATGAAATATTGAATATTTTTACAAATATTATTTACAGCCGCTTTCAATATTCTATCTACAGTTAGATTTGGTTATTAGCGATAGGTATTTGAAATTAGCTCCACAATATTTACTAGTAACTATAATTATCTGTAGTTAGAAACCGGCCGTTAAAACATCGTTTGATGTCTATCACAATCTCATGATTGCGGAAAAAATCTATAACTTATCAGTTCTGGTTTTTTGTTTTGTATCACAGGCCCCAGACATTAAATTTATACCGCATAAGTCGTTTAAATTTATATTTAATTCATATAACTTACGTGTATAAGTACAGTACAGTACTTTATATAAGCTGTTGTATTTCAAAAAGGTATTGAATGGTAAATAAATACTGATAATGTTAAAAAAATTTACAAGTAAACGTTAAACATTTCAACAAAAACCTCTGAAATAATACAAATACTGTTTAATAATGAAATATTTACTTAACTCCTTAACAGTGATTACACCAATATGTAAAAGACATTTGGATTCGTCATGTTTCCAGACGTCATGTTTTTTTTAATGTTTTATCACAAATAATCAAAGTGATAAGAATAATTATTTATATTTGTATATTTTTTGTGATTTGCAATTTAATGCTTAACGTATAAAACAATGACATCAAAATGCCTAAATTCACTTAGTCTTTAGCGTGACACTTAAGTGGTGGTGAAAACGAACCTAGCACTTAATTTTTTTAGGTGTCCCTTAAAGTTAGGGATCGATGGTGAAAACGAGCAAAAAATTGTAGCCGATTAACGGCTACAATTTTTATTGAATCTTATTTTATCGTCAAGTTAAACATAGTGATAGATAAACTAATTTAAACTGAAACTGCTCAAAGTTAAGGGTAAAAGGAACATATAAATTGACATTGTCAATACATGCACTCTAAATAGTATAATTATGATTTGCATATAATTTTTGATTCGATAACATATCAGGCGAATTTCAATGGGATGCTGATATTGAAGAAAAATTTAATTTCAATTTTAAGCTCCGGTTATAATGCGAAATCAGCATTGCAGTTCTTTAGTAATCGAAATGACATTTTTGTTGAAAGAAAATTAAAACTTGCACAAAAGCCTTGACACTAACATTTTTTTTATATGAAGAGTTGCAAATGAGCTGGCGGTTCACTTGATGTTAAGCGATAACCGCTGCCTTGCTTAATGGATAACTGCACCACCCGTAGGGTTGCGGATGCGTTGCCAGCTTTTAATAAATTGGGCTCCGGTCAAGGTGACCGGCGCCATCAGGCAAAACGCAGAAGTATAACACTTTCACTTCACGTCAGTCTTCTGTGAGGTCATGGCAATTCCCGAATGTATCTGCCCATTTATTGAAACATCTTATCAATTCAGCTGAAGTAACGTATAAGTATAGCAAAATAGATAATACATATAAAACGATTGCACTAAGGAATGCAGAGCACAGGTGTGATAATTTTTGGATTGAGCTTTTCTTTTCTCATCATCGTCATCATCATATCAGCCGTAGGACGTCCACTGCTGAACATAGGCCTCCCCCATTGACTTCCACTTCGACCGGTCGTTAGCGGCCTGCATCCAACGCGTCCCTGCGATCTTGGCTAGTTCGTCCGTCCACCTTGTGGAAGGCCTTCCTACGCTTCGCTTGCCGTCACGTGGTCTCCACTCGAGAAACTTTTTGCCCCAACGGCCATCGGTTCTTCGAGCTATGTGCCCTGCCTACTGCCACTTCAGCCTGCTGACTCGCTCTGCTATGTCGGTAATTCTAGTTCTTCTACGGTTCTCCTCATTTCTGAACCTCGTAGAGAAACCCCAAGCATTACCCTTTCCATAGCGCCCTGTGCGACCGCGAGCTTCCTTATGAGGCCCATAGTGAGAGCCCACGTCTCGCCACCGTAGGTCATCGCTGGTAGCACGCACTGGTTAAAGACTTTCGTCTTTAGGGACTGTGGTATTTTGGATGTAAAGTCGCTGCGCAATTTTCCGAACGCAGCCCAGCCGAGCTGGATTCGTCGATTCCTCCTTCTCGAAGTTGGATTTGCCTTGTTGGACCATTTGTCCCAGATAGACATAGCTATCAACAACTTCGAGTGGCGAGCCTCCCAACAATACGGGGGTGGGCGTCACATGGACATTTGACATCACTTTGGTCTTTTCCATGTTCATTTTCAGGCCGACCCGCTGGGAGACTATTGAGTTCTTCGAGCATTGTGCTGAGCTCCTCCAATTTTTTTTTTCTATTTAGGCATATTACTTGATTGGTATGTATGAGCTCACCAGCTTCTGAAAATTTTATGTAGGTATTTCTTTCCATTCAATCGTTTCAAGTACGCGACTAATGAAAATATCGAATAATCACGATGTGTGATTTTGATTTTGTGGGATGATGGCCAGTTAGTGGTGTGTTGATACTTAATACAATTACTACTAGGAAGAACTTAACCGGTAATACAAGCTTAACAATTAGTTGACTATTATAAATATAATTTATTTTGTTTACAACCGAAAATTTCATTGTAATATCATGTAATGCAACTGTTTATATATGAGAGAGATCATTAGTTTGTTCAATTAAATAACCATTACTTTGAAGGAAACTAAATTCCTATCAGTCCATTGTCAGGAACCTGGGAATCCATTTTGATAATATATTATAAAAGATATTAAGAAAATAATTATAGTTGCAGTGTTTGCTTCAATAGTATCCTTAAGGAAATGACGAAATTTCTTTCCTAACTATGCCCACAAAAATTTTCTCTTCCAAAGACTGCGTTTGTTTTTAATCAACGATGAAGATTTCAGCTATCTGATTTCACTGAAGAGCAACCTATAAAGTATCCAAAATTACAATATGAGATTCGAAATTGGCTTACGCAAAAATATGATCGTGCTTCATATTTCCATTCAGTGTTTACCCGTTCAACGTCGCTGAAAAGCTGATTGGTTATATACTTTCTTTCTTTATATAATTATGTTTCATATCTAGTGAAACGTGTTTAATTCTTACACTGATCCCATTCTCAGCTTATAACATCATCGAAAAATTTGAAAGTACAAATCTCAGCACACAGAAAAAACTATATGTCAGGCTGTCGTGGTTCAAGGTGTGCAAATATACAATACTTTACTTCTGAAACATGACGAGCTTAGTCTGTTTACTTTGACTTATCATTTTTAATACGCTCTTAAGTAATCAAGTATATTTATGAACATGAACGTACTTTATACATATGTTGTTTACGTGTAAATTTATTTATATATTATCATTATGTATGTTTTTGTTACATAAAATGACTAAAATTCGTTTAAACTTAAAATTCGTTAATATATTTCATAATTATTCATAACATTCAATCATCATAATTAATCCTAAAACAATTAAAGGCGTATGTTAGTATCAAAATAGATTCTATATTACTGAATGTCGCTGAATAATGTTAATTGTGCATGCTCGAACGGTGTTTAACTTTTACTTGTGACGGGTAATTGACGCACAACAATCAAACAAATACAATTTTTTATGATATTAGGATGCGAGCGTTTATACAATACAATAGAAAAATGAAAGAGATTTAAGAATACTTTTCTCTTAAAATCGTACGTATTTTGTACCCGAAATACCCGAAAGAAAATGAAATTTAGGAAACCACACCGATTTAACACTCTAGTAGTATTTTAACAATAATCGGCCACATTAAAAGCTCTTTTAAAATTTATAATTATTTATTAATATACTGTAAATTAAAATGAAAATATGTTTAAAACAAAGTCAAGATTATTTTTACGTAAATAAAATCTCAACGTCTGAAAACAGTAACCAGGAAAAAATTATGTAATTATTATATTCTTTAACCACAACCGAGAAATTTAAAACATATCTTTCAACACGAATGTAAGTACTTACTTTTATTTTATGTCGTTCAAAAAAAAAACGTCCCAGATCATCCAATTTTATTCATTAATTAAACTTTAATCACAATTACTATTAAGCACAATAAACGGTTCACTCTCAAGCCGTAACACCTATAACAATTTTGTCAGCACAAAATATCGAGACCCGTACGCACAGGGGACAGATACGTTTCTCCCTGAGCGCGGTACGAAGACATCTAAAAAATCAGTCCTAGGAGCTTATTGCCGTACAATTTCACGTTAAAATTTCCCCTTGTCATGAGATGAATCGGGCAATTTTAAGCTCTTACCTCTACGTGATAAGGTTTATAACGTTCGCTACAGTTGTGACCTTCTGCCCCTGTATTATGCAGTCAGAGGAAGAACACAGATGTTGCGCGCATGCGATCTAGACCGCTGAACACGCACAGATGAACTTTCTAATGACGTTTATTTACATGTGTACGTTGATATATATAACAAAGTTGTGTCATTCAAAGTTTGGCGCCATACACCATTCTGTAAGAATAATTTTTTTCCGAACTTAATATACGTTTGTCGAATAATATAAAAGTCCATGAAATAAATGACAAAATAAGGAATAATTTGTTCTTCTGATTTTATGCTACACAGCCAGTAACCAGATTTAACTGGTAGTTAAAGCTAATAACATTAAGTACGCCTTATTGTGAAGAAACAATAGATATTCATAAGTATGCATGTCTAAAAGCATATAATTATATATAAACATCTAAATTTACAGCACATTTCCTAGTTTCTAGAAATTATAATATTTAATTTTCAGTATCCAAAATATTACACTTAGGAGTAAACATGCGGAGTTCACACTGATAATCTCTAACATGAGGAGTAGCGAAGGGATGAGTATTAGTTTCGTGGCCTTGGAATGTAAATCATGGAGAGAGAACAAATTCGAGTGCAGTCTGTAGAGGTGAGTTGTTAAGGTTATTCTGTCTTCTGATGCACGCCACGTGGTGTCGTAGACAGCCGGGGAATGTACCCGGCATGGTTGGAGGATCAATCACAGAGTTGGTGGAGGAATTATGATGGGTTGATGGATTAGATGGTGACTGACATTTACACAATCGACGATGATTCGTATCAGAATATGAAATTGTGATAGCAGAGAACTCCGGTCAGCGAACTCGGGGGAGTTCGTTGGCCTTGCAAATGGGGCCGAGTAGGAAAGCGCGCTGAATGTTCCAGCGCGCCTTACCTGGGGCTGCTGAGGCGGCCAGCGCTGGCAGGGCCGTGGTAGGTGCGAAAGCGTTCCCGTGACCATGCCGATATGCGCCTAGGTGGAACATCGTGGTGGTTTTAGTCGGTCCGAGCCCGACATAACCTGCTCTTGCCCCCACGAGGGCGGATATGCGTAGGCATTTCCCCCACGTAAACAAATAAAATGGCCCTCCGATAGGTACCGAAACTAGTCGGCAAGTCGGTAAAGTGAATATGCTGTTGAATTAATCCAAGAGGGTTGTGATATACCAATTTCCTGAAATACATCTTTACTGTAATATAACAGTTATGTACATTTTTGTTCAAGTATGGTGTTCGTAATGTCGGAATTACGAGTGCTAAGTTTATCATTATTTTCATTCGTAGAGATCTATTTTACATGCAATTAGGCCTTGATATATCGTTCTTTCGAAAACAAAATCTATTTACCTTAAGATATTGTCGTACATTAGTAATGAAAGGTAACGTTGTGAATACTGACTAAATGAGTTGGTCGGAAAAAGTCCTTATAATCACCGACTTTTTTCGGTTTATTTGAGGCGGAAATAGCCTCCGGGGAGTTTTAATATTATTTTACTGAAATGAAACCTTGTTTTTGAAGACCGCACCTCCCGCCCGATGATTGAAATAATTTAATGTACTTTTGTCGTATCTCAGCGTTAAAGCTTAACTTGGCTTATAAACATAATAAAAATAAACATTTCCGAACGTATATTATGCATAAAGAATTATATGTAAAAAATCCATATAAACACGAACGACGTTGTTACATAAGTAACATAATAATATAAAATCATAATTTTGTTTGAGGCTTTGGCCCTTTGCGTGTACTACAGACTGGATAACGAACCATATCCAGTTACAGACGAAAGTATATGGCAACCCTACCAGAAAACAGTAGACACATATTGTGTAACAACGCACTACACATCATCCACGAACACGGCAAAACCAACACACTGTGTACGTTACGTTAAGCTCGCGTTTCGGGTCGATTATTATCGCTATATATATATTTATATGTATATAGCGATAATCCAATAACACAGTTAATCCAATAAAACACTATACCAATAACACAGTTGAGGGTTGCCTATGTCACAATTTGTAAGACAGTCTTCAACAATCCGTAAGTGAATATCCGCTCATTTTGCAAACATGTCTATATACGCGAATATACTAGTTTAGGATCTTCAGTCTCGTTTTTACTTGCCTTATATTTAATCGTGCTCTGAAACTAAACAAGATCTATTTAAATATGAACTTAATATAGAGAATCTATATATGTTTGGTGCTATAAACAGATAGGTACAAAAGCTCTGAACAACTGAGCTATTGCTAAGAGTCCGATATCGTCGCGGCTCCAAAATTTCGACAGCTAACTTATTTTATACGTATCTCTATAAATAAAATACAATAGTAATTTTGATCTGTGAAGGGCATTCATTTACATTCATAGTTATACAGAGAGTAAAAGAAACGTTTAAATTAATCGTCAAATGTATTCTAAATACAAGTATTATTTCAAGTTACATAATTAGCATAAAATTAATTTTTCAATTAGAATATGCCTTATGCACATCTCATTTATCGCACGATAAAATAGAGATATTTAAGCCATTAATAATAATTTTATGATAGCTACTCTTTTTAATTAAAAAAAGTTAAAGTTTGGTATTTCTTTCGTGTCACTATTAAAAATCGGCTAGTTAAATAACGTAAAATTTACAACCAAAACTAAATTTTTCAGGCACGTGTAAATATTTTGTTATAAATAAACTACATAAAATAATAAATCGATTTACTTAGACTCTAAACGTTATTTATTAATCTGTAGTTACAAAAACATATATTTTAAATATTGAAAAATGCAATAAAAATATTTATGAAGAAGCGCCTCAAAACTTTACCCAGTTCTTGATAGATGTCATCCACACGCCATCTTATAATATTCACCTCGACTTCGTTCTAAGACTCGTTCAGGAGAGAAACCATTAGCAGGTGGATTGCAAAAAATTCGATTATCCGTTTATAAAAGTCTTGTAGTCGATCCACAGCGAACTTGTTTAATTAAAGTTCTCGCACTCTTTTTCCTTTAGGCCGAGGAATATTCTGTTGTTAAGCATAGAAATGTATACTGAGCCGACCCAAAAACCATTTGAAATGTTTTATTTTAGTAATGATCCTTATGTTTCACTTATTAAGAACATCAAAACATTCAAAAGATGCGCAAAATATGCGGCTGTCAATTGTAAAATGTCATAAATCAGGACTGTTAAAATAATCGTAGCATTTGAGAAACATTATTCATCAATTGACACTATCTATTCGAAATGTTGTCTTAAACAGTTTATAAGTTTCAGTGAATAATAAAATGTTATCATTGTTTACCTATTTAAGACAACAATTTTAACTGATTACATATGTTAAAAAAATTTAAAGCGCATATATGTATTCTATACGTTTACACGAGGACAAGAATTAGTTAATATTTTTAGTCTAATCCTATTCATTACCTTTTCCTGTTCCAGAGTTTCATAAGTTTTTGTAATCTATGTTTGCTGTAGAAACTGAACGATGTTTACCATTGATCGGAATTAGACAATTTAACCATACCATGGCACACAACCCAACAATTCGTTACATCATGTTGTAACTCGCACCCCCCCTTTATTGTGTATATATATAATTAAACTTATATATTTTTTCCCCCATTATATGAATAAATCATATAACATCATTACGTGACCAGGATAATTTATTGATCTTTCTATAGGATCTTTCTAAAGGTAATAATTAGCCGTATAAAATATTATTGTGATCGTCATATTCGGTAGGACCGCATTTACGTTGTGTTTATTTAATAACTTGATTCTTTTAGGTGGATCTTGGATAGATACATATTCACTAGTTGTGGTATAAGCCAGAGATAATGCTAGATTGCTTTCTTATTAACTAATCCCGACTCGCTTGAGACGGGCTCAGAGTATATAGTATACTCCCTCTCACGCTTGTAAAGGGCTCACAATTTAATTTTGAACTAATATACCTTCTCTCTTGAAAAGGGCTCACATCAATTTTACATACCCGATACAAGTCAACAGCTCCCCCACATTTAAAAAAAATGTAGGGAAGGCACACGGCTCCATGAAAACACTCACCAACGCCGTGTGCGGTGAGCGCCAACCAACATATTGCGCCCCCCCCCCAGAAGAGGGACAAAAAGTTGGGGAAAGGACCGAAGTCCATTGCAAAGCTGTTTTACCAGCATAAAGAGGCCTTGGCCCCTTGGCAGTGCGTAAGCACAAACTTTGACCGAAGTCGCGCATGTCAATGCGTGTAAACGTCATACAAGCCGACGACAAATCCAGTCTTTGTGAATGTACGTCAATACGGTTTTGGCCATGTGTTAAAGATCAGGCACTCTGGCCCTATGATATAATAAGCCCTCCGTAAGCGCCACCACTTTTGCCAGATCGCCGCGACTGCAGACGTGATTGTTAGTGTTTTGGCATCACCACCATTAAAAAGGTTAGCACGACATTTCGTCGCAGAGCGCGTAGCCCCAAGGGTATGGTTAAAACGTTGCACGGCATCGCCGCAGCCTTGAGAGGTTTTCTCCCGCCAGCTACCATCCACATGAGGTAAACGCATATGCTCCACCAACCATTGAAATAGTCAGATATAGCCATAGTTGTGATTTTTATGTTTAGCCATCAGAAGGGTTTATAATTGGCAACATATATTTATTTGCCAGTGTCTCTGACGTTGAGTATGATGTATTTTCGATCAAGTTTGTCTCACCCACCAGCAAGTTGCCATTATTTGTTCGAACGGTGGGAACTTTACTGAGATTCGTTAATAATGATAAAACGTATAAAGAGGTCAGACAGTCTGCAATTCCGTCATCAGGAACCCGACTTGGACAAATCTACTGAGATGTGCATCAAACCGAGACGCAGACTCAGCCATTATGAATAGCGTCGTCTCCCAAGCAAATGTCGCAAGACGCAATGTCACCAAATGCAACATGCATCAATACAACTATCGCAGGTCAACACGCCAACATACAGCCTTTCCGCATACACAGCAGACATCATCATCTCGAACCTCCGTCAACCAGAATCATACGATGCAATGATATTAGGCGCAGATCACCCCGCAAATACCACAAGACGCAGTACTGCATATAGCCGCATGCATCAATGTGACTATCGCGTAGGTGGCACACCCTCACACCACACCAATACAACTCCAATCAACTTCAGCTCCAAAGTTTAGAATATACTCGGAACACACGAAGTGTCCAAACATACTCTTTCACGATCCGAATGATAGTCGACGTATCATAGCGTAAACGCTAAGACGCCAACCACCAACGAACCCCCACCCAAGCCAAGTAATAGCCAACGTATCATAGTGGAATACACTAAGACGCAAGCCACCACCAGACTCCCCAAAGTCAGATGATCAGTCGACGTATCATAGTGCAACACACTAAGACGCCAACTGCCACCAAACTCTTACTATGCCGAATGACAGTCAACGTATCATAGTGATGGTCACTAAGACGCCAACTACCACCAGCTATCGATGATATGTCCACCACTGAAGACATATCCATTCATGGTTCCACGTTTACCGTAGACCATATCGTCGTACAGAAGTACCACGCAACTCCATAGTAATATGTCTTATAAAATCCCAAGTCATTCATTGCTCTGCATTATATTTATATGTTCATTATTTTTTCTCTGAGCCTTCACATATTATTACTTTTATCCATTAGACCTTACTTCCATATGATATTGGTATGGGACGTTCATACAATGTACTTTGACTATAGTACTAAGAGTCGCGATCGACCTCTGTACTTACATATGTGCGGTCATACAAATGTGTCCCCGCACGGTATATAATACTTCCCTTAGAAATCACTAAGTATGGAATTGTATTTAATGGACATAATAGTGATCGTATCTTGCTATATTTTTAATAAATATCCTTTTTTGAGTATTTTAAGTGATTTTTAACTATTTTTAATCAATTTTTGGTAATATCATTTTCTCATACTAAAACTTAAATTTCTTTAATTTAAGTATATATTATTAACTTTTATTGTGATTAAACGTTCTTAAACGTTTTATTTTTATCTTAATTGATCTTTATTATGACTAATTAATAATAATATTTATTATTATTAATAGGTCGTTACAATGTTATAGTACTAAATATATATTCAAAACCTGTAGTGAAAAAGAAAATTAAATATCACTTGAAGAAACACAGAGCTATTAGGTTGTTCTTTAGTTGAACACATTTAAGGCAACTACTATCGAAACTTTCTATTTAACGCATCTGTGCATGCTGCAACTTTACAATTGGAAGCAGCAACGTCTTAAATTTCTTTAAAACATTTACTGTTTATCTGATGAATTTGTATCGGTCAAATTGGTCAAAATAGCTCTTTTTACCTCTTTTCATCCTTGAAGTTCCTTTTTCATAATAATAATAATACGACAAAACACTTGCAAACAAAAATAATCACTTGGGGCTAAATCTGGGCGATACGGATGATTTTACAAGATTTCAAGGCCCATGTCTGTACAGCAGGTTCAGGTTCAGTAGTTCAGGGTTGGTCATCATCAGTTATAGTGACATAATTTTTTTGGAATTTATCATCTTAAAATGAGGTCGATTGTTAATTTCTTCTCCAAGCACGATCTGATTCCAAGCTTCCACCATATGTTCTTTTCTTTTAATGTGAAAAGTTGCCAAACGAGCAGACGGTTCACCTGATTTAAGGTGAATACCGCCGCCTATGGACAACTGCTACACTCGAGGATTCCAGATACGTTGGCAACCTTTTGGAAATTGGGCTCCAGCCACCTCACTCACCAGACGAAACGCGAACTTCCACTTTACACCGGTCTTCTGTGAGGTCGTAGTACTTACCCGGACGCGCCTGCCCAGCCAACAGCCAAGGCTGCTGCGTGGCCCTACCACCGTTCACCACCAAAGAACCACGCTGCTTCTGGGATAGCATGAATATTTTCGCCAATTCAATGGGGATCCTTACGCACAACTTAGACATGCCAGGATGATCGTATAGGATATTCAAGTTGATTATAGCTGACACGATAATCATTTCTGCGAAAGAAGAAGCTAATCTTCTTCAGAAATGCGTCTTCCGATATAACTTTTCCAGTTTTTCGATTTTCGTTCAATCGATTTTCCGTCAAATCCGCTTCGAGGCGACCGCCCAGGCCTCGGATCATCTTTAATCGAATCCTTTGCTGGTAGAGTTTTTATCACTTGTCAACCGTGTTTTTATGACAGAAATGTTCCCAAATGCCCCAAAAAACTCAAAAGTTACTCTTGTTTTAGAAATGCCAATCCAAAATTATAATTGAAACGACATATAGAATTGCAATATTCAATCATTAAGAGCTTAAATGTCCATGGTCCTTTACATATTATGTATTAGTTTACCTTAATGAATGATTTCCCTCATACATAATGTTTGAAAATAGCATTTATGAAAGAAAAATGAGGTTGTAATTGTTTTCTATCTTGTTTCTTTATCATCCAATATGTGTTTCATACAAAATGTGTAAACTTTCCAAAACGGTTTGAATGCTCACAACTTTGCCGTAGACATTACAGGAAACGGTCGAGATTTATTCCTTAAAAGTAATGCACACATCTCTTCTATTTAAACAGGTGTTATCTTCTTTCATCCTGTAAGTCGTAAGTTTGAACGGATTTCAAACATCTGCATCACTGACATCTTTAATACAAAACCCAAAACGTAGAAAATAAATAATATATTAAGGTATGTACTTCATCCATCGTGTAACCTCTAAATTATATGGTATGCTTTGCTTTTCGTGTGTGCTCGTCGATTTCATATCCGTCGGCGGTTACCAATATGTTGCCGCATATTTACTTCAATGTTTCTATGCAATACACGTCCATTTTGTGTTTATGTGATCTTAAAGTATAAGTTATTTATGATACAACTAGCTTTTCACCCGCGGCTTCGCTCGCGTTGAATCCCTTAAATAAATATCTTTCTTTAAAAAATAACAAGGACATACGCTACATCCTTTCTCAGCCTCTATCTGTGTACCATTTAAATCGATTCAGTAGGTTTGGCGTGAAAGCGAGACAGACAGCCAGAGTTACTTCTGCATTTATAATATTAGTATGGATTATGCATGTGATGAGAATAAACTATCTACGAAGAATAAACTATCGTTAAAATTTATAAAAAGCAATGGCGACATCTCTCGTTCGACTTATCGTTGTAAAACGATATTCGAAATTGTTTGTATGCTGGAAAGGATATAACAATAGATGCGCCAAGCATTGCTTCAAATGCTAAATAACAATGTAGAAAGAAGGCGTTAAGATTTTCGTCACTGTGGCTATCAGCTGTTTAGCTCAGTGGCTAAAGCGTCAGGCCGCGAATGCTGAGGACGTGGGTTCGATTCCCACAGCGGCGACAATCTTTTCGTACTTTTTCTACATGTTTTAATGTTTATATTAATTGTCAAACTTGTCAAAATTGTAAATGTAATTTTTCATCTTTTCTTTGTTTGATTTAAGAAAGTTGATCAATCTAATAAACAATGGTTACATTGAGTCAATAATGGATGGGCCATTATAGACTCAATGTAAAGTAATTAAGGTAATGTGTGTAAAGAATCTATAAGCTATTAAAATATGAAATTTAAAAATATTTACATACATACTTACGGTTACTTGTATATTATTCACCACATTTTACCCTTAAAACCTTCACATTGTACATAAAGTAACAGACAATTGAACCTCAAAAGGAATATTAAAAATACTTCATCGTGATCGATTGTATTTTGTCACCCTTTAAATGTTGACATGTAAAGGTGAAATTTATGTGTCATATTTGTTTTCTATTAGAAATGCCTAGGGTTGCGATTAAATATTTTTTATAGGTGGATATAATGGATGAATGAATAGTGGATAATCAGTGGAAGCAAAACATAGTATTAATTCAATGTACTTTATAAAGGGATTACAGAAAAATAACATCAAGTAACATCGAATACGTCAATTAAAGAACAAATCAATTCCGTTCTCATTTTTACAGTTATCCACATGTCCGATAAGGATATAATACGTTTAGTAACAAGTAACAACCATGCAACAGTGTTCGCTGTTGTACGAATGGGCCAACACTGGGTACACCTGCTTTCCAGGGCTTTCCTCACCGCCCCCTGCTACCGACCAACCAAGCTCAGTCTACGGCCATCGGGGTCATGACCCGCGCCGAACCTCGATGGCGTGTAGGCGACATGCCATAATTAACGCACGCATGAGTACATGCTTCCCTAACTTAACCTAACCTACCCACTGAGGAGGGGCACAAACCAGTGGGTTCTGGCTGGTTCCTCTCGTCGCGATATTATCAAATCCTTTGGCGTCCGAGGCGTTGGGGGGTTTTGTGAGCGGTGCAACAAGCGTAGATATAATTATATTTGGACTTTTAAAATCTGAAAAACGGATAAGTGAGCAGGTGCTACTGCAATTCTCAATAATAAACTTTAAGATTGCAGTAGGTATCTGTGGCTAAAATATTACATCACTATAAAGTATAGCTTCGACTGTTCCACGTAACATGTACAAAGTGTTTTTTAAATTTGCAGTATCTAATAAATTATATCGAATTTGTTTTTATTGAAACGTTTACACCATTAATTAGATTTATCATAACAGTTATACTTTTCAATTATGAAAATGAAAAATAAAAGTGAGAAGTAATTCAATAAATACTAGCCGACCATTATCCAAAAAAAATTCCCTTCGAGTGATTGACAACCCTATATCGTCTGTTTACTATAAAGTAATTTCTGTGGCTATCTTTAATTGGCTTCCATTTAGCTTTTTAACTTTATTGGACACGCCGCGTTTCTCAAAATTGTTGAAAAGTTTCCAAATGGATTTTCCTGCATTCGAAGATTTTTTTGAACGAATAGTAATAAATTTTAATTTGTTAGGCATACCATTCGGAAGTTCAAAAATCTGTTTACGCTTTTATCTCTTTGTAATGTCCGTGGCTTTAATAATAACCGGAGAAATTTCCTTCTTTGTGTCAAAAGTTTCAACAGAACACTTTCTTAGGCTCACTGAGTTAGCTCCATGTATTTGCGTAGGAATTCTGTCCATTTTAAAAATAATTAGTATCGCGTTTAAACGCAATAAAATTCAGAATTTAGTGTCCTGCCTTCGGGATTTTAACGAAGAAGTGGCAAATGATACGTTTAAACAAATTTTAGTGAGAGCGGAATTATTATTTCTTAAGACGTTGATAAAGTACTATTTCATTTTAAATATTTATCTAATAATAATATACAACTTCTCCACTCCTTTTATGATGTTCTACCAATACCTAGAAAAAAATGAAATTGTGTTTATGTTGCCATATGCCTTAAAACTACCATTCTCAACTGAATCTTGGCTTAACTGGAGTATTGTGTACTTCTATTCAATCACATGCGGTTTGTATAATTTCATTTATTATACATATTTTGTTCAGATTTAATGAAATTCAAAATGACTTACCAGTAGGCTAATGTTCTCTTAATTGATGATCAATCAATTCTTAATTGATGAGCTTAGGAGTATTTGGGTAAGTTTTGTATTCTTTTAGAATTCCTTTATCCAGAGTCAAAATCGAAAAAAAAAATACAAGAATTCATCCAATTAAAATATGATCGCAATCGCATGTTTGATTAAATGATTTTATATGGTCAAATACGGAACAATAAATTTCCTTTTTTACAGGTTTCCTATGCGTGTTGTTCTATACTAGTGTAGACATCCTGTATTATATATTATCTTCTCATATTTGTATAAATTTCACGCTGCTATGCAACGAATTACAGTTCATGAATAAGTCTGACTTGAATGCCCTGCGGGAAATTATAAGAAAGCATCAGTATATACTCAAGTACCCACATAATGCTTATAAAATTTACGTTTGAGAATTTACTAAAGTAGTTAAGTTGTATCGTTATCTTCTCTTACTTTTAGGTTGTCTGACGATCTCGAAGATATATTTACAGCTCCAAATTTTTTCAACGTATTAGTTGGATCTCTCGAAATCTGTGCTTTAGGCTTTAATTTAACAGTAAGTAATTTTCTTAAAATTTTATTGTACAATACATTATTACTATTTTAATACTTTTTCTCTCACAATAATTCATTTAGTTGCATCTACTCCAAGAAGTTTATTCCTCTCTTCAAATACTTTTTTTACAATAGATATTATCATAAAAATTATACGTTTGAATTTGGTTCTCATAATGTGTAACTAACAAATAGAAGTTTTTTTGGTTTCCGTACCCAAAGCGTAAAACGGGACGCTATTAATAAGACTCCGCTGTCATTCTGTCTGTCCGTCTGTCTGTTTGTCTGTCGGTCTCTCACCAGGCTGTATCTCATGAACTATGATAGTTCGACAATTGAAATTTCCAAGATGATGTATTTCTTTTGCTGCTATAACAACAACTACTAAAAACAGAATAAAAAATATTTTAGTGGAACTCCCATACTTTTTATGCCGTTATTTGTAAATAATGGTACGGAACCCTTGGTGCACAGTCCGACTCGTACTTGGCCGGTTTTTTTATGTGAGAAGGGGGCTTGCGAGCTGGTGGTTCACCTGATCTTCACCACCGCCAACCGCCAATGGACGCAACACCCATAAGGTTGCAGATGCGTTGCCACCTTTTGCTGTTGTTACATAATCAAAACAACAATATCTAGCCCTACAAACTTGGTAATTGATTAATATTATTGCTTATTGCATTTTGCAGGGTTTCCTAGTACATCTTAATTTACTTACATTATACATGTACTTATACTACTAATTTAAAATTCTTTTTACATTTTATTATAGATGGGAAATTGGACTCAAATACTAGGAGTTGTTCTGTTTTTGACTTCTGTGCTCATTCAAATGTATATGATGTGTCTTTTTGGCGAAACATTAATGAGAGAGGTAAAACAAAACCTAATTATTTTGTTGGTATGTGTGGCGCAGTTATTCAAATATGGGCTGTTTGTGGGTTCTTTGCCCACACGGAACGAGTATTTGTGTGACCCACAGATAATCGTACCACATGAGTACAACATGATTCACATAATAACTGATAATTAACGAAAATTATTTTAATTTACTACCGAAACAGCGTTTAACTACCTATTGACCTCAAAAAAATATTGTTACAATTAACAATAAAGAATCATCATCATCATCATTTTAGCTGTTTGAGTCCACTGCTGAACATAGGCCTCTCCCGTAGACTGCGACGAAGTACGATCCTGAGCCACCTGCATCCATCGACTTCCCGCACATTGGCACAGGTCGTTATTATAATAAACATACTAATTAATTTAATTTTTTTTATTTTATGCGAAAAGTTGTCAAACGAGCAGACGGTTCACCTGATGTTAAGTTAATACCGCCGCCCATGGACATCTGCCACACCCGAGGGTTACAGATGCGTTGACAACCTTTTGAAAATTGCTACCTCACTCACAAGACGAAACGCGAAAGTATTTGTCATACTTCCACTTTACGCTGGTCTTCTATGAGGTCGTGGTACTTACCCGGACGGGCCTGCCCATTCGTGCAACAGCCGAGGCTGCTGCGTGGCCCTACCACCGTTAAATTAATAAAAGTAAAATAAATCTAATTTTAGTCTCGATGACTAAAACAGACTAGTTAATGAATGGTTAACCGGAGTTTATTATACATAACTTTATTGAACTTATAGCTAATCTAAGTTTAACCAAGAACTTCAGAAACCGGGCATTAATCATTAAATTTAAGTATGTTTCGGTCTTCCTTGTTCCAGAAACTATGTTTTAACTGAACGGTTAATACTATAATCCGTGCATGTTACACACCATTTTTCATAAACTACTTCATTTTATCATTTTAGAGTATTAGAGTTGGTGATTCAGCCTATTTGTGTCCATGGTATAACATGGGAATGAATTCCAAGAAACTTATTTTGATGTTAATAATAAGGTAAAAATCATGAAGATTATGATTAAATAAATATATGTTTTTATTATATATTTCTACTTATTAAAAAATTATCCCACTTATTAATATATTTGATTTCATCAAGAACTAAATATCATTTCCAGATCGAACAAGCCAAAAACCTTGTCTGCAAACAAGTTTTCTGTTATTTCATATAAATGTTTCGCTAAGGTAACTTTTTTAGTTTTTACTGTGTCCTTTTGCAGTTTTTATTCTCCAGTAAAATAATAAATCGTTTTTTCTATTCATGTTCAAATCTAACATTTTGTTCATTTTCAGATTATTAGCACATCCTGGTCGTATTTTACGATTTTGAAAACTGTTTATTCCAAGAAACAAAATAATACCGGCAATTAATTAATAATAATTGTGTATTAAGCTTACTTTATTCAAATTCAGTCAATTTATGTATATTATGTATAATAAGTCTACTTATATTAATAAATTTATATTTATTACTATAAGTAGACAGTACTAGTGACTATCCCAAATATTTACTTCTATTTACTTCTTTGTATTAAAATTGAGAAATTGAAATTAAATTTGAGTAATAAAAGTAAATTAAACTACTTTGCACTTAAACACTCTTTTCGAATTAAAATTTCGAATTAACCATTTTAAAAAAAAAATAATTTAATAAAAAAAATATTTAATTAAATAAATTAAATGAAAACAACAACCATTTTTTAATTAAATTCCCTGATAATTTTATATGTTACATGACATATATTACAAGAAAATATATATTTTGAAAATTGATACTCAATCACCAATCATTGTCAAAATATTTTTTGTTATTATTTCGAAATTACGAAAATGCACATGATATGTCAGCACTTAATATTAACAACTTTATTGGTGCCGGCACCGGGGATCGAACTCAGGTTGCTCGAGTATATTGAAAGCGCCCGCGACACTGAACTATCAGGGCTCAAACATAATTATCGCAAAGGAAAGATATTATTAAAAATCTAAAACAGTCCTCCCCAGGCTCAGACAAAATCAGTAATAAAGTTCGAAATGCTCTCCCTGAGCCGCTTATCTGTTTACTGGCGACCATTTATAACACGCTTCCAATTCCCGGACGACTGGAAAGAAGCCACCGTTATCGGCATTCGCAAGCCGAACAAACCTGCCAATCAGCCCACTAGTTATCGCCCTATCAGCCTCCTCAATTGCTTGGGAAAGCTCTACGAACGGCTCATTTTAAATAGACTTAAAGATTATGTTTTCCCATACGGCTTTATGCCAGTTGAACAATTCGGCTTTCGAGTTGGACGCTCCTGTCGCGACCAATTATACCTCCTAACGGAATATATTCTGAAAGGCCTCAATCACCTTAAAAATTTAAGCACGGGAGCTCTTTTCTTCGATGTCTTAAAAGCATTCGACAAGGTCTGGCACAACGGCTTGCTTTACAAGCAGTTCGTACTCAACGTAGGCAACGGCAGATAGGTTCATGCACACCATTCGGGCCTGCCTATCGAATCGCTCCTTTCGATATTGAGTTGAGGCAACCTCTCTAAAAACCGCCGCCTTACGGCTGCTCCTACCTCTCGCCCTTGCTTTTTACGCTCTACCCGAGCGACATACCTATAGACCCACAAGTCAATCTCGCGCTTTTTGCGGATAACCCGCGCGCTCTTTTACACAGATAGGAATCTCAACCAAACTTACTAATCGCCTCCAAAGCGCTGTTGCCCGCCTCGGTGATTGGTTCCGCAAATGGAAACTAGAAGTAAACACCGACAAAAGTGTGGCGATTCACTTCACACGAAGTACTTACCCGTCATACCTTTATAAAGACCTTTATAAAAACCTTAGGCACAAATTATTCTTGCATGACCTTCGAACACGAACCCTAATCGCTTGCACAAGTTGCAAATCGTTCAAAACAACTTCATCCGCCGCGTAACTGGTGCGCAGTGGTATCAACGCAACGTCGACCTGCACAGTGACTGCAGGCTCCTGACGATTCGCAAACATTTCAAAGACCTAACCAAACGGTTCTTCGATAGAGCCGAACATTATCCCAACCCTCTGGTGGTAAGCGCAGCAAATTACCCACCCGACACTAACCCCAACGTCAACAAGCGTCGCCCGCACAACGTCCTCATCGACTCAGTCGAGGAAGGGGACTTAAGTACGTCGGACACATCGTCGGGGGTCGTGCCAAATAACACTACACACTCAGTTAGTGCATCAACAAACACCATAGTTCGTCCTCGCCTTCGAGCACGGCGAAACCAACACAACACGTACAACAGATACACCCGCGTTTCAGGGCGGTTCTCATCGCCCCCAGCCACCGACTAATCAAGCACAGTCAACGGCTATCGGTATCACGGTCCGCACCGAACCTCGATAGCCCGTAGGCGACACTCCGTACCTAACGGACGCATAAGCACATGGGCGGCCCTACCGGTCCTACTGTGGAGGGCCTCAAACCCGTGGGTTCTGCCTAGCCCACCGGTTCTGCGTTCGATGAAGCGTTAATAGTCTCGGAACTGAAAACGTTAAAATCAGTTAATCCAAGATACAAGATCGGAATACAAAGAAAAAATTTGATTTTTGGTCAGAAGAATGGCGGAAAACACTGTTGTTGAAAAGGTCATGTGTAACTTACATAGTCTCATATCTTTAAGTAAAGCTTAAAGATACTTCAGGGGCTTGTAAACGTGGAAAATAATGTCTAAAATAGTTTCATGAATTTAGAACACCTAAAAAAATATTACATATTTTTTATTATTTTTAGTACATAATTTTCTTACATTTGTATATCTACGTATTTTATCTACACTGTTTTTGCCCCATTTTAAGCAGTGCTTGGCGCATCTTTTGTTATGCTTTTTATAGGTTTCCTCTTCCCCATTTTTTCTAAAAACGTGATAAGTGCAAATAAGCACTATAATTTTAATTTGAAATACTTCGAATTAAAAAATTTCAAACATAGCGACAAATATACAGCGTGTTTTTACAATCGTGACAATAAATGAACACACATAGAGAGGATAAATTTTTAAAATTGTATTAAACATTTACATTATTTAAATATCAATCTTTACCGAGTTATTAAATTTTCCAAAACAACGAATTTTAGAACACCCTTACGTATAAAACTGTAACGTAAAGTTCATTTGTAAAGGTCACAAAGCATATGAATGGGTTGAATAAATTTGAAAGAGACAAAACATACTGTTAGTAGGAGAGGCTTGTAATGCGACGCTGTGGCAACGAATGAAAAAGTCTCTGAATGTATGAATCAGTAAGTTTTAGTTGTATAGGATGTTACAAATTTTGTTTCTTTTTTACTTAATTAGTTTGTTTGAAAAATATTTTTTTTAGTTATGGATTTTTTTAACGTTAATATATTTTATGATTATTGGCAAGTAGAATTAGACGTGTGTTCATTTATTCTCGCGATTGTAAAGACACACTGTATAATTTCAAATATAGTGATATCTCTCTTTCAAATTTTGGTGGAAAAACGATGTTTGAAATTGTTTATTTTCTGTAAAGGACCCACATGTATTGTGTATGTATAATATACGTTGAAATTTTCGCCAGTATGGCGATTAGCCGTTTAGTTTAGTGGTTAAAGTGTCTGGGCGGAAGAAGTGGTTTCGATTCACGGAGCAGCGTCAATTTTTCGGTCATTTTTTCTACAAATTTTAATACTTTATGAATTTTTTAAAAATTAAATGTCTTTACGTATGTCGGAAAAAATAATCGCAATGATATAAAACTTGTTAAAAATTATCATTTGATATTGCCACTGCTAGGACATGACTACAAGCAACTGTATGTTATTAAAATGATAAAAATAATGGAAATTTTAATCGTATCAACGATAATTTTTGTCCGATAAATCTGTTCCTGCTGATTGTTTATTATTACTCATAACAGGTTTTATAATAAACTGAATCTAAAGTATAATGTACGCAATAAATTAACAGTGATTTCAGATTAAAAAACGTACAATCTTTTTATAATGAGGTCCATCTAACCAATCACTTGATTTGAAATGGTATAATAAAAATTACGTGATTTTGCTTAAATGTAAACCACAAGAACTAAATAAAAATTACTTAATCGTTTGAAAAAATACTTAACAACATTGATTTTTGTTCGGGTGAATGACATAAAAAAAATTGGAATATTTAGTTATCATGCCATCAATATAATAATCAAAAATATAAAAAGTCTATGTTAAAAACCGTGATAAATTAAACACTGTAGTGTATATATTGTGTTATATGTGTTTGGCAATAAGCAAACCTATATTATTTATTAGGGAAAAGGAAGTAAATTAGAAAAATTGAATAAAAAATACAACATATAAACCTTTACATTATTGGTAATTGTATTTTCTTTTGATTTCATTTTTTCGAGTAATAGGTGGAGGAGTATTAGTGAAATTGTTCGCTACACTGTAATCACGCTACACTGCTTCTACTGTAGTAGGACCACGAAAAAGGTTCTGCAGAAGAATGGGCAAGATTGTCCGGGGAAGTACCATGGCCTCACAAGACCAGCGTGAAGTAGTAACTATTATTCTTTCGCGTTTCGTCTGGTGAATAAGGTAATCGGCAGCCACCTCTTAGGGTTCCGTACCCAAAGGGTAAAACGGGACCCTATTATTAAGAGCTCCCACACAACAGACATGATATTTTTTTACCGTTTTTATTGATAATGGCACCTTCGTGCGCGAATCCTACTCGCACTTAGCCGTTTTTTTTAAAGATGTCAATGCTCTTCACGCCCGCGTGTGCTGTAGGCGTCCAGGTGTTGCCCCTTTGACAATTGTTGACATAAAGAACAAGTGAATATACGTAATTACGCCATTACTTGATGGTACTGGCACCGTGCCACCACTTTCTATATTTTAATGTTTTTAGTAGCTTGGAACAATCAAATCCTTACTTGGGTGCTTTAGCGCCTTTACGACAGTAAATTTACTGTCACATACATATCTTTAGTTTATACTGAAAGTTTCTGAATTAGGGTAAAGAATACCAGAAATTAAATGTACGTTTTATTCATTTTTCTTCATGATATATTATTATATATTTCCTCATTTTTCACACATTTTCGATTGCGGTAGAAACATTGGATAAAACAGCGGGTTTTTATTACGACTTAATGGTTTTGTGACACATATTCACTACCGCATCCGGGCTTGTAAATTTTCGTATACAATAGGAGGTCGCAGGTGTGAAGTCCGAGGTAACGGAGATAGCGGAAGATTATCTAGAAGAGTGGAGAGTGAGAGTGAGTTGGTAGGGCTCTCAATCAATAAGGAAAAGGTCAAATTCAGCAGGCTAACTTTAGCATACCGGATTAGCCTTATCTGAAGATCTTGGGGGACTTTGTCTAGCTTAGGCCTTGGCTTAGCGTGAACGAAGCGTGTGACTAGGAGATTCGGCGACGAATTGAAATGGTTAGAGGTGCAGTAAGCAAGCACACAAAAATCTGACAGCATAGAAACGTCTCCAATGATACATATTTGTCTGTTTTGCTCGTCCGCATCCTCGTCCTAAGAGCCGTGATAGCTCAATGTCCGGGTGCTCGCCTTTAATTTAATATACTCGAGCAACCTGAGTTCGATCCCCGGTGCCAGCACCAATGAAATTTTAAGTGCTGTATTATCACGTGCTCAGCGGTGAAGGAAAACAGCGTGAGGAAACTCGCATGTTTTCGAAATAATAACATAAAAAAATATTTCGAAGATATGTGAAGTCCGCCAATCCGCAGTGGGGCCGCGTGGTGGATTATGACTTGATACCCTCAGTACAGAGGAGGCCTTTGCCCAGTGGGACATGTATAGGCTGATACTTTTTTTTATCCTCGTCCTGTGCGATCTACGTGGAAAGAAGAACAAAGACGCCTTTGAAATGTGGTGCTGAAGGAGAATATTGCGTTGTCACCGTTATCTTATAAAAACCAACACATCCATTTTCAACGCCTCCAGGGCTTACCGAAACGAAAATAAACGAAACCAAAATATAAAAAAATAAGAACTAAAAAATCACGAATTATCTCAAAATAAAATTAGCTTTAAAATAAAATTGAATAATGTGATAATGTATGAAATAGTGGGAATTGATTTCTGTTATCGCCGTAGGAGTAATTATAACTTAAGAGATTTTGATAAAGCCATGAGATTAAATCTTATCAATTTAAAACCCAAACATATATATATATTGAAATCGCGAAAATTGTTTGTACATTTCAATTGAACTTCTCAAAATGAAGGTTATCTTGCTACTCGGACTGGCTGTGGCTGGTACGTATGTGTGTGTGCGAAAGTTTATACTATTTTTGATAATTTGCCTTTGAAATTTTTTTATTATTGTTTATGAAAACATATAACGTGAAGTGAAATTATTTGTAAGAAAATACCGGAATTATTCTTTCATAGGTTTAGGTAAAATTATGCGAAATATTATTGTAAAACTAAATATTTTCTTTCTGTGGTAGAGCCACTAACAGGTAGGTCCATCCGGGAAAGTACCTCGACCTCATAGATAACCAGCGTGAAGTAGAAGCGTTATACTTTTACGTTTCGTCGGGTGGGTGAGGTAACCGGGCCCCACTTTATTTAAAGGCGATTTTTTCCTTCTAAAAATTCGTTTTAACAAATTGAATACAAAACGGACTAAAATCAACCAAATTATGTTGTGCCGAAGTGTTTTTGAGGAAAATTACACGATTTTGGTTCACGAGCTATTCGTGAGTCATTCGACAGTGGAAAGAATGTGGCATATGTCAATGATCTAGTCCTTCGATACAAGGTCCGGTTCTCAAAAAAAGTCATATCCTGAACGATCGTTTCCTGGTAAGATAAGAGTCAAAAAACGGCAAGTTTTGCGTATTTGAAGGTTAAGATCAAGAATAACTTCTAAGATAAAAAGTAAGAAATGTGGAAATCAGCATATAGACGGTCAAAAGGAGACTTTTCCCTACCTGTAGCCATCACCTGGCTGTGGCATACTCTGAACATCGACGTGACAGCCTTCGCTGGAAAATGCGTGTCACGACTTGAAGAAGACTGGGATAGGGTATTGTTATCCGATAAAGTCAAGATAAAGCATACGTGAACAAAATTTAGACCTATCAACCTTATGGTGTAGGCTTTGTGAAGTTTCGGACAGCAATAAATTCGTAGTTAGTATTTAACAAAAACGGCACAGTGACTGGAAACCCATACATAACAGTTCTTACTCCTCGTTCACGCCTTTCATTGGCAAAAATCCATTTTTATTGACGGTTTTTCGGTATTAGTGACGCTTAGTGAAAACTCAAAAGCGACATCTAAGCATGTTACAGGTATATACTAAATGAAGAATACATCGTACGGATTTTCTTGAACTCGTCTTAAAATACTGTACTAATAGAACATATTCCGGACGTTATGTAACAAAAAGTTTCTTTCATGATAGACAGAAATACAGAGACACGGAAAACGTAACGAACCCATTTTTCCTTTTTTGAGGTATGAAACCGAATTAACCACTTTTCGACTACTTCGTAGCGTAGTTGGTGGGTTCGATTCCCACACTGGACAACGATTTGTTGCGATCCACAGATAGTTGTTTCGGATCTGGTTGTTTGTCCACGTGAAATTTAAGTTTGTAAAACGTCCTTACAACACAGGATAATGTTATCCTACAGTAAGGGCAATGTTAAAAAAAACATAAAAAGCAAAGCACTTTTATTTTAGTTTACTCAGCATCAGCAGTGCCGCTGCAAGGAATTGAGAAAGATTACCCGCGTTTTATTGAATTCCCTGATGGCGATGGTGTCATGCATACGGTTGACCTAGAGGCAGAGCCTGACATGGAGCTTCTCGACGAAATTAACAGGAATCCTTCCAACAATCAATATCTTCTCTATACTAGGTAAGTTTACTGTAAAACGTAATAATAACATGACATATTTGGCTATGATGACCAATGACTTACAATGAAAAGTCTACTCGCTTATTATTTGAGGTAGAACTATGCAGCAAATTCTGTTGTGGCGTAAATTGACTGGCTCAATTGAGAAAGTATAACGGACGCAAAGAAAGGGTAAAAGCGTGTCCACTCTCCTAGATATTAGAATTATTTTGGTATAGCGGAGATCCAGGTGGCAGGTTGCTAACAATCCCTAAGCAACAGATGAACCGCTTGGTTGTTTACCATATTCTAACATAAAAAATAACATGCATACGTTGAATATTATCAGTTGGAGGCGATATTTCTTGAAATCATGTGTATTACGAAATATTATTCCTAATTTTGGTCTTAATAGAACGTTCATCGTGGTGGGTAGATAAGAAACAAAAAAGATGGTTAGTTATTCTCAGTCATTAATAGACTTAAGTATTTTGCGAGCTTGATACGGCTCCCCGTATTGAATAGCGCCGCGTTTGTTCTCACGCCCGCGTTATCTTATACGTGGGTGTACTTTGTGTACGTATATTATTTATTAAATCAGTATTGATTTTGCCGTGCTCATAGGTGAGGACGAACTTATTGGTTGAGTGCATTAGCACTATGTGTGGGTATAGGGTTGTCTAGCCTATTTCAAACGTACCTATAATAAAGATATATTTTAGGCGCAACCCGAGAAGAGCGCAGACTCTTACCATAAACAACGCGAACTCTGTCACGTCCTCTAACTTTAACGCACGCAACCCTACAGTTGTTATCGCCCATGGATGGTTAAGCAATCAAAACACTAACTTGAATCCGGCCATCCGTGATGGTATGTATTTACGTTTAGTTATTTACAAACTTTTGACGAAGTAGAAAACATAGATTTTTAAAGGATTGAGGTTATACAACGGGTTATACTGTATTTTTTTACACCCTCAGCCTCAGTATTGCTCTATTTATTAATCTATAGCACGTATCGACTGTAGCACGAATTTTTTATGTCGATAATTAAAGTAAGTCGCGAATTGCACTTACAAGGAAATTCAGCCAGTATCGAATTATTGTAAAATTGCAATTCGTTATTCATGAATTCTTTTAATACTCAATTCACAGGCGGAAGAAGCCGGCCTGTTTATTAATTATTTATACAAGTTGGAAGGCCATGCACAACTGCTTTATCGCTTCCACTGAATAAACGAATTCCTTGCACTTGATTGAAATAACGATATATAATAATATTGATAACACGACGGTGTAGAAACTTAAACAAAAAAATCTTTGTTATTTAATGAAAATAAATTCGTAATGTTTACCCGATTGCGCCAGAAGGAGGGTAATGTTTTTCTAGAGTATGTATGTATGTATAATTGTTTGGCACGCTCTGCAGCCTGAACGGCTTGACGGATTTAAGCTTGAGCAGTGTCATTAGTTCCGTATTTACTGTGAGAGTGACACTGAGTATACCAAAATAAAAAGTTATACAGAAACGCAGTCGGGTTTTTTTAGTTTTTTAAATTATATTCAATTTGCCTTTTTAACCTACTCTAAGATAAGCAAATTAATACAAGTAAAGCTATTAGGTGAGGTCTTTTTATAATCATTTAATTCTCTTTTTATCACATATACGAAAGGAATTACATATCACATATAAGAATTATGTCCCATCTTTCAGCCTATTTGGGTAAAAGCGATACTAACGTGATCGTATTAGACTGGAGGAGACTCGCCGCCTCTGACTACGCAACTGCCGCAAGAGGAGTGCCTGCTGTTGGCCGAGGCCTGGGGCAGTTTTTGACATTCCTAAATAGAGTAACTAACGCACCTTTCAATACAATGCATTTGGTCGGCTTTAGTTTGGGAGCTCATCTGGTGGGTAACGCTGGTAGGGAACTCGGTGGAAGGGCAGCCCGTGTCACTGGTAAGTGTGAATTTTAAACTTAACTATACTATATATAATTAATTATATATAAAAACACATACAAATAGCGTGCAAAAGGATAAGCAATGATGAAAGATTTCCATTTTCCACACTTATCACTAACTTATGTCATCTTTTTCGTCTTTATGTTTTGTATCAAATAATTATGTGATTTCCATTAAATGTCCAACTACTTTGATTTTTTTTCCTCAAATACACAGGCGTTCTAGTTTCGTTTTATCCCAAACTGTCACTTATATAGAACAAATTTCACGTGTATGTGGATCCATGAACTATTTTGTAATACAGTAAATCAGTACGTAGTATAAAACAAAGTCCCTCCCGATGTTTGTACGCTTAGATCTTTTAAACTAGGCAACGAATTGTAATGCGGTTTAAGCGAAATGTTTATATGAAGTATACATGTATATTGTAGTAAAGAAAAGCCGATAATTTCAATAATTCACCGTTAGGGGCGGGTCGCTAGTATTATATATTTACTGTTGATGCAAATTATCTGCCATCCCAGAGTTTAATATTATTTGCGTACAATTTTATGCAATGCTATGTGACAAGGCTGACTCTTACCTATTTTAATATAACAGGCTTGGACCCCGCTGGCCCTCTATGGAACTATAACACCAACCGTTTGCGTCCTACTGACGGCGTTTACGTCGAAGCTATCCACACTGATGGCGGAGCCTCCGGACTAGGCATCGGTTCGGCAGTCGCCAACGCTGACTTCTTCCCCAACGGTGGTAACTCCCAACCCGGTTGTTTGGCGAGCTTGTGCAACCACAACCGCGCTTGGGAACTCTTCGCTGCAACAGTCACACACAATCACTTGGTCGGCCAGCAATGTACAAGCACATTGCAAATCACAATGAACAATTGCAGAGGCAGCAGATTGAACATGGGCAATGATATATTAACAAAGACTGGGTGAGTAACCGCTTTAGTATTACAAACGTAAACAAGACAGTTTTTCCCATTTTGCATTATCGGATAGTAAATTTTACATAGAATAGGAACTAACTTACACAAATTCATTATATTTCAGATCCGGATTGTACCGGCTGGACACTCAGAGGAGATATCCTTTCTAATATAGGAGACGTGTAAAACTTACAGCCCAAGTATTGGTAATGCAGATGTAAATAAAGCAATTTTATTCCAAATTATGAAATTCTAATAAACTTGTTATAGAGTTACCTCGATTTAATTTCTTTCTTATCTAATTAAATGAAAGATAATTTCAGAGTCCCACTTTCATGTAGAATTTTGCGTGGTCCCACTTACACTTAAAAATTTTAACAATAAACTCTGAAAACACTTTTTTACGTTGACAAGCGAGCGGGTGATTCTCCTGAAGGAACACCGTAAGTACGTTTACGTCCACTTAGGCGTTGTCAATCTTTAAAATCGGTGTTTCTTTTAAATAAGAATTAATGTTTGAGTGATTTTTTTCTATGCACTCCTATACCCTTCGCCTTATTGTGACGAAGTTTTGGCGAGTTGTTCCACTTACGGCCATTGATGTTAAGACAAAAAGAAAAACAATAACCCTTTTTAAGTGCGATGAAGATTACAGTAGCGATGTATAAAGCGTTGCACGCTGGGCGTTAAAATCTCTGTTTAATAATGTAATAGAGAAATCCTGTATATAATTCTGCTGAGTAATCTTAATAAATATAATAGCGGGTACCTAAGAATGGGTTACGCGAAACAATGCCAGTAAATTATATGCAAAATAGAAAAATAAAATACCTGTTCACTCTTCGAAACACCCTATCGATATCATAGGCTAACATAGACTAATATCGATCTATCATCTAAGACTAACCATCCCAAATTCAACTGAAAGTTTTACGGTACTTGAGTACTCAAAGTACATTAAGCTACATCTAGCTGCTTAAGCCCAACTAACTCGGATTTTTTTACGTAATGCCACTTAATGTGATTAACTCGGTGCCGTTGCACAAATGCGCTTTGGTGGGAAAGTTACCAATCCCTTTGTGCCGAGTCAGGAAACAGCTATACTAAAAACCGTTAGAGCTAGTAACTGGTATTAAAAACTGATAAAGAGATTAGGCATATCTCAGTACAAATATACACCATATTGTATCATTTAGTGTATTAAAAGTATTTTCATCTTCATTTCTTTATTACTATCCACTGCTGTCCGCATGAAAAAAAAATATTCAAGCGGTTCGCAGAATATTTATATATTCTAAAAGTTTCTTCATAAAAACGTAACTTTATGATATTTGGCATTCATATGCTTTAAATTGGTGTGTGAATCATTATTTTGAAAAATTAATTTGAAGAATTTAGTTTAATGTATGTAAGTGACCCTTTTATTATGACTGTTATCAGAAGAATATTAAAACACATCCACTCGGTAACTCGCATATTGCGTCTCCGCGTGAGTTCATTACGTCTCCGTCATTGTCTTGCGAGTGTCCCCCTAGTTGCCCTCGATGTCCGAGTGTGTCTTCAAGTAATCCTCGCCTTTGAGTAATTATAATTACATTGATGCTCCGCTATTTACGAGTACGTGCGTCAAATTGTCTATATTGATGCTTCCCAATTTGCTTACGCACCAAACTACACATGTGTCCCTACAGTACTTCCCTCTTTATGAAAAAAATACATAGTTAAATTTTTCCGAAGTTTACATACAAAAAAATACATTGTCTTAAGACTGTAGGAAGTTATCGACACATCACAGCTAATTAGTGCTCTACCTCACCTACTGGCGATATTTCGTCTTACATTAATACTGTAGCAAATAATTTAGTCATCATCAGTATTTTAGCTTGTTTGAGCCCACTGTTAAACACAGGCCTTCCCCAAGCACCTGCATCCATCGACATCGTGCCCACGTGCTCAGATCATACACTCATTATGATGTGGGGGAAGGGGCGTCCTACACTATGCCACACAAGAACGTTTCTTCCCCAATGACTATCGGTTCATCTAGCTATATGGCCGGCCCATTGCCACATCAGCTTACTAATCTATCTAGTACTAATCCATCCATATCTGTTACATTTTTTCTACTGCCTAATGTCTTCATTAGCAACTCTATCAGGCAGAGATCATAGCCCGGTTCATAGCTGGCTGAGAGAGCTTCCCCATATGGATTATTGGATGGTTAAATATTTTTAAGAAAATTTATTAACTCTCCATTTTGATGTCGTTTGAGGGATTACCTTAAGTGTAAAAATTACTCAATGGTAAACTGAATGTACTGTATAAAATGCATAATAAAAGACAACAGACAAAAATAAATGACTGATAAAATTACCAAATAATAACCAAAAAAACCAATTTGCTTTAACTTATTTATTAGAACTTACAATTTAAACTTAGAACTAAACTATAGCTAGCCTAACCTAAGTCTGATTCCGATCGATGCTAGATCAAGAATGACTGTCTTACTAAAATAAATCGCTAACCAAAGTTCTTGAATACGGTAAGCAGCGGTGTCGACTGGCGACGTTTCCATGGACGTCAGCTATATTGGAAGTCGTGGAACATAGCGGTGTCGCCTGACAACGCTCCCACGAACATGAGCGCGGCCTGGATGTGTAATCCGTTTACATGGTTTCAGCAAAACTTGATCGTGGGATTGTGTCGCGATATTGCGAAGAAGACGTTGCTTAGTTGCACTTTTCTATGGGAACGGATATGTAACATACTACAAAATATATACATATTTTTGTTTGACAAAACTTGCATTTAAAAGGAAAGGATTTCTTCGAACACGTAAAATTTTATATCAGGCGATATATTCCAGTACTGAAAAGGAAAAGAAAAATTATATATTTCAATGAATGAATGAATGAATATTTTATTTAGTTTCAACAAACACGGTTATGTTAAGAATTTAATTAATATATATCTAAGACAAATAGGTTTGTACTTGGTACGATTTACCGATTTTCAGTACATACCAAAAATTCTAATTATAAATAATAAACTAGACTAAGATTAACACAAAGCGGGTACATTAATTCAAGGGCAATATAATAACACAATAACTACTAATTATAACACAAATCTGGTACATTATTTCAAAGATAATAACGACTAGTAAATAATAACATCTATAAGTATAAAGCAGTGAACAGAAAAAAAAACTACTACCAAAAAGAAAAACAAAACAAAAACAAATGCGAACATCAATATATGGCTCTACGAAAACACCAAAGTCGCTAGTCAAAAATACATAAATTATGTACACTGTATGTCTCTGACGTATTTTAGCTCTATTTGCCCGTGCCCTATTTATTATTTGTAGAGAACATGTGTTTATTTATTAATTTATTTAAACAGGACACCAGCAGTACATACATTCAACATTTAAATAGTAAGATATACACAAAAATTCTGATGCATCTGTATCTGATTAGGTGACACAGCATTGTTACAGGTAGAAACTAGAATGAAAAAAATAATATAATCAAAAATATTTAAAAACAATTAATTTCAGAATAAAATAAAGAAAAGCAGAGGAAAACATACCTACATAAAATGTACAGAATGAATTTCCATAATTGTTTTTTTTTGATAGCTTAAATTTATTTGATAAGGTAATATAGTTGATAAGAATGCGGATGTGATCGACGCAAACTAGTTACTTTGTTATCTACCTGACTTACATTCAGAATTATCGTCACCTGCTAGATTAAAATTGTATTTCATTGTTCGGCATAGATATTGACGCCCATCACAACAAAATAACGAAATTTATCTATAACTTTTTAATTCATTCCTTCAGTTCCTTCTTTTGTGAGCAAACCGAGCAGAGCGGTCATCCAGGTAATAAGACATTAAATGCAATTGATAACGGTTTAATCAAATAACTTATAGATAGTAGGACCACATAACAGTTTTCGCCGTTGCAAGAATGGGTATGTCCGTCCGGGTCCACACAGCTTGCCACATGCTCACATAAATGTCAAAAGTCGTTACTGGTCGCCATGGTAATACCGCGAAGTTGATGAAATTGGTTGCAGCTAATTTTATCATTTCGGTGTCTGTGTAAAAATTTTATTCTTATATTTTTCTTCAAATATGCGAAAATAAGTATAAATTCCAAAAAATATAAAGTAAATGGGGGTATCGTTTTCTTCAAATATCATTTTACTATATGTAAGAGAATCCCATTGCATGCAAAGTATTGGTACATTCTTGACAAATTAGACGTTGGTATGTTACAGTAGCAGCCAACAATTCCCATGCTCTATACTAGTTAAACATGACAGTTGTTTAGCACTAGCCAAGCCATTTCCAAGTCCATACACATTGAGGCCTTGTACCGTTTAAATTTTAGTTCCACTGAAGTCTAGCTGGAATTTTTTTGTGTAATAACAAGACAAACGAGCTGCCGTGCACCTGCAACATCGGGAGGGTCACAATTGCGTTACGGGCCATTGAGGTAGGAGTAGGATGTAATCCTTAAGGGCCCTAAGTATAATCGTTCAGGATATATCGCTGGCAACAACTGTTCCCCAAAGTAGGTACCTGTGCGGGGCTTGCCTAAAAAAAGCACAGTGGACCACCGACCATCAGAGTGGTGTCGATGGTACGTGTAACTGACGGTTTGACGGGTCAATCCGAATAATTACTTAGCACTTCCCGTGATATATCCGATAGAAAATGTAAAGGCAATCGGTCAGATAGACGATCAAGACCTTTAGTTAATAAACCATTGCTATAAAAATAAAGGCCTAGTTTAGTTATAGCTCCTAATATTTTATTATTAATATTTTATTCCTTATCAAAGTGAATACAAATTGTTCAACTTGTAAGTGGAAATCATTACTCTTTTTTAGCTTATATATATATATATATATATATATATATAAGCTAAAAAAGAGGGCAAAATATCCAGGCCAATAACGGGCAGCAGCGTTGAAGGTGCGAGGTGTCTAGAAGAACTGCGGTTGCCAACCCGCTCGCCAAGCGTGGCAACTATGGCAAAAACCCCTCATTTACAAATATTCAATGATGTCTCTGTGATCACAAGGGTGAAGACCGGCAGTGATCACCGATTGGTGAGAGGCACATTGAATATTAATATCAGGCTGGAAAGATGTCGTCTAATGAAGTCCACACTCCGACCATCTCGTGCCCATATCCAGAACTCCGAAAGCTTTCGGCTCGAGCTACATAATCGCTTCCAAATCCTAGAAAATTGCAGCACTGTGGACGACATTAACGCTAAGCTCGTGGAAACTGTCCATGCCGTGGGCCTTAAATTTTATAAAGCCTGCCGCACAAATAGAACGCAAAACCTCTCCGATCACACTCTTAACCTCTTGGGAAAAAGACGTGAGATGCGACTGCAGTCTTTAACTGACATGTCAAACTACACGCAGCTCAATAGGCAGATCTCCAAATGCATGCGGCGAGACTTACGCATCTTCAATACAGCTCGTATTGAGGTAGCTATAGAGCGGAACCTAGGCTCAAAAGTCTTCGCCAGAGATCTGTCTATCGGACAAAGCCAACTGACTAAGTTGAAGACTGACAGCGGGGCTGTCATCTCCAGTAGACCAGAGGTTTTGAGTGAGATTGAGAGATTCTATGGACAGCTGTACACATCGTCGTTGGAGCCACACACATGTGTGAGTTACGACCCAAGAGCAAAGCTTATCCGACACTATTCCGAGAATATCCCGGACGTCAGTCTGAGCGAGATTAGAATGGCTCTTGACCATCTTAAGAATGGCAAAGCATCGGGAGAGGGCGGAATTACAGCAGAGCTTCTGAAAGCGGGTGGAGAACCGGTACTTGTAGTCCTTCAGAGGCTCTTTAATTTCGTCCTTCAGGGTGGTGCTACACCAGAGGCGTGGAGCAGAAGTGTGGTGGTGCTGTTCTTCAAGAAAGGCGATAACGCTCTCTTGAAGAACTATAGACCGATATCCCTTCTGAGCCGGTCTATGTGCTGTTCTCAAGAGTCATCTTGAATCGTCTCGCTTCCAGACTCGACGACTTACAGCCTCCCGAACAAGCCGGATTCCGAAAAGGCTTCAGTACCACATTCACACCTTGCGGCAGGTTATACAGAAAACCGAAGAGTATAATCTGCCTCTGTGCCTAGCGTATGTGGACTATGAGAAAGCCTTTGATTCTGTCGAAATTTGGGCGGTACTCCAGGCTCTTCAGCGGTGCCAAATTGACTGTCAGTATATCGAAGTGCTAAGGTGTTTGTATAACAAGGCTACGATGTCCGTCCAAGTACAGTCCAGTAGTACAAAACCTATCATATGTCATATCCCCGAAACTCTTCACCGCTGCGTTGGAAGATATTTTCAAGCTTCTGGACTGGAAAGGACGAGGTATTAACATCAATGGCGAATACATCACCCACCTTCGATTTGCCGACGATATAGTCATCATGGCAGAATCGCAGGAGGACCTGGGTGCTATGCTCAATGACCTAAACAGTGTCTCCCAACGGGTGGGCCTTAAGATGAACATGGACAAGACGAAGATCATGTCTAATGTCCATGTCACGCCTATACCGGTTGTTGTTGGGAGCACTGAGCTCGAAGTTGTTGACGAGTTCGTTTACCTAGGACCGTTAGTCCGGCTAGGTAAGTCCAACTTCGACGCAGAGGTCAATCGGCGAATCCAACTCGGATGGGCAGCGTTCGGGAAACTTCGGCAAATCTTCTCGTCGAATATACCTCAATGTTTGAAGACTAAAGTCTTCAATCAATGTGTGTTGCCAGTGATGACCTACGGAACCGAGACGTGGTCCTTCACTGCTGGCCGTATGAGGAAGCTCAAAGTCGCTCAGCGAGCTATGGAGCGGGCTATGCTCGGTATTTCTCTGCGTGATAGAGTTCGTAACGAAGACATCCGCAGTAGAACCAAGGTAACCGACATAGCTCAGAGGATTAGCAAGCTGAAGTGGCGATGGGCCGGCCATATAGCTCGTAGAACCGATAACCGTTGGGAAGGAAAGGTTCTCGAGTGGCAGCCTCGTACTGGCCATCGCAGTGTAGGACGACCCCTCACTAGATGGAGACCTGTGCAAATGTGCGGGAAGTCGATGAATGCAGGTGGCTCAGGATCGTACTTCGTGGCAGTCTATGGGGGAGGCCTATGTTCAGCAGTGGACTAAAACAGGCTGAAATGATGATGATGATGATGATAATCGGAATCTCGGAAACGGCTCCAGCAATTTTCATGAAATTTAGTATGTGCGTAGATTCGGGGGCGAAAAATCTAGGTTTCACTTTTAGAAAATTTCCTTTTATCCCTGTTTTCAGTGAATGAAAATATCATTCGAATATGACGGTAAATTTCGCCGCAAAAAAAATGTTATAATAGCTCGGTCGGTAATCGGGCGGCCCCAAAACAGGCGGCCGTGGTTCGTATCACGATCATTTTACACACTTATTTTTTTTACTTTTTTCGATTCCAGACAAAAATAAAAAATAAAAAATGAAGAAAGCAATGAGCTTTCTTTATTTTTTATTTTTTGTCGGTTTGTTAATTTGTTATTTTTTTCCCCTATTTTTAAATTCTTTCTTTTGTGAAAAACACCAGTTCATACTTTCTTATTATTACGTCAGTAACATCGAAAAATAATATGCATATTTCATTTCTCAGTAATTTGTATGTAAATGTAGATAATTTCCAAAATACATTTCCAAAAAAAAAAAAAACCGAGCAAAGCTCGGTCCTCCGGGTACTAAATACTTTAACAGCATAAGAACTTCACCGCGACAACACGTTACTTGTTCTTTTTCAGTTTTTTAATTACTCGATCAATTATTCGAATAACGACTTAATAGTCATATTCTAAAGTATTGATTACAATTATTATAATTATAATAATTGTAATCATTACTTTAGAATATGATACAAATGAACACCCGTATCAAAGTAAACGCCTTCGCGATAACTGCATTAGATTCATGTTCGGTTTACGTAAATATGACCACGTTACCCTCCTACCGTCGCTTCGAAAGGTTAACTTTACATTCGACAGAGGCGTTACTCTAGGATTCCATTATTATATACTGCATTATATATTTCTAAATCTCCTTCATATCTTAAGAATACCTCCCGATATATTTACTCTGCTCCAGAGAAATTATTATTAATACATTATATTAAAACATCATTAGATAGAATAAAGGATGCTTTAACTCTTTTTTAGGGTTCCGTACCCAAAGGGTATAACGGGACCCTATTACAAAGACTCCACTGTGTGTCTGTCTGCCTGTCCGTCATTCACCAGGCTGTAACTGAACCGTGATAGTTAGACAGTTGAAAATTTCACAGATGATGTATTTATGTTGTCGCTATAACAAAAAATACTAAAAGACAAAATAAAAAAATGTTTAAATGGGGCTCCCATACAAAAGACAAGATTTTTTACCCTGTTTTTAAAGAATAATAACAAAAAAATTTACTTCGAACATATGTGAAGTCCGCCAATCCGCAGTGGGGCCGCGTGGTGGACTATGCCCTGATACCCTCTGTATAGAGGAGGCCTTTGCCCAGCAGTGGGACATGTATAGGCTGGTACTTTACTTTTTTTTTTTTAAATCGGAATACGAATCCTTCGTGCGCGAGTGCGACTCGCACTTGGCCGGCCTTTTTTGTTAATCAGCTTTTGTTTTTCACGATGACAAGGGACAATTAAACATTGCCCTTACTTTAGGATAACATTATCCTTTGTTATAAAGGACGTTTTAAAAACATGCATTTCACGCGGACAAACACCCAGATACGAAACAACTACCTGTGGGTCACACAAATAGTTATCCCGTGTGGGGATGGAACCCACGACCCCCGACGCCGAAGTCAATACCTTGGCAAGTGTGCCACTTAATAAATATTTAACTGGATACACCTCTTACGCAGATCTAATACCTTTAATATTAACAAAATACTATTATTTATATGTGCTACCTGCTAGTGTTGATAGGTTTGAAGCCGGTGCCAAGCCAAATATAATTGTTGTATAAATTTCTTGCCTCGCACAGCCACTCTGTGGAACCAACTGCCGCGGGCGGACCGTTACGACCTAGGAACCTTCAAGAAGGGAGCATACTCTTTCTTAAGAGGGCATTTGTGAGCCCTCGGGTGTTGCAGATGCTCATGGGCGGCGGTAATCACTTACCATCAGGTGAGTCTCCTGCCCGTTTGCCCCTAAAAAATGCCCATAAAAAATTATGTATAATAGTACCTACTACACTAGGTAGGCAAGTGTATGTAGGTAACCTATAAACTTTTGATGTAATACTAACATGCTTGTCATCTTGTCACCCAAAAAACCCCAGCTTCTCCAGTAATAGATGATAAAATATATGCCGTTCTCATTGTTGATGATATAGCGACAAGAAATCATACTTACTTTATTTTTGCTTTTTATACATTGATCGCAAAGAAAGAAATTAAGATAAATAAAAATTATCGCCTAGTTATGTTATTCAGTAATCATAGTAATTAAAAATTGATTTGAACACATATCAAATCAAAATTAGAATTAATAATTTTGAATGAGCCACTGCCGTTTCGAGAATAATAAGATAAACTGATTGTGCGATATAAATAGCGTAATTAATATCTTAATTTCACATTTCGTAATAAAAATCAATTATAGATAAGTCCCTAAAAAAACCAGCCAAGTGTGAGTCGGACTCGCTCACGAAAGGTTCAAGGTCCATTATCTATAAAAACGCGGAAAAAATCATGTTTGTTGTACGGAAGCCCCACTTAAATATTTTTTTAACCTGTTTTTTTGTTATTTGTTATATCAGCCTTGTTTGTTATAGCGGCAACAGGGATACATCATCTATGGTAATTTCAGTACATGAGATACGGCCTGGTGTCAGACGGACGGACAGATAGACAGACAGCGGAGTCTTAATAATAGAGTCCCGTTTTTCCCTTTGGGTACGGAACACTACAAGGAGTGGGGAGTCAGCTAAAATCATGCATGTTGTGCGGTTCTACACGATCGACATACCCACAAACCCACCACCTGTGACCTTGTTGTACCACACTGTTGACCCACGTTAAGCTCGCGCTTTTCACGGATTACACAGCTCTATTTTACTCCAATTGAAACTTCTTTTGAGTTACCTCTCGCCTCCAATGCGCCGCCGAAGAAAATCGTGAAGAGAGTATGTCACTTTACACGAGGCACAGCTAAATCTCTCCCACTTTCATACCCACCTTTGTCAGAACAGGAAGTTAGAGCAAAACACATCATATGGCCAACAGATTCCTCGGAAGGATACCGTTAAACATCTCGGAATTACTTTCCAATCAAATCTCTTTCGACACTCACGTCAAAAAAATTAGAAACAGAGCCGCGTTCATTTCGGGTCAGCTGTACTTTAATTAACGTATCTAGTAAAATTCCCTTAAGGCGCTACTTAATGATCTACGCTCGCGTGTCCTTCGCCCACATCAACCCTAATAGCTTATACAAGCTGCAGATAGTACAAAATAAAACCGCTTAAAAACTTTTAAGTCAAACGGTTTTATTTTATGTTTTTTTTTTTTGCTAATTTTTTTTTGTTAATATTGTATTGTCATCTAAATTGAATGTGTGTACCAAATTTCAGATCAATCTGACAACGGCAAGGTGCTTAAATTTCAATTTCTAATTTTGACCGAAACAAATTCCGTACGGGTCGAGCTAAATAAAACCGTTTAATAAGTTCATATACCGCGCAATCGGGCGCATTGGTGTCAACGCAATGTCGCCTGCACAGCCATTGCAGACTTGAGACGGTACGTGAATATTTTAAAAAGATTACCAAACCTTCTTCTGCCTTCGGATCTTCGAAAGAGCCCAAAATCATCCAAACCCTCTGTTGATGGTAGATCGCAGATCGATCTTCTACTTTCAAAGTGTACTAGTTATATTACTTTAATTTATTTTAATGTTATAGATAAAAGCGTTGATTCATTAGTGTTGTAGACAGTTACACAGCCTCGGTTCGGGCCGTCACACCACAACATAGTGACAAACGTAGTGATTACATTCTCTTGGCGTCACACTATTATTCTCACCGGCTTGGGAGGCCACCAAGCTCTTCGGGCGCTTTGGCGGACGCTCCATGGAGTGACTAGGGTCAAAGGCCCCCGAGAGGCCTCGGCTTGAGCTGCCACTCTATACCCGTTTAGCATTCCGATTCGAGGGTGCCCTAGAGCTATATATAGTCTGACTTGGAGAATTCCTAAAGCTATCATTACTACCACTCCGGAAAGCGTTGGCGCTGGTAGAAGAATTGGCGGAAGAAACTCCAGCAACACTTCTATCATTAACGGGGGAAACCTGCCATATGTCGCAAGCGAGTGCAGTGATCTGGTGTGTTTGCGTAGTTGTTTTATTCTGTCGATGGCGATGGTCGTCTCATCGTCAGAAAAATCGAGGACGTGTCGTGATCTGCGCCATTTGTGACAGGACGTACCTAGCGGGTTTGTAGGTGACGGCACCTACGACTAACGGATTGGATACGAACACGGTGAGCGCTGCCGTTGCAATGTTGCTGTTCGATGTTTCGATTTATTTCCAACAATATATAATAAACAATGAACAAATAAAATAATAAATATTTTATTAAACATTTTTACACAACTTTATCTATTAAAATTTTTGTCGTTCCGTGCAGTATTTTCTTATTTTGTTACAAATTTTCTTTCGTTTTCGCAGTTTTTGGTTTTTTACTATTTTCCCACTAAAATGCTTAAAATTTTACGTAGATATAAACACAAACTTCAACGCTTTTCGCCATGGCAATGATGTCTTATCAGCTTTTTAGCTCTTTTTTATGTGAAAAGTTGCCAAGCGAGGAGACGGTTCACCTGATGTTAAGTGAATACCGCCGCCCATGGACATCTGCTACACGCGAGCGTTGCAGGTGCGTTGTATATTATTGTATGTAAACCTTTTGAAAATTGGACTTCGGCCATGTCACTCACCAGACGAAAAGCGAAAGTATTATACTTCCACTTTACACCGGTCTTCTGTGAGGTCGTGGTACTTACCCGGACGAGCCTGCCCATTCGTGCAACAGCTGAGGCTGCTGCGTTGCTCTATTAAAAGCGATATTTGAATTATTTCGAGAGAATGAAGACTGTTGACTCAAGGTTTAAGAATAAAAGCTGTGACTTTTATCTGTGGAAGGACCACCCTATGGTGTTCACTCTGGCACGAATGGGCATTTAAAGGTGGCAACACTTCTACAACTCTACAGCTTGTTTGCCATTTCTCACAAAAAAAAAAACAACGGTATATCACTCATTTTATGAATATAGAAAATTATGAAATGAACTATTACAAAACCTGCATTTAAACACGCAATGTTCCAAGAGTAAACAATATAATAAGCGAAAGATAATATTATGGTTATTTCCATACCTTAACCACAACCATTGAAAAAGAAATAAATTGCTTGTGATGTTAAGAACCTCTGCCATTATCCGAATAAAGGTCGTATAGCGGTGGAATTATCAATCACTACCGCTAAGGAAAAGACTCTTGAGATTGCTCGAGAACTGAATTGAAAGACTTCGCTAAATCAAACTAACGTACTTTCTCCTGATTTTGCGGGAGAATCTTCCTTAATAAACTGTAAATTATGTTAACAAGATATAGGAGAGAGATAATAGCGAAATTCTAGCCAGTCGCTAAAATTGTTAAAGTATAAGTTCGATGCTTAAATAATTATATGTAATTGATGGCAGGTATGAAACATTGCAGTCGTTCTAAGAATAAACGGTTAACAAGTGAAGAAATTCTGGAGTTATTTTAACAAACATAACTAATCCATACTGATATTATTATTAATTTATTAATCTGAGAGATTTTAAATACATTTATAAGTAATGAAGTTTCACTTCTAACACTGGTAGTTTGTACTCATGCACTTTTTTGATATTATTTTTAATCTGTGCAAAATTAAAATAATGCGCAAAGAGATCTTAGAAGTGTTTAATTATATTATAATGGTGATTAACGATCAAGTCTTAGTCAAGGCTTAATTACATAATAGTGTGATCATTCATCACCCCAATGAAATTTTATAACTCCTAGGTAGTGGCGGAATAAGACCTTTAAAGAACCAGGGCGGTAAAGCTGAATGAGGCCCAAATGAAGAGTAAAGATTTTTCACCGAAGAAACATTTCTCTTTCTCGATTTTTTGAGATTTTTCTCGCTTTGACTTAATACATACAATAATATACACGTATATAAAAAAGTGGTTTATCTCATATCCGTTCTTGTCCCATAGAAATCTTAAGATAATATTTAATCAGTTTTAATTATGAATAAAGAATTTTCATCTGTTGCAGTGGCTAAAAATAGAAAGCATGCTGCTATGACCTTAGGAAAACGGTACAAGGCTACGGAATTTTATCCAAAACAATTTCATGACTTCCATAATGGAATGTCCTTTTCAGGGTTTAAATATATTTTTAAGTAATTGTTCATTTACAGACATGTCGTGACTGTTTTAGCAGACAGTTTTGATTTACTTCTTTTTCTTTTTTTTTTATGCGAAAAGTTGTCAAACGAGCAGACAGTTCACCTGATGTTAAGTGAATACCGCCGCCCATGGACATCTGCCACACTCGAGGGTTACAGATGCGTTGACAACCTTTTGAAAATTGGGCTCCGGCCACCTCACTCACCAGACGAAACGCGAAAGTATTTGTCATACACATTCCACTTTACGCTGGTCTTCTGTGAGGTCGTGGTACCTACCCGGACGGGCCTGCCCATTCGCGCTACAGCCGAGGCTGCTGCGTGGCCCTACCACCGTAAAATTTTTCTTTATTTCGTGAAAAGAATATTAACATTATTTTCATGCTTTAGAGCTGTAGTATTGATGATTTCTAATAGTGAAGAAAAAAGACGACAAGTATTATAAAAAACATCTCTGCGCGTCAATTATATTTTTACAATCATTATGTTAGTCTTTTTGTAAAATTTAATTTAGTTGTTACAAAATTTTCTTTATTAATGAATAATTTTTCCTTAAGGTGTCATTTCTCGAACATCTAGCAGGAAAAGCTTTTTATATTTTTCAGATGAATCGTTAATCAATATTGACCAGCGTTTTAATATATATGCTAAAAGTATACATTTTTTCCAAATTATCCATAATGATACATTTCAACTAAAATAAATTATTTCACCTTTCGCTTTAAAAGCACTTCTTTTTAAATAGGGCCTTAATGAAGTAAACGTAAAATGGACATGAAATTTACAGATACAGCATGATGCTAAAGTAATTTTAACATTAGATATTCACCAGAAAGATTTGATTTCGTGCAATTAATGCGATAACATGCTCAAAACTTTATTCTGTGACATGTAAGAGATTGAGTAATAAGTTATTGTTTTTTTCCGTGACATACGACTTAAGAATTTAAGTGTGATTATGTAATTTTTGCTTTGTCCATGGGCGGCGGTATTCACTTAACATCAGGTTATGAGGGTAAATCGTAATCGATATAAAGTTGTACAATACTCCTTTCTTACTTGTCAGATATTGCGACAGTTTCGCCATTACGAAACATAATTTTTGCTCAGCGAAAGTATGCTCCGTACATTAGTTCTTGTAGCATTTTGTCAAACAGAACTTCGAAATCTGTTGTGTTAGTAAAGCAATTTGTCCTGGTACCGCATTTCGCCGTCCACTACGCTGCAAACTTTTCTCATCTAAACTGTTCGTAGGGACACGTTCAAACTTCTTGAAAACTTTTTTTACTATATCTTAACACAAGGGTTCAGCCGATTAAATATCAAAAAAATACACATTTCTTAACATTATTCTATCGAGTACAAAATACATCAGTTCAAAATTTGACAGTTCCTCATGGAATGGAAATTATAATAAAGATACCTACAGAGTTTCATTCGCCTGTTTCATCTCCTTTAGAGGAACCTTATTACGAAATGGTAGTATGTTTAAAAAACTACTATCAATATATGAAATTTTTATTTCTTAATGACTCTTTCTATTCTTTCTCTTGCTTATATCCTTATATCCCTTCCCTTATATCCACACTAGGTGGGGTCGGCGCAACATGTAAATGATTTTTTTTCAGATCCATGTTATTATTACAATTATTGGCTTTATTTTTATGACTGGCTGCCTGCCTAACGTCAACCCTTCTTAGGAATTATAGCTAATTGATATTTATTTGACCTAAAATATTTTTAACTAGTAGATAAACTAATATATAAGTACAATCCAATAGTACAAAGCCTATCAAACTGCAGAAGGGTGTAAGACAGGGTGATGTCTTATCCCCGAAACTCTTCACCGCTGCGTTGGAAGATGTTTTCAAGCTTATTTCTTATATATACCTCTAGATATTCTTATATATACCCTCCTTATATATTCCTAATCGGAAAGGACGAGGTACTAACATCAATGGCAAATACATCACCCACCTTCGATTTGCCGACGATATAGTCATCATGGCAGAATCGCTGGAGAACCTTGGTACTATGCTCAATGAACTCCACAATGTTTTCCAACATTGACAAGACTAAGATAACTGACATAATAAAGGTAACTGACATAGCTCGGAAGATTAGCATTAATTAAAAACGCGTTAAGTCAAATAGACGTTTTTAACCCCAACGGGTGGGCTTTAAGATGAACGTGTACAAGACGAAGTTCACGTCTACTGTCCATGTTACTGTCCTGTACCGGTTGTTGTTCGGAGCACTGAGCTCGAAGTTGTAAACGAATACATTTACCTAGGACAGTTAGTCCGGTTAAGGAGGTCCAACTTCGAAGCAGAGGTCAATTGGCGAATCCAACTCGAATGGGCAGCGTTCGGGAAACTTTGGCATATCTTCTCGTCTGTTATCCCCCAATGTTTGAAGACAAAAGTCTTCAAACAATGTGTGTTGCCACTGATGACCTACGGAACCGAGACGTGATCCTTCACTGCTGGCCGTATATGGAAACTCAAAGTCTTATACCAGTATTTCTCTTCTTAATAGAGTTCGTAACGAAGACATCAACCGTAACCGCTACAGCTCGGAGGATTAGCAAGCTGAAGTGGCGATGGGCCGGCCATATAGCTCGTAGAACCGATAACCGTTGGGTAAGAAAGGTTGGGCCATCGCAGTGTAGGAGGACCTCCCACTAGATGGAGTGACCACCTGTACAATATTGTACTGCGTCGATGGATGCAGGTGATTCAGGGTCGTACATCGTGGCAGTCTATGGGGGAGGTCTCAAATAAAAAAATATATTAGTAAATAATATATTAGTAAATAATATAATATATAATAATAATAATTTATTTTCTAATAGTAGGCCAATTAAAAGTATCACAATTAGACAAAAAATAAAAGTATATAAAAAAGTATATAACCGAACAAAGAATAATACCGGACGTAGATTTTACAACGACAATCATGATAATTTTTATAAAAATATATTCCTAGTCATATTTTTAAAGGAAAGAGTTGCTAAGCAATTGTTGATGAGTTGATAATCAATGCCGTGTTGCTTAGCTACCGCGTTAAAACATCTGCTTGCTCGAATAAAGAACGAATTCTTCCTATAATTCGTTGTAGTCGATGATACATGTAAAATATATAGGATACGGGTTGGCGATATGCAGCGGATGGAACTCTTAAGCTTATGTTATCTAATAACTCGGGACAGTCGACCGAGCCATTTGCTATGTTAATTAAATAAACAATATCTGCTTTACGCTTTCTATCTTCTAGTAGAAGAAAGTGAAAAAATTGGCACTGTTTAGTGCCAATTTTAATAGTTAAAATTGCAAATATCGTAATAAACCTTTTTGTATTTTCGAAACGATCAGTATAGATGCTATAATTTGGATTCCAAACTTGAGAGGCATATTCTAAATGGCTGCGCCAATAGGCACAGTATAGGATTTTGAACGTCTTTATAGAGTTAAAGTCATTGGACATGCGCATTATAAACCCTAATGCTTTTGATGCTTCATTAATTATATTGTTAATATGTTCATCAAAGTGTAATTTGGTGTCAAAAGTTACTCCTATATTTGTAATGGATGTTACAGTGGTAAGTTTAGTGTCATTCAATTTGTACGAAAAATTATTTGGGTTTAAAAAAAAGAACAGATGTAACATTTTGAAATATTTAGGTCCAACTTGTTTTTTTTTTTTTTTTTTTTCGAAATATAATTCAAACCGGTTGAGATCCTGTTGAAAAAGAATTGCGTCCAAGTAGCATTTTATGTGCTTTAGGATTTTCATGTCATCTGCATATAAAATTATTTTAGAGTAATGGAAATATCGTTAACAAAAATATTAAAAAGCAAAGGCCTTAATAAAGATCCTTGTAGACTAAAATGACAAAAACTTTATTTTTCTTTTTCCATGCAACGGAAGAAGTTTTGTTTTTAGACGGTTTTAAATGAGAACAAGAAAAATCTTGCCCTTACTTAAAATATATCAACAATAAAATATTCACCAATTTGTCTTATCACGTTGTACATGAACTGTATTTTATGGTTTCTCAAGCAACCGTGTAATAGCGGGTTGATGCTAATTTAATTGCCGATTGAGAAACTTTTGCTTGGTGTCCTGCCTATTTGATAGAATTATTGAGGTTGTGTGTAATAAATTTAGTGTAAATTGCTATCAAATATTTTTATAGTTTAAAACATTTTATGTACCATGTATATCTTATGTTAAATTCTCTATGTACACATTATGTATAGTTTTTAAGTAGTAAAGTATTTCGGTATAAAATTGCTATAAAAAAAATAATATGCTAGTGCCAAAACTCGGATTTACGTTATTTGTTGTCGAATAATTGAAAACCCTAGCAACTTATTAGAATTAATGATTAAATCAAAAGGAGTTCTTTTTTAGGCTAAAAACCAAACATTCAAGTTTTTCTAACAAAAAATCTCACTCACGTATGCTCACGTTATAAATATCCATACATGAATGTTATTTTATTGTTATTTTTGGCCTAATCTCTAAAGCAGAATTTTCTTTTATTGCCATTTGTACATTACCCAAACGACGCAGCGCCGAAACTGTTTGTCCATTTATCAACAAAAATCACAATATCACCCAATTTTTAACTGGAATTATTGGAACAAATTTTATTTTTAAGTACTGTAAGGCCGAAGTACTTTACATTCGTACGACAGAAAAGCTGCTGTGTGGCTTTACCACAGTAAACATAAATAAAAGTAACTGACTGAATACGCTGTTGATAAAACATGGAAGCTTGAATTTAGGTCAATGTTATTATATTAAATAAAACTATTTTACAGGTTTTATTGTGTTTTATTTTTGATTTTAATTTCCCGACGTTTCGAAACATTTCCAGCGTTCCTCACTGACTCTGTCCCGTGAACATGAACAAACGTAAAATAATTTAATTTGTGTAATATTTGAGGAAAAGCAAGAAATCAACCAATGAATGTTATTAATCAGAATTTTTTAATGATTACAATTATCAATAACAATAAAGATTTCGTGGTATAAAACTGTGGGTTCCTTAGTAATTGGCGTATTAAAAACGTCCACATAAGTTTATAATAGAACTGTTGAAAAAAGTTGTTGATATTTAGAGCATATTAAGATCGGTAAAATACGATAGAGAAGTTTAAATAAATATATTAACCTTAGCCTCTCAATATATACATGAAAATGTTATGTATGTACGTAGAAATATTAATAATTTTAATAAGAATACTGGTGTACATAATGTAAACACTGGGAATAACACAAGCTTGTTACGCCAGTTACTAGACTCACAAATAATCAGTTGTGTAATATTTTAACTTTTTTTAAGAAAAAAAAATATATTACAAAAAAGAGGAGGAGGAGTTTCTTCCCCGCTAGAGGAACCTCATTACGAAACGGTGGTAGATTAAAAAAATATATGACTATCGATAGATTAAATGTAAGTTTCTTATGTCGATGAATAATTGATTTTGATTTTGATACCCTTTAAATGTTTGTTTTTATCGACTAAGAATTATATTATTTACATATTATAATATTAATTAAACCTAGTGCAACCTTCCCCGCTGCTAGTGAGACTCCGAGCGGCAGGCGTGGGGTGTCTGTTACTCAAAGACTCCGGGAAAATACCACGGCCTCACAGTAGATCAGCAGAAGTAACTGGGAACCAATTAGGAGTTGGTCAACTTGGGCGGCCGCAATCACTTAACATCAGGCCAGCTTGCTTAACAACTTCCCGCAATAAAATAATAATTTTCATTCTAAAATATTCAAGGAGACATTCCATAATATAAATATAAACATTTAAATAAAATGAAAAAGAATCGAACTAAATAATTTAATCACTAAATCTCTTGAGTGGACTGAACAAAACGCCTATTGTCTAAAGTCCGATTTGCATTTGCCTAATTTATGAATAGCCCGAGGGTTAAAACTCAACTGATTTAAATAAGACTTCACTAACAGAGGTTTTCCGTCAGTTTGGGTCGTTCTTCATTAGCATAATTGCTGAATTATTTAAAACGCGAACAGCAATTATCCTACATTTAACTTTTAATTAAAAAATGTCCATCGCCGGGCCAATGTCGGATGAAATTTATTATTGAACATTAAAAGTAAATTATCAACCTATACATGCTGTTGTCAGTATCAACAATGTCAAGTATCAACCTATGCACTGCTGAGAATAGGCCTCTTTTATACAGAGGGTATCAGGGCATAGTCCACCACGCGCCCCTCGCGGATGTGCGGACGTCACATATTCTTCGAAATATTTTTTTTGTTATTATTTTGAAAATAAGCAAGTTTCCTCACGATGTTTTCGTTCACCGCCGAGCACGTGATAAGACGGCACTTAAAATTAACAATTTCATTGGTGCTGGCACCGGGGATCGAGCTCAGGTTCCTAGAGTATATTGAATTAGAAGCGAGAGCCCGGACAATGGGCTATCAGGGCTCCAAAAATAGTCAGGTAGACAATTAATTGAGTTAAATTCAAATAATAATATGAGTATCTTTTTTTTGTCAGATTAATTATGTAAAAGTCACCCCCATTAAATAATTCCAACAATGTTAACTTGATCCTACTTACAGAGTGAATTAATTAATTGGATTTAGAGAGTCAAGATCTTTGAAAATTCATTTTATCCGATGGTAAAATTGTGTATGTCACAAACCATTTGAAAAATTTTCTATGACAGCGCTGCACAGCATTTTCTCACAGACCTTTAAGGTAGGATTAGGTTCTCTTCTTGAAGGTCGCTAAGTCGTACCGGTCCAGAAATACCCCTGGCGACAACTGATTCCAGAACTTGATTGTACTTGGCAGAAAGTTACGTGAAAAACGCACAGTTATGGACTGCCATGGAGGTTGTAGCGATGGTATTTGGAAGTTTGACGCGTAGTACGGTGGTGAAACTCAGCAGCAGGCATTAATATCTTCTCCTCGCTCTACCGAGGTCGTCAAGGTTTTTGGAAGCCAACTTGGCCTTCTTTTCCAAATGACCACGAAATTGAATGCTTCTCGAAATATTAATTCCAAGAATTTCGATCGAGACTGTGGCAATAAGGGGAGTGGCCTCAAAAATGGGACACGTGACTAAGAGTTTCTTCTTTGCGATAAACGTTGTAACCTGTGTGCCTATTCCAAGATTTTGTCCAAAAATTTTTCGAATCCTTCGTTAAGTCCAAAAATTGTTAGTTTCAAATTATAGTTTATTCCGACACGCACCGGTATATTCCTGTGAAATAGTTCCCTTTGTTTATAAAGCATCACCGGTGCTGTCATCTGAATGGCAATGACTGTTGCTAATATGCAACAAATCACGGATATTCAGAGCAAACAGAGTGGGGGAAAGAACGCAACCTTTTCGAACACCAGCAATCTCGGGTTTGACATCAGAACATCACAACGTCAACCTTGAAGCTTCGAGTCCTGATGAAACTGGTGATCCAATTGCTTAATTTGTCATAATTTCTAGAACTCCACCAGATGAGTCGCAGATACATTACCAACCATTATAAAAGTAGGCCCCGATTCCTCACCAGATAAAATGCCATGGACACGTCATTTTTTCGGGGCCTTAGTGGCATGCTTTACCCGTTGAGAGATGCCTAAGACGTGAAAAAAGTTCAACTTTTCTCTACCAGTGTGGTCAACGGGTGGGGAGAAAGTAACAAGCGAGCTGGCAGTTCACCTGATATTAGGTGATAAACGCCAGTCATTCAAATTTGTAACCGTAGGGTGAATAAAGTGGGCCCCGTAAAAGAGGTCTTTTATCAGAAGAAACGCGTCCACGTCAGTCTTCTATAAGATCGTGGTACTTACGGACCTTCGCATTACAATGGTTTGAGGTAGGCCACATGTATCGGATATCGAATATGCTGCTCATAGCATTTTCAAAGTACTCTTTCATCAATAAGTGTATATAAGGATGAATGGATGGATGATGGAATGGATGAACGAATATGATGATGTGAAAAATCATTATTCAGCAGTTAAATGCTTTATATATGTTTACTTTCCGGTAAAAAAGATTGCGCATACCAGTGTAACAATGTAAACGGTGCCATAAAATTAAATGAAATTCTCCAGGCCAAACTACCGCAATTCCCTGCGGCGCAAACTCATTCTGCTTATCGGACAGGTTTATAACATTAATCGAAATATACTGTATAATTTTTGTTATTCAAGATGAATAAACTTTAATTATAACTATAAAGGAACGTTGTCATCTTGATGCTTTTCACAGAATAACAATATACCCGTATTATCTATTAGTTTTGCTAGTATTGATTAGCATATCGAACACAAAATTGCAATTAAAAAAAAAACATTCAAATTCAACCTATTGCCCATTTTCAATTTTTAAACTTCTCGCGGCCCAGACTTTCTTTTATTAGGTCATCACCTAAAGTGCAGTTTTGAATACAAAATCTATTTTTGAACTTTTATACGTCTTATGGTGCGTTTGAACATAAATTATGAGAGTAATATTCTTACGTAGCGCGCACATCCCCGAAAAGGACCCCAAAAAAAGCGACATGACACGGTATCACTTGCATTTAATGACTTTTTTACAAACAAAGAGTACTGGCACAGGGGATAAACTTTTTTGTTTTCTTTCCTTACACTAAAGAAGTAGAACTTCATAGGTGCGTACATAAGTTATACAAAAAAGGAAAGGAAATTAACAGCCTTTATGTTTCCTACTGCTAGGCAAACGCCTCCTCTGTACAGAGGGTACTAGGGCGAAGTGGCGGCCCGCGACGCCACGCTGGATGTGCCGTGATGTCTTTAACATGAAATAAAACAAGCGGGTCAAGTACTTTTTCTTGGAGGCAAGCGGGTATTAACGGTCGATTCTTCATTTTTTGGGCGATATTAATCATTGTCTATTCGTCCAACATAAAATTGTAGCAATGTCACCTAGTATTTCGGGGGTATCACGTGAGTAAGCGACGGTTTGCATTTAAAGCGTATGTGTAAACTGCAGGAATACCTCGAGTAATCATTCCATGTGCGAAGTTATTGACTTTGAAGCCTGCGGTAAGTAACCTGCCAACAGTAAGTAACATAAAACAGAGCCCACCGGAAACCATTAAACTCCTGATCTCATAACTGCCACATAATGGCACAAACTCAGTCGAGAGAAATCAGTAGCCATCTCTGAAGCAACAAAACACCTGTGATCAAAAAACTGCTCAACACTATCCCCAATTCCTCACCAACACCGTCACTTACCTAAAACCACGGCGGCAAGCGAGTGTTTCGGCACTGTGGTTGAAATACACCGAAACCCGAAAACGATTTGTAATTATTGAAGTAGCACATGAGTAGTGTGATGCATCACATGGAGCATCCGTTTCAAATATGTCTTCAGCGGAATCGCTGCAAAATCAATTGTCGTGTGACCATTCCACGGTAGTTCAATCTAAATGTTCGTTGTCCCTGCGCCAGAATCTTTCCTATAAAACGCCCATAGAAGTAATATTGTTTTGTCATTTTACTTTTGTTTTGAGTTTCAGAATATCATTATTTTAAAATTGTAATTATAACTAATTCAATCAGATCATATATACTTCGTAGCATATAAAAAATCGACTAAAACGACAATTGCCCAACTATGGTCGGATAATTTAACTACTCCAATTTTAGAATTTGGTACTTTTGGAACTGTAGGTATAAATGAATGAATGAATATTCTTTATTACAAAAATCATTAATGTAGAAGAGTTGGCAACAATGGGTGGCCTTGTCACTAAAAGAACTTGTTTCCAGGGAACCTTATTCACTTTCATAATGATATGAAATGGGAGAAGGGGAAATGTTAATAAAAACATCTGCTGTACTATGTATAATAAACAATTAAAACTTTAAACGTTAAAAACATAATAAAGTTCACATATCCCTATATTATTTTTTTAACATTAAATTGTAGTCGGTACAACCCAATCAAGTAATTACTAATAAATTAATACTAATTGTTGACCTTAATTCTCGTAATTGAAACTAGTGTTCATTTAGGTTTTGCAATCAAATTGCAGAATAGTATAACAATGTATGTATACGCATATATCCAAGAAGTTAATGTTAAACGTTTCTTATTTATAGTATGTTTAACCTTCCACAATTCTTTAAAAAATATGCGTACTCTTGGATATTGTGTTCATTTTTTTTTTTCAGGTATATAATCCGGAAAATATAACATTCAGTAAAAATTATCATTCGATATTGCCGCACTTTGGACATGGCTCCAAGCAACTGTATGTTATCAAAATGATTAAAATAATGGAGATTTTGGTCGTATTAACGATTATTTTTGTCCGATAAGTATATTCTAGCTGATTGTTTTATATGTATATCAGGGTTTATAATAATCTGAATCTTTATTAGATTTTAAGGGTATACGTAGTAAGATTACAGCGATTAAAGACTAAATACATACACAAGAACAACAGAAACAAACACACATTATTATACAAACGATAAGGACAATATTACCAATCACTTTACTTAAAACTAGCACTTCATCTGCGACTTTATCCGCGAAAATTGTGACAGCTCTGCTAATTTGCATGATTTATATATAATTATTATTTGACCCGCGTAGTTCCCGATTCCGTGAGAATACGGGGATATAATATAGCTTACGTTATTCTCTGATAAAGTAGTTCTCCATTAGTGAAAGAAATCATGTCTCTTTATAATATTATAAGTATAGACATAGAAAAATGCAAAATTAATTATTTGAAATTTTGAACATATAAAATGAACATTTCACGGTACTCTATATTTCTAAGTTTTAATGTGGCTCTCCAAATGATTAGTAATTTTAACACGATTTTATTGGCTTGGTATGTATGTATCTTGGCATGTATGTATGTTTGTATGTTGAATTTTCGAACGTGATTTTGACTCACGTCGAACTAAATTGAAAATTTGCATACTTATCAAGGATCGATGACAATGCAATAATTTAAATAGTTTGTTCTATTATCCTAATCAGAACCTTCCGGATTAACAATTTTCCTAATCCGACACCCGATAGTATCTTTGTGTCATGTTCATGTTTAAAAAAATAAATTACGTGGGCGGGTTGTTAAGATCCCGAAGCACTATTTTTTTTACATGAGAAGTTGCCAAGCGAGCTGGCGTTTCACCAGATATTAAGTGATTACCGCCGCCCGTGGTCATTTGCAACAACCGTAGGGTTGCATAGGCGTTGCCACCTGTTAATAAATAGGCCCCGGCTGCCTCACCCACCACTTGAAACGCAGAAGAATAACACTTCCGCTTCACGCTGCTCTTCTGTGAGGTCATGGTACGGACTCGTACATTCGTACAACAGCTTCAGCTGTTGCGCCCTTTCCGCCCTTCTCTTCTTCCTGGCTGTGGTGTACTGGCTCCTGCACCGCAAAAATGCTTCAACAGCGCTCTTACTGGGGCGACTGGTGCGATGCATTGATGCATCGCAGATTTTCATCACTGTACCCCGAAACCAGAATGCTTCCTATTTCGAAAAGAGCGGAGCATCTTCGGCGTTTTCTAGCAGCTTCAATGATCCAGTCTAGCCGCTTGAGACACCAACGTCGCGCTGAAATTAACCGGTCAGCGTGGTGTATTATCAAACACTGTAGTGGTGAGCCAATAGTGTAACTACTTCTTCTGCCACTCGCTAGCCCGATAGCAACTGTATTGCAAAAGAAGTTGCCCGTGCTAGATCAAAGACCGACTCCCTGCCACCGTACGCGCCAACCTACCTGGCTCGGGTCTGATTACCGGTTACGGATGCTCTAAGAAAAAATATTACCGAGGAATCAGCACCACCAGGTTTATCAAACGGACACTACTTTCAGTAACAATAAATAATAATGGAGAAGAACTAAAAAAACGAATTATCTCGAAACTATTAACATAAAGCCAAATTTGATAACGTGATAATAAACGAGATAATGTAAATTAATCTCTGTTTGCGTCGCAGGAGTCTTAATTATACTTCAAGAGGTTTTGATAACTCTAAGATTAAATCTTATCAATTTAAGCCCAAAGCTATATATAAAAAATTAAGGAATAGTTTCATACACAACTATTGAATTTCTCAAAATGAAGGTTATTTTACTATTTGGACTGGCAGTGGCTGGTACGTATGTGTGTGCGCAAAATTGAGGCTATATATGTGTTTTATTTAACAAACCCCTCTTGACAATTTCATTTATAGTGCAGAAAACAAATAAAAAACTGCAGAAATAAAAATATTTCGAAGTAATGTAAAGTCCACCAATCCGCAGTTAGGTATTTATCAAAAACGGCACACTGAATGGAAAGCGATACATAACCAAAGGTATACTTAACAGAGGTAATAAACATAGACGTCTGATTTCGCGGTATTGGAGGCTTTTAGTGAAAATTTCACAGCGATATGGAAGCGTGTGAATACAGGTATATGCTAGCATGGATCGTCTACCTTGAAATGTCTTTTTCAATCCGGGACGGTTTGAAGCAAGGAGTGCAATGACAGACATAAGAAAAACAGATAGTCGGACAACGTGGTGATAATATTTTCTTTTTTGAGGTTTGAATATTTCATTTTAGTTTACGCAGCATCAGCGGTGCCACTTCAAGGAAATATCAATTATCCGCGTTTTATCAAGTTCCCTGGTGGTGATGGTGTCATGCACACGGTTGACTTAGAAGCAGAGCCTGATATGGAGCTTCTCGACGAAATTAACAGGAATCCCGCCAACAATTTATATCTTCTCTTTACTAGGTCAGTTTACTGTGAAACGTAATAATCACATGCCATATAAGAGTATGATAACCAAATGACCAACAATGAAAAGTTATCGGATCGCTAAATTACTGAGCTATGCAGCAAATTCTATTGTTGCATGAATTAGCTGGCTTAACTAAAGTAAAAATAGAACGGTCGCAATGAATGGATAAAAGCGTCGCATTTCCAACTTTGGTCTGGTGAATGAAGTATATCCATTCTCTTAAGTATAACTATCATTTTCTTCGTCTAAATAGATGGTGGAAATTCCCGTGGCAGTTTTTTAACAATCACAAATCTTCTTATATAAGGTAAAAAGTAATTGCAGCAAAATTCAAAAGTCAATTTAAAGCAAAGTTTCTTGACAACACTTTTATTACGAAAATATTGTTCCTATTTGTATGCATAATGGAATAATGGAATATTCACAAGGTGATAAAGTTAAGAAAGCGAAACTAGTTGAGTGTTTATTCATATGGCATATTATCCAAAAATCGTACTAGTAAAACAAAATAATCGTATTTAATTATTTATTGTCAGTTATTAATATTTGTAAAAATTTCCGGATTCAAGAATTTTCCGAGCTTGATACGGCCCTCCGCTTTTGCTAGGGCGTTTATCCTCTTTCTAGCTATAGAAGTTCAGTATTCAACATGACCTCCATGGCCGCTAACTATATTAATCGGTATATACGCGTTGTGTTTAAGTGTGTTAGTATTATGTGTAGGTATAGCGTTGTCTAGCGAGACAATCGACGTTTTTTTATGTTCCTATATCCAACGAGATATTTTATTTTTATTTTAGGCGCAACCCAACCAGATCGCAGACTCTTACTATAAACAACGCTAACTCTATCACGTCTTCTAACTTTAATGCTAACAACCCTACAGTCGTCATCGCCCATGGTTGGTTAAGCAATCAAAATACTGACCTTAATCCGGTGATCCGTGATGGTATGTATTTACTTTTATTTATTCACAAATTTATACAAGTGGGAAGGCGATTTATAACTGCTTTATGTCTTCCATTGATAAGCCAATTCTTTGCACTTAAATAATGTTCACAACAGCCTAACTGTGGTAGGGCCACGCAACAGTGTTTACTGTTGCACGAATGGGCAGGTCCGTCTGGATAAGTAGCACGACCCCACAGAATACCGGCAGAAAGTAGAAGTGTTACATTTCTGGGTTTCATCTGTAGCAACGTATTTGCAACCCTACGGGTGTTGCAAATATCCATGGGCGGTGGTTATTACTAAACATCAAGTGAACCGCCACTATCTCACATAAAAAAATGTAGCCAAATGTTTTGAGCATATTGATAAGACAATGGTAAAGAAAATTATAACAAAAAAACCTTTTTTATTTTGTGTTAATAAATGCAAAGAAATTCACAGATTGTTTTAGATTACTATCATATTATGTAAATTAAAATCTTGGGATTAGGTATTTTTTACTAAATTATATTATAAATTATATATAACATAGAAATTTGAAAAACGACGTTATACTTTTCAGCCTATTTGGGTAAAAGTGATACTAACGTGATCGTGTTAGACTGGAGGAGACTTGCGCTCTCGGACTACGCAACTGCCGCAAGAGGTGTGCCTGCAGTTGGCCGAGGCCTCGGGCAGTTTTTGGCATTCCTAAATAGTGTGACTGGCGCACCTTATAATAGAATGCATTTGGTCGGCTTTAGTTTGGGAGCGCATCTGGTTGGTAACGCCGGTAGGGAACTCGGTGGAAGGGCAGCTCGTGTCACTGGTAAGTGTGAAATTTAAGTTTGACTTAGTCATTCAAAAGGATCGTCGATGATTAACTATGTCCACTTTTCACAGTCATAAACAGCTTCTTTCAGCTCTCCATTATAAAATACCAAATAATTAATGGATTTCAATAACGGGTGCTTTATGCTATGATGATATTTCGTCTAGGGGTTACAAACGACCATTTTAGACTCTTAAGAATCTGACATATATTTAAGATACGTAAAATGTTATATGAAGTCCTTTTATTTGAGATATATTCCAGTACTGGGCATTTATGTATTTTCTCTACATAATGTGTCAGTACAGATATTGCCATGCGATCCGACTGTGGTTATTCAGGCTTCTTCATGTATGCATCTTGTTTTAAGTCTGACTAATTACTAAGTAATAACATGTCTTTTCTAATATTGCATATCGATCTAGTTTCGCTAATATAGAACAGATATAATATCTGTGTATTATTGCAGTATTTTCTATTACAATATTTTTTTATAACACTAAATCTGTGCAATTGATTGACTAATTTGTGAAACTAATAAAAAAACGACAAATTTAAAATTTATCTTGAATATACTTTTCCTTTGTTGAATTATTTATTAATAATAATAAAATATCTTTATTCACATAGACGCTTGCGCGTTCTTATGAAACGTCAAAATTTTACAAAGAAATTAACACGTTCGTAAGTTACCACCGGTTCGGAAAGTAGTTTCTATTGAGAAGAAACCGGCAAGAAACATAACAGTTGCTCTTTTTTAAAAAAATCAGTTTACAATATAATACAGGTACAATAGTCTTGTTTTAGCCTACGTGAGTATCAACAGTATTAACCCCACACATTGGCGTCGTCGAGATATTCGGCAATAGTATAATAGGCTTTAGCCATAAGTTTACTTTTAATTTTTCGTTTAAATTCATCAAGTGGCAGACTTAATATCGACTGTGGGATTTTATTATACATGCGCACACTTTGCCCCATGAACGACCTGTTTACTTTTTGTAGACGAAACAATGGCGTAGTTAGTTTGTCCTTATTTCTAGTATTTAGTTTATGTCTGTCACATCTTGTTGTTGCATCAACACACATCACATAATCACATATTAATTACCATCGTTGAATTTAATACAATAGTACAATATTCTACAATGCCATGTCCTAAGCGTGACTCTTAATTTCATATGCCAGGCTTAGACCCCGCTGGCCCTCTATGGAACTACAACAACAACCGTTTGCGTGCCACTGACGGCGTTTACGTCGAAGCTATCCACACTGATGGTGGAGCCGCCGGACTAGGCATCGGTTCGGCAGTCGCCAACGCTGAATTCTTCCCCAACGGTGGAAACTCCCAACCCGGTTGTTTGACGAACTTGTGCAACCACAACCGCGCTTGGGAACTCTTCGCTGCAACCGTCACACACAATCACTTGGTTGGCCAGTTATGTACAAGCACATTGCAAATCACCATGAACAATTGCAGAGGCAGCAGATTGAACATGGGCAATGACATCTTAACAAAGACTGGGTGAGTCAGTTTTAGAATTGCACGGAACGTCTTTGCGTTCTTTTCTATTAAGTTGTTCACTAGTTTACAATTTCTCCTTGGGATAAGTAGTAGGATAGTGTGGGCACTAGGTAGGGTCGGCATAACATGTTCCTTTCTTCCACTTACCTCTATCAGTCGTCATCTCAATACTCACAGATATCATTCTTCACCCAGTCCATCCAAATCTTTCACGGTTTTCTTCTAGCCTTTAAACCCTCCAACCACATTCACATTAATCACTCTTCTCATGTGCTCATATGTGCTCAAATGTGCTCATACCAGACATGAATGAGCAACACAGAAGTGGTAGGTTGACAAACCTACCACTTATTATTTTCTCAGTCTTTGGTGCCACTTTCAAGCTTTCCCTTATATACTCATGGCGGATCTTATACCTTTTGTAGGTACACCACGCATTCATCTCAACATTCACATCGAAAAGTAAATCTTAAGATACTAATTTACTTAAATTTATCATTTTTCAGATCCGGATTGTACCGGCTGGACACTGGCAGAAGATATCCTTTTTAAAACTGATCAAGTAAAACTTAGGGCAAAGTATTCATAATGTAAATGTAAATAAACTAGTTTTTTTGCCCAGATAAAGATTCTAATAAACATGCTTTAAAGTTACATCGATTTTATTTTTATCAATTAACCAAGCGCTTTACTACTAAGTACCCGGAGGACCGAGCTTTGCTCGGTTTGTTTTTTTTTTTTTTTGTAAATCGTGTATTTTGGAAATTACATTTAGATACAAATTACTGAGTAATGAAATATGCATAATATAAGAAAATATGAACTGATGTTTTTCACAAAAGAAAGAACTTTAAAAAGAAAAGGGAAAAAAATAACAAAATAACAAATCGACAAAAAATTAAAAATAAAGAAAGTAATGATGTGGAATCGAAAAAAAAGTAAAAATATAAATGTGTAAATGATCGTGACGCGAACCACGGCCGTCTGTTTTGGGGCCGCCCGATTACCGATCGAGCTATTATGACATTTTCTCTTGCGGCGAAATTTACCGTCATATTCGAATTATATTTTTCATTCACTGAAAACAGGGATAAAAGGACATTTTCTAAAAATGAAACCTATGCACATACAAATGCACATACTAAATTTCATGAAAATCGCTGGAGCCGTTTCCGAGATTCCGATTATATATATATATATATATATATATATATATATATATATTATATCGTTATATATATATATATATATATACAAGAATTGCTACTTTACTACAAAATCATATTAAAACTTAATATTCGAACAAAGTTTTGTGATCTTTTTATTATATTTTAAATTATAATTCCTTAACAGCTAGTAATGTAATATCTTATTCATCCTCCATAGTTTTGTTGAAGCTCTAAATACTACATCATTTACTTAGGGACCAGCTCAAATCAAAATGAATTGTGTTGTTCAATCAAATGAATTTTATCCGAAATATTGCTAAAGTTGTTTTAAATTTTATATTACTTTTGAGATGAAGGTCCGTCAGTAAAAATCGTAAACTGTTATAATTCCATGGTGCTTATTTTGACTTACGGTTGAAAGCTGTGGCTCCTCTCCTTAACACGTTTCGGTCTTGGAGACAAGGAAGAATGGAAAATTCATCATCTGCTGCATCAGCATCTAATGCTCCGTGATTCGGACTGCATTAGTCCCGCCGAATCACGGAGCATAAGGAGAGTGGCCAAACGCAATACCAACACCTCTCTGCCCCAGCGACTCCAACTGGGTTGCAGAGAACAATTAGAGTAGCTCTGCCTCTACGGCCTATAACCTGTCCCCTGCAACCTCCTCGTATATACATAAAGTAAAGTAAACTGAATGAACCCATTTGGAGTGGCTCTCTCAGGCCAGTCTTTCACCACAGACTGACCCAATGAGTTTTTCTTTTGGCTCCACCGAGATGGACCAGGTTGCGACTGCTAGAAGCCTCTGCGCAGACGCTTTTGGAGGAGAGGAGTCTAGGGACCTAATTTTTCTACAGAAAATATCATAAATGATTGAATTGATTTTGAATTGATAAGTTTACAATGTATCTAATAAGTATTTTACAAAATCGTAAAAGAGTGATGATTTTCTTAAATTATATTATGAATCAAAACATCATAATGAAATCGATTAATTCATTCATAGAATAATTGTTGAAAACTTTGTCAAAAGACATATTTCTATTATTTTTATAAATTAAAAATTATTCAATTAGAAAGAGACTCATCTTACTGATTCTAATATAATTCTGCAGAATATGATGCCTGAACGCAGAATTTTGTAGTTCATATACCAATAATTCACAAAAGATCGTTCTACTTCTTTGAAATAACCTAAGTACGCCGTAATAAATCATACTAAATTACCAGATTTATGTACCTGTATATAAGATAATATTATATTATATGAGTGATTTAATTAACATTCAAATAAAAACATGGTTTCAGCATAAGGGTAAGAAGAAACGAAAGTATTAATACAATGTGATGTTTTACGCTTCCTTAGCACGTACTCTAGCTCTGACCGGCAGCCGCAATTGGAATTTATTTGATTTTAAATCTCAACCATTTGGCAAGTTAAACAGAACACGAAGCGAATAAATGTAGAAATTCCTCGTTCGTTCGTTCGTTTTCTAAAGAATTAAAAACCATGCCATTTTCTCATTATTAACTGTTTCCGAATTGATAAACTTAGAAAGTAATAAGTATATTACAAACGTGTAAAAGAGTGACGATTTTCCTAAATGATATTATGAATCAATACATAATGAAATCGATTAATTAATTCTTATAATTGTTTAAAACTTTGTCAAAGGACATATTTATATTATTCATACATATACATATATATTTTTTATTGATTACATGGAAGTATTATATGCTTAAGGAACATCCTTATGTAAACGTTAAGTAAAGAAGCTACACCGGTAACACAGAAGAATTAGATTAACTGTCACATCTTTCTTTATTTATATGGTGGAATAGATGTAATTACTGTCAATGAACAATATTAATACCTTTTGTTAAATGAGAGACTATATTTCCAATTTCACACTGCCCATTATCTGAAAATTTGATTTCAAGGCTTATAGAAAACAGTTAATTGATAAAACATTGCACGTAGTGTGGCAAATATATTTTTCTGGGAGAGGTGGCAACGAGTTTACGACTCACATGATGGTAAGTGATTGTTACCCATAAACATACAAGAAAATAAAAAGTTCTCTCCGTAAGTCGTATTGGTAACACTTAGGACATAGTGATGCGCTATCTAATATCTATCGAAAATGTTTCTTCGAATGATCGATATTGAGTTGTAAGAAATAGGGCTGTAAACAGTAAAATCTACTGGATATACATCGTAATTGATATAATAATTATAATTTAACTTTATTTATTATTATTATTTAAAAAAACATGTCATAACATGTTATTTTTAGGACGGAACCCTAAAAAATGACACGTTATGAAATACCCAAAGGGTAAAACGGGGCCCTTTTATTTAGACTCCTCTGTCTGTCTTTATGTGTGTGGGGCTCCTATACAACAGACATGGGTAAAACCGCTGATTCACATTTTTGGCCTTAATATTTCGGACTCCACTTAATTCCAATTTAGCCCATGTAATGTAAACAACCATCGCTCATTTTTTTGTTTAAGACATTATTTTAATCTATTACTGAACTTAGATAATGTCACAAATACGCCTTCGTGGAGGACATTAACCCGAGCCTTTAGCAAAATCATTACTAGAACAAACGCTTTGTATAGAATGTGTTGAGAAACACGTAGAACAACGCGTCGGTTCCCGGCTAAATTACATTTATTTATGTGGACATTGTTTTGGCAACTGTTCACAACGTCTAGTTAGCATAATTGGTTAATTACTTTAAGCGGAGTTGACACTACACTGTGGGATCCGTTTAACTATTTATCATTAAAGTTATCAACATTATACTATATGCATTGCTACAGTCTCAAATGTGGGTACTGATGCATTGAAAATTAAAATTGGCTGTAATTAAGCCCCAATTATTATTACTCCTCGTGTATTTTATTGGGATTAATGCATGAATTTCCATGAAAACAAAAGTAAGAAAAAATTTAAAATTCAAAACGAATGTAAACAGATATTTAATAAATGTTAATATACAGCGTGTCGTTACAACCGCGACAATAAATGAACACACATATTGAAGATAACTTATTAAAATTGTATTAAGCATTTACTTTTTTTAAACATCAATATTTACCAAGTTATAAAATTTTACAAAACAAACATATTTAGAATAAAACCCCTTACGTATAAAACTGTAACGTAAAGTATGAACTTTGCTCATTCATATGCTTTGTGACCTTTACAAATGATTACCTTTACAATCATTTGTAAAGGTCACAAAGCATATGAATGGGTTGAATGAATTTAAAAGAGATAAAACATACTGTTAGAAGGAGTCTTGTAATGTGACGTTTTGGCAATGAATGAAAAAGTCTCTCAATGTCTGAATCAGTCAGTTGTTGTTGTATAGGATAGGATGTTACAAATTTTGTTTCTTTTTTATTTAATTAGTTTGTTTGAAAAATATAATTCTTTAATTATGGATTTTTAACGCTTTATACTTTTTTATGATTATTGGCAAGACTTTATACTTTTTTATGTTTATTGTCGCTGTTGTAACGACACCCTGTATACATACCGTGTGATATACTTCTCCATGAACAATAAAATATTTATTTAACCGAAAAAAGCCGACCCAATAACCTGTCACGTCAATGAAAATAAATTGACAAAGATTATTTTATAAGTGCTTATTACCTGGTTTAATAATACTCAAAAAGGTTTGCAATCCTAGTAGAAAGTAATCAAACCTCTTTAAGTACTAGTGTCTTAAAAATATAGAAGAAAAAATTTGGTGTCAATTATAAGTAAATTGGGATGCACGGTCCGGTCATTTTACAACACTAGTGAAATATTTTATTTTATTTAAATTTCTACTAGGCATCCAGATTGTCCGTGACTCAAACTCGTAGGCGTCAGCTGAAAATCAGCGCTACCTTAATCGTAGATTAGCGCTGAGCTTACTATATGACTGAGCTTAGTCGTCGTCGCAAACATCAACATTGTATTTAATCATTATTATTTAATATATCTATTGAACAAAAAATTGTGAACGATTAATAAAGATTTTTTCTATCCTATTCTAAAAGACATCTCAGTAAATCTTTATCAACATAATTACGACTATAAGGACAATACTCCTAGTGTTATAAAATTGTATTCTATTTTTTCTGCTAGTAGTAGACGTCCAAGCACTGCCAATTCCAGAAAGGCTGAATTGGTTTTGCATTTGGAAGAGGAACCAGCCACCAATACGAGATGAGGAATGAAACAAATATGGAAGTGTGGCGAATTCTTCGTAGCGATGGTCACCATTCGTACCAGTACCACCATTCCGCACCCAGAATAAAATTCTGTGAGTGGTATCTCAGGACGTAGGAGGAGATCCTGTGTTACGTGAACTGTGTTACTGTTATATGGGACGATAAGGTAATATTCACGAGGTCGAGAGTTTCTAACATAACGACCACGTTTACGATCCACACAGTGACGTGGGTTGGTCCCGTGATTTTACCCTCTCGTCTTAACGTTGACAACTATTTAAAGTTTTGCAAAATGATTTTGACTACGCAGAGAACGACTCTCTAATGTCAGAAAGAGAAGAAGGCAAAAGTAGTGGGTCCAATTTAATAAGCGGCCCAAATTATGAAATTTGAGCTCTAAAAAGTGGTCCGAATTAGTCTCAAAACGGTCATTTGTTATTTGTTTTTTATTTTTATTGGTTAATTATTGTTAAAAATTGATCAATACTTTCAATTAATTCAATTGGTCATAAAATGGCTGCCAATTGCTAACTGTAAGTATGTACCTGTAGCATTATTGTCGCATATTTTTGGCTGGATGGGCCACCGTTGTACTTAGGGGCCTTCTCAATTTCGACGGGCTTGAAGTAGCCTGGCACATGGGGCGCCTAGCCTGAACTTTGGCGTATTATTATTACGCGTTAGGGTGACTAAACTCGAGGGCTCCCGAGGGAGCCTCGGCTCGGGCCGTCACGCTATTATTATCACCGGTTTGGGAGGCTGCCAAGCTCTTAGGGCGCTTTGGCGGGCGCTCCATGGAGTGATCAGGCTCAAGGGTCCCCGAGAGGGGACCTCGGCTTGGGCTGTCACTCAACACGCGTTTAGCATTCCGATTCGAGGGTACCCGATAGGGCCGGACCTCGACTCGATCGGTAGCTATTATCTGACTTTCTAGATCTAACATTACTACCACTTCGGAGAGCGTTGGCGCTGGGAGAAGAAGTGGCGGAAAAAACTCCAGCAACGCTTCTATCATTAACGGGGGAAAACCTGCCAGGTACGTGCCGGAACCTAGTATATGTTAACATATACTAGACAAACATATACAAACATACACTTTCGATGGCGATAGTCGTCTCATCGTCAGGGAAGTCGAGAACGTGTCGCGGTCTGCGGTAATCGCGGCGGAACGTATTTAGCGGTAAAGGTCTGTAGGTGACGGCACCTACGATTAGCGGGTTGGGATGCGCGGTGGCGGATTCGAAATAACGGCGCGACGCCGACTTCAGGAATTGAGCGATGGTAGGCAACTTTAAATCGACATGTAGGTCGATATTGCGCATGAACCTGGGTGCTCCCGTGGCTCTGATTCTGAATGCTCTGATCGATTCTGAATGACCTTGTATTTGCTTCGGAGCAATGTGCGCGAAGACTGGACTCGCGTCCGTCATAATAGGGCGAACTGCTGTGTTGTCGCAACGATGCTTTTTGTCTTTTAAAGCAGTTCATCCGATTAAATTGAGGTGCTATGTTGATAGAGACGTCCTTAAAAGTTTTTCAAAGAACATATAGATAACATAATATGATGATGACATAACCATGTATTTAAGAAAGTATAACTCTTAAGATATCCTTGATAAGCTGTACTATACCAAATCCATCCATGGATTGACCCGACAAAGTCTTACTTTTACTAAATCTCATAAATCGCTTAAACTGGCAACACGCTACAACGCCTCACCAAAACATCTTTGCTATTTATTTACCAGTAAAGTTTATTCATTTTTTTCATTATGGTTAAGATTCATTTATTAAGGTACATCTAAATAATTACATAAATGTTTGAGTAATAGCATACCAAGATCATTATAACTGAGGTGAAAAATCAACATCAACAACATTATTCATTTACAGAAAACTCTATACATATATACAAAGCCCACAAGTGCTTAAACAGTATTTTAAACAATAAAATTAAAACCAAAGAAAAAAAGTGATATACTTAAAATGAACATCAAGAACCACTAATACAAACCGTGATAGCTCATTGTCCGGGCGGTCGCTGTATTTTCGATGTACTGGAGCAAATTGAGTTCGATACCCGGTGTTCGCGTGGTAGACTATGCCGTTATACCCTCTATATACATATGAGGCCTTTGCCCAGCAGGGATATTTATAGTAGGATTGTCAGATTAATTATTTTATTGTTATAAACGAGGTCGTGTTACTTCCTCGGACTAGCCTGCCCTTTCGGGAAACAGCAAAGAGTGCTATGACATTGTAACTACAATTATTCAACTTGAAGGACTGGCGCAGGCTTCCATAACACTCAATCTTTTCAGATATAAGCCAAACATGTATATGTCGTAGGATCCACATGTGGCGCTATAATTTGATTACAATACCATCTATTGGTAGCTCTCGGAAACGTAAAGTAGTGTGCTTGAGTAAGGTCGATACAGGAAGTGAGAGATGTGATCCACACCTATTCTCTGACATATATAATTTATGTCACTGCACTTTGCGTCGTTCTTTGCAGTTTATATAAAATACTATACTACGATGCGGAGTAGAATAACTGACTTTTTCCGTTCATGAAGCGAGCGCTCCATCTTCGATCTGCAGATGCGAGGAATTAAATGGCTGCCCATTAGCGCCCGTCGAATCGAAAATCTGCAGCTTGTTAGATAAACAATTATCTAGCGATTTTCGCGTTTGTTGTGGTTACTAATAAATGGGGCACAAACAGATAGCATAGAAGAAAGTTTTCATTTACTAGACTTTTTCCATCGATGCTATTTTCATATATCATAATTATATGGGTTTTATATTAAGTTTCTTATATAACAAGAACTTTTTGAAGATCTAAGATTGAGAATTTGTTTTTATTACAAGACTAATCATAACTACAATACTAAAGTTTTATTACTTACAGTAATCAAAAACTGAGTTTTGATTTTGTTTCCATTGTTTTTAATTCATTGCTTTTATTCAGTGAAACGTCGGCTATATTCATTAAAAGTGACGCGTTTTTCAGTGTATTACTAAATGCTTGTAATTACTAACATTTTAATTTTATAAAAGCCTAGGCCACATAAAAACGTAGTCCAATAAAATGTTTATCATAATTTCTTCTACGACAATTATTTAGCCAGCTCACATGCAATTATGATACCCTACCAATACATTAAATAATAAACATTACAATGCAATATAATTTTGAGTCTAAAAAAATATCATTTACGGCACTGGCTTTTAAAATAAGCAAGTGATAATTTTTTTAACATTTTACATTCTCCCTATCTGAACTAATAATAGATAGAAAAGGATCCTTATTATTGCAATTTGTAAATAAGCAAAAAATTATTTATAACACAAAAATATGTGTTAGAGGAATTGCGAGCAAAACGTATTTGGTGCAATTTGTCAGACTTATATGTGGAGCGTGCTCAGGTGTTGCTGCTTCATTGGCCCCATATTTTACAGAAAGATATTATAATGACTTATGCGAGTTAAGAAACTAATCTTCACAATTGCCAAATTTCAATCATATAATTGAAGTTAACAATTTAATGTTTCCTATTTGAATCTGCATCATTGTATAAAATTAAACTTGATTTATCGATTACTAAGTCGAATTTCACCTTCGCTTAAATTTATTTTTGAATGAATAGTGGGACATATTATTAGTCAACATACAACTATAACAAGACGGTTATTATTGTATCTTTAATCTGCGCAAATCAAAGATTACATTACATTTAATGGAAGGTAACATAAAATTTTTATATTTTTCAAAAAGATTGATAGGTTTACATACCACGATTAAAACTGCTTACTAAAATTATAATAGTTATTTTATTGCGAGAAATAATAAGTCGCGCTTAAACCAAAATACTTCGTGTATCAATAAGAGTCTACAAAAAATTTTATTAGATTTAAATTCATCCTTGATGTGTAACATTGTTTTCTTTAGTGACATTTTAGGTTTTCTTATTTTAAAGTTTATAAGGAGATATTGTTATTGATGTTGTACAACTTGTAAATACTTCTTATAATGTTAAATAAAACATTATTGAAAGTGATTAATTTTGTGATAACTGCTGATCAAACTCATTTTATTCCATAAAACTCACTTTATAACAAATCTCACATTGGGTTATGAGTACGTTCTCATTTGGGTAGCGCAGGCACTCCCCGGGGACGGTAAGTAAGTACTACCCGTCACCCTGTCGAAGTGGCCGCAGTGGAGAAATACGTGAAACTTAAACTTCCGTAGTCCCCTACCCATGATCTCAATCGATGGAATCTGTTCGAAAATCGAGTGGTACTCATATTCACCAGTCGCAATAGTGCACTGGTAAAAAAGTCCGCTTTAATGGCACTTCTACGGAACTCACAAGATCTGGAAGTAGACAGCCTTCGGCGTCATCTAGTGAAATAGACGAATAATTGAAAAGACACTGTGTAAACGAGTGATTAGGATGGCGGCCCTGATCACTCAATAGTGGACCAATGTCCACTTTAGTCACTGGTGCTCTACTACGCAGCGTCTTGTATCGTGCTTTGTGTGTAGACTAAGACAAGACTCTTCTTAAATAAAAATCAATCTCCTTATATTGTATACGTATAAATAAGCAGCATTTGGGTTTTAAAAGCAAGCGGGCCACGCAAGAGTTTTCGCTGTTGCAAGAATAGGCAGGTCCATCCGGGTAAGTACCACGACCTCACAGAATACCGGCGTAAAGTAGAAGTGTTGCACTTCTGCGTTTCGTCTGGTGAGTGAGGTAGCCGGGGCCCAAATTATTAAGTGTTGGCAACGCATCTGCAACCCTACAGGTATTGCAAATGGGCCACGGGCAGGTAAACCGCCAACTCATTTGCCACAAATTATGGATTTTTTAACGTTTTATATTTTTTTATGATTATTGACAAGTAACTTAGTCTTGTGTTAATGTATTGTCGCGCTTGTAACGACACGGTGTATAATGTATTTATTACTGTATTAAATATCATAGAAAAATATATACATACATTACAGTATTAGTTGTCTTTACAACTAACTGACTCTTTAGTCACAGTATAACTCCATCAGATGTTAGTATAACACTTCAAACAATAATTTCTAACCTGTAATTTTACTGTAATAAATTACAGGGCTTATCCACTTACTCTACTCCGTCACGAACTAATTTTTAAAACTTTACGTCACTTACTGTCATCAACGAGTATATCTACAGTCACAGTGTTATTACGTTTTTACTTCGTTCACATATCTGTCTTTGTCGCAGAGAAATATATCATCGGTTTCCGAAAAAGTTCTGGAATACAAATTAGCCTAGGACTGTTATTTTCCCTTTGTTGATCGTGACGTTTTGAACGCTTCGCAAAGTTGGAACGAATGGAATTTTTCATTTTAAAACAAAAGTTTCTACGACAGAAGCTTATGAATTCTACTGGTGCTCTCGCTTCTACTGTAATGAATGCATTTGTTCGAGTAATCATAGGAAGCCAGCAAAGATATTTGGAACATCAATTTGGCGTAAATAAGGTGCACATATTCTTGCTTCCGTTTAAAAAAACGGCAGATTCTTTATATTTACCGTATGTATTAGTTTGTATGGTAGACTTTTTTAAATAATAGCAACTAACATAGACTTGAGAGTCCACTAAAGAAGCTAATGCATAATTAATTTCTGATGGAGGGTTTAAATGAGAAGTCACAATTCGGTTAAATTTTTAAATAGTTCAAATAAATAGATCCATGAATTCATCTACTACAAATAGTGCTTGATGTTACTACTACTGCTGTACTATTTACATTGTTGCTTGGTGCAGCTGACAGTTGTCATTCAAATACGCCTATAGAGTTCCGTAATTTCTGGCACTACCTTTTATACTTTATTACACGATAGGAGCGCAAAGATCGTTCCTTGGGTAGTCTTACCACAAACAACAAGCTAAATAATTTGATTAAATTGTTTCTTTTAAATCTGTTTCTCATGTATCAAAATGGATATCAATGAATTGGATGGATAAAATTGGAAAAATGGATATGATGGATATATTTGAAAAACAAATAGCAATTGATTACCAAACATTTTCATAGTAGTCACTGTCTTAACGTATTTATTATAATAATATTAATAAATACTTTACTTTCTAATCTAATTCCGTTTGATTTTTCCGCTTTTAATCGATACTAAATACTGAGCCCTGATAATCAATAATCGAAAAGTTGTTCAATCACTAGTCATGTCAAACTCTCACGTGCTGCCTGAACGACTGACCTACTGCCTGACATTAACCATCTATGGGAAAAAACACCTAAAATTGTGGGTCACACAAATTCTATTCCCGTCTGGGAATCGAAAGCACCCAATGCTAAAGCCAAAAGCTTAGCAATTGCACCACAATTGTGGTTATTATTTGCGATTTCCAGTGTGTACGAGCTCATCTAAGGTAAGATGTATTTCGTAGATATTCAACGTCACATATTAACACATATTACACATTTTCCTTACCTTGGCATTTTTAATCTTATGGTTATACGCCTCCCCTGTAAGGGGATCACTGTCACAAAGTTATGTATTCGAAGATATTGTTTAGAAAATATAACAATCAGCTATGATTAAGGGTTTTTTTACTCAACATATTAATAACATAATAATATTAACAAGTGATTTCTTGTAAATGGTAGATTAAATTAGAAATGTGAATGCCTTAAAATCAAATGGAAACCTTTTTAACACAATTTAATTTAAAACAATGCGACTTTTTTTTCAATTAAATCTATTACGTCGTCATGGAGGTAAAACAAAATTTGACGACAAATTGCCTATCTTAATTATATTTTACTCAAAGCGCCCAAGTGAAAATGTCTTTCTAGCATAAAATAAATAATTATTTCTTAAGACGGGTGAAACAAAAATATTTTAACCTGAATTTGTAACCTCAATTGTAAATTAATGCAATTTTCTTCATAGTGCCCCATGTGCTACAGCCAGAAATATATATTATTTTGAGTCAATGATGTTATGTATGTTTAAACAATTATTATATACTACTCTATATTACTCTCTACATTATGCTACTCTATTAATCGAATTCATTTATATTGCTTTTTGTCATAAAATATAAGTCAGTATTATTCGGGCCTTCAATAGTTTCATTCTACCTCTAACACCACACCGTACAATGATGTTATGGCCACTCAAATTAAGCCAATTGGTGTAATTAAACTGCAGTTCTGTCACATTCACTTATATAATATTCCCAATTTGGACCACTTTTAAGAGATTAAATTTTATCATAAGCTCCATCTAATTAGCGGCACAAACCGCTAATTAGATGGAGCTTACGATAAAATCGTGACGAAATCCGTTATTTTTAAGTAATTATTTTAATTTGATTTTAATAATATTCTCAAAGAAATAAAATTCAGAACACGAACAGTTTGTTACTGCTGGGCACTCCTTGTATTATTTGTATTACTGATAGTACTCCACATTGATTTACTTGTATTACCGGGTTTGGTAACGCTGACTAATGTAAGGTCAGAGCGTAGAATAGATAAATCTTCATTATGGCGTGTAATAAGAAGCTTGATGGTGTCATAAGTAAGGAAAACAAAGTCCCAAGCAAATTATTTGTTAACATACGTAATTTATTTACCAGGTTGACAGAGCTAAACTAACTTAACATTACAATTTCATTGAAAAATAAAAGAATCAAATAGTTATGTCAACATTATATGGTGCAAGTGTACCTCACCTGCACCTAGACGAGTATCTTAGCCTTTAAAACTATCCAAAGAATAAGACAAAAGAACAATTTATTTAATTATTTATATCAACACTATTGAACTTTCAGTGTGACCAACGTATCAGAAGGGATTCAGTTGGAATCTGAATTATAAAGGTGAGACATGATCTGCTCCCTGAGGAGGGGATGGTTTACTAATGGGAGTATGGACTCATGGAGCTCTAAATTCGCAGCTTAAATTCTCTTATGCAGTTATTTTAATCAACAATTATTTACAGTGTTTAAAATTAAACACTTATATTTTGTATCATATATTTTTTCTTTAAGAAATTGAAACAAACAGTTCCATTCAGTCATGTCAATAAGTAAACCGAGGTTTTTTGGCTGATACGAATTATGTTAAAATAATAGTAATGTTCTTCATTTCAATAGTTATAGTTCATTTCCTTTTATTTCAATAATAGGAAAACCTGAAAAAAATGAAGTAAAATCTTTATATCGATAAATATAATGTGGATATTTAAAAAAGAAATTTCTTAGTCATGATGATCCTTTTGGCCTTAGTGGGGTAGAATTATATAAACATTTTAAACGCTGTGTTTTCATTGAAATATCACCACATTTACGTAACATACTCATTTATCCAACCATTGCAGACCTACCTTTTGTCACAAGCAAATATAAAAATAAAAACCGAAATCAACTTCTTTGCGAGATTGCATCGCAGTACAAACATAATAAAGCGACATATGAAGTCTTTGTGTACAACAGTTTCCCCTAAAAACAGTCACGAAAAAAATCCCATTGCGCTTTTTATAGTTTTGTATGCATACCAAGTACATAGTTGCCTCAAAGGAAATTATCACAGACTCATCGCAATAACAGGTTGCAGAATTCTTTAAACAAATGTTATTTTATGTCAATAAATGATATATTTACAGACCATTAATATAAATATTAAGGTATAATTCAACCTCGTTTATATCCGGGTATAGTTGTAATCATGTGCAAGAGAAAACGGAAGTTTTCCGTGTTAACAGTGTTATAATTGTAATAAAATCGTTAAAATAAACCTAGGGCGACATGTAGGTACATAATAAAATATAATAAAAGACGCATATTTGTGAGCACGCGTAACAAACGTTATTATTGGTATTTATGTAATACTACACATATATTATACTAGGTTATACGTATTGTTTAAAGTTAAAATATTTTTCATAAGCTTTTCTTTAATTATTTTTATCGTCATTTAATTGTTCCGTTATTAATAATTACATTTTCATAAACATTTCTTCTACTTCTACTTTCTTATGTATGTAAATATGTCCCCCATGGCGAGACTCAAGGACGACTCAAGACGCTGGTTCCTCTTCATATTGCCGTTTTACTGCTGCAATTAAACTCTTTCGAATGTCTATTGTTTACGACACCGCATATGAATTGTAATTAATCTTTTCCTAAAAACCCATTTTTGCAAACTTTTACCTTGAATATTTTTTTTACAGAACTTTTCACAATTTCATCACAATGGTTAGGGATACCATAGATGGGGATACCATGGAATACCATAAGTCCACGCAAATTTTCAGCTTTAACCCATATTTGACGACTAAATTGAATGGACTAATATATGTGTGTGTATCCATCCATCCTTCGTCGCATGGGAGGATAAAAGCTACATTATTAAGGTTACCACCAAGCCAACTATAAGCCAACACCGGAAAATGAGCTAGACCATTCGTAATAAGAACTGACCACCAATTTTTAACATAAACGGTTTTAAAAAGAAATTCTAAAACTACGAAATACTCTTCTTAAATTTAATTATATATAGGTAAAATACAAATATGTACCCAACAGCTTTCGGAGCAAACAAGATCAAGTTGTGACTTACCGGGACCACGGGCAGCACTAATGAGATTAAGTAAATTTGTTACCGTTAAAATATAGAGCTTGGCTAGTTTATACTTTGTTTAGCACATTTTACCTCCTTTTGTAATCTAAAATATTCACAAAATATTGTATATAATTTTGGTTTGTTTATCGATGGTCTTCACATTATGTCGCAATGTCTTTTCGGACTTTGGTGAAATGAATTACTTATTATATATATCCTAAACCCTTTCATGTTTTTAATTTGGAACAGCTGTTCAATTGTGAATGCTGATATCGGTGTTGACGATGTAATTAAATTTTATCAAATAAGCAAAGAGCCTTCATTACTGTCTAAACTTTGTAGTCCCTAATATGTATAAAGAGTATACATTATTCAACATTTCATGAAAAACACGACCAATTTTTCAATATTATTTTGATATGTGACAGATTCATTTTTATTTCAGTGGTTTATACTTAAAAAATTAGTATTTTTAATTATCTTTTGCAGTACGGTTACAGTTTAAAATCCGTTGTTAAATTTATAAAGTACAGTTAAAAATGCAAACTAAAACTTGATTAAAAAAGTCTGTGGTCAGTCCACGCAGCAGTAAAGTAGCCCAGCTTCACAGAGACGGAAGTATGTATCTATCTTATTTTATAAACAAAAAAATAATAAACATGGTAAGCTTTTATATAATTGAGACCCAAACAGGATAGACACATGAATAACTAATGCGATACATACATGTTTCAACAAACATATTTATCAACAAACATCTTAGATGACGGCATCTATCGTGTATGTGATGTAAAGAAACTCAATGTTTTATTTTGTGTTAAAATTTGTATAAAAAGTATGAAAACGATTGTCGCCGCTATGGGAATCGAACCCACGTCTTCGGCATTCGCGGCCTGACGCTCTAGCCACTGAGCTAAACAGCTGATTGCCACACCGACGAAAATATTAACGCCCTTTATCTACATTTGCATATTTTCTAAATAAAACAAAAAATCTCGGTTATAAACATGCTAATTTGAAACAAAATAATGACTTCTAAACTTGTTTGAATTGAACATATACCGAGTCGAAACGTCAGGAGTTGAAGATAGTATTAGTTGGCTAATTCGAAAAATAGTTTACCAATTTGATACGATATAAAAGAGAGAACTAACAAATCAAGAATTTCTGAAACAGAATAATATATGTTGATTCTAACGATACGAAACATATGTTCACATTTCACATATTTACACTCATGAAATAATTATGAATTTTGAACAAAGCCACTATACAATTTGAAATTATATCATAAACATTTTAGTAATTAAAATCATCTTTTAATATTTCACTAAGATTTTACTAATGAAAGGGCAAAGCGTTGCCTCAAAGGCTTTATAAGAGCCAAGGGAAAAATTTAATTAACTTGTTGAGTTTGTTTTTGATTACCTACATTTGTTCATACACGTCAAAGTATGCAATTTGTTCCCTTTTTGGTAAAAAAAAAGGAGTGGAGAGTACCCGAATAGTAAAAAAACGGTTATTCTTATTAATATAGCAACCACTATTACAAATCTGGGATGTTGTTGCAGAATAGATAAAATGAGCTGAATAAGTCCCTGTTAATATGCAATATTCATTTAGTATTAGACTAAGTACGGAAAGTCAGAAATATATACAAGGTAACATTAATGATATCATTAATAGTCGTCTATATAATATTTAAATTTTATTTGTCCCAATCCATAAAGCAACACATCCATCAGCAGCACTAATTTCAACCCCCCCTTTTAAAAACTCTCTTTTCTTGAGCGTTTATTTTATGTGAAAAAGTGACCTTTAAATAAAGTGGGCCCGGCTATCATACTCATCAGACGAGACGCAGAAGTCTTACACTTTTACTTTACATCGGTCTTTTGTGAGCTTATGGTAATTACCCAGATGGACCTGCCCACTCGTGCAACAGTGAAACCTGTTGCGTGGCCACAATTAAGCGTCCTATGAATAAATCCATTTTTAGCGGATACATGTTAACTGTTATTTCTTTTTGAGCCAATACCAACCCTCAAGGGCAAAAGTACTAGGCATTGCTATTGCAAGTGCAGACAACCAAAAAGAAAATCCAACCAAATAATAGTCAATTAAAAAAAAAGAAGAATGAAGTTCGAAGACACTTCATTCTCGTTCACGTTCTCGTTTCATGTTCGAAGGCTTCAACTAATTCCCAAAGACTGTTTTACTCCTGCAGTTGAATGTTAAGTATCGAAATAAAACATAATTATTCCATGTTTAGTTTATTAAAACACTTAAGTAAGTGTCCGTACTGGGACTGCCCCTAATACTCCTTGTATTGTATTGATCATTGGAGTTTTTGGGCCGCAGTGGGTGGCTTAAATTCTTCAGGTTCAGACCATACGGTAAAACATGTCTTTTGATGAAGTATGGAAATAAAATCTGTCTGGATTATAGCCACTACGTGACGAATTATATTTCATCCAGTTTTTTATTTGATATAAAATTGACTATAAAATTTAATATAGAAGAATCCCACTTAAAATTGTTACCCGAGGGAAACCCACAATTATCAAATTCCGAAACCAAATCCTGGTTTTTTATTAGATATCTCCTTACTAATATTATAAACGCGAAAATTTGTATATATGGATGGATGTTTGTTACTGTTTCTCACAAATACTACTTAATGGATTTTAATGAAACTTTACAGTAATACAGCTTATAAATCAGAATAAGACATAGGCTATAATTTATAAAGATATTGTGTGAATTGTCCAAAATATAGGTAATGATAAGTGTCACCTAATTAAGAAAAATTCAGCCATTTGCGAGATATTCTGGTGTATAATAAAAAACTCATTGTTAATTCCCTTTGGCCTAACACGGGCGAAGCCGTGGTTAGCAGCTTGTTTATTATAAAGCACGAATTACACATTCCGAGTCCGTCACACCGTACGCTTGTAATTTCGAAGTTGGTAAGAATAGACCGGTATGTGTTCTTATGCAAAGCGATAGCTGAAGAATTAGAGAGTGAAATATTTCATATTTGTTAAATTGACCAAAGGCATATTGACAACACTCTCATAAAATCGGCTACGGTATATTTTATTTATTTAAAAAACATAGCCCTCACTGTAGGATAACATTATCCTGTGTTGTAAGGACGTTTTACAAACATAAATTTCACGTGGAAAAACACCCAGATGCAAAACAACTATCTGTGGGTCGCACAAATAGTTGTCCCATGTGAGAATCGAACCCACGACCCCCGACGCCGAAGCCAATACCTTGGTAACTGCGCCACGGAGTCATCGGTGTCATAATGCTACATTTAATAGAATAAATAATGCTACATCTATCTGCTACATCTTATAGAAGTCACTGATATTTCTCACACAACAAGCCTAAAGTGTAAAAATAGAGATAGTCAATCATCGGTCTACAAATAAAAGCCGATACTTTATTGGTACAGAGCTGGAGTGAGGGTCACAGTGAATACTCTCAAAATTTTCCATTTTAGGGAAAAATTAATCATTCTGTCTGTCTGTCTGTCTGTCTGTCTGTCTGTCTGTCTGTTTTTCCGCCCGTCTGTCACCAGGCTGTAACTCATGAGCCGTGATAGTTAGACAGTTTATTTATGTTGCCCCTATAACTAAATGTGATAAACAAAACGGAATAAAATAAAAAATATTTAAAGGGGCTCCCATAAAACGCGAGGTGGTTACTAGGCAGCCTATAGGTACTTTACCAATTAGTTTATTATAGATAACTAGCTGACCCGGCAAACGTTGTTTTGCCATATAAATTATTTGTAGGGTAGAAAAAAATGTAAATGAACAAAAAATTTCGGTGCTGCGGGATTCCAACCTGTGCCTTCCGGTTTCTTTTTGTTTGTGTTCTGGCTGATTGATAAAAAATGTAGATATATATCGAGATTTTTGCGGCGTAAAGTCCTCGCCTACTCAATTTAGATGATAAAAGGTGTGGGTAAATTTTAAGCAAAACTGATTTTAGGAGACTATTTTAACATTTTTTATCAGTGTTATTTTTTAACTTAAAGTAATATTCATCCGGTTCAAACTTCTTTTTCTCACAAATATCTTCGACATAAATTATGTTAACTATCGGTGTTTGATGTTTTCTTACTTATATCACTTTATTAGTTATCATTTGGTGCGGTCTGCTACCACTAAGCTGCCACGCTGCCACACCATGTTGAGGACATAATGTTCACACACACAAAACGATGTTCACGGAGATAAACATAATTTCCTTTACAACTCGCTAGCACTGCACGCTTAAGGTACGGCGAGACTTCACACTCTCGTTAGTTTGGTTGGTTGATTGGGGAGTGGTTTTTGTTTATATCCTTGTCAAAAAAATTCATTTATCATTACATATTTACAAATCAAATTAAAGTCCACTTGGAGCCTGGAGCGATCAATTCATATTCAGGATGTATTATCATTTAAATAGTCACTAATATTATAATTACCTTGCATACACAAACGTTCCTTTACTTTTTTTTATTACAAATTGATTGATTGTAAACGTTTTTGGGGATTTTGTTGTAAAAACGTATAACATTGTCCCATAAAAGAAAAACTTAGTCTACGCAGTATAGTTGTGGGGTATATACATAGTATCTTAATAATTGTTCACTTATTTTAAGTTAAGAAAAATTCAGCATTATCATAGCAAAATATAAAAACAGTAGGTATTTTCTTTTGGAAAATATTCTTTGTAAAATATAGATTCTTTGTAAAATATTTATTATTCTTTCTGTCTTTATATCCGTAAAAGTAAGAAAAAATGCAATATTCTCCAATTCGATTAAGTGAGCTTTAAGCAGTCAAAAATAAAAAAAATGTGATTGCATTTATTCGCTATCAATTTAAATTATTTAATAAGTGAATAATAAACGATAAAGCATAAACGTTTGCTTTCTTGAAATGGAATTTAAGAAAAAGAAATAATAAGAAGAAACTTGGAACGTAATTGGAATTTGGAACGTAAATACGTTCCAAATTCCAAATCGATAACGCACAAATGTGCTGGCAAATAAATCTCAACGTTATTGAGGGCGTTGTGGCGCGTGGCCAGTTTAAGCGATAGTCTAGTTTAAGAGATCGGAGATTTAGCAACGTACTCCGCAGCCAACTTAGGGATGTTCATTGCATGAAATTGGATCGAAATTATTATAAGATATTAGGTGTACTTAATTCAGTGATTTAGATATTGGCTGACTGTTGCTTCTCAGTACCATAAAAATAAGTGAATTTTCAAGATATAGTAAATACCCGGAACAAATATAAATTAATTCTATCCACAACTAGACTGTGTAGAAAATTTACGTATTTACAACTAAATCATTTATAATTTTTCAATTGCTAAATTCAAAAATTGTAAAGGATCATTTGTGTTCTAAAGACTGTTACAATACTACTTATATAATAAAGTGATTATTTAAATGATAACACAACCTTGAAATGAATTAATCGATTCAAGGTCTTTCAAAATGACTTTAATATGTTGTTAAAATGTTTTATTTTCAAAAAATTGGTAAAGAATATTGTTTACTGAGTTGCTTTTCTTTTCCAAACAGTATTTTGACAAACAATAAGTAAGTGTACTGATTCTATATTGAATAAAGATATTTGAATTTGGAATACCCATAGGCAGAGACAAAATTACGGGGATAGATGTAGTACTAAAAAAGGCGGAATCCAACCGATTTCCATGTCGTCCATAACAAGAAGTAGACGTAAAAAGTAAGAAAAGCAGAACCCATTACCAAATAGGTTATAAGGAAGGGCAAGGAAGCGGCAATTTTCAGGCTTTTTATGATTAGAAGTAAAATCGAGAAGCTCGCAAAAGTACGCAGGATAAAAAATTTAACTCCTATAGATCTCCATAATTGTATTAATCTCTATAGAATAAATGTTTTATTCTTTTTACTAGATTATATCTATATTTAGTTCCGTAGGCAAGAACTTATAAATCTACTGTTAAATACGATGTTATATATGAAGTGCAAAATACAACTATTAGGATTAGAAAATGTTTTTAATTACAAAAATTTTTCTACAATTTCTATATATATATTTCTATTTTTGGCTTACGATATATCTACATACATTAAAGTAATTATGCATGTCATTATATTGGTTACTATATGTTTAATACTTTAAACTAAAATATACGCAACAGGTTCTTTCATCTCCCATTTTGACCCTCAAACTAAATAAACAACGTACATTTCGGGCGGTAACAATGCAAATATCATGTTGATAACATTCACTTTAAATAGTAAAACGGAACCTGCAGTGTATTGTCGCCTCCACTCGAAGTAATTAACGATTTACGCTAACAAGATACTGTGCAGCGTTGCCAAAACAATGTCCACATAAATAAATGTAATTTAGCCGGAAATCTACACGCTGTTCAAGGTGTTGCTCAAAACATTTGACACGAAGCATTTGCTCCAGTAATTTTTCTCGTACTTACAGTTTACAATTTAATAAAGTGCCAAAGTATGCAGGCCTTTAACGGTGGTAGGGCCACGCAGCAGCATCGGCTTGTGCACGTAGGGGTAGGCTCGTCCGGGTAAGTACCACGACCTCACAGAAGACCGGCGTACACCAGGTGAACCACCTGCTCGCTTCGCAACTTTTCACAAAAAGAAGGCCTTTGATTGTAATATATTTTTTGGGACAAATTTGGCAAATGAAAGAAATATAATAAAATATACTTTTCTATTGATTACATTGTCTAAAAAGGTTCAACATCCTGTCAACAGGTCTTAAATTTCCATGAAAAATATTGTAATGAAATTATTTTCTGCATTATATTTTGCAGAAATACTTTCTTATTGTCGTATATAGTAAGTAGCCAGACGATTAACCTTATGGACGCCTAGATGAACTCTCGCAAAAGTATGAACAGGAAGGAAAACACAACACCTTCCTGATGTTTTGCGTTGCGATTGTAGGACACTGCTCTTTGTGCTTATGAAAAAAGATTTTACTTTGTTCGACACTGAGGTCACACGTGAAAGAAGATTGCTAATTGAAAGGATAAAATTAGAATGATTGATGTGAAGTTTCATTGGCTGGTTTTTGGTGAAGTCGTTGTTTAGAGTATGTTAACACAAAATACTCAATTTTTAAAAAAACATCATTAATCCCAATTATAGATACTTATATTACATCAAAGTTTATTTTGAAATAACGGGCTTTTACAAATGCAATTCAAATATTATAATATAGAATATAACTTATTTGTGTGTATATACACAATATTTTTGTGTTAGTGACAACCTTGCACAAATATTTAAATGGAATGGATGTTTAACGATTTCATTCCTCATCGCAAACTAAATAAATCAAAAACATAATCAATAAAAACCGATAGTAACAAAACAAGGCATTATCGGACACAATTATATAATGGATTTGTAAAACCAAGGTACCAAGCTGTGATACCAAGGTATGGGCTCGGGCGCCGGGATCATGGATTTCAATCCGGAACACTAACAATGCTGGATAGAGAAGTATGAATCTTAAATATGTGCCTTGGCCTCTTCCAGCTTCTAAAGCAAGCAAATAAGGTGTTAAAGTTACGCTGGTAGGAATGGTTACAGAGTTAATATCCTAGAGATTCTACTAACTAATCCAGGCAAATATGGTTTCTGCTGAGTTACAGAATCTTATGTCCGGCCTATATTGTTGAATTCTCCACTTCACAAAAGGTGGGTTGAATATACCGATATATAACAGCAGATATGGATGACTTGTGCAATTTCGTGCAGTCGCTGTTCTCGTGTGTTAATCTTTATTCTTTCACTCCTTTTTTTGTGGTAGTTCGCAGCAGCCTTGACTATTGCCAGAATGGGCAGGCTCGTACGGGTAAATACCACGACCTCACAGAAGACCGGCGTGAAGTGAAAGTATAATTTTTACGCATTTCGTCTAGTGAGTCAGGTAGCCGGGGCCCAATTTTTAAAAGGTTGTCAACGCATCTGCAACCCTTGGGTGTAGCAGATGTCCATGGGCGGCAGTATTCACTATTCGCATAAAAAAAATCAATAACAAGTAGAATATAATTTAAAAAACTAAAAAACCCGACTGCTTCTCTGTGTAATTTTTTTTTTTATTTTGATATACCCGGTGTCACTTTCACTGTAAATACAAATCTAACGACACCTCTCAAGCTTAAATCCAACAAGCTATTCATGCTGCAGAGCGTGCCAAACAATTATACATATATACATACATACTCTCGAAAAACATAACCATTTCGCGCAATCGGATTATATAACATATCATAAAATGTTATTTTTAACATATCACGTTTTTGGGTTCCGAACCCAAAGGGTAAAGTGGGACCATATATGACCGACCATATATGACCGAATACCAAAACGGAATAAGTCCATCCTAGTCTCCCTAGTCCTAGACGATAATTATTCGGCAAGAGCTAGGGCAAAACAAGTTAATAATTCTGTAAATAAATTTCGAAATGTAAATAAAATTCTTACGAAACAATATATCAACTGACTGTAACCAGTTAACGAAAGAATTTATATTTAATACATAATACAGAGTAGGAAGGCCTCCCACAAGGTAGACGGACGATCTAGCCAAGATCGCAGGGACGCGTTGGATGCAGGCCGCTAACGACTGGTCGAAATGGAAATCAATGGGGGAGGCCTATGTTCAGCAGTAGACGTCCTACGGCTGATATGATGATGACGATAATGACATAGTACATAAAAATACACGTAACAATTTTCAGCCTCATAACATATGAGACGCCTGTTCTACACTTCTTTTGATTGACCGCAGTTTGTATACAAATCTACTCACTATGATGTTTAAATGAATGTGACAAAAGGGTTAGAACGAGAATAGAATCATATATATAGAAAGAGATAGTGGTCTAAAGAATTGCAATCTAATTACACCAATTGGTGAAATTCGAATGCCTCATTTTCGGTGCACTAGTGTTATATCTACCTTGTATTTGTACATAACAGCAGTGTGAAAAGGGAATGGGGTTGTGGAGATACCAAATTTATAACTGCAATGAACCTAGGTACTGATTGATTAAAGTCAAGGCTACTAATAAGACTAATGGATTAAGACTGCCTATACGAAGGCTAATGCTCCTGTCTCCATGTTATTTCTTCAGATACCGAAGCAGCACAGTTTTTCGGGAGCGGCAATGATGCGCATTTGCTCGCGATCGTCGCCTTTAGAAGACTTTTCTTTCACGATAATGTATGACGGTATCGCCATCTACAACCTAAAACCGATTTCGTCATCAATGTTAAGTTTTTTAAGCGGCGCTATAGTTGCTTTGTATTTATTAACCAATTTATGTAAATTAATTGCCGAAGGACCGTTAATATTATTAAATGCTAACAATTGATTTAATTATGTCGCAGCTAAACATTTTTTGTCATTAAATTTATTTAACAATGCTCGCAATATAACTACATAGTTTTCTGCGGCTGAAGATATACCAGCACCAATAGCTTTTGCTTTTCCAGAGAGATGACAGATTAAATAATGTATCCGCTCCAAGTCAGTCAAAGTTTTATTTCCTTGTATCACGCGATTAAAAGTTTCGCGTAAATAGGGAAAGTTTTGTATTTCACCCACGAATGTCGGCAATTCTTTACGAGGAATTATTATGGAATGTTTCTGAACGACAGCATATGACGCGGCTTGAGGAGAGGGATTTGAATTTCCCATCTTATTCAAAACATCTACATATAAAACAACATACGTCGTCAAAAGCCAATAGTTATGGGTGGTCATTATTGTAGTCTCTAGAAATTAACGAAAAGGCGAAAGAAAAGAAACAAGTTTAATAGCTGCCTTTGAGATGATGCGATTAAAGAAAATATTTGTCTGTAATAAACAAAATAAATCTAAAAATAATAAATACTGAAGTGATACATTTATTTATATTTGCTAATACATGTCGGTCACAAACACACGTAACGTACGTTACAAATGTACTAGTGAAGTTTGCTAATCCGCAGTGAGTACCTTTGTACTAAAAAGATATTTAAATCTATATGCTGTTACTGTCTACGCCATGAACTAACTTCTTTTGCGTACAGTAATAAACTTTTTCACCTATATATAGGTACAAAAATAAATATGAAATGATAATATTTTCTCGTTTTTTTTATAGAAATTTGAACGGCCAGCGTCATACAGCAATTACAAAATGGTGTTGAAAAGACAGATTATTTTTTTTAAAGTATTTAATTTTATTCACTAGTTTCAGCGTAAAACTTACACCCGGTTTCTGAAACACCGATCATCGTAGAAATTAACTAATTAGCTGTCAAATGGCATTTGACGTTAGTTCTTGGTACTCTAGATTAACGTTAAGAACTGCACTGTAAGTTATTTAAATGAATTTATTTTATGCAGAAATGTTCATTACACAATATGTTCATTACACAATTACACTAGGATTATTGTGCCCAACAATATGTATTATTTTTAAAATATGTTCGTCTACAATTACATATTTCTTTTTGTCAGATATTTCTTTCTGGAAAAATAAATGTTAATTTATTTAATCCATTTACATGAGTAAAATATGATAAATTGACACTGGCGGAAAGATTTGTGTTGAAAATTTCATAACGAAATGGAAATTAAAGCTATTTATATTTTCTTTCGTGCTAGCTTTCATGCCGTTGATATTAATTTTACTTTCTTTATTTCGTCTTCTTCGAAAATTCTAAATACGGAATACGCTATTATCATATCACAACTTAAATATCTTATATTTTTGGATTTCGTGTGATGCCCACCGCAAATTATGCGCATAGAAAATGTTTAATAATATATGATAGATGACGCATGTCCATACTGTGCGACGTTTAAAAATTGTTCCGCATTACATTATTTACATATATGTAAATAATGTGACAGATGATATAGAACTTATGACATGGAAAGAGATAGATGCAATGTGATTACATCAGTACGGACTCGCACTTGGCCGGCTTTTTCTTTTTGTTTTTAACTCTAAGGCTTCGTTGGCGTGGTTTGAAATAGTAAAAGACAAAGTTAGAAGTTGTTATACAAGACCCTATTACGACGGTTAGATTTAAAAACATTAAATATTTGGTTTATATTGTAAATTAATATGATTTTTCATTACTTTTAAAAACAAGTATATCAAAATTTTTCTTTAGATAAGTATAACTGAGACTTAAAATTTTGTAAAAACTCTGCATTAAATTTCACAACATGAAAAGTTTAAATATAAATACAAAAATGTTTATATGTATGATGTAAAGACGTGGAAATAATTACGACATGAAAAAGTGATAAATTGATTTGAATTATACTTTGTACTTTGAATTTCAATTTGGTGCAATAGTTTCCTAAAATCTTTATGTGGAATAGTTGTATAAGATACATTCGCTCGGAGTTTATTTATCCTGTTTAAGCTAACTTTTACTGAGGTACGAAGCAGCTGTATTGGTGTTGCACGTATAAAGCCTAGAAATACTATTAGGCTTTTAAGAAGACCAGAGCGAGGCAGGTAGGATACCTGTAAAGTACAAGTGTTGTATGGATCCAATGGCGGTAGAAATCTTTATATAGCGCCTCACATAGAAAATATAAACCTTATTGATATAGACTTTTTTTTGAAGCTGGGCATGGGGCATTATGGGGCAGAGTTGAGCTCTAGAAGATTTGTAGTTCCAAACCCATGGGTTCTGGCTAGCCCACCGGTTCTGCGTCCGATGAAGCTTTAAAAGTCTCGGGACTGAAAGCACAAACATCAGTTAATACAAGGAAGATTTGTAGTTGATCTTTTTTTACATTTTAAATCAATTTATAAAGTCACGCATTAAAATTATAAAATTTAGTAGGGATTAAAAATTAATGAGGCTGATGTGTGAATTGCCGGATGGGTAGGGTTAAATAAATTTGATGTTTTATACAATAAATCATATACATGCCTTTGAACCTGTATGATATTAATTTAAAAAAGTTTACAAATAAGCTCTAGGAGAAAGTATCTTTTTTTATTATTTTTTTTTATGGAGAAAAGGGGCAAACGTGCAGGAGGTTCACCTGATGGTAAGTGATTATCGCCGCCCATGAACGCCTGCAAAACCCAAGGGCTTACAAATGCTTTGCCGGCCTTTTAGGAAAGAGTATGCCCTCTTATTGAAGGTTCCCAAGTCGTAACGGTTCAGACTTTGGTTAACAAAGCCTCGACTTCAGACACAAGCTTGTTCCGGCTCTCGTAGACGTTTTCCCGAAAAATTTTACCTCGGCCAGTGTACGAGACATCCACAGTGCTATCGTCTGCATATCAATGGACGTTGCTGATGTGCACCATGTCATTAACATGCAGAAGAAACAGAGTAGGAGACAGTACGCAGCCTTTTGGAACACCAGCATGGACAAATTTATTTTTTTGACTTTGATGATCCGATCTGTGAAAAAGCTGATGATCCAATTGCATAGTTTCTCGGGACGTCCAGAAGAAGGCAGCTTCGAAAGAAGCGCTTCGTGCCATACCCAATCAAAGCCCTTCGCTATGTCCAGACTGGCTGCAAGCGCCTCCCCCTTGCTCTCAACTGCTTCTGCCCATCTATGTGTAAGATAGACCAGAAGATCACCGGCTGAACGATCTCGACGAAAACCGTACTGGCGGTCGCTAATCAGCCGATGCTCCTCTAGGTACCGCAGTTGATAACGGACTCCAATTTCTTGGAGAACAAGGAGGTGATGGCTATAGACCTGTAATTGGATGGATCCGAGCGGTTGCTTTTTTAGGGATCGGGTGCACTAAAGCAGCCTTCCATGATTTCGGGACTACACTTAAAGTATACGAGTGCCAGAAAAGATGCGTTAAAACCGTTGCCAACTCTGGAGCACATGTCTGCAACACGATCGGAGGCATCGGGCCCGCTCGACTTGTGAATGTCCAAGGAAAGAAGTGCTTTGCGAACTGCACTTTGCCGAAATTTTACCTCCGGCATCGTAGCGTCACACTGGGAGATAGATGGTGGTGAGTTTCCTCGGTCATCCAAAGTCGAGTTGGACGCAAAGAGAGAGTCCAGAAGAAGGCCAACGAATCATCCTCTGTGTGCAGGGGTGGAAGAGACGGCTTATAGAAATTCCCTAAGACAACTTTGGCGAAAGAACAAAACTCACGTGTTCCCGATGGGAGACGCGCCAATCTCTCGCCAATTCTGCCACTGTGCTCCGACTTCGCCTTAAAAATAACGCTTTTGAAGGACCTACAAGCAGAGTTATAGGTACTCCAATTTCAATTTCATCAAATCAAATTATTAAATCAAATCAAATGGACTTTGTAATAAACTAGATGAGAAGAAGAGCTTATTCAACTAGTTATCGAAAAATTCCCCTCCTTCGAACACCAAACACAGAAATGATGTAAAAACCAAATTAATGAACTATCAATTGAACCATCATTGTTTTTAAATATTGGAATTAAATTAAGTGCATTTGGGACGGTATCAAATTATTCTATTTAACCATTATTTGATACCACATTGATTACGTTTACAAATATTCATAAATAAAGATATGAGCACAAGCTCATCAAGTTAATTAAAATTTTCCTTTGGGACTCAAATGCTTTGAGGCAGCGCTCCTCTATTTTATTCATGAAACATTTTAGAATAATTTATCAGTTATCAAAAGTGAATGTAAAATTCAACACAACAATTACAATTTAATATTTTACGATCCATTTTTGTCTTGTTTTGGTTCTTTAAGCAGAAATTATGTTTCTGATTGATTAAATAACTTCGGTTTCATTATGTTAAGAATGTACTGTTATGAAATTAATTCGTTGATAGCAATAAATTTGTTTGGTCGTTTTAAAAATTCAATGTTTAAATGTGTAATCACGTAAATACAAGAAATTATATAATATTTCAAATAGTCAACATGTCAAGATGTTGAGAATGCTCAATTTTAAATAAAAAATAAACTGTTATAATATTTGCTGAGTTATAGTTTCATTTAAGTTTTATATTTTGGTCCCAGTACAACCAGGATAATCCCTTAAAAAAATAATTACTCACTAACATCATTTTCATTAATTGCATAATATTACCCATCCTAGTCACCTTTATCTACCTGTCTATGTCATCCCATTTTTTCCTAATCTTGTTATTTGCTGAGGATTCGATTCAGGTCCAAGGTGATAGAAAAGGAAACACTCTCCCAGTGATTTTTTCTCACCTGAACAATTAAATTTATACGAAAATTGTATAGCATTTAATTAAACAATTCCATTATGGAAAAAGTTACGAAGTTAAATGTAACATGAATCTTGTTTTTCTATTTTACCCCAGTCACTGGTTGCCCTCTTATAATTAAAACTAAACGTACTATTCGTCGCTTTTACCGGCAAGAACTTGTAATTAATTTATTTAAAACGTATAATTAGAATGTATGCTTTATGGAGGTGATTTAATTTTTTCGTATTTCAATTAGAAATAACACTTTTAAATTGAAAAAGGTCCAAACCAGACTTTAGTCACAGATAATATAATATTTAGTTAATTTTAAAATCCAATTTTTAAAGTTCAGAACTTTCAAAAAAAAATTTTGAAGGTTCAGATCGCATATTAGTAAAATAATCGCAGGCCGACAAATGGATTACGAGGGACTGTATGTCAACAATTCAGCATGTATCTCAAAACAAGGAGTCATCCGCCTTTTTGTTTTGAAAACTGAACTGTCGTGGCTGAGTGTGGGGATGTCAACAATAATGTATCAAACAAGGAGTCATAGTTTTCTTCTGGTCTCATAAAAGAATTTATGCTTCGGGAAGTCAAAACACATTAGCAAAGTATAATATGTTCGCCTTCTTTTGGGTCGTGATAGCTCAGTGTCCGGGCGCTCGCCTTTAATTCATAATACTCGAGCAACCTGAGTTCGATCCCCGGTGCCGGCACCAATGAAGTTTTTAACTTTAAGTGCTGTCTTATCACGTGCTCCGCGGTGAAGGAAAAAATCGTGAGGAAACCTGCATATTTTCGAAATAATAACAAATATATATTTCGAAAATATGTGAAGTCCGCCAATCCGCAGTGGGGCCGCGTGGTGGACTATGCCCTGATACCCTCTGTATAGAGGAGGCCTTTGCCCAGCAGTGGGACATGTATAGGTTGTTACTTTACTTTACTTTACTTCTTTTGGGAACTCATACAATCGGGTTTCTCGCCAAGGCTGTTTCAGCCATCTTTACCATTTCTGCGGATGAGTTGTTGCGACATAACGTCATGTAAAATAACGCCGTGCCATTACTATTTTTATACGTATTCTACTCTAAATTAAAGAGTGATGCGCTGGAATACTTTATCAAGTGGCTGAATAAAACGTATGATTAAATCAAGATTTTTTAGCGAAATCTCGAATAGGGGCGAACTAAATTTTGGCTCAATTGGACCCAAAGAAGGCATTAGGAAGGTTTGCGATCTTATTACTCAATTCCTCTTGTTGCCGCAACCTGGGTTGGAATTCTTGACAAATCAAATGTCATTCGATTTCGCTGTCGTTTGAAAAGGAGAGCGGGATTTGGTGGATAGCTCGTTGCCGTCAATACGGCGATACGGCATCGGTTTTAAAATTTATTTTAGCTTTATGAAATCACGGATTACTAGCTAGCCTGGGGAAACCCAATAGTCAATCCATCTATTTGCATTAGCGCATTTAACGAATTGCTGCTTGATTTGTCAACGACCAATACCTTTCCGCTTCGCTGATATGAGAAGATTCGTCACCTCGAACTTTTTCGTACTTTTATAACATACTGGTTTAGTAGTGCAAAACATTTGCAGAAGAATGTTTGTATCTCAAAAGAAATGCACAGAGCGGCCTGCTCAACCTATCTTTCTGGGGTATTTGCATTTGTGTTTCATACTAGATTATTGTTCCAGATTTGTAAAAGGTTTTTACCCAAATTAATGTACATTTTAAAATTATATTATGTTAGGCTACTTAGCTGTGCATTTTGCTGTACCGACTTGCTATTCAATGTTTTTTCCGTGGAACTGTTGTGTAGCAATGGTTCGACTCAAAGCTTTATGCGCTTTTCCTAAGCTTTATTATGTTTGCAGAGTGATGCAATTTCGCAATGAAACGACAGTAGTTTAATTACGGAGTACTCTCTTACTTAAATGCGCGAGTAGGAAGAAACGCTGCATAGTAATTTTGTTGTTTTATTGGTTGTATGACAAATATATCAATGTAGCGTTTACAAAATTAATAATCAAAATGATAATAAACATTTCTTACAAAATTAATAATTCTCAAACGAATGTTAATAAGAATTATCTCTTGTGCAATCTCTTGTTTGGAACATAATTCGCAAATAAAATTTAGATGTTGTGTTGTAATATAAGGTCGTAGAGTAAAATCGTCCTTTCGTTGATTGGTCAACTGCTACTGCCATCTCCACAGTTGGTGTTCTAGTTTTTTAAAAACATCCATGTTTTTGGGGGTCAGTGCCAGCCCCCTGGGCCTGAGCGATAAAGCTTTTTGTGTATCCTGTAATGACAGCATGTTGTACTCTTAGTGAAATGGCTAAGACCCATTCTCTCCTTATCTTTTCTCAAACTATTTTTAATACCGCTTTCACATACATTAAACTTTAATCACTTTTATAACAAAAACGCATATGTCGTATATTTATTTCTCATAAATTTAATTGAGTTTTCTTGAGACTAAGTATATACCGTCAACGTATATAATGAATGTAATCATATTAATTCAAAAAACTTTTGGATTCAACGAAAATAGGAAGAAATCTATATCTTTTTATTTATGATGGAAGCATGATCATAGTTACTTATGTATCTATATCTATGTATTTACAGTAAAATGTGGCATATAATTTAAAGTTTTATGTTGTGTTAAAATTACAATTGTCTTTAAAACGTAATAAAATCCATGGACCTTATATATTAATTTGCAGTAATTTGCGCCATACAATATAGAACAAATATGGAAATAACTGTATACTTTACAAATATTTCTATTAATCTTTTGTCTAGGAATAAGACTTAAAGACCTTTAAGAACAAAGCCTACTCCTACCTTAAAGGCTGGCAACGGAATTATGACTCAACCGTTATCGTATTATTTATCATTTTTTGTATTACGTTATTTATGTCTAGAATTTAATAAAAAAATGAATAGACTTGAAAAACCTAGCTGTATATACTGTTGAATATTGTTATTGGAACTATCCATACTTAATAAGTAATATATTGCTAAATATCGATTTCCTAAGTAGTGGCACGAGATGTCATTCGGAAAAACTACCTTACATTTTTAAGTGCTGGCACGTGATGTCACCCAAGATGTAAACGAAAGTGTGACTAAATTTGGTTTTGTGAGATTCGGACACTTAATTATGTCACATAATCTGAAACGGAACAATTTTGAAACTTCGCGTAGTATGGACTTATATTATCTTACGTCATCGATTGCTTGTTTGATTTTACTTTCTTAATTTGATGACATGCGATGTCACTCAGAAAGCAAAAATTAACTTAATAAATAATATATACGCGATTGCCTTATTTACGTTCAGCAGTGGACGGCAATAGGCTGATATTGATTGATTTTAATTTCCTATGTCGCACGCGATGTCATTCGGAAATATGGATGTATACACGGTACACATATCAAAATAACATTTTTTAAAATTTTTGTCTGTCTGTCTGTCTGTTTGTTCCGGCTAATCTCTGAAATGGCTGAACCAATTTGGACGGGGCTTTCACTGGCTGATAGCTGATGTAATAAGGAGTAACTTAGGCTACTTTTATTTTAGATTTTTTTTTTTATTTTAAATTCCACGCGGACGAAGTCGCGGGCACAGCTAGTATTGTATATATTTGAAAAGATATTATACAGTCCCCTATTTAAATACCTGAATGAAATAGACTTCATTTATGAAAGTCAATATGGATTTCGATAATTTTATTTAAAAATAATATTGATAAGAAAAGTGGTTCTAGGAATTATTACAGATCTTAAAAAAGCTTTCGATTCAATTAGTCACACTATCCCATTAAAAAAGCTGAAAGACATCGGTATCACTAAAACTGCCTATAAAATATTCCCCCATATATTTATTCACTAATATATATGATCCCCTTATTTGGTGTGGATTACATGTTAATTGGAAAAAAAAATATAATTATAACTAGCTGACCCGGCAAACGTTGTTTTGCCATATAAATTATTTTTAGGGTAAAAAAAATGTTTGGGATGGACCACGCTTAACATTTAGGGGGATGAAAAATAGATGTTGTCCGATTCTCCACCCTGACCGATATGCACACAAAATTTCACGTAAATCGGTCGAGCCGTTTCGGATGAGTTCAATAACAAACACCATGACACGAGAATTTTATATATTAGATTATATGTTTATTACAAAACATCATATCCTTAAACTCTTTGATTTTGAAAAGCCACACAGACAATCCCTACAGGGTGTTTCGCTCATTTACGGACCATAATTCAGATGAGTGACTTACACATACCACGGTTTTCATAACTATCGTGGATGTAAATCTATTTGGGTTCAATTAGAGCTAATACCTTTAAAAATTTATATATTAACCTCATATACAAGTTTCATCTTAAGTATTGACTAAATGGAAAAAAAATCATGAATACGATGTAATGAAACAATCATGCTCTTATTTTTTCGAAATTTATTTGAATAGATATACAAAATTAACCATATACCTATATATATTTAATAACCGCAATTAAATCAATCGGACTTAGCAATAAACGTTAAGAATAAATGTTATTAGTTATATTCTTTTGACATTTAATCGAATGTAGAGTTTCCAGACAGAAAAAAAGATTTCAAGGTTATTGAATGTCCCCACGAACGGTTAAGATGAGAAAAGTTTGTAGCGTAACGGGTGGCAAAACGCGGCGAGAGGACAAATTGCTTTACTAACACAACAGATTTCGAAGTTCTTTTCGAGAGAAAAGCTAAAGGAAATAATCAACTTATTATACTTTTACTAGGCAAGTATGTTGCGTAATGATAAAAAGCGTCGCAATATTGGAAGAGATAGAGATAATGTTTTGCACAATCTGACGAGGACCATATTTTTATTAACTAATATATGAAATATTTCTTTCAGAGAAACTGTGGGGTGGGAATTTAAAGAGCAGAAATACATATGAAATTGGGGCAGACATGACATGTGCCGTACCAGAAAACAAATCGCCCACTTACCTCCTAGGCTCCATTTTTCATCTTATTCCATATTCCCCTGGATTCCATTAGACCTCTGATTGGACATAAGTGCGGCTTATACAGTCAAATCTATTTGACATGTGGATATAGCGGAGATTTTAATTGAGAATGTACAATTGGCCTTAAGTGCGCTGTGTTCAACAGACGGAGTGTCGATAATATCTTCCGCACCTATAAAATTTAAAATGCTTTCATGCCATCTTGATGGTTGGTAACAAGAATAATAAAAAAGAATGAATGGACTCCATTGTAGGTAATAGTCGTCATTTAATGCAATAAATTAGCACATATCCGTATTCGGATAAGCAGTAATAAAACGAGTTGGTAATGGATTTCTACGAATTATCACCTGATAATTCGTAGAAATCCGTTACCGACTCAGGTGAGTCCAGTAACTATTCCTAATTCTGCAATGTCCTTTTACTCGTTATATTATTTTAATCTTTTAATGAGCCAAATCCACCGTAAGCCACGTAGTGCGTATTGTAAAAATACTTTGTCGTTGTGGTACTGACTACGGAAATAATGTTTACATTGTCCTGACACTGCGTCTTCTTGTGTTAGATCAGTGACAATTAAGCTAGCCACGATTCGTTGTGAAGATACTGCACCAAGCCGCTGATAATATATATTAGACTTTGTTATATAAGGTTTGTACCCATAGTTTCGTACGCTTGGGAGTGGGAGATTTAGCATTATAAAAAATTGTAGGAGGAATACGTGGAAAAAGATATTACAACCTTTTTAATATATGTGGTAACAATATACAAATTAATCCTTCGTTGTTTTTATTTATATCATCAATGTCAAACACATAAGTCTGTTGTAAAATAGTTCCAGAAGGTAAAGATTATTCAGTATTTATTAACTCTATCACGTCTTGTATTGATTACGCGTACCATCTTTATGTCGATGAATTGCAAATGTACAGTAAAGTAACAAAAGTGTTACATCATCACAATGACTTTTATGGTATCCACCACAAAGCGATTGCTACTTTAAATTTAAACTTAGATAATGTTTATTACGATGATTGATCATCGCGTTTTGGTGTATCTGTCAGGTCTTCAAAATGTCTAGCTATGTTAGAACTGCTAGATTGTTCACTAAAATTAACACTGAAATCCTGCCACGGGTCCAACGATTAAATAGTACCCTGATAATGGACATTCATAAAGTATTTGGTGCCTTACGAAGTCTGTACCGGGTGAGTAATTTTCTTACTTTTAAAACCAAGCTTATACATGTGCTGACGCTTATTTTACCCATAATTTATTATGCGGATATGTGTTACCCAGACATATACAAAGACCTTCTGAACAAGCTAGACCGCCTTTTCAATAATTGCATAAGATATATCCTTAATCTTATAAAATATGATCACATTTCCTAATATCGCACTTAACTGAAATGGCTTTACCTTCAAAAAAGGCGTAACTTTAGATTTTTTTTGTTCTTTTCTCGGTTCTCACAACACAGCCTCTCCATGTTATCTTAAAGTTAAATATAATGTATAAAATAATACCTTTCAATGAAAAATCTTACGTTGGTCATCTAATGTTAGGATTCCTATTCCTTCTCACAATACCTGTTTCGTCAGAAATTCTTTCACTGTTCAGGCTTCATTGCTTTTGAACGTATGTGTGACGTCATGTATGTACGCAGGGAATAACATAACAGGACATCATTCAATAGCTTAGGCCGTGATTTATACTTAAATGACCCAATATACACTAGTTATCATTTATAATATTGCCCCTACTGTTTATATGATTATATAATTATGTATGTATATATATGAGTATTTATATGTCTTTATTATGTGTTTCGTGTGTATGTGTTTAATTACTTATTATATATGTGTATTTATTGTATAGTGTCAATACATATAAATAATCAATATAATAATTGCACCTACCAGACTTTCTCACCACACTCCGGGTTCACTAGGAGTGAATGCCAAAAGGCATTAAGTTCACCCTTTGTAATCCTTGTTAAGTTAATTGAATTCAAGAATAGATAAATAAAAATAAAAATGTCACATCGAATGAGTCTGAGAGAAATAAAAACTCTGTATAATAGAAAGTCCTTTTCATATAATTACATTTCTTTCATATTCTCTGTGTACATAAATTAAAATTAAATAAATAAAAGTTCATATTTTTTTTGTAAAATATAAGATTTTATGACTAATGGTCAAATTGTAAACAGTAGAGTTTGTAGAGTATTTTATAATCACAGACAATTTATTAGCCACAGTAGAAATCCACTTCCCAAGCTGGTGTACTAACAATTTATTTACAATTTAAATTTTCATAACAATCATATAACAGAGATAACTAATAGATAGTAAAATACAAATTTCAGTCTGTCTGCGCAGAATTGATGAAAAAAGTGACCTTAAGTGTTCGACTTAACTTTGGTAATATGTTGTTTTGACTTTATTATTCAGAAGATGTAATATTTATGAGTCATGATATTTTTGCAATGGAAATATGCGTCTGGCTCTAACAAAACCTTTTTTTATGTTAATGTCGTTTTTTGATAAATATTTATAAATCTGAAAATGTTGCCGAAATTAAACACAAAACTTGCAATAAAATAACCCAAAACATTCAAATGAATCGATTTTAAATGAAATTTAAGAATTTATAGTTCAAACTAAATTATTTGAACTTTAAATTTGATACATGTCATTGTCATGCAAAACAATGATTGATTTAATCATTTAATACTTTACTTTTTTAATCCTTGAATATTAAAACACAAACAAATATTATAAAACTAAATAATACATGACTATATTAAAGTAACTGTATAAGTAACATGAGTCGTAACGCTTTATGAAATTTAATATTAATAATATGGCGCACTGACGACGCACTTTAGAAGGTAATAAAGGCTCTTAGCTCACTCGGTAAAATTTAATCACCCTTCCTTTAAGGGTAATCACTACATTACCCTAAATGCGTCATTTATAAACACCTGGACGCTTTCAAACTTTTAAAAACTACCTGTTTTCCTTTACATCGTTTCAAATTAAAAAATAAGTGTCGTCGTCGCTAAATCTTCTAAAATTCACGAGAAAACTTCATCATAAAAAAGAAGTGAAAGTACACAACAACAACAAGTTTTAAGTATCTGAACCATAGTAGGCGAGTTAATTTATTCAAACAGAAATCTTTGTCATAGACGACTTGCTTCTATTGCAATCATACAACACAACAATGTATCGCTCCCCTCACCGAATAATATCGTTATCGATAAATTAAAATTTTACAGGAAAAATAAAAGAGTGTTTTTTGACGATTATTTTAAAGATTGTCTAAGTTATGAGGATGATTTATATTAAACAAAGTTATTCATTTTGTACTTTCTTAAAATAAAGTTATTATAGAAAACATTTTTTACTATAAATGCTAGACAAAATATTTATTTGCAAAATAATATTACGATATTATTCGTGTAAAAAAAAAATAGATGCCATGAACAATATTGGCATACCACAATTTTATTCATTAACGAAAGGTAACCAAACATAAACGGTAATAAATTAAAACGGGGTTTTTCGCGGATGTAATGTATGTTACATATTAAAGTTATGTTTGAATACCATTCTCTTATCGTATTATCTACAAAGTAATATCAGTTACTTGAAATATGATTCTCAATAAAACGATGGCTTTTGATGAAAGAAAACCGTTTATTAAGGGAAAGACAGGAAATGGTTGAATCATAACCATAATTGCAGCCTGTTTGAGTCCACTACTGAACTTAGGCCTCTCACAGACTACCACGAAGCACGATCCTGAGCCACCTGCATCCATCTACTTCCCGCACACGTGTACAGATACTCTTGGGAAACTTCGGCATATCTTCTCGTCTAATATCACTCAACGTTTGAAGACAAAAGTCTTCAATCAATGTGTGTTGCCAGTGATGACCTACGGAACCGGGACGCGGTCCTTCACTGTTGGCCGTATGAGGAAGCTCAAAGTCACTCAGCGAGCTATGGAGCGGGCTATGCCCGGTATTTCTCTGCGTGATAGAGTTCCTAATCAAGACATCCGCAGAAGAAACAAGGTAACCGACATAGCGCAGAAGATTAGCAAGCGGAAGTGGCGATGGGCCGGCCATATAGCTCGTAGAACCGATAACCGTTGGGGAAGAAGGGTTCTTGAGGTGGCAGCCTCGTACTGGGCATCGCGGTGCAAGACGATCCCGCACTAGATAGAGTGACGACCTGTGCAAATGTGCGGCAAGTCGATGGATGCAGGTGGTTCAGGATTGTACTTCGTGACAATCTATGGGCCTATTTACAACAGTGGACTCAAATTCAAGTCTTGTCTGTAGAGATGAAGAAATAGCGACTTATTTCTTCATCTTTTAGTTGGCGTACTTTAGTCTTTCGTAGTAAATACTGTTTATATTTCTATTCGAATTTAGCTTTCTCAGCTTATTCATACAACGAGCACGTTCCGCATAGATCTTTTTTGGTTTGAAAAATGTGTAATTATATTGTGTGTTAAATACTGATTCGTTTTAGCGTTTGGATGCAAATAGTTCTGGTGTATATTGTTGATTTAGAAACCATACAGTATACAGTCGATACATTTTAGCAAGGTGTAGTTGTTCAGATAAATATTGGCGCTTGGATCTCTTACGTGTATTATGAGATTCAACAGATGGAATGAGCTGTTTCCATCTGTGTTCCATATGTGTTATTATATTTTTTTGACGGACATCCTATGACCTCGTAGTTTTGTAATGAGTTTCTCTGTTGTCTATTAGGCTCTCGTCCTGCGCTATTTTCTCTTGAGCTGTAAAACTACCTGTTCTGTAATACGTAGTATAAAAACACAAAATACAAACTTGAATAGATGCATGGTCCTGCTTAAAATAATATTAAATGGTATGTATCCTGTTATTTTTTCTTTCTAAAGTGATGCGTTTTACAGGTTGTGCTTGAACGTGTCTCACGATATATTGCCATTGGAGTTCATGATCTTTCAGTCCATAAAAAAGTGTCAAATATCGCCTGTAGTTGCTCCATAGAAAATGTTATGCCACAATCTTTTTGCATGAGCATGAAGGACCGATGTCTTTAGTAGCATACAGTTTTTTTGAACGTGCACCTTCATAAGATTCGCTGCTATTTTTGAGTCTTTTGGTCATCGTTTCCTAGTTAATTTTTTATTATTAGAATTAAAAACTACTTCAGTGTTTGTCTCAGCCGTGTCTTGCGCAATAGTAATCGCTGTCATACAGCCTACACAGATATTAATCCTAATATTAATATTATTTATTTTATTTATTTATTTTAAGACTTCATGCACATAACTATGTACATAGGCGGACTTAATGCTGTCAGCATTTTCTACCAGTCAACCTTAGGGTGGTACCGAGATTTTGAGGTAGGTGCACAAACATTTAAAATATAAATATTTTACTAATTACACATAAATATATACATAATACAATACAATTAAATAAAAGTTTACATACATAAATATATATATATACTGTACTATAAATATATACATTTACATAAATATATACACAAATACGCATACATATTTTTATCTGATGATATCATGAAACTGCTGGCAGCTTTCCCAAAATGTATTTCCGTGCCATTCTCTTAAAAGCAAGGCGATTCTTAGCCATTCTGATTTTGGGAGGAAGCTCATTCCAAAGAAGGATAGATTGAACAAAGAAAGAGGAATGGATAAAAATCAGGCTGATGAGGAGGACAGAACAGAAGGCGATTGTGTTTAGAGCGAAGATTTTTGGTGTTGACTGAACTAAGGTATTGGAAGTGGGGAGCTAAATAAGAAGGAGTAAATGGGGAATCAAGGTAAGAAAAAAGTGTGGTCAAGGCTCTTAAAGAGCGTCGTTGTCGTATGGTTAGCCAGTTTAGCTGTGAACGATAAGACGATACATGGTCATATTTGCGGAGATTGAAAACAAATCGAATGCAGTTATTCAGAAGTCGGTCGAGTTTATTGAGATGATCTGCATTCAGGTCGAAGTAGCACACGTCACCATAGTCGATTAAAGGAAAAATTAAGGACTGTACGAGCGTTACTTTGGTTTTCAACGGCAGGAAATTCTTGAGACGGTAAAGACAGCGCAAGACATTAGTGACTTTTTGGCTGACACTAGCTATTTGATCTCTCCAACAAAACGTCCCGTCAATGAGCAAACCTAAATTATTAACCTTATTTTGTAGTGGGATGGGGGAGCTGTCAAAAATAATCGGTGGAAGGCTAACTAAATTTACTCTACTAACAGTACGGGAACTCCCAACTATTATGGCTTGACATTTGGTCGGATTTACAGTCAGTCCAAACTTATCTGACCAGGTCTTAATGGCGACTAAATCTTCATTGAGCTTAAGAATAGCCTCATTAAGAGTATCGATTGATGCCTGAGCATACAGCTGCAGGTCATCGGCATAAAGATGATACGCACAGCGAAGATTATGAGTGATAAAGTTTATAAAAACGGAGAATAACAGAGGGGATAGAATACCGCCTTGAGGAACACCATTAATCAGACTAAGCCAACGTGATGAGGAATCACCATTATTGACTGCCTGCTGGCGCCCTCGAAGATAGGAGGAAAACCATTCCAGTGCTTCGTCAGAAACCATTATAATGGAGAGGATGGCTAACAGGATATCGTGACTGACGGTATTGAAGGCGTTAGAAAAATCAATAAGAACCATGACGGTAACCTTTGATCCCTCCATGCCCGCCCTAATATCGCCAGTCACTTTAAGGAGAGCGGTGGTGGTACTATGACCAGGTCTAAATCCGGATTGGAAAGGACTTAACAAGTTGTTTCTAAAAACAAAACAGGATAGTTGTTTATGGACACAGGACTCAATTACTTTGGAGAGGAAGGGCAGAATAGAAATAGGACGATAAATTATTTGCTGATATTTATTGCATTAGTGCATATCACGTAAATTATACAGAGTTTTTAAAGTCTGTTTCATTATCAAGCGGATTGATTGTCTGAATTGAAGCCAACCCCGGTGAAGTTGCTGTATTCACTGGCTGGCATAGAGTTGCCAGTTGTAAGCATGCCGTGGCAAGCTCGCTAGAGAGGGCTAAGGCCTACGAACCATAAGCGGCACCCCCTACATGTGCATGAGCTCCCAACGCGAAGGCTGAAAAGTCGAAAAAGTTTTTTAAAATATGTTGTCCCCCTCACAACAGAGCCCTCTCAAGCGACATGCAGCATGTGGCGTGTTCAAACTCCGCTTCCGGATCCCTTTGTCCCGCTTTCTGAGAGTCTTCCAGCTGATCGTAGACTACCTTGGCCAACCTGGAAGTCTTTAATTAGACTTCGGACTCAGGTTGGCCGAAGCAAGGAAAATATGTTCAGGTGGGGACTCTCAGAAAACTCAGACCTGGACTGTATGTGTGGAGCAGTGCAGTCTATGGCCCATCTGATGTCCTGTCCTGCCTGCCCTTTTACCTGTTCGCAGCAGGATCTGATGGATGCCACAACGATACGGTTTTACGGTGGTAGGGCCACGCAGCAGCCTCGGCTGTTGCACGAATGGGCAGGCTCGTCCGGGTAAGTACCACGACCTCACAAAAGACCGGCGTAAAGTGGAAGTATGATAAATACTTTCGTGTTTCGTCTGGTGAGTGAGGTGGCCGGAGCCCAATTTCCAAAAAGGTTGTCAACGCATCTGCAAACCCTCGGGTGTAGCAGATGTCCATGGGCGGCGGTACTCACTTAACATCAGGTGAACTGTCTGCTCGTTTGGCAACTTTTCACAGGTAAAAAATAAAGAAAACAAATTGTGCTGTCGAAGTGGCTAATTTCTGGGCTGAAAAGAATGAATCTGTCATCGTCACGTACAGAAGAAGAAGAATTGTCCAAGTTGTGTGTGTCCACTTGTGAAATTCAGTACTTACGACTTCTTCACTCAGTGCACTTGAAGTGGATGGCTGGATGTCTGAAAAAAAAATGAAGTAGAGGGACAGTATAAATTAGGTATTAACTGAATATTTTTTTTTTTAATTGCTGAGGCGATAATCCATCAATTTAGAAACTAGATTGGGCCTATGCCCAGTACTGGCCATCAACCGGCTGAAATGATAATAATGATGAATACCTAGTCTTCATGTACAACAACTAGGTATCTCCCTCTTCACATGGTTGGCAACGGATAAAGTTAGTTACCTCTAAATCCTCAAAGGCACACGAGCCACGGTCATTTTAGGTAGGTTCATAGTTCTATTAGCCAAGCAGTATGTAAGCATATAGATACGTAAGTATATAAATGTTATAGGTACTTAGGAAATTTCAGTAAATCCAGAATTTGCCTAGGGGGTTTTTCAAAACTGTCTTTTTCATATTCTTTGTGATTTTATCGTGTTCAAAATCACACTAAACACAATATTAATGTAAAATACAAAAAGAACTCGATAATTATGTAAGTAATTACTTATTATAATATTGATACTGAGAGCGCATTACTACCTAAATATTTTTTGGTACTGATTTAAAGTAAACAAACACGGCGATTAACCAGCACGCGCCGAGTACTCGGTATTGCTCTATCCCTTTCTTTATCTTAAGAAAAAAAGAAAGCGATGCGTATTACTTGTGGCTCGTGGTAATAAAGAATACAGCAATCTTAATTTGAGTGTAAACAACGCCCCGGTAAACTTTTGCAAAAGTCATAACTGTATTTTTTTAAATACAATTAAATGTTAACCAACATTACCACATTTTTCAAATAAAATTACTACAGGAATAGTATTGTCAGAATACTTACTAGAACTCGAGTTTGCTCTTTTTTACTCGAATAATATCGTTATAGTCAACATTTAAAACCTTACTTGTAGTGCAAGTAGTAATCATCAGTAGCGATTTTATTCATGTAAATAATTATGCTAAACCTGTAACGGAATAATAAGGATATGGTTATTATGTAAATGCTAGTTTCAAAATTACTCACAAGAAAAATGTGAAAAAAATTTACAAGATGTAAAAGGATATCTACATGACGAATATGCAATAAAACCCAAAGTATCGTTATAACACATTACCATATTATTCGGTGGGAGGAGCGATATAATACAGTACATAATATTTTATGATACCTGTCATAACCAATACTTGGTAAACATCCTTATCTATAAATATATCAATTAAAAGTAAAAATTTAACGATGCACGCGCACACCGACAACCAAAGTTTGTTACAAAGCGACTTACTTCACGGTATGATCATGACATGGACTTTTTGACATTTAATTCGAAGTTATTTTATTACTATTACGTATTAAATGACAATAGCGAACCGAAAATGAGACACTCAGATTAGACCAATTGGCACAATTAGATTGCAATTCTAAAGACTGCTCTCTTTATTGAAGTGAAACTTGTTTATCGGGGTTGGAAAAAAATTTAGTGTAACATTTTTGCGTTACGCGCTATCTCCTTTGTGTGTTCATAACAATATATATATATAATATATGTTATATTAAAGTGATCAGCAAAATCAAAGGTTTTATTTTAATTCTAATTCTAAAATGTAAACAATATATTTCGTATTTCAGTTACCATAAGCCATTAATAACACAAATATATAATAACGACATCAATGATAGTAATAATTCTATTACAATTAATGAAATTCAATAATAATATTTGTAGTAATGACAGTGCTAGCTCTAATACTTCAGAGCACGACACTGTAGAGACTTCCTCTTCGGTTGCGACGTCGATCCAACGTCCGCAAGTTCGGTTTTCCAAAAAAACTTAACTCACAACTAGAAGTGGGCGATACAAATCGTATCAGATATGAAAACTAGATATTAGTACAATATCCGAATATCGCTTACTGGCTCGATCAATATCTATGTATTTTACAATATCTAATATTTCCGAAATCTGATGTACCGTGCTCGCTCGCTATACCGACACGAATCGCGATATCATACGCGTTTGCCACAATATCTGATTTTTAAACAGATTTCGAGGGACAAAGCGCGTGAGATACAAATACTCACTAGTTAGAGCGGGACGGCAAGCAATGCACGATATCAGATATCGAGCGACAAAGCGCGTGAGATATAAATACTCACTAGTTAGAGCGGGACGGCAAGCACTGCACGATATCAGATTTTTAAACAGATTTTGAGCGACAAAGCGCGTGAGATACAAATATTACACTAGTTAGAGCAGTACGTCAAGCAAAGCACAATATCAGATTTTTAAACAGATACTATGAATAAGTTAAGTAATTTTGAATCTTAATCCCATGCAAATAAGATCCGTTTTAATTAAATACTAATCATGGTATCAAAGATTACTACAACGATATTATTATATTTCTATTGTTTTGTTTAGCCTTGAGCCGTAAGGGGCGACAAAGCGCGCAGTTAAGTAATTTTGAATCTTAACAGCATGGAAAAAATCTCTGTTGCATTTAAATACGAATTACGGTATTAACGATGTCTTTAAATTTTGTTTAGTCTTGAGCTGGATTGCATTGGTACCAAGCACGTAATAGTAAGGGATGCCAACTTACTACTTAAGAATTTTCTGCCTAAATTAAGGAAGAAAAATATAAATGGAAATTTTTAGGAGGTAAATTTTTTGTGAATATTTTTATTCGTTAAATTTTATTCATATTTTTGGAAAAAAATAAAAGTACACAAAAAGAAAAATATAATTTAATAGTGCTTAATTAATTTAATAGTCAATTATTAAGCGATATATAAGATGTTAAAATAAATCATTTTTATATTACTTCAATTTCTATTTTTAATGAAATTTTTAATTTTATCAGGTAATGTTTTAATGTTACCTTAATAGTATAAAAAAAATCGTGATTTTAAATTCAGTAATTTTTTTGAATTTAGTCAATTTTAGTGGGTTTTCGAATTTATTTAGAAGTATTCTTTTTGAACAGTTGGTATCACTGGTAATAACTTTAGTTATGTAAACCCGGAGGAATCTAAATAATTATTAACCCACACATAATTGTAAATAAGTTAAGTTTTAAATATCAGGGAAATTATGTACATAGAATGAATGAACTTTTAAATACTCTCTTTTTTTTTTTTAGTATTCAAGGTGGATACGGGACCGTAAAATATCTAGATATTAAAATACATAGTTTCGAAATCTGATATTTGAAAACGAAATCTGATTCAGATACGGTACTCAGAAAAAGCGATACGACCCATCTCTACTCACAACACTCGCGCGCGAGTAGAATTTCTGCCTTCTACTCACTGGCTGACTATTCGGCAACGATTTAATCAACAATTTTTGCGGACCCTCATACTAATTACAACGGTCAAACCATAGTGTGTTTTATTATATTTATAATAAGAAACTAAATATTATATAAAGCTAAAATAATTGTAGAATTTGTATTTATGTCTATGATAATAAAAGCCTTTTATTAAACTTTATGTAATTTCACTTTATTTAACCAATTTCTGTAAAGTTGGACATAGTAAATTATTTTTTGAAAAATAACGTAATAAAAATGTTTGACTTCTTACGAGTGTACGCTAGTACACGCACACATTTTTATTATGTTAGCTATACTTTGTTTTATCGAGCCAAGAAGGTAGAAATATAAATACTTTTACCAAATCACCGTAGTTTCACTTTGCACAACAATAACACTGGTATAATTACTTATTTTATCACTTTAATATCACTAATGAAAGACCACTCTAACGATTTAATTTATGATACCAATTGGGTAGCACTATCGTGTATACTTCTGGTTTGACAGCCAAAGAAGACGACGACTACGACGAAGACCATCAAATGCTTCTTGCAGCTTCATTTATACCCCACAGAATGACACTTCTTTTAATATTGCCAACAACCTCAAGGAATGACTTCCTTTAGTGTTGCCAACAATTAAAATCTCTTTCAACATTATACATTCTATATCATCTATCTATGTACTTTTCTTTACTACGACAATATGGGGATCAAGTGATACCCATACTTATTATTCTTCACCTATTTTGTGACGATATTTTATGGAGATCGGAACATTTTTTAGACAAATATCACTTAACATTAGATGAACCGCTTTTTGTGCTACCATCATTTCAAACTCACGTTAAAAGAATGATGTTATTGGCTTTTTTGGTTAAAATTTCAAAGAACTCATTGTATAAATAAAAGCATAACATTAGTCTGGTTATATTATATAATTATATTCGTTAACGCCTCGTCTGTGTTTTTACTATGTAGTTATGCTTTGACGTACCAAACAGTCACGAACATTTAAAGAAAATAAATATTTTTAATCTGTATCACCCATTTATTACTGGCAACCCCGCTCCAGTCATTGAAAGTTTAAAGTAAAAAATTAAAAATTATGTACAATTATGTATAATAGTTACTTCATAGCAATCTTTTAAAAGGGGTGGGAAGAAAAGAAACTGTAATTATTACATGTTTCAAGATGGGGGGGGATACACAGACGAGGCGTTAACTTCATATAATTTTTATCGAAGGTCACTTACAGGTAAGTTACTTTGATCAATTAATTATCTTGCCTTAAAATAAAACGCTAGTTGATACAAGTTTATGTTATCGAATAGAGAAAGAATAATATTAATATATTTCTTATTTTTTTATATTATTATTCTATAATACATAATACGAATGGAGTCTTCGATAGTTTCAAACCCAAAATTATTATGGTCATTTATCAAGCACAAAAGAGGTAGTACTAGCACTTTCCCAGCTCGGATGCACTTTGAAAACAATGTTGCAGACTCAGGTCCAGACATCTGTGAACTTTTTGCGGCACAGTTCTCTACAGTATACAACTTGAACGCAAAATCTACTTCAAATTTAACTCATGAAAGTCCAATCACCAATCATCTATCGACAATATCAGTGACTAGAGATCAAATATATAGAGTTTTAAAAAGACTTGATAGTAGGAAGGGCGCTGGTTCTGACGGTATACCGGCTGTTTTTGCCGCAAGATGTGCCTGTGCTTTGGCGGAGCCACTATCTATCATTATCAACAAATCCCTTAGCACCGGCGTCTTTCCATCTATTTGGAAAGACGCTCTTGTTATACCGTTGTACAAAAGTGGTGATGCCTCCTCTACTAAAAATTATAGGCCTATATCCATAATTAATGTGTTTGCGAAAGTATTTGAAATCTTAATATGCCCAATCCTAACTTGGCACTTTAAACAACTAATAGCACCTGAACAACATGGATTTGTTAAGGCGCGCTCTACGACGACCAACCTCATATCGTTCGTCAATGATCTGTCTGAGGGTGTGGATCATGGCTTGTCTTTCGATGTAATCTATAGTGATTTTAGTAAGGCTTTTGATAAGGTCAGACACGATTTGCTTATAGAGAAACTCTCGTCCTTTGGAATTACTGGTGATTTTCTGAATTGGTGCAGATCTTATGTTACAAACAGAAAGTCCATAGTTGCAATTGGTGGGCATAAATCTAAACCTTTTGATGTCATCTCCGGAGTGCCTCAGGGTTCTCATTTGGGTCCTTTACTTTTTAATATTTTTATTAACGACATTAGCAAATGTTTTCAAAATTCTAAATTCATTATGTTTGCTGACGACCTAAAATTTTACAGGAAAACCAATTCAACTGACGACGAAATATTGTTACAAAGAGATTTGGACTCTCTAGTATCTTGGTGCAAGTCCAACGATATGGCCTTAAACGCTACCAAATGCTATGTTGTTCGCTTCACCCGAAAAAAGGTTTCGCTTCCTAGAACGTACTGTGTGAATGGCACTTTACTGGAAGAGGTTGACAACATTCGTGACCTCGGCGTAACTCTCGATAGCAAACTGCAGTTTAATAAACATATAGATAACATAGTTAAAAAAGGATTAAAGACTTTAGGATTTGTGCTGCGTAACTGTAAGGAATTTAAGAACCCTATGACCAAAATTGCAATATACACCGCTCTGGTGCGTAGCAGCCTGGAATACTGCAGCGTTGTGTGGAACCCACACTATGATATTTATATCAAACGCATTGAGAACGTACAAAAGAGATTCTTGTGGCACGTAACATTTACTTGTAATTTAGCTAAAACTCTGAAAAGCTATGAAGATCGTTTGGACCACTTTAAACTCAAATCTCTGTTTGTCCGTAGAAAATTCATTGATATTATGTTTCTGTTTAAACTAATCAACGGTCACACAGACACAATTAATCTGCTGTCTAAATTATCTATTTGTGTGCCTAGGAAATTGCCAAGATCACTAAAATATGTTCCATTTGTACAAAAGGGAGCAAGGTCTAATTTGGGGCATCACTCACCATTAAATAGGATAACAAGAAGTTACAATGATGTTCATAATAAATGTATTGATGCTGACCCAATTGACCACGGTGGTAAGAAGATAATGAATGCTAAAACAGCAGCCATCGATATATTTGCAAACAGTTTATATGTATTTAAGAAAAATATTGCGAAATGCTTACTATAAATTCATATCTTTTTATGTTATTTTTATGTCGATTGTTGTTAAAAATTTGTTATTGTCAAAATTTTAATATTGTTTGTTCCAATATTATTAATTTATTATGTAATCAAAATATTTCACAGACGTTTACTTTTACTCCTATCTTTATTATAACATTTTCGATTTCAACTTCATATGTCTATAATGTAATGATAATGTAATGAATGGTGTTTTTTTTTTTTTTTTGGATTGATTTGAATTGTATTAGTTTAATAGTTGTTTTTTCAATGCTTAAATAATCCTGTTTCTCATGCAAATACCACATTTAATTGAAATGTCGTATACACCTATAATTGAGGTGGCACTTAACATGTTTTTCCATATAATTAGTGTACACTTATATTTTTTTCAGTGTTCATTTCGTTGGTGTATCAAATAAATAAATAAATAAATAAATAATATATAATAGAGAAAGTGGCAAACGAGCTGGCGGTTCACCTGATGATAAGTGATAACCGCCGCCCATGGACATTTGCAACTCTCGTACGGTTGCAAATGCATTGCCACCTTTAAATACCCCGGCTACCTTACTCACCAGACGAAACGCAGAAGTGTAACACTTCTACTTTACGCCGGTCTTCTGTGAGGTCGTGGTACTTACCCGGACGGACCTGCCCATTCGTGCAACAGTGTTGCGTGGCCCTACCACCGCATAAAACCGCCGCATATTTCAAACACAAAGACGAATAATAAACTTGATCAGTGCATATTAATAAAATATTGCTATATAACATTTGTTTTATTAACGAAAAACAAAATTAACTTCAAATATCTCACTCCGTATTCATTTTACAGTATTCATTTTTAGAAGTTTCCTACACTGGAGCCCAAGATCCAATACCAATGAAATTGACATGGGACCACATGGGAAGCACCAGATTTCAAATAAAAAAAGAATCATCGGTTCACTCAGTCGAAAGTTATGAGAATCTAAAAAAATAAAATCTAAGAAAAATAGAAAATATAGAATATAATATATAATAGAATAGAATATATAATAGAAATATAGAATAGATAAAAAATATAGAATCTAAAGGTGAGTATAGACTACAACATTTACTTGTAACAGAACAACGAGCCGCTATGTTCGCCGCTATGTTGTGATATGTTCTAGTGTATCATCCTTTCACGAACTAAACGTCGAGCACACCTCTTTGTTACAAACCATATTGTATATTGGTGTAACATTTCGTCGAGCGTATTGGTGTAACATTTCGTCGAGCCACGAGTGCGGGCGATGCGCGGATGCGATTTCTATTTTTCTTCTTTCTTCTAATATAATTCATCAAGATAAACGCAGCACACGCAACTTGTAGGTCCGACATTTCAAAAAAGAATGAACGCAAGTTACAACGAAATGTTGGTAAATGCACACTCGCTGTGATCATTTACCCGTAACATAACGCCGAGCATTCGCAGGAACGTTATATTACATGGAAATGCTTTGGAAACTGAGGTTTTGCGTGTACTTTACCATTCGTAAGAACGTTACATTACACAGAAATGCTCCAGAAAATGTTGTAGTCTATACTCACCTTAAAAAAATACAGTGGAATTGAGAACCTCCTCCACTTTTGAAGTCGGTTGAAAACGGAGCAAAACTTCAACTCGTTTTTCACAATTGTTTTTCACAAAAGGGTCTTCTTGTCTATAAAATCATGTTTGGACAAATGAACTCACTTTATTGTAGAAACTAGCGCACGGGTGCAATTAAGTATACATATAAAACTTCCTCTTGAATCACTCACTAGATATAGTAAAAAAAATCGCATCAAGTTCCGTTGCATAGTTTTAAAGATCTAAGCATACATAGGAACAGATAGACAGCGGACAGATAGAAATGATGATAATTGTACAACATCTAGTTGTTCTCTGTTTACGGAACTATATGACGCAGCGTAAATGATTTAAGTTGTAGGGCCTGCAGCGATGGGGTGCAGAATTAATTTAATTTATGCATGCTTCAGTTAAGGAGGTGCTTCAAAGTCGACAAAGGAATTATAAAGCGCGCTCAGATATTTTACTCTCAAGCGGATATCTGCTTCAGGTATTACAGATGAATTTTATGAATAATTTCCTTGCCGAAGGCCCCTTTATTGGCATTGTAATTGGCATTCCCTTTTGAATTAAGTTTAATGAAAAACTAAGTATTCCCATAGTCTTTCAGGCCCTTTATTGGGCCTTAATACAAATCTAAACAACTTTTTTGGATTGTTCCAAGTGCCATTATTTTTATTATTTATCAATTCCGGGTAAATCTGATCACATTATAAATCAATCATAACTGCAATTGGTGTAAAACCGCATTACAATGTGCAAGACACATCGCAAGATACATCGCAAGACGTGCGGCTGCCTGGGAAGCGAACAGCGACGACGAGACGCAGCCCAGTCCATCGACAGCCACGACCACTCTGCCAAGAGTGTCCGATTAAGAAGAAGAATATGCTATAAGTTACCCAATACAAAATATTTATATTTATCACTTTTTAGCATGTTAACATCAAGAAATATGTGGCAACTAGCGTGTCATGTTGTCAGATAAAGCAACTGTTTCCGAGTTCCCCAATATTTTTACATTTGCCTAGCACTAGTAACATAATCCCAAAGTACATAATAATCCGGGCGGGCTTCCTGCTGTTGCGGAATCGTGTTCTCAGCTGTAGCGATCACGTTGGATTTTCTACAAACCTTAGCCAGAGCAGTCAACCATAACATGGATATTCAAAGGATAAGTTTAGTATGTTAGCTTGTATATAAGTAACTTTCTAACTATAATCGTTTAAATTTTACATATTATTTTTCACTGTAATTTGTTTTTTTTTTTTTTTTTTTCTCGTCCCAACTGATAAATATAAAGACCCAACTGATAAAATAAAAAAATAATATAGACGCAACTGATAAAAATTAAACCGACTACCGCAGTCAGTCTTTGAAGATGCTCTTGTAATTTTTAGACTGAGAAACTTTTTGCCCAAATGTTAGTTATATTTTTTGTGTAGTATAGCTTTATTTCTGATATTTGTTATAGTTTTATTTTATCTTTTTTATTGTTTATATTTTTCTATGCATTTTTCTGTTTTTTTTTTGTTTATGGAAAATGAAATATTATTATTATTTTAAATAATGTTTTTTTTTTTACTTTTTATACAGATTTATTTAAAATGTATAAACTGTTTTTAGTGCTAATTCGTCTGTTTAAAATTCTCTGTATTGTTTACTTTAATTTAGATCGTGGATGCTGTGTATACCTATAACAGGTATAACATGTATAAGAACAAAAGCTGTTACTAAAAAATATAAAAATGTAAGTAGGTATGTTAGGCTGTTGGTGTACCTTAATAAATAAATAAATAAAATAAAAATAATTCTAGCAATTTCGAGTGACAAAACATGTGTGGTGAAGAAATATTTCGTAAGTTGTAAACAGATCTTGTATTAGAAGAGCGAAAACTATATAAATTTTGTACACAAAAGAATTCCGCAAATTCGCGTGAGGCCGCTTGTTGGATTTATGGAGTGCTTTATACCCTTTGTTAAAAGGAAGTTACTTGTCCAGCTTTGAGACATAGCATAGTAGGCTACTGAGAGAAAAGGATAATTCTCACCAGATTTTCTAAGAAAACAATTCTTTCATTCGGCATTTCTATACAAAAGATATCAAGACATAGAGCTTCTAATATCGTCTCTTGTATTACAGATTTGGTTCTTCAACTATCATTCTCATTGTTTCGTTCGTTATGTGAAATGTGAAATCATATTTAGTTATTGTTGGTATATAAAGATTAAAAAGTTTTTGAGTAGAAAATTACAGTTTTTGTCTCATGTGAATTTAAAAAGCTTTGTTTAAGGGTGAGCATAAATTAATTTGTTCATAAAAATTATATGTTTAAATTAGCATTGGAACGAAATATTTATACTATAAGGAAAGTATCGGATAAACAAAACTGTATTGTAGTGTAAAGTAACAGCCTATGAATGCCCCACTACTGGGAAAAGGCCTCCTCTGCACAGAGGGTATCAGACCTTTACATTAATTTAATAAACTTTACATTAATAAATAACGTATGTCCAAGGCTCCTGCCATATTTACTAATTTTTAAGGGTAGTATTATTTACAGTGTATCTTCGGTATGTAACGTGATTAATTCTTAAAACGATCCGTGTAAGACCACTCCGGTTGAAGTTTTGGAGATCTACATATCTGCTATACAGGATATGTATGTCATACCAACTCAACCCAAACGCCTGAAGGCTCACCGTGGGCGTTCTGGAAAGAATATACTCTCTTTTTGGAGGTTCCCAGTTCGTTACGGTTCGGAAAGACCGCGAGCGACAGCTGGTTCCACAGAGTGGTCGAGCGATACATAAAATGCCTTACAAATTAAAAAAGTCGAAGGCTGGACATCGAGGTTGTGTGGATGGAATATCATGTTTTGGCGCGACGTCCAATGGTGAAATTCAGCGGCCGGAATCAATTCAAACAATTCCTCGGAACACTCTCCGTGATAAATACAAACGATCTAAAAGGGATAAGCTTACCGGCTAAGCGACGAAAGCCATACTGGCGGTCACTGATCATCTACTGTTCCTCTAGGAACCGCAGGTGCTGGGAGTTGATAATGGACTCCATTATCTTGAAGGAGGCTATAGTTATAGATTTATAATTGGACGGATTCGAGCAGCAGCATTTTTAGGGATCTAGTGCTAGTGTTTCAGTGCACTAAAGCGGCCTGCAAAGATTACGGGACTACGCCTAATATCTAGGAGTCTCGAAAAAATGCATCAAAACCACTGCCAGCTCTGGAGCTGGAACTGCACTGCGAAAATTTAATCTCTGGCATCATAGCACCGCGTGGTTACGGTAGTGAATTTACTTGGTCATCTGGAGTTGAGTTGGTCAAGAAATTTCGTGAGAAAGCCTTTACTAGAGACCATAACACACTTGCTCCCGACTTAACTTCTCGGTACTTCAATAACACTTTTGAAATACCGAGAAGCAGAGTTTTCTTTACTATTTTTGTCCTCTTGTCTTTTATTTACCTTATTTTCGTCCATTTCGAACATTGAAAAGTTGACAAGCCTGTTTTAATCTATGTCTATGAATGCGCGCGTAACACTTTCTTTGGTAGCTTAATATTTTATACAATTTCACTCTTTATTTTCCAATGTTTCTAATGAATCTAAACAGTTGACGACCCGAATGGCGTATTGGGTAGTGTAGGTGCCTCCCGCGTCATAGGGGTGGATTCGATCCTCACAACTGGAAAAATAGTGTTTTTCCAGTGTGTGGGTGTTTGTATATGTATAATATGTATGTATTTGCAAAATAAAAGTATGTTTAAGTATGTTCATCAGTTATCTAATACCCATAGTATAGCTTTGCTTAGTTTGGGACGTTGTATAAAAATGTGTCCTAAAATATTTATTTATTATTATTATTTATTAGTTAGCTTATTTATGCGACCCACTTCGTTACTAGGCGACCTGTATCTAAGTATATTGCCCAAGCCATGAGATTACTTAAATCAACAAGACTTAACAGATTAAAACATGTAGAAAAAGTACGAAAAGATTGTCGCCGCTGTGGGAATCGAACCCACGTCTTCGGCATTCGCGGCCTGATGCTCTAGCCACTGAGCTAAACGGCTGATAGCCACAGCGACGAAAATCTTAACGCCTTCTTTCTACATTGTTATTTAGCATTTGAAGCAATGCTTGGCGAATCTATTGTTATATCCTTTCCAGCATACAAAACAATTTCGAATATCGTTTTACAACGATAATTCGAACGAGAGATTTCGCCAATGCTTTTTATAAATTTTAAAGTTTTTTATAGTGCTAATCTCTGCACACTAAAGATTGAACATTAAAACATGTAGAAAAAGTACGAAAAGATTGTCGCCGCTGTGGGAATCGAACCCACGTCTTCGGCATTCGCGGCCTGACGCTCTAGCCACTGAGCTAACGGCTGATAGCCACAGCGACGAAAATCTTAACGCCTTCTTTCTACATTGTTATTTAGCATTTGAAGCAATGCTTGGCGAATCTATTGTTATATCCTTTCCAGCATACAAACAACTTAACAGATGTAAATTCGAAATACTGTTGGTTGTAAAATATTCAATACTTAGTAGGTTTCACCAGCTCCTAATTATTATGTAAATCTATATCTAATTACAAGGAATCGAAGACTTTGCTATTATAATGGTTTACCGAGAGATATTAAGAAATATACCATTGAAACGATTCGAACCATCATCCGCATCCATCGTGGACACTCGTAATCAATAACCACCATGAATAACATTGCGACAAACTGTCATAAAAATAGAGCAACTCCTTTCCTAAGTCCTTCTGGGTAGGAGATTTTATAGCATAATCAAACACGCGACTCCATTGACTATGGCAGACTTTGACAGCCTTTGAAATATTCGGAACACAAATATTTTTTTTAATTGTGAACAAAACATACAGATCTACTTCCAATGTTTACAATTTAATACTGTCACGGATATTTGAATTCACATTAAAGACGTTGAGATTTTCATCGGTTTGTCCTAGTATTGGTAAAAAGTAAGCGCCCGGACACTGATCGACAACTTTTCGATAAAAAAGAATATTAGGTGTATGCTTTAGAACAATGTGAAAAAATAAAGCAAAAACTGTGAACAATGTTGTGAAATGTAAGCTACAGATGAATAAAGGCGAAGCCCATGTAACATACACAGCTTAAATGCATAATGAAGGAATACATTCACACGATACATAGTAGTGATACCATATTTGTTCCGCATGCAGCTACTACTCGCGTTTTCATAAAGCTCATATAATGGAATTTACGGAATATTGAATATAATAATAGTGCTCGGAGGACTAACGCGATATTACGGTTTACGTGGGTTTCTATTAAACGGTCTGCAGGAATTATTTTTTTGGGGTTCTGAATTTAAAGTGTTCAAAAATGATTGTCTGCGCATAATATTTTTATATAACTACAAATACGTTGTTCGCACTGCATTTTATAAATATGGCCCTCCATATTACACAAGTGTAAATTACTTAACATCCGTTCGCTCTTTATCAAAATTCATTTGTCACTAAAATCATTTCTATAAGTAAAAAAGATAGTAATCATTTCGCAGGAACATCTTTAAAGAAGTCATATATACAAAAATAATCATCATTTGCTAAAAACTATAGGCCATTTATGGTACACTACATATACAATAAATTAGGCAAGTCATAGGATGGTTGCTTTTACTATCATATGATTGCACCCAAAATCTCTTAGTCATCTGTTAGCTTTACTTTGTTTTATCGAGCTAAGAAGGCAAAAATATAAATACTTTTACAACACTGCTATAATTACTTATTTTATTACTTTTAGACTAAAGAACCACAACTCTAACGACTTAATTTGTGATACCGATTGGGCAGCATCGTCATGTATACTTCTTGTTGACAGCCAGAGAAAGAGGACGAAGAAGACCACGAAATGCTTTATGCAGCTTCATTTATACCTCATAGAATGACACTTCTTTTAGTGTTGCCAACAACCTCAAGGAACGACTTCTTTTAATGATGCCAACACATGATAAAAAGACAATGATAATCCGGAAGTAGTAGATGAAAATAATTATTTTCCTTTAAATTTATAGTTGAAAAAATTATTATATTTAACTTTACGCCGGTCTTCTGTGAGGTCGTGGTACTTACCCGGACGAGCCTGCCCATTCGTGCAACAGCCGGCTGCTGCGTGGCCCTACCACCGTAAATCTTGTTCTTAGTTAGTTATTAACATATTTTCAAATTTACAATTAATTTCACTTCTTCAAATATCAGGCATTTTTAATCAAATTTCGTGGTTTTTCAATCTCGGTTGGGATGGTAAACTACCAGAACTGGTAGATGACACTAGTCGGTATAGAGCGGAACTTAGAGAGTTACATAATATAAAAATGCTACTTTAGATGAAACGACATTGCTTCAAAGGGAGTTTCACAAAGCAATTTAATAAATAATGGAAGTGGAAAAAAGTTTTAAAAAGAACTATTTTTTTACTTTACAGAAAACAAGCGAAAAATATTTAACAGCTGGTGAAATTAAGGAAATTAAAGAGTATTAAATATTATTAGTTTACTCGAATGAAATAAAAGATTTAAGAAATAACGGAGTAGGTAAGAGGTGAGGTTCCCTGGTTTGCCTTACACCTTCTTTGGACATTAAGAGATTGCTGAGAGTAGGAGGCCGAGGTGAATAAAGCAGATATATCAAAAGATGCTGAAGAACCGATTATTATAGAGGGTGGACCATTTAAAATTTGGTAACGGTTTTAAGATTTTTATTTCTATAAATATAGTATAACCCGAAGCCGTTGTTGCTTAGCTATTGGCTTTAAAGTCGGGGGTCGTGAGTTCTATTCTCACACGGCACAAGTATTAGTGCGAACTACAGATAATTGTTCTGGAACTGAATGTTTTTTCTCTAGGAGGGTTGATCTTAGGCTAGCGGCCGGTCTTAAAAACATAGCCGAAACCGCCTACAGCGTGATTCACACTTTATACCGATCCCACCTAAGTGGGATAGGGGCAGGAGTATTATGATGAATGAAGATTCGTATTTTATATTCTAACTAGCTGTTATCGGCGGCTTTACCCGCGCGGCCAAAGAGAATTAACAATAACATTAACATTCACATTAATATTTTTTCATGAACATTTTCCTTTTTTGCACTTCTTTAATTGACTGGTGTATACGATTTTATATCAGTTCAATAAGGATTTTTAGTTGAAAACAAACTCTTGATCGTTCCAGATATTATAATGGAATAACAACAACTAAGACGATTTCGGCTTCGGGGCTAATCTATAATCTATGCAAATCGCGAGGCAAATGGCTTATGCAGATAGTTTTCGAGTAATGGCAGGTATCATAAACAATACAGAGATATGGAAATAATCTGGGTGGTGTAGCTAGAAAATATTGAATTGCTTTACAAATGATTTTAAGTGTAGAGATAAGGTTCATATTTAGTTCATAGTTACATCGTCAAGAATATATTACGGATTACCAAAGCTACAAATCGTTAGATGTATTCTAAAAATTTACTATAAAATCTTCACCCTTAAACATTATCTATTATTTTGATAAAGCTCAGTTGTTACATTAGAAATGTTCACTCTAATATTCATAATTTCAGGAAGGAATGCCGGTTCGTGTGAAACATATTTATGGAATAAACGCGTCTTCTTTCTATGATAAATTATTTGTTTTGGTGAAACCAGCGTTGCCTGCTGACATTTCTTATAATTATGAACAATTATGAGTCTCATGGGAAGTATAATAAAGATCTGTAATAGGATGTCGTGACTGACTGTATTGCAGGCTTTTGAAAATCGATTAAAACGATAACAATAACTTTGATATTTTCCATACCCGTCATAAAATCGCCAGCCACTTTGGTGGTGCTGTGGCCATGTTTAAATATGGATTGATTTGGGACTGATCAATTTGATACTAAGCATAAAGAAAGAAAATTCCTTATGGACCCAGTACTCAAAAAAGACCGGATAGAACGAAAGGTTATCACAGAGATAAGTCGTTATTGACCGAGAATTACATATTACAGAAAGAAATTAATTTGTTTCCGCATTAAATTATTTTTGTACGTGTATTTTAATTTAAAAGCGGATGAAAGCTATTCAACGATGAATTATAAGCTAAATGAATGATGATCTTAATGAATTAAAATAATCTCATTTATTTAATGAAAGAAACAACCTTTTCAGCAGCTACTACTAATTGCACTCTAGCTCCAAATGAGTTTTGTCGAATATGTAGTTGAGTTCATGAAATATTGCTGTATAGTAAAAACTTAATAAATAAAAGGAAATTTTACGTGAACTTACATCGTGTAAACAAAAGATTCGAACGTAAATAGCCGTTGCTAGCTTAAGAGATAGGCAATATTTATTTACGCAACGAATTATTTGCAGATATATATATTAGTACCTGGAGGACCTTTGTTTTTTTCTGTTAAATCGTATATTTTGGAAATTACATTTAGATACAAATTACTGAGTAATGATTTCATTACAATTTATATTACGACGTAATAATAAGAAAATATGAACTGATGTTTTTCACAAAAGAACGAACTTTAAAAAAAGAGAATAAAGAACAAAATCATCTGGATGGACAAAAATTATAAAATAAAGAAAGCAATGACATTATAACATTTAATAAAAAATAAATTATAACATTTCTTTTTCGGGGAAATTTACCGTCATATTCGGTTGATATTTTTCATTCCCTGAAAACAGGGATAAAAGGAAATTTTCTAATAATGAAACCTAGCTAGATCGATTTTTCGCCCCCGAATCTACGCAATACTAAATTTCATGAAAATCGCTGGAGCCGTTTCCGATTATATATATATATATAATCGGAAACGGCTCCAGCGATTTTATACAAGAATAACTCGTTTAAAGGATAAGATATCAGTCGAATAAAAGTCACAGGGTTGGGTGTCTTGCAATGAAATTAATTATAATTATTATGAACATTTCACGTGTTTTCCTTTTCCCTCCGTTGCCATGCTTTATGAAAGCCAGTATCACCATTTGTAAAAGAAACTCAATTCCCTCAGGTGTCGCATTGGGTTTTTGCTATATATTAGGCACCAAAATTTACCACGACTGACCACCACGTTACTATGCAAATTAGTGTTAGAGATAGCGGAGGAGATAACGGTAGTTTCCCAGATTCTTCAGGACCCGTTAAAACCGACCAAGGATCGTACGCATCAACAGAGTGAGGTCTGCTACGACTTGTTAAACGTGTCAACTTAAGTTGTGGGGGTGTTGGCGTTTTCCTGTCGCAAAATTGAGGGTTCGCTAATTGGGATAAGTGTAGGTACCCCAATGGTAAAAAAAACTACAAAATTGTTGCAATAGTAAACCTTTACACTTCCTAAGTAAGTGTAATATCAACTGTTAATTTCTCACTTTTTATGTGTCACAGAGGTCGAAGATGCAAGCTTTCTAAGCCTGTTGCTTAGGTAACTTATATGTTATTGAAAACACATTTTTATTAGTACTTAACCTAGATACTTTATTTTTTCAGAATTATGTGGCTGAATGTATGGACACTCGATATAAGATGATTAATGACGGGAGTTTGCAGTAACCAAATTCTATAATATAGAAATGAAGGTCGCTTATTTTTAAAGTAAAGCATGACATAATTTACTTGATTTGTAATTTTAAACTGAATGTAAGCACAAAGTTGTATACATCTATTTCTCGTTTAGTTTTGTTACCATTAATGGCAAAGCCTTTTATTAGGGTTCCGTACCCAAGGGTAAAACGGGACCTTATTACTAAGACTCCACTATCTGTCTGTCTGTCCCTTTGTCTGTCCATCTGTCACCAGGCTGTATCTCATGAACCGTGATAGTAAGACAGTTGAAATTTTCGCAGATGATATATTTCTGTTGCCGCTATAACAAAAAATAACTAAACAACAGAATAAAATAATATTTAAGGGTTCCCATAGAACAGAGAGGATTTTTTGCCATCTTTATAGATAATGGTTTGGAACCCTGCGGGCGTGAGTCCCACTTGCACTTGATCGGTTTTTTTTATATATATTTAATCTACCTTAATGCCCCTTAACATTAAGTCACCAACTCCAATATAAATGATAACATGTATGATTTTTTTCATTTTACTCTCGCTTATAATTAAAACTAACCGCCTTGTTTAGAACAAAAATAAATATATTGCGAACAGATCTAACTACTATGTGACCTTTAAAGAGAGGGTTCGGTATTTCTAATAGAAATTGCAGTTAATGTCATATGCACATCAAAATCCTCTCCCATAGCTGCAATTAATGTATTGCGAAATAATGTTACCTATTGTCGACACACATTTAAATTTAATCACGTAGATACTAATGATATCATAAAAGCCTTGAATTCTATTAATCTTAAAAGTACAGAGGATTTATGGGGCATGTCCATAAAATTAATGACCACAATAATGGCATATATTGCACCACATTTAGCTTACATTTTTAATTACTGTATAGATTCTGGAATATTTCCAGATCTTATGAAATTTAGTAAGATAATCCCCGTCTTCAAAAGTGGGGAAAAAAATGAACCAGGTAACTATAGACCTATTTCCATATTGCGATCTCTAAGTAAAATATTTGAAAAACTAATTTTAAATCAACTATTAGTACATTTTAATATGAACAAAATTTTTCACGATGAGCAATATGGATTCACTAAAGGCAGATCGACGACCGATGCGGGTGTCGCACTTGTTAAGCATATCTATAACGCCTGGGAAAGGTCACAAGATGCGTTAGGTGTCTTTTGTGATCTTTCAAAAGCCTTCGACTGCGTAGATCACAAAACCCTTCTTTGCAAGCTAGATTATTATGGCATTCGTGACAGCGCCCTCAATCTCATCACCTTAGTAATGGAATTCAAAAAGTATATATAAATGATGTTAATTCCTCAGGGTCCCCCATGAAAATGGGTGTACCACAAGGATCAATCTTGGGCCCATTTTTATTTCTAGTATATATAAATGATCTCCCCTCCTAAGCCAGTGAGTTTTGTGATGTTGTACTGTTTGCTGACGATACATCACTCATATTGAAGGTTGACCGAAATTTATCCAATTATGACGACGTAAATAGTGCACTTTCACATATCCTTCACTGGTTCACCATAAATAATATGGTATTAAATGCCAAAAAAACTACATGTATTCTTTTTACTCTTCCTAGTGTGAGAAGGCAAAGTTTTAGTTTATTATTAAATAACGTATCCCTCAATCCTGTTGAGCCTGCAGTCTTCTTGGGGATTACAGTAGATTCAAAGCTTCAGTGGAGTCCCCATCTATCATCTCTTGCGAGTAGGCTAACCTCCGCTGTTTTTGCTATTAGGAAGGTTAGACAGCTAACAGACATCGACACTGCCAGACTTTTTTACTTTAGTTATTTTCACAGCATCTTATTGTACGGCATTTTGTTGTGGGGTAGTGCATCTGATATAATATCTATATTTATTCTTCAAAAAAGAGCTGTCCGAGCAATCTATAACATTGGAGCCCGGGATACACTCAGAGATATTTTTAAAGAGATTAATATATTCACTGTTGCGTCCCAATATATTTATTGTAATATCTTGTACGTTAGACATAATCTTAATTGTTATCTAAAGAATAGTGACAGACATAAATTAAATACTAGAAATAAGGACAAATTAATTACACCATTGTTTCGTCTAAAAAAAGTAAATAGATCGTTCATGGGGCAAAGTGTGCGCATGTATAATAAAATCCCACAATCGGTATTAAGTCTGCCACTAGATGAATTTAAACGCAAAATTAAAAGCGAACTTATGGCTAAGGCATATTATACCATTGCAGAATATCTTGACGACGCCAATGTGTGGGGTTAATGCCGTTGATACTCACGTAGGCTAAAATGACATACTTGTTCTATTGTAAACTAATCGTTTTAAAAAAGAGCAACTGTTGAGTTTACTGCCGGTTTCTTCTCAACAGAAACTGCTTTCCGAACCGGGTGGTAACTTACGAACGTATTAATTTTTATGTAAAATTTTTGACATTTCATAAGAACGCGCAAGCGTCTATGTGAATAAATATATTTTTGATTTGATTTGATTTGAATAAAAAAGTGTTTTTTTAAAAACAGAATCTTAAAAACTTATCTTAATTTACCTTCAAAGCGTCAACAAAGTAACTACTTCAAAGGAACAAATAGGGCAATTATGTCAAAGGAATGAATTGTAGTGTGTTCAATTTAAAAATGTTCACACGAAAACCCATTAGACCTTCAATTTTGAAACTAATAATATAATAAAATACTTCAAATTCGAATATTATTGTAATTGGAGCGACTGGGCCAAGGTGGGTTTGTTTTTAAATTCTGTTCTGATGGTGTTATCTTTACGACAGTCACCCTATAATTATGCTTCTCCAAAACAACATGGGAATAAAATGAGTTTAACCAGCTTTGATTACACAGTTGTCATACTGTAAAATACAATAATTTCTTTCTTCAAATAAAAAATAGTTTACTTCGGAGCATTACATATGTTGCACGCGCATTCAAGTAATAGAAACAAGTACATTCATAATGACACAGATGTTGTTTCATTTCTAAATTGCAACACAGTGCCTATATAAAAAGCTTAGCACTGTTTTACTTAGCCCATATTTAAAAAAAACGAAACCGCAATAAAAATTAGCTTTGTGACATGAATGAAAATTACTCAATGACAGTAGTAAAATCAAAATATAAGGGAATTATTTTTTAAAACTGTATTAAATATTTACATTCTTTAAACATCAATATTTACAGAGTTATTAAATTTTCAAAAAGAATTTTAGAACACCCTTACGTAAAAAACTATAACGTAAAGTTCAAAAGGTCACAAAGCATATTTTTTTAAAACTGTATTAAATATTTACAAATTCTTTAAATTATCAATATTTTTTTAATTAGAGTTATTAAATTTTTTTAAAAAGAATTTTCAGAACGACACGCTGTACTATATTCAGGTCGAACTGTACGCCGAGGGTTCCGTACCTACTCATTATAACGCCATAATAAAATTGGTAAATAATCACCACCAATTTTCTCAGGAACAGATGGATCTAGAAAGTTTAAATTAATACCATATACTCAGGATTACAGTCCCTATTAGGTGTATGTATACTTACATATACTTTGCTTTTTGCCAAATTTCGTGATTCTAGGTCAACGGGAACTGCCCTATAGGTTCGACTGATATTTTGGTACTTACAAATTTTCGCGAAAATCTAAATTTGCCCATATCTTTTTATCGTGTTTTTCAGGACCTTGATCCTCACCAAAATGGGACTATAGATCTCAGTATCTGGCATGAATTTCAACTTGCTAGGTCCACCCGTTCCTGAGAAACTCGGTGGTGACACACGGACAAGAGAGTCATCTTTGAAGGGTTCCTTTTTCACCTTCTTAGGTACGGAATCCTAAAAAACAGCACACCAATATTACTTTTAATCAGGTTAACCAAACTTTCAGCGTTGTTATCAGTAAACTGGATATACGTTAATTTAACTGAATTTATTTTTCCATTAAATTAAAAGAAAATTGCAATCCTTTTTGCGTAGGGGTTCAAAGCCTTGTGTTCATTTCTTTCCATTGAGCAATCTATTCTGTTTGATGTCAAATGGGTAATTAATTGATCTGAAAATATTTACCTTGTAAGTAACCAAGCATGATACATTTATCGCTTTATCCATGATTACGTTTATCGCTTTATTAATGATTTCATCTAGCAACTACATTACTACATAAGATTAATAAACTATGTCGAACACCTTTTTCTCCGTCGAATGTCTTCCTATCAGATTGCATGTCTTGGTTCATGGTTGCATAACGTCTTCTTGTATATATTTGTATATTATTTATTTTTTCACTTTATTAACTGAAGCAATTATATTTCGACTATTGCATGATAACAAATTTAAATACTTTGACTACATATGTGTGTGTATAACTTATCACTTCAGTTCCAAATGTACTTACATGAAACTATATTGGAGGCAATGTCAAGTATAAACGTCCGCTTCGTTAAAAAGAAATTTAAGAAAAAAATCAAACGTTATTGAAGAAGAAGAAATGTTATTGAATCGGAATTCGGAACGTATTCCCGCTGGCAAATAAATGGCAGCGACGATATTGAGAGGCATTGTGGCGCTTGGCCAGTTTAATTCGTGATTTCGGAGATGTAGTAACATTCTGCACAGTGAACTCGGTATGGGATTGCCTTAGTAACATTTGCCCTCAACAATTTAGACAGAATAATTTACAAAATCTATCATATCCTTGAAACATCCAACATAATTCAAAATGACAATTAACGAAAAAAGTCTTAAAAATTATACCTAGTAAAAGGCTATAAGCAAACTTAAATAACATTCAAATGTTAAACTAATACAAAATATATACTAGAACAATGAAACTAAAAACTAAAAACCTTAAAAAAGAAAAAAAATACTTACCTTTTTGCTATTTCCTTAAAAAGCCTTATAGCGCAAAGACCCCACATTTAGACATTATGCAATTAGATCTATTGTATATTTAAAGAAAGAAATATATAGTTCAACACATTTTATATTAAATATGTACCACCTGAAGTATTCTGGTACTTTCGCAATTTTTATAGCAGTGGTCAAATAAAGTAATATCGCTTAACAGATGTGGCCGCGGTTACTTACTTATCAGACGATAAACAACAGTATCAATCACGGTGGTCTTCTTTGAGGCAATGAAGTATCATTAATTTGAAGTATCAAAGGATGAGGATGCCAATTATTGCCACACCGAAAATTGCATGGCCCCTAATTAAAAAACTCATGTACACATAGTTTAACTTGTGGGCCAAAGAAATACATATTCAACAAGTTTCAGTGTTTGTGTGCATCGCCATACATTGTATTGTTAATTATTTGTCATTTCTCGGCTATATTCCATATAAAATGTGAATTTCTCATAAATAAATTCAGTCGGAATTTTATTTATGAGAAATTTCTCATAAATAAAATGAAAGCGTAGGAAATTATTTTTATGCGGGATTTAAACCTGTCTCTTCCAGTTAACGCGCCCAAAAGCTCTACTGACTGAGCTAAACGGTCAATATCCTCCCTTCGCGAAAATCTCAACATCTATCTACCGTCTTAATTGCATGTTAGTGATGCTTGGCGCCATCTATTGTGCAAACTTTATAGCATATCGAAACTACAAATAAAATTTTTACAATGAATATTTGACTAACTAGACATTAGCTGTAAAACACAACAATAGATGTTCCATCGCTGATTGCATTTTAGGGTTATAATTTATCTTCCAATCTATCCATGCTCATGATTTACGTGATTGTATTTGAAATAACTCTGTTAAAGTTTAACTTTTACACGTTCTGAAACAAACATATTTACAATAATTAAAATACATTTACAGATATATCAATGGGTAAAAACATGTAAGCCGGTTTGTATTCCTTTGTTACCCATAAACATTTCCTTTTCCACGTGAACTATTTATATAAAACATTGTCATTAAAATTATAAGTAAACAATGAAAACTACAAGGTGCAAATGCACTTATAACGATTGGCCAAAGACGATTCAGTTTAATACAAATTGTCCAAGCACGACGCAAGAGTGAAGGAATAAGATTCATGATATATTATTTGAAAAAAGTTCTTCAGGGCATATTTTTATGTAACGGGATAACACATAGTTAATAAGGATAAAATAAGATAACAATTGTATAGATACTAATAGATAACAATTGTTCCGCTTTACATTGTTTGACATTCGAGTATATAAGTGAATGTGACGTATGATATAGAACGCATTATACGGAAAGAGATAGCAGTCTATAAAATTGCAATTTAATTACACCAGTTGGTGTAATTTAAGCGCCTCAGTTTCGGTGCACTAGTGTCATATCTACCTCGTATTGGTGTATAATTAAAACGGATCTGGTGATTCATGAACAGAGATAGTTTAAAATGAGGCAACAAGGTAGTCCTTAGGTACTAATATTATAAACGCGAAAGTTTGTTTGTATGGATGGATGTTTGTTACTAAATGAAACTTTACACTAATATAGCTTAAAAATCACAATAAGACATAGGTTATAATTTATATACATATCTTTATGTATATCTGTTTTTCGGTCTGAATGTTACGCCTTCAACCTATTCTACGCAGACACGCGAGCAGCAACTAGTCTTGAATAAATAGTGTCAAAAAAAAGAAAAAAGCAAAAATCTTAACGTCCTTTTTTAATGTATAGTGTCAGTACTTAAATAGATATTCTTTGGACATTCTAAGATGGACTGTAGTCGTGCCTGAGAAACAATGCTTACGTTTGATATATATTAATGGCGGAAAACTGTACAATTTGTACCAGGTAGAGCAGTGTCACGCACGGTCGTGATAAATCGCGTCCAAGTCCACCTGCGAATCTGGACAAATGCAAGCATCCGTCATGAAACATTTTATCACTTATTTGCTCTGCTTACATTCGTGCACCATAGGTGAGTAATGTTTACAAATGTAGCTACGTGTGCTAGTGAAGTAAAATATGCGGAATATTTTGTCTTACGTGCATATCCGTAGGTAGGTGTTTTATACCAACATTTGGTAATCAATCAATCGAATAGGTTTCAAACCTAGATTTTTATAAAAGTAGTGGACGCCGAGTGGTCAAAATTCGGTCATTATTAATTTAAATTATAAGTTTGAATGAACAATACTAATCTATTAACTATAACTATCAGTTGAATTACATATTAAATTAAACATAAAATTAAATAATTAATTAAATAATACATAATAAACAATAGAGTTATAATATGCGTGTGTGTGTCAAATACATGGTAGTGTCAAATACATGTTTTCTATATTGATTTTATGTACTTATATTGAATTATATTATAATAATTACTTTACTTTTGACAACATTTGGTAAGTTAATCTTTTCAACTCAAGATGCTGCGTAAGATCAAGGGCATTCCTTTGCAATTATTATTGTCCAAAAAAGGTTTTTCTTTCTTTATAATCAATAAATTTTGGGATGAGGTAAAGATAAAATGTAGCAAATATGAGTTCAAATTCTTTTGTTGGTTTTCCATTCGCATTTCGCGTTATTAAAAGCGTAAGTCTGACATTCAGAGAAAAATTTCCTTGCATTAATAAAGCGAACTATTATTAGAAAAAAAAAAATTAAAGATACAATGAAAAGAAGTAAAAAGAGAACGGCAAATAAAAAGAGAATGGAAAAATAGTATTTTTAATAAATATTGGATTATTATACTTTACAATACAACCACTACGTAATCGACTTTACTACAAGAAATATCAACAAACCTGGCCAACGGTCGATGAATGATCAATGGTTAAATCAATGGCGGATAGTTTCAAACCAAAAGTTAAAGGGGTCATTTGGAAAATTGGGGTTCACTCCTTCTTGTGCCACGGTCAATAAGGGTATTATAATCATTTATATTTAATACAAACCACTTTCACCATATGAGGAGGAGAAAGGGTGCTGACTTGGATTTTAATTAATTATTTCACCGTTTTTTTTATACGAGAATATGGCCAACGAGCTTGCTGTACACCTGGTATTAAGTGATAATCGCCGCCCCGCAGATGGGTTGCCACCTATTAATAATGTAGGCAACGGCTACCTCACTTACCAGACGAAACGCAAGAGTCTAACACTTCTACTTCACGCCGGTCTTCTGTGAGATCGTGGTACTAACCCGGACGGACCTGCCCATTCGTGCAACAGAGAACACTGTTGCGTGGCCCTACCACAGTCAAATATACTGTTTTATTTATATTTATACTGTCTTTTAGAATAAATAATACCAATGCTTTTGTTGTTACATAAAATGTTTACCTAACATACCAAAATTTTATATAAAATTTAGATTAATGTTATACCTGTCCGATAAGCAAAATGAGTTTACACTGCTGGCAATTAAGGTAGTTTGGCCTGGGAAATTCATTTAACGTCATGGTACATTTTAAATTCTTATACTTGCACACCCAAACTTTTTTATCAAATAAATAAATACATTAACTTTGCAACTGAAACATCATGATATGTTACATATGCAGATTAAGCTATTTAAACTATAAAAACACATTGAGACTCAAGAAATACTTCTTTGTTGTTTAATGTGAACAAAAAAACGGTCAAGTGTGAGTAGAACTCGTTCGCCGAGTATTCAGTATCTACCGATTATACCGCCATAATAAAATTGGAAAATAATCACCACCGATTTTCTCAGAAACGGGTGGACCTAGCAAATTGAAATTTGTACCAGATACTGAGGTCTATAGTCTTTTCTGGTCTTATATTGGGCAAATTTAGATTTTCGCAAAAACTTCTTTTACCTTTTGAGTTACGGAACCCTTATTATTATTATTTTATGGTTAATTTTTATTTACATTGCCAGTCAGTGCATTTAAGATGAAATTTTAAGTTGCAATTTTTTGTAGACGAACGAACAAAAACTTTTTGCACTGAGGGATTTGAACCTGCGTCTTCTGGTTTCACCAATTCACCAGTTTTTTGTTTTCACCGAGGACCTCACGGCGCGAAAATCTTCACATCTATCTACGTTCGTTCTAATGCATTTTTAGAAATGCTTGGCGCCTGCTGGTATACATCCTTTACAGCGTATTGCACCTTACAAATAATATTCAAAGACGAATATTTGTAACCAGTGATGTCGCCATTGCTCTTTTTTTTTTATTCATTTTTATTTTTACTTCTAGTCTCTGCAGTCAAGATGAAACTGTTTTGATTGATTTTTGACATTCATCTATAATTCCAAGTTATTTAATTAAACTGTTATCAATTGCATTTAATGTCTTTTGCACCTGGGATAATATTTTTAGTATTTTTTTGGTCTCTGCTAAAACAGTATAACTTTTTACTTGCGTAATAAGTACACGCTTATTTAGTTTTCGTATTACAATGATTCTTCATGTAAATAAGACATTGGATAACAAATAACCAATGTAATAAGTTAGAAATTTTAAAATCATGAAGCTTTGTAATATTCAAAACGACATTCAAGTGTTAATGAAATGGTTAACAATGTAAGCTACATTATATTACACTAACGAGAAACTTTATACATTAACAGAGGACCTTGGCTCATCTGGGAAAATTTAACTACCTTACCTTAAAGGGTAATTACAACAGTATCCTAATCGTGTCATATTTATAGAGACACGATATAAGACTATAATAATTTCAGTTAACAAATATTAAATTAAAACATGTAGAAAAAGTACGAAAAGATTGTCGCCGCTGTGGGAATCGAACCCACGTCTTCGGCATTCGCGGCCTGACGCTCTACCAACTGAGCTAAGCAGCCGTTTTTTACTTTTTGTGTTTTCGTACTTTTTCTACATGTTTTAATGTTCAATCTTATGTGCAGAGATTAGCACTATAAAAAACTTTAAAAAATATTAAATTATCATTTAAAAAGGTGAATTTTTTTAAAATAGATTAATTTTAAGTCTTGGCAATAGAAAATACTTTCATTTTGACTACATCAAGAATGTGAATTTAAAATAATAATTGCAACCTGCTAAATCAGCACACCCGAGGCAAAGACGGATTATGTCGGACTCGCTTCAATCGATAATATTGCACTATTTATATCTTGAACCAAATATTCGGATTCTTGTGTTATCAATTCCTCAACGACACAACTAATGTTTGTAATCTTCTTATAGCAATTAACAGATACCCCTAATATTTGAAGACTCGATTCGTTGATTCCTTCCGTTTTATTACTTACTTACAGTTAATATATTTACGGAATAATATTTTGCTCTTACATATCATACTATTAAAAATCACACTTTTTATTTTTAGTGTTTTCGGAGAAGGAAATGTCAAGTTCTGTTAATGAAACAAAAGTTCGCGACACACAATTTATACAATTTCCGGATGATAATGGTGAAGTTCACTTTATTGAAGTCCGCGCAATTCCTTCTAACACTTTGTCAACCATTGTCAATTTTTATAGTAATAAATACTTCTTGTACACTCGGTAAGTGATATCTCTTTCACAAGAATGTTCTATGGAAAACGTATATAGTTTATTGTTGTTATGTTATATGTATTATAAATTGTCAAATAAAACGAGAAAGACTAAAAATGTAGTGCAACCCGGCTACCTCAGTCACCAGGCTAAATGCAAAGTTACAAATACTGCCACTTCACGTCGGCCTCCAATGAGAGTGTGGAACTTCGGACCAGATCACCGCTACATGAATCAGCAACGAAGAGATTTTACACTCAATAGCAATAATGCGTTTAATCTAAAATGAAAACATATTTTCAACAATTTAATATCATGCTACAGGTTATTTCTTATGAAATTTATATGGTATATAGGTATATTTTTTCTACTTTGATGAAACTACGAACTGTTTGCAGACAAAGTGATTTAGTCCCCGAGAGACTGATAATGAATGATGTAAATTCAATCGAAAGCTCAAATTTCAACGAAAGTAATCCTACAGTTGTAGTTGTTCACGGTTGGACTGGAAATCTTCGTTCGGGTGTTAACGATGCCTTACGCAGTGGTAATGTATAAATTTATTTAATGTATAGATTTTCTTTCATGAAGAATTTACTTTCCAAGTTGATTTCAACTTTCAGTTCCAAAATTTCTGTTGTTTATGATATTCATTTTTCATTTAAGAACATTAATATTATATTTATGTGCAACTTGTGCTTGATATTTCTAATATAAACCTGATACTGATTCGGTAAGCTCTTTGGGCGAATTTTTGATATCTCTATAGGTACATATTTTTATGTGAAAAGGTCGCATCCATCAACTTCCTCCACATTTGCACAGGTCGTCACTCTATCTAGTGAGGGGTAGTCCCACACTACAATGGCCAGTTCGAGGCTGCCACTCGAGAACCATTCTTCCCGGGTGGTTATCGGTTCTATGAGCTATGTGTACGGCTCATTGCCACTTCCGCTTGCTAACCTTCTGAGCTATGTCGGTTACTTTTGTTCTACTGCATCTTGTCTTAATGTCTTCGTTGCAAACTCTATCACGCAGAGAAATACCGAGCATAGCCCGCTCCATAGTTCGCTGGCTGACTTTGAGCTTCCACATACGACCAGCAGTGAAGGAAATAAATATAATAAATAAAATATGTCTTATTTAGATATAATTATATAACAGATAGAATTTTTTGATAAATTTTACAGCCTTCCTCTCAATTTCGGATTACAATGTGATTATTTTGGACTGGAGTCGTGTTGCGTCTAAGGACTATGTGACCGCTGTAGCTGCTGTACCGCGGGTGGGTCAGCGCTTGGGGCAGTTCCTGACTTTTCTGAGCTCGGCCACTGGCGTTTCATTGAAGTCTATGCATTTAATTGGCCATAGTCTAGGCGCTCACGTGGTAGGCAATGCCGGTAGAAATCTTGGCGGGCGAGTCGCCCGGATTACAGGTATTTGTATACTTATTTATTTATTTAAGCTTTATTGCTACACCTTAAGATGATGGCTACAATGAGCGGATTTAATGCGACCCTTCTCTACTGTATATATACCATAAATCAACAAACGTATATAGAATAACTTTTCAAAATTGTATTAAGCATTTACTTTCAATACCACCGCCACATTTGGCTCATTTCAACAACTGTAGAGACACTGGAATATTTCAGATCTTATGAAGTTTATTAAAGTAATACTCGTCTTCATAATTGGGGACAAAAATTATCCAGGCAATTACTATTATTAATAGACTTATTTCCATATTGTCAGCACTAAGTAAAATTTTTGAAAAATTAATTTTAAACCAACTATTGGTACATTCTAAAGTAAACCAAATTTTTCATGATGAGCAATTTGGATTCAAAAAAGACAGATCGACAACAGATGCGGGTGTCGCACTTGTCAAACATAAATATGTTATAAATAAATATATTATTGTTATGAATAATAATCATCAATCTCATTGCCTCTTACCTTAGTAATAGAATTCAAAAAGTATCAATAAACGATATTAATTCCGCTATGAAAAGGCAAGGCATGTATAATAAAATCCCACAGTCGATATTAAGTCTGCCGCTTGATCAGTTTAAACGTAAAATTAAAAGTCAACTTATGGTTAAAGCATATTATACCATTGCGGAACATTTCAACAACGCCAATGTGTGGAGTTAATACTGTTGATACTCACGTAGGCTAGAATAAGGCTGTTATACTTGTATGTTATATTGTAAACTGATATTTTTGGAAAAGAGCAACTGTTGAGTTTCTTGCCGGTCTCTTCTCAACAGTAACTGCTTTCCGAACCTAACGAACTTATATTATACATAACTTTTTATGTAAAATTTGACGATTCATAAGAACGCGAGTTGTCTCCTGTTCTGACACATCTGTTCCGCCTCTCATTTGAGACTGGAGTAGTCCCTAAGTCCTGGAAGTTGGCAAATATACATACAGCCCATTCCTAAAAAGGGTAGTCGTGCCGATCCTGCCAATTACAGACCAATTTCAATTACCTCTTTACTCTGTAAGACTATGGAGCGTATATTGACCGCCCGTCTCATGGCGAACCTAGAACAGAACGACCTTCTCAGTGACCGCTAGTACGGATTTCGCCGAAATCGGTCAACTGGGGATCTTTTAGTGTACGCCACTCACCTTTGGGGCGAGGCCCTTAATAACAATCGTGAAGCACTTGCGGTTTCCCTAGATATCTCGAAGTCCTTTGACAGGGTCTGGCACGCCAGCCTCCTCAGCAAGCTTCCAGCGTATGGCATATCTCCTGGCCTAATCGGTTGGGTGAAGGACTTTCTGAGTGAGCGGTTTCTCCGATTAGTCGTCGAAGACAGTTCATCCGAGCCACTGACGACTAATGCCGGAATTCCTCAGGGGTCCGCCCTTTCCGCAACTCTTTTCCTACTGATTATCAACAATCTGCTCCTGCCCGGTATCTAAGGGTACGCGGACGACAGCACAGTTGTGAAGAGATATCAACGTGGTCTTCGGGTCAGTAGCGATCACATCCAGTCCGAAAGAGAGGCCATGGTAGAGCGTTTAAATCTTATATTGCAGGCGGTCTCTAAATTGGGTGATGTCAATATCATACCAGGACAGCTTCTTATGCTATACAAAGCTCAAGTCCGATCGTGTGTGGAGTACTGTTGCCATATCTGGGCTGTGGCTGCAAAATGCCATCTGGCTGCCAATGGAGAGACGTGCGAAAAGGCTTATTGGTGACCGTAACTTGGTTAAAACCAACCTTACTAGCCTTGAGCTGAGTAGCCAGCCTCTCGGTCTTCTACAGGATGCATTTTGAAGAGTGTGCGTTGGAGTTGCATGATTTGATTCCTCCTACCCCATTCCATCATCAGACAATTAGGCGTTCAGTGAGGCTCCGCCCTTATGCTGTCGACGTTCCCAGAACAAGCGAATTGCTTCGTCATTTATCATCCGCACAGCTAAGTAATGAAATAACCTGCCGGCGTCCGTCTTTCCGTCCGCTTACAACCTAGGTGTTTTCAAGACAAGAGTGAATAGGTTTTCGCGCTTACCATCAAAGGCTGCATCGCCACTTACCATCAGATGGGATGGCAGTCAAGTGCAGGCTAGTTCGAAAAAAAAATGCGCAAGCGTCTATTTGAATAAAGATATTTGATTGATTGAATAAAATCAATATTTACGACGTATAAATCAGTCAGTTGTAGATGTACAGTATGTTACAAAGTTCGTTTATTTTTTTATTTATTTAGTTTGGTTTATTTATTTTTTTAATTACGGATTTTTAAAATTTATATTTTTTATGAATATTGGTGTTCTTTTATTGTCGCGGATGTAACCCCATGCTGTATAAAGGAACTCAACAAATATGCTATATAATTTGCATAAGGTTAAGTGATTTCTTAAAATCGGTTACATGCCTAAGAGTTATTAAGAGTACAGAAACCCTGAGAGTCTACTTATTAAACCGATAATAAATAATTTTGAACGGATTGACCAGCCTTACAACTTACCAGCTAAAAACTTACCAGCCTTTCAGAATGCCCAGTGTTAGAATATCTAATGAGATACTCTAATACTTAATTAGTTACATAATAGTCTAAACTACATTACTTATTTAAAATTTGTGTATTTTTAAATACATATACTAGCTCAGTATCCGGGCGCTCGCAACCTAAGTGGTAATCCCGTAAAAAAATACCCTGAAAATTTAAGTCCTGAATTATCACGTGCTCAGTGGTGAAGCAAAACATTGCGATTGGAACCTGCATACTTTCGAAATAATAATTAAAAAGAAATAGAATATACGTGATTTCTGCCAATCCGCATTGGGGTCACGTGGAGGACTAACGAAGTGGGGCTCGTATTGGCTGTTACTTTACTTGCTTTTATTGTAGACACTGCTCGATCTAAAAAGAAGCAACACTTGTTTTTTGTAGTAGTAATGAAATTATAACTTTAATCTTTATTTACACTTTAGGTTTAGATCCCGCTGGCCCACTGTGGACTCAGAACAATCAACGCTTACGTAAGACTGACGCGGTATATGTTGAGGCGATTCATACAAATAGCGGCACTTTCGGTATCGTATCAGCAGATGCAGCCGCTGACTTTTATCCAAACGGTGGAACTGCGCAACCAGGTTGTGCAACAGACGTGTGCAGCCACAAGCGTTCTTGGGAACTATTTGAATCGAGTGTTGATTACAACGAGCTTGAAGGTCACAAATGTTCCTCAACCTTACAGTATACAGCAAATTCGTGCCGTGGAATGGCACTGAAAATGGGAAATGGTGATTTGAACAAAAGGGGGTATGTAGCATTTATATCTTTTGACAATTCTTTATCTTTTATTAATTCAAAGAGATTTAAAAAACAGTGCAGTAGCCTTTTGAGTTGATATAACTTGTTGAATATTAATCTAACTTGTAAATATAACATATGAGTAAAAATTTTAAAAAAATATACTGATACTTTTTTTCCTTTTCAGGAGCGGAGTTTATTATCTCACAACGACGGGGGAGTATCCCTTTTAATAATAATCAACTTAAAAATAATAAAATGAAATTATAAATTATTTCAAACATATTAATGTCTGCGATGGAATGGCTGGGAGTTTGTTTAGTTATTTCGTAGTAATTATCGTATATTCACGACGCCAAATAAATAGTTACTTATATTTAACCATCAATTTTTATTTTTTTTTATTTTCAAGATAACTGAATTGAGACTACTTTGAAAAAGGTTTATTTGTGTCAATTGGGTAGAGAATTAGGTATTACTTAAGGTCTAATTCGATAATAACCTTAAACCTTAACATTGAATATTTCCAAAATGCATATACTATAATATATATAAATATTCAATGTAAACGTTTAAGGTTATTATCGAATAATAGGTTAGGTAAATATTAAATAAATAAACTATTAAAATGTTACGTAACGTGTTAATCAAAAACGTAAAAAAGATAAACATACTGATTAATAATAAAATTTCTAACCTTTATGAGAAGTTTAAGATATAACAGTTTCATAAAAAATTCATTTAGTTTATTTATTTGTTTCATGAAGATTCATTCACGAAATAGGAAGATTTTTCATATCACAGTAATCCCCTAATAATTCTGACCCATTTTAGTCACATTCGTCGACCGTCCGTAGTGTTCATTCCGTTTCTTCGTGCATAATAAAAAGACGTTGACATGATGAAGCTTTGTGAACGACCTGTATATGTTAATGAAATGGTTAACTATGCATGGTATATTAAATTACACTAACAAGAAAGTCTATTATATAGTATATTAATATTATACATTAACAAAGGATCTCAGCTCATCTGATAAAATTTAACTACCTTTCCTTAAATGATAATTACAACATTATCCTCTATCTTTCAACGTAAATTTACGCCTTATTAATGTACCATATGTTTATTTTGACAATAGCAGGCAAGAACGGCTGTGCTCCTCGCAAACTTCTAGGAACTCCTAAATTCCCTGTACCAACAAACAACAACCGCCCCCTGACTGCTCCTAATCGCGGCGATTCGTGGAGGAACTTTTCTATGTGGAAGGTAGCAAACGAGCTGCTGGCGGTATCACCTGATGGTAAGTGATAACCACCGCCCATTGACATTTGCTACACCCGTAGGGTTACAGATGGGTTGACACTTATAGTAAAGTAGGTCCCGGGTAACTCACTCACTAGAAGAAACAAAAGTATAACACTTCCACAACGCGCCGGACTTCTGTGAGGGCGTGGTATCTACTTACCCGGACGGACTCTTCGTGCAACAGCGAAGACTGTTGCGTTGGCACGTTGTATTCTTCTTAATAGCGAACTTTCGCACCGCTTCGGCATCAAGAGAGCGAATACATGTTTAATTTTACCTTTAAAACTATATGTCTTTAAACTAACTATACGTTCCAACATAATTCGACATAATTCTAGAACGCGAGGGATGTTTTAACCATAGTCAGATGCATAGTTGCCACCAAAAGGGCGTAGCCGCCCAATGGCACTCTCAAAGCCAGATGTAGGCCGGTTATTAATTAATTTAAATTACAAACTAAACTAAAATTAAAACTTTTATTTTACTTCAATCTTCTATGAATCTATAGTCCTTCCCCTGGCTTATACTTACAACTTTTTTGGGTCCTTAAATAATTTTAACAACACCTTTCCATAATGACGAGCTTAAAGGGAAAAATGCATGAATATAACGTTCTCCTTTATTCGAGAGCTGTTTTGTATTCCGTTTAGAATAAAGTCTTTTCACAAACGTCTACTTCTAGAGAGCAGAGTTAAAAATTTTAAATACAAGAAATTAAATTTCAACGAGAATAAAAGCCTAATGTGCCTGACGGATGAAATGAAAATATTTATAGATTATACTCGCATATGAATGTTCTAACATTTAACTTACATTTTGCATCTGTAACGTTCAATATATTTGTGCAAACCTATCAAGATATTTCATAATGATATATACTCGCGAGAGTTATTTATTATTATTATACATATATAATAATGATAAATAACTCTCGCGTCATATATATGTATAATAATAATAAATAACTCTCGCGTCTATAACACTGATAGCATAGCCACAGGCAGAAAGCCTGTGCTATTCCTCCTTCTAAATTCTTTCTTACTCAGTTCCCAAGACGTTACATCGAACTTTTTAATTTTAATCAGATTCGGCACATCGGCTCTGTCATATCGTCTAAGTTAAAAAATCAATAAATTTTGACGACTCGATTGGCCTAATGGCCTGTCTCTTCGGCCAGTAGGAGAATCGAACCCGGTGTGGGTTCTACTCCCACTACTGGAAAAATATTGTGTTTCCAGTTTCTGGATGTTTATTTATTTATATTACGTATTTATTTACAAAATATAAGTATGTTTATGTATGTTACAAGATATCCAGTACCCATAGTTCAAGCGTTGCATAGTTTGAGAGCAGAAAACGTTGTGTAAAAATGTGCCCTGCAATATTTATTGTAAGTGATGTTAAAAAATCGGTGATCCGACAAGCATATAAACTTTTCTCCTCAATGACATTGTGAACTTAGTTTATTTTTTAGTTAATTAGTTTTTTTAGTTAACATTAGCGTTTTTCGAAAATAATGTAAAAACTCGAAATTGCACTACAGTTTTTCAAAATTTGATCAAAAATTATTTTCATATAAATGATTATTAAATTGTTAAAGAAGTCAAATTAAGGTTGTTTAGCTGAAAGGTCAGTTCAATAGTAGAATACAATTACTTAACAAACATAAAAGAAATTGATTACAAATATCAGGTTTCAAAACCAGCTCTTTGAGTTAATTAAAACTTTCCTTTGGCTCTTAAATCCCTAGAGGCAGTGCTTCTCCCTTTTTATTAATGAAATATCACTTTAATTAGTAAAATATTAATTACGCATTATTAATGTTTTAATATTCCTTTATTTTCTTATATTATAAATGAGATAAACAGGGACATGTGTTAAAAACGTTTTAATTTTTCCTTTTGTTTATTTTATGTACAGCATTTTAAATGTGTCACAATGTGTAAAATACATAGGTATCTCGTTTGTATTGTACCTGATTGTTAAACTATACTACAAATTACATAGTTCATTTTATTTAAAGCCCTGTGTATTGTAGGTTGTCCTATGTATGGTAGGCCTTTGATGTAATGTAGGATGTCTTGAAATATTTGAATTTTCCCCTACGAGGTTTAGGCGTTGAGCCGACGCGAAATACTGTCTCGTCTTGCTGAGCACACCAATAGGCTTGATCTCTCTTTCCGATAGGCTTGATCCTTTGGCTCTGCGTAGAAATGTTGGTTCACCCTGCATCTTCTAGCGCATTTATCACGGAGAGTGTCCAAATTTCAAAAGGTTGTCAACGCATCTGGAACTCTCGGGTGTAGTAGATGTCCATGGGCGGCGGTATTCACTTAACATCAGGTGACACGTCTGCTCGCTTGGCATCATTTCACATAAAAAATGAATTATTTGGATTGATCTTGGCGGAATTTCACAATCGTACATTACACCAAAACCAAAAATGACATTAAACCAATTTGATTACAATTTAACGATGTTAATCGACTGTTGGCGCCTTCGAAGATGGAATGAAAACCATTCCAGCGTTTCATCAGAAACTATAGGTTATTATAACTAAAAGAGTGTCGTGACTGACGGTATTAACGTCGTTAGAACAATCAATTAAGACCATGACTGCCATTTTGTCATTATCCATTGTCCTAATAACGCTAGTCACTTTATGTATTCTCGAGTATTAAAATACCGTATGCAACTTAAACACTCCATGTGCTTTATAGAAAATTTTATAGTGTAAACTACGCAAATGCAAGTCACGAATGTTTTTATTGTTTCCATATTATGAATTATGGTAGAAAGATATTTTCGTTTGTACAGTTATAATTAAAATATAATTAGGGCTGGAAATTCAACGCCAAATTTTCACTTATCGTCATGACAACTAATAAATTAATTTCAATATCAAACAATATCTAAGCGACAATGATGTCACTTTTACTTTTTAAAATGTATCTCTTAAATGATTGTTTACATGTCGAACTGTAAGCGATGATCTAAATAATCTTGCTATCGTTCTATGAACACTTTAATAAATGACGGTTTTAGTGCAGAAGCCAGAGCACACTTAGTATTCAAAAATTGCCTTCGTAGTACACTTTTGTTTTAAATGAAAAATTCTTTCAGCGTTTGAAACTGTCACATCAGTCGGGGACATTACAGAACCGACCTAATATGTATTACCGAACTTTTTCTAAAACCGACGATATATTTCTCCGAGACAAAGAGTGACATGTGAACGAAGTAAATAACGAAAAAGTTATAACATAAGAGAGTGGAATACATCCAGTATTTACATTAAGTAACGTCACGAATCTAAATTAGTTTGCGACTCGATAAAGGAACTTAGTAAGCCTTTTCTTAAAAGAGGAAAATTGTCGGTTTATAATTGTTGCTTGAAGATTAATAATTTTTAATTAATTTCAAATTTTCTAAAACAACGAAAAAAATTCAGAAGTACGTAACCGAACGTCGGAGGACTACTTAAAATTGTCCGGAGTTAATTATATGATGATTCGAGGACATCCATGATGACTAATTTCCCATCCGTGATCGGAAATTAGTTTCTTAACTGATGTGAATTGTTATTATATATTTCAGCAAATTATGCGGCCACAAAAGCAATACCTGAGCACACTTAATATAAATTTGAGATGATTTGAGCCATACATGTCAAGAGCTGATAGCACTATAAATTATATTGTTTTGCTTTTAGGTAAATATTGAAATGTTTATTATTTAATGCGACGGAAACTTATTCATCAATTAAATAGCAATAAATTTAAATGAGTCGTATTTAATTAAAATTAGAAATTACGATAAGAAATTGTTGCGAAAGTTTAGTAACAAGGAAAAGGAAATCACCGATTTTATCACAGTAGTAATTACGAAGTTAAGGGAGAAGATGGCTAAACGTATTATCAACGTTTTCACGGCGATACCATCCCTGCTGCGGGGAGTATTGTCTTTATTGATATTTTTACCCCCGATCCGCGCATCCTCTCTGAGTGCGCTAGGAAAAAACGAAGTAGAAAGATAAGCAATATACTATTTATTTACTTCGACTGAACTAAATTAAAATTATTGATATTGGTGATAGTCAAGGAAACTACGAACAGTAAAACATTTTACTGTTATTATTTTCTAAATATTACGTAGGTTAAATTAGGAAAATCAAGAAAATTTACATACAAATTTACATATATAATTTCTATACATTTATTTCCAAAGATCACTGTGGTAGGGCCACGCAGCAGCCTCGGATGTTGGATGAATGGGCAGGCTCGTCCGGGTAAGTACCACGACCTCACAGAAGACCGGCGTAAAGTGGAAGTAACTCATTCACCAGACGAAACGCGAAAGTATGACTTTCATGTTTCGTCTGGTGAGTGAGGTAGCCGGTGCCCAATTCTCAACAGAGGTCGTTAACGCATCTACAACCCTCGGGTGTAGCAGATGTCCATGGGGGGTTGTATTCACTTACTTACTTTGTAAACGCCAAGGAATAATGTTGATAGGAGATTTTTTCGGTGGAGTTGCAGTTCAAATTTATACCACTGTCAGTCAAGTAGACGCTTATAATGCATCCATGCAGAGAACAATGTTGAGAACGCGAAAATAGCGTATTAATTGTGTAAATACGCTGTTTACGCGTTCTCAGCTAGACTAAATACATCTGCTTAATCTTTTAGAGCTTAGATTAGAGACGTGATGTTATGTTGTGTGATTGCCAAAACAATTAATATTTATACGATAGCAGCAGTCGCGGTTTATTGCCTATCGTTTTTGGAAGGTCCATTGACTATAGGAACTAAACTATATGAACGAAAACTATATGAACTGACTACATGAAATTTAAATTGCACCATTTCGGAATAAACGCCTTTCGAGGTAAAAACAGGATTTTGCGAATTCGTCTACAAATGAAGGAGTTACGCCCTTGTTATAACCTCCTTTTTGAAGTCGATTAAAAACGAAGTTGGTTATTACAAATAAAATAAAATTTGCAGCTTGTATCTTTTTCACCATGGATTAGGTTAAATTTAGTTACATTAAATATTGTAAATATTGGATATAACGCACTATATGCAGTCTTAAAAAACATAAAATCTCTCATTAAAACATTTAGAAAAAGTACGAAAATTTCCGCCCCTTATTGTCCGCCGAGATTGTCGCCGCTGTGGGATTCGAACCCACGTCTTGGGCATTCGCATCTATTGTTACATCCTTTCCAGCATACAACGATATAACAATAGAAACGCCAAGCATTGCTTCAAATGCTAAATAACAATGTAGAAAGAAGCCGTTAAGATTTCGCGCTGATATCAGCCGTCAGCCGGCTAGAACGTCAGGCCGCGAATGCCGAAGACGTGTGGCGAATCGAACCCAATGTTCTTTAAGTGCATTCGCATCTTTATTGTTACAAAGCTCTAATTGCTTTTAGTTTCAGATCATGACAACGCATATAACAATAGTAAACGCCCTGCCCAATAGCATTGCAATATTCAAATATTATCATAGTTTTAATATAGAAAGAAAGCCGTTAAAATTGTATAGTATTTAATATATATATATTCCATTATGGAATAACTCAGTCACTAAATTCTAACATGAATCTTGTTTTTCTATTTCACCCGCAGCCACTGGTTGCCCTCTCATAATTAAAACTAAACTTACTGTTTGTGGCTTTTTACCGCGTTGTTTTTACCGCGTAGCTGAGCTAGCTAGAACTTGTAATTAATTTATTTAAATTAGAACTTATAATTATAATGTGACCTTTCTAGGGTGATTTAATTTTGTCGTATTTAAAAAACGAACACACGTATAAAAGCACAAAATTGAATAATGTTCTTTACCGGATAATACTGTCAATTAGGGAACTTACTTACCTTCACTTTTTCATAGATATTATTATTTAGTTGACTTTAAATATCAATTTTGAAAGTACAGACCTCATACTAGTAAAATTAATCATGCCTTTTGGTGGGTTTATTGTTGTCAACACTAAAGGAAGTCATTCTTTGAGTAACTAAAAGAAGTGTCATTCAATGTGGTAAAAATGAAGCTGCACGAAGCATTCGTGGTCTAAGTCTTTCTCTGGCTGTCAACAAGAAGTATACGCGATAGTGCTGCCCAATCGGTATCACAAATTAAACCGTTAGAGTGATGTTTCATTAGTGATATTAAAGTGATAAAAAAAGTAATTATACCAGTGATATTGTTGTGCAAAGTGTAACTGCGGTGATTTGGTATAAGTACTCATATTTCTACCTTCTTAGCTTGATAAAACAAAGTAAAGCTAACATTATAGAGACTGTTATGCAATGGCTTTGCTTTTACAAAATGGACTGGCTCACAGAAGTTAGGCAAAAGGAAAAAAGGGGCATCTCACCGAAAGTGGAGTGCTCTGCTTTTCTGCTATTGATGAAAAGACCGGTTCTGAGCAAATTTTTGTACGTATGACTCTACTCTAATTGATAGAGTGAACACTTATACATAAAGAATCTCAAATCTTTTGGCAAAATCTCGGCTTGGGGTAAACCAAATTTTAGTTTAATTGAACCCTAAGAAGTCGTAGGTTTGTGCCATTACTACTAGAAGCATGTCTCTTGTTTGCTGCAGTCTCATTTGGAATTCTTGATATATCAAATGATGCGCGTGGCAGAATTTTTTTTTTTTTTAGAAAAGTCAAGGTTCGTCTTGATAGATCACTGAGCATTTATCAATTCATCTCATAGAACCCTCAATACAAAGTGCAGACACGCAACATTCCTAAACAAGACAATCGTAGAGAACTTTATCGACAGCGATTCGCGCAGAATTACGTTGATCCCTGATACCCTGGATGATCCCAAAAAGATTGCGGTGTTTGTCCAGGCCACTGATAAAAACGCTTCCATGGCAAAACTAAATAATATTCGATATTTTAACACTCAGAATTTTGATAAAGGCTGACGCAAAAAGGAGCGTCCCATCAAACAGGGGAGATACGACAACATATTTCTTTTCAGCGGTAAACTTTCGAAACTTTTATCCATCGTCACTATATCGTTATATTAGAATAAATTTTGTCGCCCCGTCAAAGACTTTGGCGCAAAAAGTCTCTGTAACAGATAGAAATTTATTCCAACACTCATTGACGCGGCCTGTAAATAAACTTACATCTGTCATCCGCATAGTAAATATTATAATTTCGGTAAGAAAAATATTTTTTTAATTAATTTAATAATTAAATAGTCTATATTACGATCGACTACCTAAATTATAAAAGTAATGAACTTCGTTTGTACAATGTGAACTGATCGTGTTTAAGATATAATAAATTTACTAAGGTCTTGTTAGTAAAATATCTTGTTTGTAAAGGACCTGCCGTTCTTAATACAGAAATTATTAGAATTTAGATTAGTTAGAAACTAAGTTGGTATCAATTTCTGAAAGTAATTTAATTGCCCCGACCTTTAATCATTCATCCAGCCAGAATTCAGCAATAAATTTTGCTGTCACTGATACCTACATATTTTTTTATGTACAGAAAAATTATATTTTTGGGAAGAGGGCATATGGCGTTCTTTTATTGAATACCATAGGCCGTGGGTATGTGCGAGACGGGAGACCACCATTCTTCAAACAAGTGAAACCTACTATAACTACAAAAAGGTGAAATGCAAAAGTAAATGATAATCGTCTACCTAGTCAAGTTGGTTATTCATACATCAATTAATGAAAAACTTATAAGAGTTCGAACGTTATTACTATGTATACTTTTCATGTGTTTAATAAAGATGATATTAATAACAGACAAAACAAATCGCATTTTAACTACATCAGTTATTAAAATGATTTATGACAATAATTTGAAACTTTTTTCACACAAACTTTACGACCATCTGTATATTAATACGCGAAGCAAAAACTTTGTAGGTACTCTTTTTTACGAAAATTAACGCGGACGGAGGAATATGAAATTTCCCAAACTTATAGCTTATATATAGAGGAGTGCAAAATGCTAATATTCTTTTTATTTTTATATTTAATTGTGCCTAAAATATCCATTAAATAATTTAAAAAACATTACACACACTACATGATCGTAATTATGGTCCAATTTAGACCAAAGAGCAGCCACTAGTTACATAAATTTGAAATCTTTACTTTTTCTATTTCACTATTCCAATTATCGTAACATTAAGTAAGGGCATTATTATGATAACAAAAGACCGAACTGATGCCAAAACAATGTTCATAGAGATAAACCCAATTACCTAAGTAAAATATGGGATACCGTAACGCGTTTATTGGCCGTAACCATTATTATTTTTAAAGCAAACTGTTCTAGTTTTTCATATTTTTCGAAACTTACAAAATGTTAATTTAATAATACTCATGTACTATTTAGAAGTTGGTTATGCCTGTATCACATGTTGGACAACTACCATTAAATATTGCATTTACGGGATAATTGAAATAGTTCTGAAACCAAGAGATTACTAAAAACTGAAAGTGTGGACTAATTGTTCGCAAATATTTACTTCTTAAATATCTTCTGGTTGTGTGTGGACGTGAATTACGTTAGCTGCAGCCGCAGGACGTGATGGTTTGCTCGCCTTCTGCCGCCTATGAGTTTGTATTAGAGCGTTACAAATACCGCGGCTTGTGACTTAATTTTCAAAAACACTTTAATATTGGTATTGATAGATATCGGCCGTTAGTTAATAAAAAAACTTCAAAACATTCAAAACTGATATGCTTGTCAGATTTTCAGTATTTTCATTAAAATCTTAATTAAATTATACCCGGGTTATTCAGAGCAATTGTTTGCCATGATATTATTTATGATTTATCGAGTTTGTTTTTATTTTCAATTTCTGCTTTGAATGCTTTGAAAATAAAACAAACATTTATTATCAATGTCTTAAAATTAAACTTATTCTTGGTGCTAACAATTATCCGAAACCCTGATTTCAAAATTCACAACCATATTAACTATTTACATTATAGGCAGTAGCAAATAGATTATCGATAACTTTCACGATAAACAGTACAACGAAACCGTCAGTGTAGTGCCAACTGGGCTTAAAGAAATTTTAAAATTATGCTAAACAGACACTGAACCGTTGCCAAAACAATATCTACATAAATAAATGTAATTTCGGCTGCAACCGACACGCCGTTCAACGTTTTACTCAACAGATTCTACACAAAGCGTTTGCGTCAGTAATGACTTGACTAACAACACATGGGTGCCTTTAAGCCATTATTTATACCTATATAAACATAAATTATATATACGTATCATGAACTTTACGTTACAGTTTTATACGTAAGGATGTTCTCAAATTGTTTGTTTTGAAAATTTTAATAACTCATTGATGTTTAAAGAATGTAAATGTTTAATACAATTTTAAAAAGTTATCCTCTATGTGTGTTCATTTATTGTCGCGGTTGTATCGACACCCTGTATACATATATACTTCTAAGACCAGGAATTGAATTCGAATCTCGAGCACTTCTGAATTTTTCGCCACTCAAAAATTATTGTATACGGAGTTTAACGCATATCCTTAGTAATACAGAGGCACCTTTATAAGAAGATTAATGTAAAAAAGGCGACTAAATTTAAGATATAAGCGGCACATTCCTTTATTATAAAATACTAGCGACTCGCCCCGGCTTCCCACGGATGCAATGTATTATACATATAAACCTTCCTCTTGAATCACTGTCTAGTAAAAAAAACGTTTTACAGATCTAAGCATACCTAGGGACAAACAGACAGCGGGACGACTTTATTTTATACTATTGTACAATTTAGTGAACTCCTAGAAAAATAGGCTAAGAAAGCAGATATAATAAATAAATAAATAACTGTAATTCTGTTTAACTTACCAAATGGTTGAGTTTGGAAAAAAAAATTCAAATGCTAATGGTCTGAGCTCGCGCTGAGGAAGAGTATCACATTTGAATTGAACAATAATTTATTTTCAAATTTTTATTGATATTAATTAAAAAAATTCTCTACATAATTGAAACTGTATAATATTGAAGTGAATAAGACAAATATTAACATATCAGAAAAAATAATAAAATACATATCAGTAATTAATGTTATTATAAGAAGTATGTAGTACTTTCAATGTTAACAATAATTTTCAATATCTTTGTTTCAAACACAGCAATATAGAGTTAAGAGTTAATAACATAATTTATATTTCTTTAGAACTATATCAGCTCGTCTACGCATCGTGGTCTATTTGATCTTAGGTGCTAAGTGAATTGAAAAAAACTAGATTAAATATGCACATTTAATTAAAACATTCATATTGTTCATTGTTACACTTAAGATGAAACATTAAAATTTGTAGAAATAAAGGAAAAGTTTCTTCAAATTTTAATGTTTCATCTTGCATTGGCGACATCCCTCGTTAAAATGATCAGTAAATGAAATTAATCTTACACAATACTCGAATCGTTAAAAATATCCCGCTCGGCAGACAAAAGTTGCATTCAGCAAAATTCTTGAAAACGACTTATGCAGTCGTAAACTGGTGCGATACAGAGGAATGTTAAATAGTTTACTAATACGAGACCTAAGATATTTGAAGATATACGAAGCTTACTTTCTCAAGTATTGAGCAGCGTGATATATACCATTAAGCACTTTGTGGAGAAAAAACAAATCAGCTAGAGATCTACGATACGTTAAGCAGAGTCGATTACGTAAAGAATCGTTAAATAAATTGCTGTATTACAATATAACGTTACTTATCTTGTAACTACATAAAATGCGTTTATTGAAGTCTTTAATTGAGACACCATAGTAATTTCCGTATCGACGGGTTGTGCACTCAAATGTCGGGTATATTCGTCATTTAACGTGATTACGTCTGTACGTATCCGTATTCGGATTAGCAATTGAGTTGTTGTTAATGGATTTCTGCTAATTATCTCCTAAATGTAATAACTGATCCTAATTCCATAATCTAACTCTGTAATCTAATGACAGTATGCTCTCTTTATGTTATAGGCTTAAGCGTACTTTAACGTTTTGTAGCAAATTGTTCAACGGATGCCACATCATTGCGCAAAGTATTCTTAGTCAAGTTTCGGACTTTGAAGATCCATTTTCTTCTGACTACGTTCATGTGATTGTAATATCCGAGAGCTGGCTAAAACCTTATTTGAAGTCCAGTTTATATCCACTTTCATATATTGTACATTCAGTACAACCAAATTCTATGCGAAAGACGAATGTAAAAATCACAAAAAATCATTTGTAAAACATTCTCATTGCTCCAGTAATTAAGCAGTATAAATAATTATCTTTTTGAGATTCGCACTACATACAAAAATACATTAAAATGTGTTGCGGACCTTGCGGTGGATGCTGTGGTGGCGGCGGTGGACCCTGTTGTCCCTGCTTTACTATCTTACACGTGCTGCACCAAGATCTGTTAACATGCATTCCGAAGAGTATAACCTTGTCATGTACACAATTTTCGGTGCTGTTATGTGAAATAAAAATGTGAAATTGTACTAAATCGGAATAACCGACCGCAAAAGGAAGGAGAAGGCAGTGGAGGCACTTTATACTAATTGAGGGCTAATATTCCTTATAAGATAGTCTTAGCATACCCTTCCCCTGTTTCAGCTTGTGCAGAATTTTTAGTTTGCGTAATGGGTATCACATCGGTGTCACCGATTTAATGTATTCAATTTGTTATGCTTGCGCGTTATTATCGTTGGATATATAAATAATAAAGTCCGCTAAACAATATTACATTCACACTATGAGGATCCTCCTAAACGCAAACACTACATAATATCATTAAACTAAACTAAAAAACATTGCCCTTACTTTAGGATAACATTAAACCTAGACTGACCGACCTGACGGAATGGCATTACGCAAGCGACTAACACGTCCCTCACCCAGCCGGCCCTCGTGTTATTTGCCCGTTCAGCAAACTACATATGTGTGGGTGTCACCACATGTGTGATTCTAGAGTCTACTGTCCTCCTACCGTTAATTATTACAGTGGTATTGAAACTGCTCTTCCGTTTGCTCTATACACGAACTGCATGATAATGGGTGCTTTTTACACTGACCTGTTAAAAAATACACGTCGTTCTCAAAAACTTCGATCAATTATTGATCCAGTCGACCACCAAATTCTTCCGTTAGCAGCTGCTCACGACAATATCCACACATGGATTATTACTCATTATTACAGCGTCTCCTGGCCGAGATGTAAAGCAAGGTCACCTATTTGTTCCTAGCTTTTCCCAGCATGATAAATTTAGACTTATTGTTTACATTTACACTTTTGGGAAATTGAAAAAGGAGAACTAGTTACATTTTAAATCGCTTATTAATATGTTATGGATTCCCGCTTCCACAATTTTTTTCAGGAACGGAATCAATGAACTGCCTAAAAAATTATTAAAGTGCTTAAATTATAATAGTACATACGATGTATCGATTAATTAAATCTATAATTTCTGTTTTTTTCGATTTACTCTTTCCGTCTTAAACGCCAATTTCACATGTAAGGACCTAATAGTTTCATTTAGTAATATCTAATAGCGTAAATACAAACAATTTTCAAATAAAATTGTGTGCGTAGTTATGTACGCTCGTAAGAAGTCATACTTCTTTAGCGTAACAAAAGAAAAAAAGTAATTTTAGCCACTGTGCAATGTACTCTGTTTATGAAAAAAGACAATAAATGCCATTGTTAACGATTATAGCTTGGAATTATAGATATATGTCAAATACCTGTTATTGGTTGCCACGGTATGACTTCATAAATGCATTAATGACGTACACATTTTTTTATATTATTAATTACGAAAATATTTAACTATTGTAAAAAAATATTTTTTTACAACAGTTAATATTATAACAGTTAAATATTTCACATTCGCCCCACATTGAACCGTTAAAATGAAAAACCTGCTTCCAGATAAGTAAATGCAAAGAAAAAAGTTTCGGGATCCGTATATCTTGTCCGAAATGGGTAACGGGCTAAAAATGTCCTGAAGATTTATGCAAATACCCGGGACTCGAGTTATAACCATGCTTAACATGATGAATGGGATCCATGCTGAATTTTAGGTAAAGTTCAGGAAGCGCTATTCAATCCTTCATTTTTTTATACTCCCTTTACACTTTAAATTTTTTGATCTCTGCACTTAGCACGCTTGAAGATGGATCTTAAGGCGCTGTATGCAGTAAAAATAGGTTTTACAAAAGATTTTTTAGCAAAATCTATACACTTTATAGCAGCAAAAAAAATATATGTTAATCTTAATCTTACAGTCTAATGGAGCATTGTTTTCAAAACATATTCTCGATATATTTTCTCCATAGAAAAAAAATCTTGAAACTACGTAATACATCAACAAGTCTTAATGAAATTAATATCAGTGGTGTAGAATATTTTAATAACAAGGATTGTTGTCTTAATTTGTTGATTGAAGTAACATATTTGTAAATATTAATTTAATTCACTAAAATTAATTCGAACGCGACGACCAAAACACCGCGCAACCGCGGCGTTGTTTCGGTTCTCTTCCAATTCCACACGTTGAATAGAGAGCGCTGAGGCGCGATGCTATGGTGGACCTATGCCGCTCGTCTCCCGCTCACCGTTACGAAATATGTTCCGTATTTATTTATTATTTAGAGTTTTCATTTTATTAGATCTTTCAGAAACACGAACTAAAAAATGTATATTCACATATTTCGTATTTTTAATTATTTGTAGGTATGTGTTGACAAGTAAAGCGTAATTTCAATATCTTATCTTGTGGTTGATAAACTTTATCATTCCTATACATACAGTGGACCATCATTCTATAAGGATTGGTTTCAAATCCTTACATTTCTTTGTTATATTTTTTGGTGAGTTTCTTTTTTGTATTTTTTTTATTTACCATTTAATTTTTGTAAATTCGAAATATTATTGTAATTTTTGAACGTAGAACGCAATAGTTGAATAACAATCTATCAGATAATAAACCAACTTTTAATTATTTCAAATTTTTGACAAGTCTTATATTACATATTGTTTTTAATTTTTTTTATTAAAATATTTAATTTTTCACCCTTAAACGAAAATGAATCTTTTATGAACACGAAAAATAATTGTTTTATAATTTTTTCATTAATTTGCTTATTCTCCACATTATATGAGATAAAAACAAATTAATTAATTGATTAACAAATTAAATTTGAAAAAAGCTACACCACTCAATAAAGTTTGAACTTAGGACCACCGTAATTGGTCACCTACCATGACGCTCCGACCAAAAATTTCGATTTTAGTTATAATTGTTGTCGTTTATCGATTAAGGAATTTTATTGTCTTACTTATTTTTTCTAAGCTATCTTTTTTTGAATTTCCATAAGAAAAAGTCTGATTTTAAATATAAACGACGATTTCGTTTGCGCGTTCCTAATTGGCAGTGGGATGTTATTCCAACATTTGATTGCTGCATATCGAAAGCTACCTCTAAACATAACGGATCTATGTCGCGGTATTATTAGGTGGCGACTGCGATTACCGCTGATGTTCCCTCTACGAGTACTCCATTCTAATTTGCTGCTGAGATAATTAGGTGTCTGCGATCTCAAAATACCAAAAAGTGGACATGCTAAATGGTGCTGTCTGCGGTGTTTCATGGTTAAAATGTTGTGTTGATTCAAAAAAAGGTGTTACGTGACTACGGGGTGGAATTCTAAAACAAACCAGTTGAATCAACTTTTCTGTTATTACATACAATCATGGGCGGTAAACTGTGTCGGAATAGTTTAATTTAGATAGAACGAGAGAATCGACTAGTTCTTCATTTACATACGTCGAACCTTATACAGGACTTTTAATCTATAAAAACAGTGATGAACTACTTTTGATATATGGTTCTCGTATCGCAAATTTGAGTCCAACTCTAAGCCTCAAAGACACGTTCTAATACCTCAGCACCTAACTTCACCTCACAATCATGGGGAACATTATTTATATGAAATTTCGATCCGAATACTATATATTTTGTTTTAGTAGGATTAAGAATTAGACAATTATTTGTTGACCATTCTAATATACTACCAAGGTCCTCGTTAAGCGACTGCACTGCCGAGCGCCATTCGTTAGATTTAAAAGAGATATATATTTGTAAATCGCCGCATATAAGTGATATTTGCTAGATTTCATACAGTTTACTGTATCTGTTGTTTAGAGTATAAATAATAGAGGAGATAAGATCGTTCCCTGCGGAGTTTCTCTTGTTAAGGGGCTACGTTGAACGAAGGGGTCTACCGTCTACTTGAGTGATTTCTAAATATTGACCACGACCCGTTAGGTAGCTATGAAACCAACTGACCGTATCGGGATCAAAACCATAATATGACATCTTAGCTAGTAGTTTAGTAGTAGTAATATTGAGTATTCATGCAATCAAAGGCCCTTGAGAAATCTAAAAGTACTAGTAAGGTACACATACCAGCATCCTGTGCATTAATAATATTATCCGTAACATCTAAATCCAGACTAAAGTTCAGAAAGTATTTTGTTAATGTATATCGCTATTACCGGCCAAACCCGATTATAGGACAAACTAGTTTTGCCTAGACTAAACTAGTTCCTCCTATAGGCGACAGAAGTAACTAGTATAGCAACTAATTTGGACCAAGCCCGATGGGATAAACCAGTTTAGGCTAGTCCAAACTAATTTTTCCTAAGCCACTCGAGATAACTATTTGTGTGAGCCACAGATAATTGTCCACGTGAAATTTATGTATGTAAAACATCCTTACCACACAGGACAATGTTGTCCTAAAGCAATGTTTAGAAAAAAAAAGTTGGGTTTTTTTATAAGGCAACATCATTAGAAAAAAGGAAAAGATGTGAATTTCAATCAACGGTCAATTTTTGCGCTAGGTTTGATGGTTCGCTAGCTTATTCGCATGCTTAACTATCCCATAGCTAAAACTCATTTTGTTAGTGAATGCATGCGCCCACATGTGAAACTCTGCTTGGGTCTATAAATCCGATGAAAACGTGGCTTAGCACCAGTCAGATAATAGCTACCGATCGAGCCGAGGTCCAGCCTTCTCGGGCACCTACGATCCGGTATACTAATCGGGTATTGAGTGACAGCCCAAGCCGAGGAGGTCTCGGGGACCCTTGAACCTAGTCACTTCATGGAGCGTCCACCAAAGGCCTTATGAGCTTGGTGGCCTCCCAAACTGGTGAGATTTTCACGGTATAAGGGCCGCGCAGCAGCCTCGGCTGTTGCACGAATGGGCAGGCCCGTCCGGGTAAGTACCACGACCTCACAGAAGACTAGCGTAAAGTGGAAGTATGACAAATAGTTTCAAGTTTCGTCTGGTGAGTGAGACAGTCGGAGCCCAATTTTCAAAAGGTTGTCAACGCATCTGTAACCCTCGGTTGTAGCAGATATCCATGGGCGGCGGTATTCACTTAACATCAGGTGACCGGTCTGCTCGTTTGGAAAATTTTCGTATAAAAAAAAATATTATTATAACGTGACAGCCCAAGCCGAAGCTCGGCTTTGGGAGCGCTCGAGCTTAGTCACCATACCGCGTAACCGAGGTTCAGGCTAGCCGCCCCGAGCGCCCGACCACCCCAAGTTCGGATCTGTAAAGGCCCCTAAAACAATAAAAAAATGCGCAAACATCAATCAACAGTCTTCTGGAGGTATTGGTGATTATCATGCTACGTATAAATTTCTACCTTGTAAATTTAACTGCAACTCTTACATTGAATTAACTATAAATTGTCTATGGAATTATTTAATTTTTTGATCAGTGTTCCATGAAAATCAAGACTTCAATCTCACTCGCTACACTATTTCTATCTATTTTTGCATATTTCCCTGATGTATCTCTGGAATCCAAGTACCTATCCTTACTAATATTATAAGTGCGCGAAAGTTTGTATGTATTGATGGATGTTTCTTACCTTTCACGCAAATACTACTGAATGGATTTTAATGAAACTTTACGATAATATAGCTTATATATCAGAATAAGACAGAGGCTATAATTTATATACATGTTTTAGGTATATCTGTCTATCCGTCTGAATGTTACGCCTTCAGCCTATTCTACGCAGACGTAGTCGCGGGCAGCAGCTAGTATACCAATAAAACTAATATGGGACCACTAAGGAACTAAACCGCACATAAATGCAAAACTAATATTTAAAATCCATTCACAAACAACGTAGTTCTAAAGTTACATAAAGAAATAACGCAACCAAGTTTATAAATGTTAATTTAGAGTATTCTTTTTTTATGCGAAACTTAGGGCATCTTGACACAGAGAGAAATCTGTGTTCAACATTTCAATACGAAATGGAAATTAAAGCTATTTATATTTTCATTTAACCTCGCTTTCGGGTCGCCGTCAATAATTTGACTTTCTTTAATTTCTTGGTATAATGAAAATACGAAGTACAGTATTATCCTTGTTCAATTGAAAAGTCTTATATCATTAAATATGACAGAAGCAGTTACTCGTATTTTGTATGGCATGCACCATAAACTATGTACCATATGTACCCATATTCGACTATACTATTAAATCTTCATCGAACAGTTTACTTATTTCAAAGTACTGTTCTTTGGGACGATAATCCACGGGTATATCCTATGTGGGGTGATAAGATCGGGGCATAGACAATATATTGTTCTTACGAATATATATATATATATATAGTATAGTGAGATTTGCTTTAACTCTGTTTCTGGTGAATATAAAGAAGTAGGGGATTAGTTTTGATTGTGCCACGGGTGAAATACATTGCCACAATTTTTTAGGGATTGGCTTTGATTCTCCGTTTGCAGAAGTAATAACTAAGGCGGTTGGTAGCGCTTTGGAGACTTATAGATATTCGGTAATGATTTTTGCCCGAGTAGAAGAGGGCAGTGTCATCCGCGAAAGGAGCTGGATTAACACATGGACCTATGGAGATGTCGCTCGTGTAGAGCAAGAAAATCAAAGGATAGAGACAGGAGCTCACCCCAAAGTAAAAAAATAGTACTAATATATTATCTAGTGCGGTCTTAGGCCAAATTAGTACAACTGTTTACGTGTATGTACACACGCATGTTTTTATACTGTAACACAACTGGACGTTAACGCACAACATAACACAATTTTGTATCAAAACAAGTGTAATGCACGAAAAAATCCTACCAAAAAAATGAATGCGAATAAAATATTTAAGTGATTCAAATGGACAATTATCAGCTTCTGTTTAATCACAAATGTCCTTGACATGACACCGATGTTTCACGACCGCTGAAGTACACTGAAGAAATTTAATTATTTTTGTCGAATTCAACCTTTAAAGCCAGGATTGATCTCTTCGCAAAAACATTTTAACATTTTGCGATTCTAACAAAAATTAGGTATTTGTGAAAGATTCGGTGAAAGGTCGATTACATGAAGTAATCATTCGCAAACACAAATGACTATACATTTGACAACATGATATCGTTATGAATTATAGAAAAATTCAATTGTCTATTTTTTTCTTAAGTACTTATTATAATATTGTGACTATAGGTGTAAATCTTTCATAAAAATGTAACTTTTGTAATTTTTCTAAACGTGCTAAAAAAGTTTAACTACAAAAATATAGTTTATAATTGATAGTCGTGAATAAAATAATCATTATTGTAATAAAGAACATGCTACTCCACAGCAACGTTCTTTGACAAATCATTAAAAATTATATTAATAATTTAACTTTTTAGAAATAAATTAACTTTTTACAAAGAAATAATTAGGGCGAGTGAAGCGAGACGTAACACTATTTATTCCACGACCTGAGCATTTTTGTGGTACACTGTACTGAAAAACTATAACGTGTATAGATTTGTGCTTTAACATATTAATATAACTTCATGTCTGTTAGCCAAGGGCGGATCGAGGGGGGGGGTCATGGGGGTCATGACCCCCATGACATTTTATACATGTGTAAATCACCAGAAAATGCAATATTTTTATGACATGGTGCTGATCTGCTGAGGGAGCTGGAAGGAAGGCCAAAGGAACTTCGAAATGTACAACGAATGTTTGGGTACATTTGAATCGTATTGACGAGTAGTTTGTCTTTCATTGGTAACCAGGATCTGATGATGGAGCTCCATCTTCAGGATTCCATGGACATATGCATAGGGTTGCAGATGTGTTTTCTCCTTATAATAAAGTGGGCTCCAGCGACCTCGCTCACCAGACAAATCACATAAGTCTCTCGACTTTCAGTTTTGCCGGAAACTCGAATGAAAAAACCGAGTTTTTTCGTCTTGGCGACCGTTAAAAACTCACCCCCAAAGTGGAAGATAGTCATCCCGACGCAACAGATCGCCCGGCTCGTTTGAAATTATTTTTTGCTTTTACCATTTTTAAAATATTTCCACTCAGATCTTTTTTTTTCTAATGGGTTGCATCCTACCATTATTTTTTTTTTCACTTTTTATTATTTTTAAAGGCTTCTACCCTGGTCTAATGCGAGACCATCTTTGGGAAATAAAATTTTCTATGAATGTGGATTCTTTATTTTGTAGATTCTGGACGTGGATTCTGTCTTTGATTAGATGGATTAGAAGCGCTGAATATTATGAATGAATGAATGAATAAACATTTTTTTTGTTATTTATGAACATTTTTTTAATGTGGACGATGTAATTTTATTTTGTGTACGGCTATTTTAGTTTTCATTTGGGTTGATTATATATTATTATTAACCCGTGTCCCGATAGTCCCGTCTTAGGCTACTTTTCATTGAAGTGGAGCCAGCGTGCGGAGTAGAGGAATAGAGAATATTATAACCAATACGACTACATAAAATCTGGTAACGAAGAAATAAATAAAATAAATTCCAAAAATAAGTAAGCCCACCAATAGCTACTCAAAAAAGAGGCTTTTCTAAGTGTATTCATTTTTTTTACCAAATACTAAGCATTAATAATGTTATATAAATAATGATAAATATTTAAAATCACTCGTAATTAATTAATTACATTAATTTGAACTTATCTCAGTAAGTGCGTGATTTATGGGCCACTCATTTATTTTACCCGCGATCATTCATAACTAACTCGCACACAAGTTCGTTTCAAAAGTATACGACGCATTTATGAATGACTACCGCATTATCAAAAAGTTTGTTCTTGTTTTTAGTGAATAGAATGCCAATTTTAAAAAAAAAGTTTTTTTTATTTCAATAAACGATTATACTGCCGAGTCTGAACCTCCTGTGTGAATTAGAGCACCTTTATAAAAGCCACCTTGTATAATATATGATAATAAAAAACAACGAAATTTTTTTATTTATATCTATGATTATAAAAATTAAATTATAACTTCTTATAACTTGACCACGACTACGTGACCCCCCCTAGCACCAAAGCTGGATCCGCCCTTGGTGTTATCTGGAAAAAAATGTAATTTGATAATCATAAAGAACATGAACAATAACAATTTGGTACTCATTGGATAGAATGTCATTGTACTACTAACGCCATCTGTTGCAAAACCATCGATGCAACAGAACTAAACTCAATACTCAGATATATCGTAGTTAATATTTATTTTTTTATTTATTAAAGGTTGTAAAATAACGGCGTGTTGACATCTGTTATCTAAATGGCGTCAAAATAAAAACAAAATCGTTAACAAGAAACGTAGTGAGCGGCGGAGTTACAGACCAGGACCGCTGGAGGCTGGGAGGCTTGCTGCTTATTGGCACTAGCTCTCCTGGCTCCCATGGACTCTGGTCAGCGAACTCTAGGGGGTTTGTTGGCCTTCAAAAAGGCGCACTCGTTGAATGGATTAAATAATATTAAAAATTCATATGTCTTAAAGTGTATAAAGCAGAAATAAATCCGTATGAGAAACTTACACCCAGTTTCCGAAAGCGCAATCAATTTTAATTTCCGATAAATCTCTTGTCAAACGTTGTTTAACATGATCTGAGTTGCTAGAACGTCTGAAAACAACATTGATTTTGATTTGCAATTAGTCACTGATTAACGGACAATCAACAGAAAATCGAGTTTCTGAAAGCGTTTTTCGGTGTTCAACGAGCTGTCAAAGTTTTATTAAGTAATCTGTCAATTTGGACGATCAATCGTTGGTTAAAAATGTATTTTATCAAAAATCTTAGTTTTTATTAGAAATAAACATAATTCCCTAATACGTTATAAGGAAATTCATGTGTTCTATTACCTATTTATTATTTATTATTATGCGAACATATCATGCGATTAGAAAAAATAGAAATTGCAATTCAAAATTTAATAAATAATATGGATTCTTTCTTTTTATAATACTTACTTGTTTATTATGGATAAAAGTTCATTTTTTTCGCGTTCTGTAATTTTTTTTTGACATTTTGCATGTATTTATATAAATAAAATTTTATTATAGCTCGGATTTTTACCTTGGCAATCACACGGTGACAGGACTGGATAGTGACGTTAATTTAAGTTTTGTTTAAAAAGGGACAGCTATACAATAGAAAGAGTTAGTTGAAGTAAATCATTCATTTCATTCATTATCGTTGGTTATACAGTGATTAGCTAATTTTTCTTGAACAAACCTTCCAGAAACCCAAGGCAGTTTAACAAGAGATTAACAGCTGATCATTTTTGACATAGTGTTATGTGATTGCTGCTTTGATTGGCCTTTCGGAAACTGGGCATTAATGTCACAGAATGAATATAAGTACTAAACAATGTTTTATAAACCAAACAAAAATAAAAAAATATCTATAATGATTGGTCGTATGAACTATTTACCGAAGCCCATGTCAAATATAATAATTTTAAATAGTCTTAAAAATTATTACTCGTTATAAAAACCACGCGAGCCTTCACAAAGCTCATCTTTTTGCTAGTTACGTAGTAAGAACCCCACATAAGCAAACGGAACTCGACAGCTCCAAAAAAGGGTCATACTACTCTACTCGTCACACCTGAAATTCCAAAAACTGCAGTTTACGATCTATCTTAAAGTTTCTAATCTTTGTAGGGCAAAAGGCTTATTGGCGAACCCAAAACATGGAAATTAGTATTGCCGTTAGTTTAATTATTCTTTATAGTTATTTTTTAGTTAAAAAAATAAAAACGAAAAAGATATCATCGACCCCAACTACCACTGTCTCCTTTCGTAAATGACAAAAACCTCAAATCATCAGCATTAAAAGAAATCCTAAGTTAAGTTTTGCTTCAAAAAGAGCTACAATTGAAAACAACAAACGTCGTTAAGTCTTTGTACAGCGTAATTGTCCGTTCACAAGAAATAAAGAACGCTCTAACTGCGCGAATAAAAGCATAATGACACTTTTTAATATCGTTAGATTTGTTTAACAAAGCGCAAACAGTATTTAAACTTGCACAATGAACCAAGTCATATCGTCCAAAAAGAAAATATCTGGTAAATGTATTTTATTAACTTCCATTATTATTTTTTGCTATTTAGATGTAAGTAAAAGGATATAGTAAGTAAAAATAAAATGAAATTTGAAAAATAAATTCCCAACATTATAGTAAGCGTCCTGTTTATTTTGGTGAAAATTTCGAATTTCAAACAAGAAGGAGAATACATATAGTATAAAACCACTAACAAAACAATCATCACCAACGACACATTTACAAAAGACCTGTCTGTTATTATTGATCCAAGTTTCCGTCCACTCCCTTCTTTTTTTAAAGGTAGTCTGCCTCTCTTTAGAAGAAGACAAGCCCATTCGGTGTTCTTTCAAAAATATCCCTTTTTACCCTACCCTTTTTTTATTGAGCGGTGCTCCTCTGCAATACACATTACGGCCGTTAGGTTAGGTTACTATTTTTTTAATTTAGTTATTGATGTATTTATTATAATTTTTAAAATGTACTGGGATTTTGTTGTAAAAAAAAAGTATTACGGAGCTAATACCCAAAGTGCTAGTAACCAATTCTACAGATAGATAAAATATTGAAACTAGTCAGTCATATCTGTGCTATTTGAATAACTTTTGGTTGTTATATAGTAAGATTTATACGATAATAATATGATATTTGTTTACTCACGTATCTAATAATCTGGATGCTTATTACCAAATATACAACCCCCTTAATATCTTGGCGCTCATATCCAAGTCTATGTTCGTATTAACGTTGAGATAACTTCAAAGCCAGAAGATTAGATAAAACCGCAATGCTTAACTGTTCTTCCTATGCAAATTCGAAACATTGTTGGTTATATATTTGTGACCTTGCGTATTGTAAATGCGAATTATTTAATGAATACTTTTCTTCAAAAATCATAATGTAATATTTAATGTAACCTTAATATAACGAACCTCAATATAACTCTTTTATCGATTTTTCGGTATTTTCAAAATCCCCTATAACTGTCCATAAGAGCTAATGGAAAATATACGTTTACAATAAGAATATATAAATATATATCTAATCCTTGAATTCTAATCTTTGAACCTTTGACTGACATTGGAGGTTTGGTCCTCCCAGCTCAGCAATTTTACACTTAAATACATAAATATAATGCGCACAACGAATATCAAGGGTAACTAGATTTATGAAAAAAGGGAATAAAAGAGTAAAGAGAATATCGCTTGACGAGTAAACTGGTGAATGCATTACGAGACAAACAGAACAGTTACGCGAACGGTGATATCTTCATTATTAATTTATCGATTAAAACCGATAATAGGTTTAAATATTTATAGAAAAATAATACATGTATATGTATGGTAATGTATATATTATGCATATAAAAAGATATATATGTTTGTACACACACAAATATATACCTTTATATATATTGCCTTTATGCCAAGCATTGAAATTAATCAATAATTATTTTAAAACGTCAGTTTCTCTCGGCGGCGTCCACTGTCCTTGGCGCTGCTTTACAAATTTGCTACGCCAATAAGCCGATTCGCCAGTCATAACAGTGATACCATACAGTATTGTTGCGGCTGTAAATTCAAACGGGTGACTTTCTAACTCAATAGCGTTTTTAGGTTTGCTAATAAAACGGTAAGCGAAAAGTATATGTGGACGGTAAATTTTTTTCTGTCTCTTATTTTTTACGCAAAGATTCATTGTTACCAATTCGTGTTTCTGTTATGATTTCCTGATCATTTCTAAATAGTTAAATAATACTGTTTTGCGCAGTTTACTAATTTGCGGCGTCAAACACTACAGCGTATTGCTATGCGACGAATTTTCTGAATTATTTTCATCATTTTTCTATATAATCTGTAAATCTGTGTTTAAAATAATCGCTTTATTATTAGAAGAAATTATTAAAAATGTGATTTGCTATCAAAGATCAGGATAAACTAGACAAAATTATTTAAACTTTTAATAAAACCATTGATAGAAATTCTGAACCGGATAAGATACAATCCAAATTAAAATATTCCGTTGAAATAAAATTAAGTAATTTATATTCCTAAATACTAAAGTTGCACAACTCTAGTATGATTGATGTTAGAAAGGCGGATAATAAAGTTTATATTTTTGTATCATTAATAGTTCTAGACAAATCTTAAACCACATTTGTCATTAATTATTGTAATTAACGCAGGCTTCACTATTATATTATACGACATTTATCTTGTTGATTTGTCTTGATGGTTTATGATGTTAATCTTTCGGTGAAGGTAAATGGCATATGGTCATACTTGTACCTTTTTTATGACAGATTTTATTCGTTTGACTTATTATGCCAACTTTTTCCCTTGTTTGACTTCAAACGAACAATTAAAACATTTAGAAAAAGTACGAAAAGATTGTCACCATATTAACGCCTTCATTCATTAAGTGCAGAGATTAGCACTATAAAAAACTTTAAAATTTCAAACGAACAAGTTCTGTTGACGAATGATAATTTTAATACCATGTTTAGTAGTTGATGCACGTATTTAGTTGATTTAAATGAAATTGGTACACAGATAGTCTAGAGCCTGAGAAAGGACATAGGCTATTTTTAATTGGAAAAAAGTAGTGTTGTATATTATTCTTTAAAGAAAGATTTATTTATTTAACGGCTTAAACGCGAGCGAAGCCGCGGGCGAAATGCTATTTTTAAATATTTGAGAATATTTCCTGATGTCTTACGTATATCGGGTTCATTATAAATGCAAGGGACACATCGTTATCCTTAATAGTATAAAATTAAAAAAAATATGTGTATACTTATGTACGCACGTAAGAAGTTGTACTTGTTTAGCAAAAAGACATTAAATGCAATTGATTTACGGTTTATTTCATCATAGTCGCTCATAGGATAGGGTCAGTGTACGAGCGCATCGACAAATTTTATTGTCCTAATTTTTAAATTAAAAAAAGAAATTAAGCATTCGAATAAATGTAAGTTTTTTCCTGCTAAGTTAATTATTATAATATTATGTTTATTTTCATTAAAACAGTAATCTTTCAAAGATGCCGCAAGACCAACAAGATATAGCCTTGATTAAGGAATGGCTTGCAAAAGAACCACATCTGCCACGTGACCTTGGTAAGTAATCTTAGAATAAATTTGGTAAATTTGAGTATCGTAAATATCGAATATAAGCCGATTATAGAATAAAAAAATATTTGAGCTTTTGATCCATTTACCATTTAGTTCTTAAAGCGTTGATGCTGTAAGTAAGGTTACCAACCATAATTTATAATAACATATACAGCGTGTCGTTACCATCGCGACACTAAATGAACACACTTATAGAGAATAACTTTTTAAAGTTGTATTAAACATTTAAATTCTTTAAACATCAATATTTACAGAGTTATTAAATTTTCCAAAACAAAGAATTTTAGAACACCGTTACCTATAAAAGCGTAACGGAAAGTTCATTTGTAAAGGTCACAAAGCATATGAATGGGTTGAATGAATTTAAAAGAGACAAACCATACTGTTAGAAGGAGAGGCTTGTAATACGACGCTGTGGCGCGAGCTATAAGGATGTTACAAATTTCGTTTCTTTTTTACTTAATTAGTTTGTTTGAAAAATATTTTTTTTTAATTATGGATTTTGTTTAACATTAATATTTTTTATGATTATTGGCAAGTAGCGTTAGACGTGTGTTCATTTATTGTCGCGATGGTAACGACACGCTGTATAACCTTTTACTTTTGGCAAATATACTTTATATTTTGGCATAAAAATATGGTAAGAGAAAATATTCTAATTCCTGACAGTAATACTCTTATTCATTATCCTTAAACACTATTTAAGGATAAGCCTACACGAGTAGAAATAAATAATAAATAAAAAAAATTAAAAATATAATTTTTTCATCCAAATACTTTATTTTTTCCCTACTTGAAAAATATGAAGTTATTTTCTCAAAAACAGCTGGCAACCCTAGCTGTAAGGTGTTAAAGTGGTAATGAATCAAAAAGACAAATCTCACTGTTGAATTAGTTTTACCACATATACAAATAATTTCCGGTCTATATTTTTATAACTAACAATTTATTAGAAATTTAGTATTAGATTTAAATTTCTTATAGTGCTCATCGCAACGGTGAAACACTGTTCGTCCCCTTTTTTACAATTCGAAAAACATAACTTCATTAAATTTTTGTTTTTTTTTCTAGCAAGCTCCAGGAACAGATAACGATAATGACGAAAATTTAAAAATCAACGCTAGCATTAAACAAATATTCACACCGTCTATTTATAAAGTAAAGAAAAAAAGTATAATGGATTCTCGAATGAAAAACTGCGAGATGATTAACATAAAATAAACTGTAATTATTTAACAAATAGCAATTGAAATAAGATTTTCTTGTTATAATGAATGATGAGATATCTTTCATCATTTTAGTGTAAAATATATAAGTACAGATGAACTCAGATTAAAATATTTTAGAACGTATTAATCATACACAACAATATCATACAAAAATACAACACAATTGTTGAAATTAATAATTAGGTATGTTCTGGAATACTGTGGATTTGTCTTACTTATGCATTACACATAGGCTTGTTAAATATAATTATATATTGTTCAGCTCTCTGTAATGCGTATTATAGATGACGGTAGAATTAACCTTAATTATACTTGTAAGACATTGTTGCACACATCTATCGCAACAGCTGTAACCACCATTACGCTGCTTTTAAAAGGGAACATTTAAAAATCATTCGCATGCGACTACAATAAAACAAGGCCCTGCGTCAGTTTCTGCTGTGGCCATTGAATAGGCAGGTCCGTCGAGGGCAGTACCATAGCCTCGCAGAAGATCGGTATCAAGTGAAAGTATTTTACATTCGATTTTCGTCTAATGAGTGAGGTAGCCGGAACCCACTTCTTTAACGAATGGCAACTTATCAAGTAAAAAGGACCGCTATAATTTTCGCGTTTCAATTTCTATCATCATATCCTAGTTACCGCCCAGTATGAGTTTTTACATAAAAATATTTGAAAACTAAAAAAAGCTGTGACATGTTTGCTAATAAGACGTAAATTATATTAATTTTTATAGTATTATTTTCTGCACTTGTGAATTTTGAAAATGAAAATTACGTGAATTTTTCTAGCTCAGTGGCTAAAGCGTCGGTCGCGTATCCCGGAAGACACAGGTTCAAATTCTCGTAGCGGTCAAAAACCATTTTTCTACATATCTTTTATTATAGAACTGTATACAAAAATAATTTCTAATTTTTTTCTTATATAAATTATGATGCATCTATAGTTACATTACATTAATATAACGTATGTCTAATGACTGTACTAGCGACTAGTTCTGGGAGAACGCAATAAAACCCAAAACAATGATTTTATATGTATCTGTTTGTCTGTCACTTTTGCATAGTAGTTAGCTTCACATAACATTAAGCGTTAGTTTTATTTAAATCGTTTCATAAATAAAAAAGCTATATCAACTTAAAGAAACACATTGAATATTTGTGCTACTAAATGCTATAATAGCTACAATTGAATTGGAAGAAACTATAGTTAACTACATTTTATGGTTTGTAAAATGATACTTGATCCCACTAATAATTTTTGCACGGGTAGTAGTAGTTTAGGTAGTAATTTTTGCATAGGTAGTAGTAGTAGATCAGAAAATGACATAAGCTAATTTTTATCCTAAAATGTATGGTTCCTTTGGGTTAGCATACGGGAACCGTGTTTTAAAGGGTTTGGTAAAAGATCGTGAAATAGATTTTAGCGCATTTTTCTCAAGAAGTCTTGATTAATTTACAAAGAAACGATAAAAAATCTCAAAAAAATTAAAATGCCCGACTCAAAGTAGACACTCTTTGCAAGACCGACTCTTTGCAAGACACCGATAGTAACGTTCGCTCCTTCTGGATATATAGTGAGAATTTGATTCTAACGCCCTGCCACGAGATTGCGAGTTACAGCGAGCAATGAATTTTCTGAATCACGTTGTTAATATTTTCTTGTGCAGAATGTAATTTTCAAAGCAATTTCCGTTTGTTTTGTAAATAAATAAATTCAAAATCAAAATTCCGAATATACATAACACCGCGAGTTTGAACCCCAATTCCTTAGGTTCGATTCGCCCCAGGATCTGCTGAACAGGAAATGGCACAGGAACCTGGGAAAGCGGCGGTCTTATATTTTAAGGACGATATAAAATGTAGTACATGCGAGCCGCGAGCGAAAAGCTAGTTTTTAATACATTGTTCAGAAAATAAATAATGTTCTGTGTATTTATTTAAAAAAAATCATAGCTAAAGAAACTAAAGAGACTTTTCCGACGTAGTTCCCGATGCATCATCATAAAAAATAAATTAAAAATTGTTTTTAATTTTAAATTATAAATTATTACTATGTATACTATGCTATTTTAAATTGTTACTTAACTTTTTAATAGCTTTTTATAGCATTTTATTATTATTGTAATTATGCAATATTAGTACATAATTATATTGGTAAATAATTTTAGGGTACGTTGCAATCGTTGTGTTGATATCGTTACAGACTGATGGAAATAACAACATCATTTTTGTGATTAGTTGCAAAAAATGCGTTGTTCTATTTTTGAATTATATATAACCCAAAACCTGTTCAAGACTTTAACATAATTATCATCAACGATAATTAATCTTTTTTATATTATTTACTTTATTATAATAAACCAGTTCCTTACGAGACTCGTTCAAACACTTTTTACTGCTTCTCAATCAACGCGCGCACAGAAACAATGATGTCTCTCAATTATTTTCAAGTCACACTAAATGCCTGTTAGTTTTATTAAACTTAATACTTACGTAATTACTTGTATTGTAGAATTTCTCAACATAATAGCTTTATGGCCCTCTTTTTGTCATTCGTACTTGTATTATTTGGGGTCGGAAATAAAATAATAACATAAAGTCTATGCATATATGACAATTTGCAGTGAGCTATAGGTACCCGGAAAATTGAAATTTTTGTTTCGCCAAAAAAAAGTAACTAAAATGTTTTGCCTACATATTTTCTACATATGCCTGTTCTACATATTTTAATGTTATGCCCTGTTCCAGTACTCTTTTTATGTCAAAAAGACTTTTAATGAAATTGATAACGGTTTATATACTATGGAATTATAGGTAAATGTCAAAAGCTTGCTATTCGTTGCCATGCTAATCGCTATAGAACCCATCATGTCACTTTTTATCTATCGCTGTGCGGGCGCATCTTTTTATCTATAACGCTGTGTTTGAATATTTTTACTTACCTTCGAAACGTGATAAAACATATTTCTTCTACTCTTCGAAACGTGGCACAATTGCTAAGCTATTCGCTTCGGTGTCGAAATCCGTGGGGCAAGGTTTTGCTTTCCTTTTTTGTTCCGGATCTGGGTGTTCGTCACAAAAAGCCTAGTCAATACCACCGAAAACATGATGCAACTGTTATGGTAAAAGCATCTAGGTGGAATATGTTCAGGAGGTTGTTAGCCAAAAACAAAACATTTGAAACATAAATTCATACGCAACAGATACGCAACGCGAAATAAAAACGTATTTTTGTAAGAAAAATTGTTTCTTTATAATAAAAAAAAAATATGCTTGTAAATAAAGATATACATTTTAAAGCCAAGTTTTTAAAACCAACAGGTTTTTAAGTCTATGCTAGTATTGTTTACACCAACATTTAAAAACGAGAAAAAGCAATTTAGTATTTATATGTATGAACTAAAGATATCTTACTATTGTTTATGCCGCCGCGCTTCAGCACTGATCTATTAAAAAGGGTTATAGTCTTGTTTGTAATTATTTATTCATTCTTTAGTCTCTTATTTAGTCATTCGTCTTTTTATAGAGACTTGTAACGTACATACGAGTACCTTTTCAATAATTAAATTAAATAACAAAATGCATTTTTAACCGACTTCAAAAGGAGGTTGTATTTTTTTATGTTTGTTGCGAACTCGCGCACAAAGGGTTCCCTACTATTATCTCACACGGTTACAACACTCGGGTTCCTAAAACGAAGTTCCTTTCGTAGTTTATTATTATGGATAAACGTATTATATTTTAAATAACTACAAATTTTATCCCTTATTCAAAGCCAAACGCTTACAACATAATGTTTTGCCGACTCCACCTAGGTGATGATGATGAACAAAAAATGTTATCACCTCTTTGTTTGGGAAAAAGACATGAATTGATAATGGTTTAATTAAATCATTTGGAATTATAGGTTAATGTTAAAAAATTGTTATTGGTTGCGGTGCTGTTTTCGTGACGATTCGGTCTTGATGGGAAAATTCTTACACTTTTTTCCCCTAGCCCGCATTCGCCAAATCCATTCCGTCTGATAATTGCCTTCGCTTCAATACGCAAAAAATACGAAGATATTTCCACCAAAAAATCGCAAAGTTCTTAACACAAACACATAACTGTATTTATTCTGATAAATAACATTGATAATATGTTGTTTAAAAAAAAATCATCCCAAACTTTGTCTGCCTATCAATTAAGTACCTGTTGTACCTTATATAATGTTGTAAATGTTAATTTTTTAGACGATTTAACAAATCTTATATCATTAATTTTGTTCAAAGTACAACATTTGTCATTTGACTGAATTATAGCTTCATCTTTACTAATATTATAAATGCGAAAGTTTGTATGTATGGATGGATGTTTGTTACTCTTTCACGCAAATACTACTGAATGGATTTTAAAGAAACTTTAGAATAATATAGCTTATACATCAGAATAAGACATAGGCTATAATTTATATACATTTTTTATGTATATATGTCTTTCCGTATGAATGGGCCGCCTATTCTACACAGACGTAGTCGCGGGCAGCAGCTAGTCATTTAATAAAACTCGCTGGCTCTGTTGTCGTAGTTTCTAAGATCAGTCGGTGCGACAAACAAATTACCTATAATATTTTCAATAATTTTAATCACAAATAACTGCACACTCATACACACGCAAATATTTCTCTCGATATCCTGCGTTCATTTATTTTGTGTAACTGCTTTTCAACATAACAAATTGTTATGTTACAGTTTAGTTGTTTTTAAAACTTTTGATGCAATGCGTGTGATTATGAAAAATATATTTTTTAGATGATTTCGTACTGAAGAAGTTTCTTCACAGCTGTTACGGCAGCTTGGAGCGGACTAAAAGGTGCATAGAGAAGTTTTGCACCACCCGCAGCGTCATGTCCGAAGTGTACACTACAAGGGATCCCATATCGCCGAAGATTCAAACTGCGTTCTCCATAACGTAATAATATAATATGCTCAATAAATAAATACTAACCGAGTGGATACGGAGGATCCCAATAATATTTTTAGCGTTTTGACAATATAAACATGTCCAGATGCGTAACTCTGCTTAGGGGCCCATCAAACTCGTCGAAATTTAGCCTTTCCACGAATAAGATTTTTACCGACCTAGATCACAAAAATCAATAATTATTTTCATTCAAAACCTAAAATAAATACTAGAACTTCAACTAAATTCAAAACATTATCACATACTCATATGTTCTTCATAGCATTTATAAAACGAACGAGTATTTGTATAAAAGGAAATGACGAATTCTTCATAATATGCGTCGACTTTCATCTTAGTAATAAGGAAAAGTGCAGTTAAATGTGGCTAATAGAAAATAAATATCCCGAAAAAGAAAAAAACGTATCATCATCATCAGCCGCAAGACGTCCACTCTTGAACAAAGCATAAACTAGGTGGACAGATGACATTGTAAGAATCGCGGGCCTACTAGTGGATGCAAATGGCAAAATGTCATTCGATATGGCGTACTAAGGAATAGGCCTGTGCACAAAAACGTATTTTTTTTTACTAACCTTTTTATTAACTGTTTTGCATAAGTTTCTTTAAAAAAGAAAAGAAAAAAGCTTTTGGCACATTCATCCACTGTTTTATTTACAGAAATATATCCACATACGAAGCCAACAATCAAGAGATCCTTATTCACCAATTCGAGGATCCAACTCTCGAGAAGTTTCAATTTTACGACATACTGAAAAGTTTCAGCATACAAGCTGACATGTGGATAAAGACGACAAAGTTTCTACCCGACGGACATATCATCATCCTCGACATGAACAATTATTCACTGCGCATGATTCCTAGAGTCAATTTTTTTTTCTTTAGAGAGTTCCTCATTTATTTACTTGTAAGTATAATTAATTTTCAGTATCATAGTTAATATACATTAACATTATAATAACATACATTATTAATAATATACATTATTAAATACCTACGTAAACAATTCATATTTTAACTAAAAACTCCATTGTTACATTTTATTGATCACTAAATAGCAATGCTTCAAATCCTGGTGTCGCCATTAATGAAATTATTAGCTTAAAGTGCTCATTCCTCACATGCTAAGCAGTGAAAAAAGACATCTTGAGAAAATCTAGATGTTTTCTAAATAACAACAAAAAATGAATTTATGCAGCGAGGTCTCGTAATGGACTATGCCGTAATACCCTTTACCCAGCAGAGGATGTATGTAGGCTGTTACTTTTTGGTAAAAAGTTAATGATTGTAACTAAATTATATAATAGATGAAATCTAAAATATTACAGACTAAGTCAATTTAACTCTTACCTTTATTTCGGATTCATTTTCTCCGCTAATCACGATATCGTAGTATTAAACGTTTACCGTTAAATACCAGGATACAACGTTAACGTGACATATACTATTTGTCTACGAAGACAAGTAGCCTTTTTTCAAAAATTGGTCAGTTATCATCCGAATGTCTTTTATGTAATAACGTTAAATATCACCTAGCACTGACGACGCAAACCATTGTCAAGATACTTGTTTACGTTAATTTTCTAGGATGTCCTTTTTTCCATATCTCTAATTGACAAGTGTATATGATTTTGCTATCCCAGTTCAACGGGGATATTAACTCCAGATATTATAATGGAATAACAACGACAAAGACGATTTCGGCTCCGGGGCTAATCTATAATCTATGCAAATTCCGAGGCAAATGGCTTATGCAGACAGTTTCCGAGCAATGGCCGGAATGATACACAATATATCGAAGTAATCTTAGTGGTTTAGCTGTACAAAATTTTAACTTTAGGAGTAATATATTAAAATATGGAGATAAAAGTCACATTCAATCACAACATTATCGAACATGCCCGATTACCAAATCCACAAAAAGATAAATGAATGTTATGATTTATGCACTCTTTAGCGACACGATTAGTGTCGTATAGAGCGAGACTCAGTTTGTTACTTCATAAACATTCCGCCATGTAATTTCAGGAAGCAATGCCGGTTCGTGTTAAACAAATCTATGGAATAAACGCGCCTTCTTTCTATGATAAATTATTTGTTTTGGTCAAACCAGCGCTGCCCGCTGAAATTTGTGATATGGTGAGTTATGAGTGTCCGGTGGGACTATAATGAACATCAAGTTGCTTTTATTGGTTAATGGAATATAAAATAAATTTGCATTTTTATGACTACAGTGATAATATAGTGATTGCTTAAACCTTGCACGAATAGACTGCCTCTTCCGGGGAGACACCTAGGCCTGATAAATGACCACAGCGTACTTTGGAATGTGTTTAAACTTTTTCTTCTCGCCTGATAAATGAGACGCATCCCTTAAAAACTTCTGTAAAGTTACTGTAAATACTCTGGTATTGTGGGAGTTGATTGGTGAACTTTTTATAGGGTCACACATAATAAAAAAATCATTAAAGATTAAGCGAGTGGATCCAAATTAATCAGGTTTCGGAATTGGATATTTAGGACTATATCAAAGTGCGATTAGCAGTTCGTTAAATGTCTTATAAGCATGGTATTAACCGATGGCAGAAAAGAACAACAAGCTGTAGTGAAAGTTTGTGTTCCATTTAATATCAAAATTTTACTTCTCTAAATGTAAAATTGAAATGTTATAATTATAAAAAAGTGTATTTTCAGATTCGCTTTCTACCTGACACTCAGAGCTTGCACGAATTTATAGATAAGAAATATTTACCTTTGGAATATGGTGGAGATGCTCCAAGCATGAAAAAACAACATGAAGATTGGATTGTCCAAATACAAGATGAGAGGTATGGTTTACGTTTTCTTTAAAGTAAACTATAGATAGTAAAGGCAGTTATTTGGTTTATGGAAGTTAATTCGGAGAAATTTAAACAAAAAATGTTTTTGTTTGATAACGATAAAATTAAATAAATTACTGGGTAGTATTTTAATATTTAATTCTATAAATTTAAATTATTAAAATGCAGCGTTTCTACGTCATAAGACACTGGCCGACTTCACTTTCTGTCGAGTGATCAATATACTATTTAAATGTATTGCAAATTTGCGTAACCTTGCAGACACAAACATACAAAACTACAGAATAGCAAACATAATGCCCAATTTTTTCAGTACTGAATGCTCGACTTTTTCCTACATCAAGATCGTGTCAAAACTATAGTTTCTAATCTACAATATTTTAAATTGTCTATAATATAGACTCTATAATAATTCTAATATGAATATAAAAAGATAAACGCGTTGTCTATAATTAAACAAATAGTAAAATAAGTTCATGTTAATTATACTCACCTTCAACTTATTTTCAATACTTTATTGCTGTTGATTATACTTTTTGTTTATCACAGGTCTATGTTTCACGATGATTTATGGAAAGCGGACTTGAAGAAGAAGCCTAAATCTAATTCTTTTGAAAGCTCAATGAATGGTTCCTTCAAAACCTTATGTATAGACTAGATGTATAAACATTTTTCAGTAGCTTTAATAAAATGTTTAATAGTTGTGTTTAATAAATGATATAATAGTTGTGATAAAAATATTTTTACTACAAATATTTACGGTGAAACAAAGGAACAACCGAAAGACTCACACTCCTGGGGTTGCGCACCTAAAAACTGTCTTTGTTATGTCAGCAGTTACACACTATCTTAATTTTTTACTACGCTTTTGACAGATGACAGTATAGTGTAAGTTTGTAACGGCAATGATTTGTATGCACTATAATTACAAATAAAACAGTTTCCAGATAATAACTTCCTTTATTTACGACACTATTAGACACAATTTCATTAGTGCCAGTACCGAGGATCGAACTCAGGTTGCTAGAGTATTTTGAATTAAAAGCGAGCGCTCGCACACTGAGCCACCACAGCGATTATTAATTTTAAGTGCTGACTTATCGCGTGCCCAGTGGTGAAGGAAATCATCGTGAAGGATCCTGCATATTTTAGGAATAATAAGAAAAAAAGTATTTCAAAGATATGTGAATTCCGCCAATCCGCACCGCACTGGAGTCGCATAGCGGACTAAGGTCTAAAACCCTCTGCCACATGGATACACATATGGGACATTATATATAGGCTATTACTTTACCTTTTTTAAATTACACACTTTAATAAAGAAGAACAGCCTGTGGAGTGTGCACGCTTGCCTCACATTGGGCTAACTATCGTTGATATTCTAAGAGTTCTACATAAAGATGGATGATATAGCAATATGCTGCCCAGTACCTCCCATTGTTGCCAATATATTCATGGAAGACTTTGAAGAGAAAGCCCTATCTGTATAAATGACACTTTCACATTTTTTTCATCTATTAAAGTATATGCATTTAAAAAAAACTCTTTAAATCCAAATATTAAATTTACTATGGAATTCGAGGCATATAAATCTTTTGCTTTCATGGACGTTCAAGTAATCCGAGACTCAAATACAAACATATATTTAAATGGCGACTCTCACCACCATCCTTCCCAGTTAATTCTTAATTGGGTAATTCTTTTGTTCTGGAAGCATGAGGAATCTGTGAAGATGAAAACCTGGCTACAACATGTCAAGCTAGTTCTGCGGAACAACAAGCTTCCAGTACCGCACCAACGTCATAGTGACCCAGTGGAACCAGCCACAGTTTAGCGCAAGAGAGAGTATTGAGAGACACTTACAAAATTGGCTACATCTTGAACTACCCACTGAATAAGATAACTCAATTAATGACATCTGTCAAGTCTCCCCCTCTACAAGTTTCAGAAGTGTACAAGTTCTATTGTGAATGTGATCTCTCATAAATATCGGCCCAACAAAGCGGGCAATCAAAGTCGGCGTTATTTGTCATATATTTGACATAAAGCACAACCACTCAAGTTATCAGCAGTCTGCGAACACACACTACACCGTCCTAAACATTTACTAAATATCATTTATTCATTATTAAATCAAGAACCTAGCGCTCCACCGCTGAAATACTGCGTGATACTGGAATAGACGCAGCAAATGCTAACTGGCAGCCAGAATTTGCGGCGAGAATATGAATAAATAAAATTAATAATTTTCTAGGTAACTCGAGTCAACAGCGATAACAGGACGCCAGATAATCTGGTCCGCTACCACAAATGCTGTAAAAACAGCGGTACAATCCGTAATTTACTTTTATTAAATAGTTTTCAGATGCTCTTATTTACTTGAACCTAACTTGTATCTAACTTCTAGATTATATTCCAGATTTACAAGATGCACAGCTTGAATCTTGTAAATCTAGAAATTTGCTACGAAGTGTGATTTGCTTATTTTCAAATTGCAGTCATGCCTCTAAGATAACGAGAATTTATCTATGACTCATACCCCTAATTTGATGAGTTTGCGAGTATCAGTTACGAGTACAGTGTAATTTTACTTGACAACTCGGTCCGATTATATAAAATACGAGTACAAACGGAGAAATTACTGATGTTATAAAGGTTCTACTGTTACATAATTGAATTACATAACAGAAAATATCAGTCCAAAGCTCTCTTTGGACTGATATTTTCTGGTTAAACTCTGACATAAATCGGTGTAAAAATACTCTTAAGGGGCATAATAAAAGAAGATTACTCGGTTGTATTATAAAGTTACAAATAATTTCAGACCCGGATATACGTCCGACAGTTAGATACCGGCACTTCAACGCGTCAAGGTTTCAGATGCAGGAAAATGCATGTATTTGCAGAAAACCGCTACCAGCACGTTTTGTACTTCATAGAATAAACACATATTTTAGTACCGAAAAAGCATTACGTTTTTTTAATGTGAAAAGTTGGCAAGCAAGCGGGCGGTTCACTTGATGTTAAGTGAATATCGCCACCCATGGACATCTGCTTCATCCGAGGGTTGCAGCTGCGTTGACAACCTTTTGAAAATTGGGCTGTGAAGTTAAATCTCGCAAAACTCAAAAAAAATAGAGAAGGCAAGGAAAATTTATTTTCATTAGTACCACAGTACAAGTGTCCATACATGCCCTTACTTTCCATTTCGCACAAATGTGCAGTACGTTTTATAAACAAATATTTTTTTGTTAACAAAAATAAAACTGACTTCAAATACTTGGTAGCTAAACAGAACCCAATTTAAAAAGGACTTTTTAAACTCAGTTAAAATATTCGTAAAATATTCAACTGAGTTTTGAGGTAACAAACAACCGAACTCATTTTTTCAAGGCAAATGAAATACATTAAGAAAATGAGAATTAAAAAAAGGAGATAGCATAAAATAAAGATAAGGGGTGTGCCAACTAAGGGGTATCAAATAATTATTTTAAATTGATAAATAGGTGTGTACTTATGTACGCACGTATGAAGTTATAGTTCTTTAGCGTAACAAAAGAAGAATAAATAAAAAATTATAACCTGTACCAGTACTCTTTGTTTGTGTGAAAAAGATATTAAATGCATTTGATAACGGTTTAACTAATAAATTTGGAATTCTAGGTAAATGTCAAAAAGTTGTTATTGGTCGCCATGGTAATTAATACCTTGATGTTAGTTTTATCACATCGTAATTCCATTTCATTATAATCTTAATATTTAAATGTCACAAAAACTTTTTCGCATTCAAATATTTATATTAAGTTACACATGGCATGCAACCTAATGAAAATAAACCAACCAATCTAAACAAAAAATATACCATTTTAATTTTGAACTGTTACTAGTGGTATACCTATATACACATACAAAAATACGAAAATGTGCCATAAAATTGACATCTACGTTATGAGGCAACCGGGCATATAGACTTACATAATTACGTACTAGTATATATAATCCAAGAGTTAGTCGTGTCCAAATATAAATAATTATATTACTTTAATTTCATTTCCATAAAGGGTGAAAAAGCCTCAAAATACTTTTAAATTTTTTTTATAAAATAAATATCATAAAATGCTTTCTATATATATTTTTATGCAAGAAGATGCCAAGTGTTACTCACCGGACGAAATGCAGAAGTATAACTGTGAGGTTGTGGTACTTCCCCGGATTGAACAACAGCGAAAACTGTTTCGTGGCCCAATTGGAACGGGAGTTGCCATCCGTACTATAATATTATCTAGTATAGTACTATATTTTAGTCAATTGTACTGTATAATATAGAAAAATAATATAGTACGAAATATCATATATTTTCATTGCCCGTTCAACTTTCGCACTTTTATTAATTGTGAACTAGAACATATCCACTGCGTAACGTAGGAAATTTCAGAACGAAATTAACGACGTTGATCTTTTATTTGTTACAAGTCCTAGCGACTAAACATCGACTTTCTGTCCTTTATCAACTTCTCGCTGAATGCCACAGGTTGTAAGATTGATTATTTTGTACTAAAAAATTACCATATGGAAAGCGACGATGGTTCTGTTACACCTCTAAAGCAAATAAATGAAACAAAGTTACAAATATAGAAACGAATGGGGAACTCCGACGATCAATGGTGCAATGTTTTCTTAAAAATGTTGCGTAAAATAGCCAGAAAAGTAGATAGGGTATCTATTAATTTAATTAAAAATTATAGATTAATTTCGTTTAATACTCATCAAAATGGTTCGGATTCTCATGATTATTTTAAAATTAATGGAACTTTCCTGGCCAAAGCAACAAGTAGATTAAAATAAATATTATATACAATTAATAGTAAGAAATAAATGTGTACTATTTTTTCTCTTAATTTCCTAAAATTACTATATTTTTATAGCTCAAAAAAATAACACTACTTCTTTTTTCAAAAAAATGTGGCAACCTAATTCGATCCTAAACTGCAATCTTCATTCTTCAGGAAAGACACAACGTCAGAATAAATGTAAAATATAAACCCTAAAATATTGATCTAAACTGATAAAACAGATCCGTAAAAGTGTGAGCGTGCTGTTAAAAAATAAACAAAACTTTCGTTAGGCCATAAACGGTCTGTATGGCGTGGCGAACAGCGCTCGAAATGGCAAAGAATTGGGTGCGGGATTCAAGTTAGTAACAGGTGTATTATTTTCAAACTCAACTGCGTCATAAAATATTCGTACAATATCAAAATAGGGCAAATAACTCGTTCAATCTATTTGCAAATCCCTGGGACTTTTGATTTTATACTGTTGTACTCGTATTGCATCTTATTTCATAATTTAAAATAACCGAAGAAATTAGTGTCCATTCCTCGTAGGCCGACGTTGACGTGCGTACATAAGTGAGAAATATTCGTAAATTAAATTAAACATTTATACTTTAGCTTGAAGTATACGGATATTGTCAATTTGGACTACGGAATCCCATTTGAAAATCTGACTTTCACGGATATTTATGACCTTATTTGAAATTAAAATCATTATATCGTCGAACATAACTTCGACACGTTTCACACCATATATTATCTAACAAAAACAAGATACAGTTATCTATTTCAGGGATATCCCCAAATAGCATTTATTTATAAGATTGATACAAACAATTTAACACGCAAAAAGACAAATAATAAAAATTCAAAATCGTGTTCGAATATTTTTATACTGTTCTAAACGACGCGTAAGCACTGCTAACATGGTACTCATATCTCGGTCAACTTTCTTCTTTTTCGCGCTTGCTAAGCACCCATTGGCACATACCTTCAAGGTGAATGAAACCGGTTTTTTTATAGTCGATTTGCTTCAACGCATGACAATTATTTGATATTTTGTTAAACTGTATTAATAAAAATAATGTGCGTGATAAAATGTAAAAAGCTAATGTTGTAATATGTAGCCAATGAGGTGTTTTTATTTCCACTGGTCTTAACTTTTTTGATTTATTTCAGTATAAATTGTTTATTATGATTTATTGAAGTTATTATTCTTTTGGCGGGTTTGCACATCGAACCTCAAAAAGAGACATGATGCTTGGTAACCAATTTAATCTTGGCAGCCAATAACAATTTTTCGACATTTACCAATAATTCCATGTTATTTAAATAAACCGTTATTAATTTAATTTAATGTCTTTACACTAAAGAAGTATAACTTCTTACGTACGTACGTAAGTAACCATATACTTTTTAATTATTGCTTTACTGATTTCCACCTTTTGACATTGCAAAAAGATTTGTAACTATTTAAATCAATCGATCCAGTGATCATTCACGTAAAGGATATTCTGGAGTCAGTGTTAAACGAGCTATTGATAAAAACATTACACTGGTTATTACGAGTATTCTCGGCGACGGAACTTTGTGTTTTTTAGATAACTATAATCCGGTCAAGAACATCTACAACATCTGATAGGTTGCAGATACGTTCCCGAACATTAAAAAAGTGGGTCCCCCACCAGACGATACCCGAAAGTAACTTTCACTCAACGCCGATTTTCTGTGGGGTCGTGGATCAATTTATTCAGAAGCCTGCTTCATAGCTTTGGTGGATTACTAACCGAACTAAAGAATGAAGTCTGTCTAAAATTTTGTTGGACGACTTTGTCTGTATACCACTAATTCGATTATCAAGCATCTGACTGAAACAATTTTGCGGAAGGTGAGGGTCATGACGAATTACTTAACCCCAAACATGAATAGATATGGAACCCCAAACTTGTAAATGCTGTTAATATCTATACACTTGCATACGTGTATTACACGAAGACGAAGATCCAAAATATCTGCAGCTTTAAATTATTTTGTAATTTTAATTCCGGATGCTTACATATTGATTTTCATCAATGATAAAAAACATTCAAAGGTAGGTACATAAAGTCTGCATATACATATTGCTTGTGAATTTATTTTAGTTTGGTATTGGAAAAAAAATACACGACTTTCTGTACTTCCATTTTCCGAGTATTCAGCGATGAATCGAAATAAAAACACTGACTGTGTTTTACCTGTGACTGCGGGATCAGTTTCCCTATTTTCATTATTCATAATTTTTTGCCATGTTTCTTAAAACAGTAAATCAAAATTATTTAACAATATTGGCAGCGTTCGGCAGTATTGAAAAAGGACTAGGCAATTGCAACAAATGCACTGTTCTTAATGGTAAACGGGAAATCAAATTATGTTTTTAAATTGCCCCAGTATCTACGAAATTCCACGCGAAGGCGGCAAAAGCTACATTGGAGAAACTGGACACGTCTTCAATACTAGGCATAATTTTGGGAGCACATTCGCAGTGTAGGTACCCAAAATTAGAAGCAACACCTTGGTAGTAGCGGAGCACGCCCTCAACTGCGACACATTACATTATATTAGGTTCGATAAGGTCAAAGTGTAGGCCTGCGGAAAGAACTTCGTGTCGCGCAAGCTCTTGGCAAACATCGAAATCAATCGCCGTCCCAACGTTAATGGAGACAAAAGATGGGGCAGGGCGCATTCTTGGAAACCCGTGTTGTTGAAAGCGACGCGAAATAAGAACGCTGTTCAGCACTATCGTTCTTGTTTCAAGAACGATAGTATTCAGCACTAGCGTTCTTACTGAAGTCAATCAAGATCCGATCACGCCTTATTCGTTATCATCCCCAACACACCCTGCCTTGGCAACCTGCAAACTCATCCCACACACCGTGAAAAAGGATCCCCTATACGTCCGAAACTAGTCAATGAAAACACCAAATGGTAGACTTCACATATCTTCGAAATATTTTTTTTGTTATGCTGACGTGTGTCAGTGGTGATCACTAGCTGAGCACGTGATCATCACTTGAAATTAACAATTTCGTTGCTGACCCTTGGATTTGAACTCACGTTGCGATTATAATGAATTACTATTTTTATTGACGAAAAACAAAACCGACTTCTACTCTCTTATAATTGATTTTCAGGAGTTCCCTAAGTATCTCCGGAGCCAAAGACCAATGAAATTAATATGGGACCACAGTGGAAGTACCAGCTTTCAAATAAATAAAGAATCATCAAAATCCGTTGTCACTCAGTCGAAAGTTCTGAGGTAACAAACAAAAAAAAATACAGTCGAATTGAAAACCGCCTCCTTTTTTGAAGTCGGTTGAAGGTCATTATGGTAATGTGTGTAATGTATTTTCAACCGACTTACCAACCGTATAATTAATTATGGTCGAATTTCGACCACTGAGCAACCACTAGTAAAATGAAATCGCTCACGTTTCTAAATCTAAACGGGTTTTCTCTTAACGATCGATGACTTTCAATTCTCATTTCTCAGACTGATTCGTTAATACGTTTCATTCTGTTGAAAATACTCCTTGATTATCACTTTGATAAACTAAATAAAATGAAAAAAGTAATAAAAAATCATCTCGTGATTCTCGCAAGATACACAATGGACACCAAAAAGATTTTTGTTAATATTAAATTACTTACTTCAACAATCACTCCGTTTAAGGCCGCAGGCTGGCGATAATGAAATTGTGATTAGTGATGCCGAAAGTTAAAAAATATATCGATATATTGATATTTATAATAATATCTATATAAGTGAAAATATCGATATTTTCTGTTAAGGTCCCATTTTCAACAAAAAAAAAACAGGTCTGTCACGTATTAAATATTTGACATTTACAGACTCCGTGCCGGATTCGTGCCAGATATAATTTCGATATTGAATATTTTGTATCGATATATCGGATCAAAATATATTGGCTGAAAATATCGATATATCGATATTTTATCGGCATCCCTAATTGTGATAACTTCTAAGGCACAATCAATATTTATGTAAGTATTCAATTTAAACATTGCTAAAGGGCATAATTTTTTAGTCCAGATATAAGGTTTAGGGAAAATAATACGATCAACAATTATTTTAAAATTAAAGGGTACTTAATTTATTCATTTGGAATTTTATATAGATCAATTTCCATCTTTGTGTCGGAAACACTTTAAATTAATACCAACATGACTTAACTCACGTTTATAAATTTAGATTACAAATTTCCACCCCAATGAGTCATTTTTAATTGTATTTCCATTGATTCATTTTTTTTAAAAGCTCCCAAATTTAAAGAAAGAATTTGCACTGCACATCACAAAATTCGAGAGTCAAAGAGTATCGGTTTCACCGCATCGATGGAGTTTAAAAGCGCAGAAACAAAAAGTTAATCACACACGGGTTAAGAATCGATTTTTCATAAAACCATCGGTTATGGGATTGATTTTTCACTACTCTAATCTAAAGCCAGCGAACGGAATGAGCCAGGAAGGTCCCGTACTTGGTTCGTCCGTTCGTCTTGACAGTTTGACGGTCTCAGCGCTTCTTCGACGGCCCAATTCTTATCGTTCTCGAGGAACCAATCCCTGAAACCAAAAAAATACATTAAGATGGAACCAGAATATCCAGAAGAATTCTTTTCAACTGTAATTCTTTCCGTTGCATGAATAGGCAACCTCGTCTGGTCAACGTGGAGGGGAAATTTTATACTTTCGCGTTTCTTCTGATGACTAAGGTAAACAGGGCCCACTTTTTTAGGGTTCCGTGCCCAAAGGGTAAAACGGGACCCTATTACTAAGATTCCGCTGTCTGTCTACCTGTCCGTCTGTCACCAGGCTGTATTTCATGAACCGTGATAGTTAGACAGTTGAAATTTTCACAAATGATGTATTTCTATTGCCGGTATAACGGCAAATACTAAAAAAAAGAATAAAAAATATTTAAGTGCGGCTCCGATACAACATACTCGAAAACTTGATAATTGACGAACTGTCCTTAATCTTAACCAGAATTATCGAACTGACTCTGAACCAACTCTATTTGATGGATATGGCACTTGTATATATTGAACTGACGGGTGAATAGTGTTCTAGTGTACTTTGAATCAGACGTATAATAAAACGCAGGGAGTTTGGTTATTGAAGTGTTTGGTGTTCTGAGTACAAACTATATCTATATATATATTAATTGGTTTTTCGTGTTTGTTATGTAGCTAAAATGTTATAAAAATTATCAAACATAACTATGTAAAAAATTAAGAAAATAATTGAGCGATAATTTGTAAGGTCCGATTTTTTATGTGATGTGTGTGTGTTGATTTTAATTTGATTTTTCCTGCTAAAGATAGGTTTTACTTCATAATATAATTTGTTGAATTCATATTTAAGGGTTATGAAGGATCATTATTAACGAAATGGCTCAAGTACAAAATTAAAATAGCTAAGATACCCTCACGGTCAGTGTACCGAATAATCGCATCGTAATTTCATGTGCATTAGTCATTTCTTTAATATAACCTACGCAGTTTAAAGTTTATAAATTATTTTTACTATAAAAGTATATTTTTAAGTACCTACAGTAACATTTTCGGAAACACACATTCATTAATTTTTATCTAGCTGTAACCGACCTTGAATAGTAAACCCACGTGGAGGTAATAATCATTTAATATAATAATAAAATAATATTTATTTCTTGATTTTACGCGAATGTTATATATATTAAATGAAACTAACGTGATAAAACCCGAAAACTAGTTTAAGTTAATATATTAAAAAAAACGTTTAATATAAATCAAAAAATATCACCTACACTCGTAAAAGTATACAAAAAAAACTAAATTCTGAGAGAAGCCTTCGAGATATTGGACTTTCTTTTCCTTAGATCTGGGCGTATAATGTTCTATTACTGAACGCAAATAATTTCAAAAAGCTTATGTACAATGAATGTTTTAAAATTCATCTTATTCAAACTTGAGTTTGCTCAATCTTTGTGATTTAAGATTTAAGCCCTATTCTCCGCTAAGGAAAATGGAGGACGTCACGATAAATATAAAAGTAGGATTATAGAATTAGAGGATAAAGTTCAAATTTAACTGAGGGTTAAACAGGTTGTTGTGTAGGAAGATTGTCAGGTTAACATAATGGTTACATATTTCTAGTTTTAATATCGATATTTTTTTTTTTACTTCAAGTTTTAAGTTTCATCTTGAGTGCATGGACTAGCACTAAAAATATAATTTACCTTAGATCAGCGTTATAAACCTTACAATAATTAATTTAAATATAAAGATTGATCAAAAGACAGTATTATTGTGCAAGTCGATAACTGTGGTTGCTACGACATGGGAAGTAGTTGCAATCGCAACAATTTCTCAGCCAGAACTTCATAGTTTTGCCCAAGTTACACTAAGAAGATTAAAATCGCAGGGAGCACAAGTGTACTCGTACATTGAATTATGTTACTGCTTACATTTTCCAGGGGTTCGCAAAGACAAAAGAAAAATATTGTACTTGATTCAAGTATTTATGCAAGACAAAATCTGATAACCAGTTCAAAAACAATTCAGTTATCATTATTTTTTTAAACAATTATCATAATTTCTATAGATAATACACAAACATTCGACAATATTGGTAGCAATAATAGTAGACGCACTCGTCAGTTTAGAGCTTACACTATCCAGTGATAACGTGAAGTTAGTCCCTTTGCAACCAACTTAATCATGTGGCTGTTGGTGTGCAAAAAGTGTCGGTTTCCAAGCGCGTCAAAAGAAGTATTACTTCAAAAACATTATAGAAATTACATTAATAAAACAAAGCATTGACCTCACTAAGTCAATAAAATATTTTTGAAGTTCACAGAAACAAATTCTATAAATAAAAATTGGGCTATTTTGATTAGAATTTGTAAATAAATTATCGAAAAATGTTTCGCCATTGCCTGGTTACAATCTGTGCCTTCCGGGTAAAGCGCCCAGACGCTCTAACCGCTAAGCGGTCAGGATATTGAAAAATCTCGACGTCTTTACTTTGTTTTTATTAAATTTTTTTGACAATGCTTAGCACTATTTTAAGCCAATCAAACTGGCATCAAGAGATCATTTTTTTTGTGAAAATTATTCAATACTAATAGATCCAAGGGAACCACCCTGAGAATAGATCTCCTAAACCTAGATTTTTATCTCAGAAGTAAGTAAGAAAACCTACAACATCTGTGAGCTTTTAGATTCGTCAAGTAGGCGAAACGTAGGCCCCAATTACCTTTGGAAGTATTATGCTGCAATCTCACCAGACAGTACAACTTCCATTTAAAGCCAGTCTAGTACTTTTCCACACGAACCAGCCCATTCGTCAACAGCACATGCTGGTCCTGCCACACAAAATTGACTGAAGAAGAGAAGTATCCTTAGAAGTATCCTTACCTTTTAGCTTCAATCCTCTTAATCCAGTACCGCTTAATCTGGTCCACTGTGCCGGCCTTACCGCCGTATTCCTCTGGCAGCAAGTCTTGTGGCACGTCCTTATATAGTGTGGTCGAATTTGGCTCGTGGAATTTTACCTGCACGTGAGAGATTTATATGTATCTCATATGTAGCTATGTACGAAAATTTCTTTGAATTAAACGACAATCGATATGTGGCTCCGCAATATGGCTATATTTAAATATTGCCTATTATGTATATTATCTATGATAATATGAATTTTTTTTATCAAAGTTTGCAGTTTACACCGATTTTTAGTTATTGACTATTTGTTAGGTGATGTATTTCTATCGACTAAATAACTTGTAATTGATTGGCGGTTTGTAAAAATTACACAAATTTGAAATAAGTTAAACTTTAAAAGACTTCTCTATAGTTAAGTATAGAGAACCATAATTGTTGGTAAACACTTAATACAAGTATGATTAAGTAAAGGAGCTTTTAAACGATAAGGGGATTGCAATAACTGAAATAGGTTTCAAGTAATAGGAGTATTATAACATAATACTCAATATTTTATTAAATTTTCGTGAATTGTGTATTAGAACGTGAATGTATTTTACATTCACGTTCTAATACAATCAAACAATGACAATTAACTGACGGTAACTTGTACGTTTTGATGTTATTAGTGACCATAGTTTAGAAATAATTGTATCAATGAATACATTATCTACTTTGATTTTCGTGAACAAAGTTAATTATACAAATCTATGATCTAAAGGCCTGCATCTGCATGCTAAACAAACTAGCTTGAAAAGTCCATCAAACATAAGAACGTAAACTAATCCGATCCGGTGTCCTATAAATTGCCTCATTTCGTACCATACTGCTGGGTCGATATCGCGCGGATTGGTTATGTGCTGGCCGTGAGCCAAAACGTAAATCGACCCACACTCCCCACGAGTGCGCAGATAAAGTTGTAACGACAGACATCGTTCAGTTTTTCACTACCACCGAAACTTTGCCGTGACTCGGTTCGCGAGATGAACGGCGCGGTCTGTCCGTAGTAATTGCCAGTTTCCGAAGCAATAAGCGTCCAGAGCCGAAATCGCGCCAATAGAGATTTAAAACGCTGCTCACGCTTGGCTAAACTGTGTAACTGTAAAACAATCCCCCGTGCTAAGAGTTTGCTCATGGAAGATCTCAGTCGAATGTCTACTTAGAGCTAATTTGAATATATCTCGCTGAAAATTAAAATGTCGCTCAATCATTCATTGTCTTACCAATTTAGCGACCTCTGACTTGAGGAATGGTTTGCATAGGGCATATATCTTGCTTATATACGCTGGTGCGTTGATCACATGCACTTGCTTCAACCTGATCGGGATCGCCTCCTGGATGGAATGAAATGAATATATAACTCAGAACTCATTTAACTGTACTGCATTTAATATTGTGCCAGTTCTAACCCACGTCTTTTCCCGCATCGACTTAAAATATTTATTAAAAGTCATCACAAATTCAAAATATGCTAAGCATAATTTTCAAGACGTAAATTTCTACATTCCAATATTCATTGAAATCCGTCCAGCTGTTGCGGCGTGAAGTAAAAACGAACACGCACAGAAACTTTCGCATCTACAATATTGCTATTATACACAATAATTACTTAAGTACCAGCAACAAAGACTTTTTACTTTATGCCCATGAGCCAAGAACACTGTCTGCTTCCTTTATACTTAACCTTTGGAGTGAGTAAAGAATAAGAAATTGTATTCTAGTAACAATGGCAGCGATTAAAGCTGGTACGGGAACGTTCTGAGTTCAATTTCAGTCAGTTCTGACCGCAGAGACGGCTCAATGGCTTGGAATGGTCACCTTGCCAACTATCACTGAGCGCCATGTTGATTGTCTCCACAAGGAATAGAATTTAATTAGCGAAGTTCGGGCGATTGATGAGATACGAAAATTATTTCCCAACCACAATAGGTTGGGAAATTTTACTGTAGGGGCGTTTCTAAAAATGTGATTCAATATTGTACAAGTACATAAGGAAAATTAAACTTAAGAAGTATTGATATATTATACTCAATGTTAGCTGGATGTTAATGTCTTTGATTATGTCCCTAAATTTTTTAATATATATTTTTTAATAATTACAGTCATGTTCTATTTAACTGATGGGCAATCATACAGGAATAATTCCTGTAGTTTTAATCCACATAGAATGGTAATTAATATATATATATTATAGTAATATTTAATAATTCTATCGGTATACTGAAATAAATTTATAAAACAGATACAGTGCTTTCAAACAAAACCGGCCAAGTGCAAGTCGCACTCACGCACGAACGGTTCCGTACCATCACCAATAAAAACGACAAAAAAAACATCTCTGTTGTATGAGAGCCCTGATGTAACAGTACCTGATATAACAGCCTCTGTTGTTTAGTATTTGTTGTTATAGCGGCAACAGAAATACATCATCTGTGAAAATTTCAACTGCCTAACTATCACGGTTTATGAGATACAGCCTGCTGACAGACGGACGGTCAGACAGACAGACAGACAGCGGAGTCTTAGTAGTAGTCCCGTTTCACCCTTTAGGTACGAAACCCAAAAACCTTTGTTAATGACAAACCTGCGTATACAGCATGTACTTCCTCAGCGTCGACAGGTTGACCTTGCCGATGAACTTGAGACTGACGTTTGCGGAGTCGAATATCGGTATCTCCCCGGACGGTATCTCGTCCTCCTCCGTCAGCCTGGTGTCGGCGAGCATGAAGAACGTCTTAACAGCATCCACAAAGTTGAACAGATCCAGCTCTGGGTTGTTCAAGCGGTAGATGAACACTTTGTAGTTCTCCTTCGTCTTGTTGGGGAGGGGCAACATGTCTCTGGAATTCGAAAGCTGCCGATCAACAAAGCACGTCGGTTTAACGTGTTAAACCCACGTGTCTCGCTACTAATATGATTGCGTTATTTTGTAAATCTGTTTGACCTTTCGTTCTCGTAAGTTGGATATTGTGTTGTTGAATAAAACCATTTTATGGAACTCATCGCGCTCCTTAACTAAATTATTGAAATGATCGCTATGAAATATTTTTGTTTAACAATATTAAAGTACTCGCGGTACGAAAAAATTCCTTACTAACATGAAATTTTTACAAAATCCATTACAAACGTGGCATTTTCGATAGCACTTAAAATAGTATTACTGAAACAGGTGCATTGTTTGTTCCATCTAGATAATTACTGTACCTCAAAATACATGCCAGTATCGTGTGGAACCAAACTGTATGTTTCCAAAAACCGCATCTATAATGTTGACAACAAAAGCGCGCGCTAATGCTGTCTTAATTAGTGAAGTGTGGAAATCTTTTTACGAGCGACATTAAAGTATCATGAAAGGAACTGATGACGACTTGCAAGTAGATCTAATAGTTTGCGAATATCTCTTATTTATAGCAAGATATTGAGAAATTGATAATGCTGAAACGACAACTAAAGATCCTTTAACCATTTATTTTAAGCATAAATAAATGGGTGTTTTTAAAACTATTTATTGTATGAAACTTATACATATTACATAGAAGATCAAATTTCGCAAATCGCAAGCAATCAGACCGAAGCTGGTTTTATGTTGAAATTTTTCCATTTTATTCTATTTTATAGATCAACTTACAACTAAAATAAAAATGAATATTGTATTTAAAGTCCGTTAAGTCTCTTTAAAAATTAGGAACATAGGTAATACACACATACTGATAAGGAAGAAAATTTGGTGTAATTACACTTTTTTGCCCGAGATACTTAGAATATCGATGTGTTGGAATAAAACTAACATGTAAAACATGTAAAAATAACAATGTTTATGCAACGTTGAGGACTGGGTTCAATGACCTTAATGTACCAAACACTAAGATCATTGAACCCAGTCCTCATCGTTGGTTAACACATGAAATATCATGTCATTAGCCGCTTCTACTGTGTTAAAACATTTTTCATGTTAAAGATAGGATTTAAAACAGGTTGTTGAAAAAAGATTAACATTAATATTGGTTAAAGCATTGTATTTGAGATTTTAGGGCTTATCATTTTTGTTTTTTGACGTTGAATATCTATTAATAAAGTCAAAAATGCATATTGAACTTTAAAATAATTTTAAAATAACCTTACTCTTAATATTATTTCTCACTTTTTTAAGAATTAAAAAAAAAATTAAGATCCATTGCGCAGTTTTAAAGATCTAATCATACATAGGGACAGACAGATAGAGGGATGAATTTGTTTCATAATATGTAGTGATGATGAAGTATACATTATTATTGTAACAATAATATCGCCCAATAAACATTTAATTGGAAGAGCAGTATATACATATAGATACATATACACTCACGTTATCTCAAACACGCGTCTGATCTCCGGCGACCAGGGATCACGTTTGCAGAACAGCTCCGGGGCAGTGGAGCGAATGGTGAAGAAGAAATCTATCGTACGCTTGGCGCGCTCCAAACTGTAGCCGCAGCTAGTGAAGAATCGTCGTAGAAGAACATCCTCTGGTGATGAAAAGAAGAAGAAACAAACATTAATCTCTAACAGTGCTCATGGTTAAAGTAATTTGCAATATTTTTTTTAAATACAAAACTGGCCAGCACTTCACTGCCATCCCACCTGATGGTAATAGGCGATGCAGCTTTTTATGGTAAGCTAAGTAAAAACATATAATTTCCTTTAATCGCATTTTTCGATTGTTATTATGCTTCCATGTGATTTTTTTTTCGTTTCTGTTAGAACTTCAGAATAAAAAGTATGCAATGATAGTATATAACTTTCAATAGCTACATTGCGAACAAATATCAAGTCAATCCATAGACTAGTTTTCGAATTTTGTGGACGTAAGTATAAGATAAAAATTTATATATAAAAATAAAACTTAACGCGTTTACAGTTTTGAAGTTTTGCAAAGGAATCCTTTAGAAAATGTCGAACGCTAGAATTTCGAACAATACACAGTTATCTGTCTGAAAAGAAAACGGGATTATATGGGCACGTTTGGTGGAATAACCTGTCTATATACAGAACTTTAATTAAATTGTGTAACAAAATCTTATAACTCCTACCAAAAATGGACAAAAGAATACGAAAGGATGATTATCTTAAACAAGCTATGAATAACACGTTCAAATAGATTTTTGTACTATTATTGTTCATCTGTATTTGAATTTTTACTTATGAAATAACTATATTTTATAAGTGATTAGTCGTTACTTTCCAACCGTTAATTAATTAGGCATGTAAAGACCCTTCTCCAGAAAAAAAAACAAAATACCCTTTTTTTTTTTCTAAAAAAACATAAAATCAATTTACGTTCCGCTTAAATACGCCGTCGTTACTATTTTTCAGTTTCAGTTAGTTAAGCACATTATACGTGCCCCGGTTAACGATGACGGCAGGACGTAAAACTCATCCTGTCCTGGTAATATGGATTCTGCAAAGTCTGTTAAGAAATTAAAATTAAAATTGGAAATAAAAAATAACTTATCGAGCAAAATTTTGTTTTTTATTTAACAAGAATTTTTACAATAACTGCTCGATCGTGTCGATATCGATTAGCATCACGTCGAATTAAAGCGAGGTAATCTCATTTAGGAACAATCTGCACAAACACACGTTATAACAATTATATAGGTACCGTGTGTGTGTGCTGCATAAATTTTAATTAAATTTACCCAATCACGATTTAAGTGGTGGTTCTTGTTGTTATGTACAGTACTAATGTACAACGGTATTTAATAGTCCACATTGCATTATCCAGTTGTGAAACATGTTTGTTTTTTGTGCTCCACGTTGGGCAACTTGCCGAGATGTGAGGTAACATTAAGGCGTTTAAAGGAAATTTGCTTACGTTTTCGAAACTATTCGCGGCCATGTCTTAATGGGCGCTCTCAGGCGACGCTTATTATCGTCGTTACTGCAATCGACTGCGTTAACGTCTTAGCCATTTCTTATCGTAACACCGCCTGTAGAGTTTTGTATGTCGTTAGGAATCGCTCAACTGTTCAGTTGGGTCGAAATGAAATGAGCACAGAAGTTGCTATCGTCACGCAGTGAAGATGCCGCGAGCTGGTAGATGTATTTACCAACTTGGAATGCACCAGATTCCGGTAACGACCAGACGTTATGCAAAAGTATAATGTTTCCACTCTACACCGGACTTCTATAAATTTAAGGTTTTTTTTTTTGTTTTTTTTTTATGTGAGAAAGTGGCAAACGAGCTGGCGGTTCACCTGATGTTAAGTGATAGCCGCTGTCCATGGAAATTTGCAACACCCTTAGAGTTAAAAATGCGTTGCCACATTTAAATAAAGTGGGCCCTGGCTACCTCACTCACCAGACGGTACTTCCCCGTCCGAGCATATTCGCCATACAAGAATTTTGACAGGACTTTGTCCATCACCGCATCAGGCCATAGATGTTCGCGACACGAGATGATTCGCAAAAGTGTTGTCGGCCTTTTAGGATGATAAGGGAAAAGGACCCCTTCATAAACGTCTCTCAATTTTACATCATTATTACTCCGGAAATACGATATTGCCACTAGTACCGCCACCGTGTGTGGCAGAAAATATCTCGAAAGCACCAACAGTCTAATTTGTATAATTAACTTTAGTTGTAATTAACTTGGTTTAATATATGTGATACAGTTTTATAAAACGGTCTTATGCTATAAGCACCTCCATTATTTACACAAAAAATAAACGTGTAATTATCACTTATCTACATTCAATTATAATCACGAAACAGTCTGTTGCACGAATAGTCAGTTCCGTCCACGCAAGTACCATGACCTCACAGAAGAGATGTGGAAGTATTACACTTCTCGTTTCGTCTGGTAAGTGAGGTAACAGGAGCCCACTTTATTGAAAGGTGGCAAAGTTAATAAACACAGTTGCAACATTAATCAACACAATTATCTCAGTAATCAACACAGCCATAATTAACTTCAGGCTGTAGAAATACTGTTGACAGAAACTTCAAACAAAAAATGATCAAAAACATAAAAAATCACGAAGAAAAAACTGGAGAATACTTATGAAGCATACTGTAGAATCAATAAAATCTGTCAACGTCAGGTATTGATTTAAAGAAATTTAATTAAAGATACGATGAGTGTGACTAAAGCAAAATATTCAGCTAATAAAAAATAATGCCACAAATAGTCATCCACAACTGAGATAATTATTATCTACAGCTACATCGTTGAAGTTGTCACTTCATAAAACACCAATAGCTGCTACTATAATATAAATTAACAAGGTTTATAAGAACCCGAGGACATCTCTCAAGGGTTGAAGACGATTTACAAGCTTGTCAAATGCACGCTCGTTTCCACTCACTTGATGATTTAAGAAAAGAAAAGGCCATTACGTCAAAATCTAATTTTCATATGACCTCTCATCGTGGTCAAATTCCAGCGGCCTGACAAGTGCGAGTCGGACTCACGCACGAAGGGTTCCGTACCATTATCTATAATAACGGTAAAAACCATGTCTGTTGAATGGCCCCCCTTAAATATTTTTATCTGTTTTTTTGTATTTGTTGTTATAGCGGCGACAGAAATATACATCACCTGTGACAACTGTCTAACTAACACGGTTCATGCGATACAGCTTGATGACAGACGGACAGACAGACAGATAGACAGCGAAATCTTAGTAATAGAGTCGCGTTTTACCCTTTGGGTACGGAACCCTAAAATTGAATACAACCTAATATTGTACCTTAGTGTGTAGCGTAAGCCCTTATAATAAATCCTGCATTGGCTTAAAGCCGCTTTCTGTTTGTGACTAGTTGCTAACATTCGTACGTAAAATGTCAACATCACCGCACACTTTATTTGTATTTGGCGAATGTTTTTAATTTTAAATTTTAATTATTCAAGAACATTAATCATTTTTTTTCTTTTCCTCTCTTATGTTTGATAGAAAAACAAACAGGTATTTTTTGTTTTTGAACGCAGAGTAATTTATTTTAAATATATCATAAAAACCATTTTAGCACGTTAATGTTAATAACAAGCCACTAATTTTGTCTATTTTGTGAGGAAAATTAAAAATATTCATATGTATTTACTGACCGTAAAACAGTTGGTTTTTTTATATACATGCGTCATTGGCAGTAAAGGCGAATTAGACAGGTGTCAAGTCAGATGACAGATGATTTATTTATCTATATATTAATACGTGAAGAAAAAACTTTGTACCCCTTTTTACGAAAATTGCACGGACGGAGGAGTTTGAAATTTCCCACATTTATAGTTTATATAGAGAAGGGGTCCAGAATGCTAATATATTTTTAAATTATGCATAAAAAATACATTAAATCAATAAAAGAAACATTATATACAATACCATGTTTAATTAATTATGTTCCAATTTCGACCATTAGGCGACCATTCGTTTTAATAATAACATTAATAATGATTTTTAACAAAAAAAAACCCGACTTCAATCAGAAAATTAAAAACCCTGTAATACATAAGTATAAGATTCAATGATTGCCTTCGATTTCTCTGCGATGTCATCGTCAGATCCGGGTTTCCTTACCATGGTACCACCCTTGGGATATCTCCTTTCCGACAAAAAGAATCATCAAAATCAGCTCATAAACGACGAAGTTATCCGCGAACACACATAAAAAAAATAAAAATATGTACGGTCGAATTGAGAAACCTCCTCCTTTTTTGAAGTCGGTTAAAAATAGGATATTATAATTCAAATAGTATAAAATAACATTGAATAAAGAACAATATTTTCCATATTCATCAACAAAACAATAGGTAACTGATATTCACTATACAGCGTGTCGTTACCATCGCGACAATAAATGAACACACGTCTAACGGTACTTGCCAATAATCATAAAAAAATATTAACGTTAAACAAAATCCATAATTAAAAAAAAATATTTTTCAAACAAACTAATTAAGTAAAAAGGAAACAAAATTTGTAACATCCTATACAACTCGCGCCACAGCGGCGTATTACAAGCCTCTCCTTCTAACAGTATGTTTTGTCTGTTTTAAATTCATTCAACCCATTCATATGCTTTGTGACCTTAACAAATGAACTTTACGTTACGCTTTTATAGGTAAGGGTGTTCTAAAATTCTTTGTTTTGGAAAATTTAATAACTCTGTAAATATTGATGTTTAATAACTCTGTAAATATTGATGTTTAAAGAATTTAAATGTTTAACACAACTTTAAAAAGTTATCCCCTATATGTGTGTTCATTTATTGTCGCGATGGTAACGACACGCTGTATAATGAATAATAAATATATAATGAAATATAGCCATAAACGGTTCATTTATTCAATTAATAAATACTCAGTTTTTATTATATATACTAATTATTTAATTGTGCTTTAAATATATTCCTCGCAATAATACTTATTATAGAATCAAAATTTATAAAAAGTTAGATAATAGTAACTAACTAGTAAAAAGGCAATATTTTTTTCATCGTTTTATTAATTAATACTATCCCCGTCAATAGTTTAGGTGGAAACTAAACGGCTTTTAAGACTCACTGGCAGAGTTTCGTAGCTATTGGCATCAGCTCACGAGGGTCGCACTCTCGATTCCCATACGGAACAAATATTTAGAAACGAGAAACAAAACCGACTTCCCTTATCTCGCTCTGTATTCATTTTCGGGAGTTCCCCAAGTATCTCCTGAGCCCACGATCAAATACCAATTAAATTAATATGGCACCACATGGGAAGCACCAGCTCTCAAATAATCATCAAAATCGGTCCACTCAGTCAAAAGTTCGGAGGTAACAAAGATTAAAAATATATAGTCGAATTGAGAACCTCCTCTTTTTGAAGTCGGTTAAAAAAACCGTAGCTACTGCAAAGCCTTGTGAGGTGTCGATAATGAAAAATGCAACCGGCGAGCTACTCGCACGGATCAATACAGCTGATGCCTCAGCAACATCCAGTTTAAAAACTCGACGCTTTCCGTTCCAACCTGTATTGTATACGGAATAGAGTCGTATTAGATTCCATTACTGTGTGTATATCACCCAGCCGACGTAACGGTATTGATCCGTTTTCCCTATAAAGCGCCCTATGAAACTAATTTGTAAGTGGGTGTAAATCTATACCGTGACAGGAGAACGGATTTTCTGTCTGATGTTCTTAAAAAAAAATATAAAAGCTTTTAAAGATTTCAATTTCCTAGTCTAGTAGACTAGTAGAGTTCTAACTAGCCAAGTCTGCAAATGTATCTTCACCTCAAAAATAATGGTAGTAGTCGTGTAAATTTTTCTCACCTTATGATCTTTTCAACTGATGCGGTGCAATAGTTATAAATGTAGGCGTAGGATAAATAAAATCTTTATTTTGAGTATATTGTTACTATTTTCATCTTTATTTAAATTAATACATTTTAAGACACAGATACACGTTACTCGTTCGTGGCGTCGTTGCAAAAAGTCCCTCAATCCCTTTTACGTCATCCATCCTTCTCATTCACACAATACTTCGTTCAAAAATCATCTTTTACTCAGCTATTAAATAATTAATCCTACAACTCGGCCATTCTGCAAATCAGTCTGGCCTCAGACTGAAGCTACTTTACCACAGTTATACTAAGTACTTAACATTTTTTTCCTTCTTCATAGACATGTGTTTAAACATACAACAAAAAAATAACAACACTAATTAGCTTATTCCTTTACAACCACAGGTAGTTTAGGCAGTTTTAGTAGATGTTTAAAAAATACAAAATTACAAAACAATTGCTTAATCAGTCAAAAAAAAACAATTTGTATCAAGGCCATCGCTTCATATAATCTGAAGCTGATGTAGTTCTTATCGGCCCTTCTTTACCTCTGTCTATTTTCTCTACCTCATACCTACCCCTTCCCAACTCCTTTGTAATTCGATATGGTCCATACAATTTTGGTTTTAATTTTAACGCAGTTCCAAACTGTATACGTTGTATAGCAACTAGATCACCTTGCTTGTACTTCTCTCCTTCTTTACGTATTTTGTTATATGTCTTTCTATTCTCTTCTCTTGTTTCATCTCTTATACTCATAAATTCGATTCTGCTTTCCTCTTCTAAGTATTCCATAATAGATAAATCTTCTTTCAGCTTAAGTTTCACTCCCGTTAACAATTCAAAAGGTGTTGTGTTAATTGATCGTTGATATGTGCTATTAATGACTCTTTGAAGCTTACTCACATGCTTATACCAATGGCCTGGTTCTTCTATACACATCTTTGTTAAAGTAGAAATAATAACTCTGTTCACCCTTTCAACTTGACCATTTCCGCGTGGTATTCCAGTGGCAATAGTTTAATGCCTTCCTCTTGACAGTACTCTTGGAATTCATTCCCTGTAAAAGCTACTCCTCGGTCAGTAATGATTCTCCGTGGGTTACCATAATCTTTCTGGTGCAACTTTAACTTTTCTACGGTTTCCTTTGCTGTCACAGTCTTAACAGGATAAATCCAGACGAACTTTGTATATCCATCAATTACAGTAAGTATGTAGTTATGCATTTTCTTAATTGCATCTAATGGCCCTAAATGATCACAATCTAAAGTATCCAGTGGTAATTCTCCTTTATCAATTGGATTTAAAAAGCCTTCTTTCTTACCAGACTTTCTACTCGCTAATAAACAGGGTACACAGGTAGAAACAATCTTATCGATTTTACTGTCTAGTTTTGTAATGTAATAATCTTTTTCTATTATATCCTTAATCTTCTTCTTCCCGAAATGTCCAATTCCATGGGCTTTTTTAATCAATTCCATATCCATCATATCAGGTAATACCAATTTCTTCTCCGGTCCTTTATAATTAACATCATTCTCTAAAAAATAATCTTCATATCCATTCTTTTCTAATAGTTTTCTGATAATCTTTAACCCTTCATCTTCTTCTTGTGCCTTCTTTATTCTCGCATGTAACTCAACATCAACAAAACAAATGTTTCTGCTCAATGCGTCAACATGTTGCATCTTGTCTCCTGTTCTATGTTCTATAGAATACTGAAAATCCTGTAAGTATAGTATCCATCGTGCTACTTTTTCCTGCATGCATCCTTGCATCCTTTTTGTTCAAGGTTTTTTGAAAGGCTTCACAATCAGTGACAATTTTAAAGGGTATTCCTATAAGATATCTTCTGATTTCTTTACGGCTTCAATAACAGCTAAAGCTTCTAACTCGTAACTGCAACACTTTTGTTGAACTTCTGTAGTCTTTCTGCTCATGTAGTGAACAGGATGTTGACAACCATCATTAGGGTCTCGTTGCATTAAAATAGCTGCATATCCATGCATAGAAGCATCTGTATGTAATTCAGTTTCCAAATGAACATCAAATATTTTCAACACTGGTTCACAACATAATTTTGACTTTAATTCGTCAAAAGCTTGTCTTTGAACATCCTCAAACTTAAACTCACCTGTTTTCAATAAATCACTTAATGGCTTCGCTATTAAAGCATAATTTTGAATAAACTTCCTGAAGTACGAAGTTAATCCTATGAAGCTGTGCAGTTCTTTCAAATTTTTAGGCACTGGAAAGGTCATAACAGCCTTTGTTTTCTCACTAGATGGTCTTATCGTTCCATTGGAAATATGGTAGCCTAAGAATTCAACAGATCTTTGTAGTATTTGTGACTTCTTCCAATTTATTTCGAGCCCATACTCCGCTGCCACCTTCAGCAAAGCTTTAAGTCGTTCAATTCCCTCTTTTTCATCTTTTGAAAGTATAATTATATCGTCAATAAATATCAAAACCACTCCCGTTCTTATAAAATCCGCAAATATGATGTTAATGTATCTTGTAAAGTATTTAGGACAGATAGAAAGACCAAACGGTGCTCTTAAAAATTCATACTGGCCTTCAGGGTTACTCGTTACAAATGATGTAAACTTCACCGACTCTTCTTCAATTGGTAAGTGGAAAAAGCCATTTTTTAAATCGAGTGTGCTATACACATTCACTCTACTCAATTTGTCAATAAGGTCGTCGATTACAGGTAATGGATGTTCGTCTTTCACCATTTTCTGATTTATCTTTCGATAATCTACGCAAACTCGTACACTGCCATCTTTTTTCTTTGTCAATACTAAGGGACTTGCATACTCAGAATAACTAGGACGAATGATGCCCATCTTCAACCAATCATCAACTTGCTGCTTCACTAATAGTTCTTCGGTTAAAGCTAATCTTCTAGGCCGTTGTGTAACTGGAATATCATCTTTTAGAACAATTTTCAGCCTAATGGGTGCATCTTTGGTCTTCAAAGGTACGTAATCATTTATAATATCTTTTACCGCACTACATTGGTCATCATTACTGGAAAAAAGACATATAGCATTTTGATATAAACTATCGTAACATGGAGGCCTAATTTCAACGGCACCTTTGTCTATAACCGTAACAGTATTTACTAAGAATGGTTGACCTAATATTACATCATATGGCATTACATTAGTTGGTACAATATAAAAATTAATATTGTAATGGTGATCGTCGATAATTAATTCCGTGTCGAATTTACCGATTGAAAATACTTGTGAACAACCCAACCCGGTAAGCAACATTCTGACAGGTGTATATCCAATATTTAATTTAGAAAAGAAATTTAAAGTTATTAAGTTTAAATCACTACCCGTATCAATTAAACAGTTCGTCACGAAATTACCTATTTTTACATTTTTTATGCTTCTATTAATTATCGCATCACCTTTATCTACATTAAATACAGACTGACGTTTTTGAAGTTGACACTGAATCCCCTTACTGTCACAAACATTTGATATGCAGGCACTCGCTCTTTCCTTCGGATCGCAACTCATTACATTTCGTTCACGTTCACCTTCTTCATTCACGTCCACGTTAGCGGAACTAGCGCCCTCTGATGTCAGCGTGGGATATTGAATGAACATCGATCGTCGATCCCGCTTTGCATGCATTTGTGTTATTACAGGTTCCGTTTTCTTACATTCTGCGCCTATGTGACCGAACTCATTACACCTAAAACATTTTACAACTCTTTGACAGGAACTCGACAGATGCCCTTTCTCACCGCACTTGTAACACCGTTGGAATGTCTGTCCTCCAGTTTCCCGTTGTGCCATCGGCTTCATTACTGTTACTTCTCTTTTGCTTATAGTACTCTTCTTGGTTTTCTGTTTGTTACTTTCATACAATGCTATTTTCTCCTTGAGCACTGAATAGGATGTAACACCATAGAATAATAATTTGTTTGATTCGTAGTCGTTTATGCCATCGAATATATACTGTATGATGACGTAGTCTGCAAACTTAGCCCTTTTTCCCAATTCTTTCATGACAAGCATGTATTGATAAACCGTTTCATTAGCCTGCTTTTTCCGATTACTCATCATTTCATGCATTTGTTAGGAATTTATAGTATCAGGAAACTCCTTCATCAGAGCCGTTCTAAATGCTTTTTCCGTCTTCAGCCATAATTGTGCAGTACCAGCCAAGCACCTCCGCGCGATAATTAGCCGTTGTAGTTGGTTCCATCCGAAAATATCTGCGTTGTCTTCAATATCCTGCGACCATTTTGCAGAGGAATACGTCATATCATCACCCGTAAACTTAGGTAGGGAATCCATCAGGAAGAATGGATTATATTTACCATCGTCGTTATTGCTCTCCATCATCTTTAACCGTCGTAAATATTATCGTCGTTATTTTAAAGTGACAATTAATACGCTTCCTTTGTAACACGTAATGGCGGCTGGCGTACGTGATCACTTTCTCTCGTTATTAAAATACCCAAAAATCACTTTAAGCCCGTTATCCCGGACGAGAATTTTGTAGGCGTAGGATAAATAAAATCTTTATTTTGAGTATATTGTTACTATTTTCATCTTTATTTAAATTAATACATTTTAAGACACAGATACACGTTACTCGTTCGTGGCGTCGTTGCGAAAAGTCCCTCAATCCCTTTTACGTCATCCATCCTTCTCATTCACACAATACTTCGTTCAAAAATCATCTTTTACTCAACTATTAAATAATTAATCCTACATAAATGTATATATAATGTTTTAATTTTTTTTCGCTAACAATTTCAAGTGTTTTCTTAACTTTTAGGCCCACTTTTTTATGGTTTGTAATTTATCTGCAATCCTCAAATGTTGTAGTTGCCTATGGGCTAGGTTATCACTTATCGACAGCTGAAACCCCTACTCGTATGCCAGCTATTGACATAAAAAACAGTTTTACAATGCTATTCACAAATAACTTGCAGAGCTTAAGCAATTGTAATGGCATTTCATAGTAGAAAATTATTATTTTGCCGTTCATAAATATAAACTTTACGAGGCAGGTCGCTGAACGTTTAAAGATGGAATTGGACACAACTTTTACTTTCGTTGCGACATTACTGTACCTTATACGTCGAAATCTTTAACTTAAGAAACAGCTCGTAAGGCTTTGAACAACAATTAACCGTCCCACAATCGGTGACCATTCGACCCCGTGGTCACCGTCTCTGGTTGTTGTACTGTTAATTGTTGTTTAAAGACTTAAGTCTAACTTTGTCTTTGTCTGACGCCAGAACATATACTGTCTTGGTAACAAAAAATCACTAAATATTCTAAGCATAATTAATATAACTTATATCTGTACATAAAAAGGAGTCGAAAAAATTTATAACTACTAATTTATGTTGTCCAAGAGGCCAGCATCAATAACTAGTATCAGATATTTTAATTACTTTTTTTTATTATGCGAACGGCACGGCCAAGTAAAAACTTAGACAATTATACAATTCCAATTCTTCATCAAGGTCATATTAACTCGTGTATAGAAAAGACGATAAGCGTCACTTGTTAAATAAACTTTTGAAAAAAAAATTGTTAAAATTCAGAATTTTAAAGAAAAAATCATATTTACATTTACGCTCAAAAGAAACAGTTAATGAAATAAAAACGAATACCCACCGACATTGTGAGGAAGATGTGGCTGCTTGTTGAGCCAGTCCTTTATTGTAACGAGGTCTTTGTTATACTCCACTTCTTGATCGGGCATGATTCTGTAAAAATGGAACAATTTTTTTTAAATAAATGCATCACATATAAGAAAAGACCTATTTAAAAGCTTTTGCTGTGGTAGCGTGTGGTTTTAAAAAAATAAATTTATACAGAATAAAAAGTATTATGTATGTTAAACCGACAGATAAGGTATCATTTAAATATGCAAAACCGTGCTGCCGCCGTGAGATGTGATATTATTCAGGTATAGAAATATAAACAATGCTTTATGGTGTTTTCTTTAGCTTAAACATCAATATCTTGTGTTTTATCTAATGAAACCGTTGCTTAAATGACAAATAAATAAACGCAAGAAACAAGAATATATTCCCTAAAAAGGTAGTCACGTGTACAGACGATTTAACTGGTATTATATCACGTTTAACCAGATCTCATTAGATTTATCGTGACAGGTTCTTGTGGCGACAATTATCAATGTGCAAGGAATATGTAGCTACAAGATCGTAATAGACATGTTGCGATGATTATGTCATATCTGTATAATGATCTTGTGTATACGCGATAAATTAATGTATTGTAAATTAAACTAGTTAATGAACATTATCCCGTTAATTTCTTAAGTTCTCGACATTCCAAGCACTTTACAACATCTTTGGTCACGAATGTTTGTTAACTGTTTCAAGTTTTAAGTTCATAGTTAGGTTTTTGAATTTATTTTTTACAGATTAATATCTCCGAATGCTTCAGTGTTAGTGTGTGTACTTGAATTTAATATTACGATTGTAGGGCCAAAACTACTGGTAACACAAAATCTTCTTCTATGTTGAAATTAGGATGTTTATTTATTAATTTATGGGAGGCCCTTGTTCAGCAGTGGACTCACTACCGGCAGAAATTATGATAATTTATTAACTTCAGCCTCGCGAATTTAGCTTGGAAGAGAAGAAGAATTGAAGGAATTTAGCTTGATCGGAGGTCTAGCACGGTTGAGGCTTTTTAAATCAAATACACGACTACTAGGTTGATATAAAAAAATATTAGGTTGGGGCGAACACTATGGCGGTCACAAACTACAGATCTCTTCAACCGTCGGAGATTCACATGAACCATATGCTACTTTGACACGCCATCAGTCAAACTTGTAGAATTATGGATATGCATAACACTTGATAGAGAGGTAGACGGTGGTAGATTTTTTGTTGACGTTCATAAAGAGCTTAAGTTAGGCCTATATTGAACAAATATACTTTGACTTTGACTTTGACTTGACAAGTGCCTTCGTAGCTGCGTTGATAGGACCAATCGAAACATTGACTTTATTGCGGCTCAGTGGCGACTTTTGGGCGGTCCGTGACCTATATCGTGATCGTGATTGCTCATAAGTTCTACTAGTGACCTTAACAACAAACTCAACCCTATAAACAAGCACTATTTTTTATTAACAAAATATCACAGTAGGTGATATTTTGTTTGGAATAGAACATCAATGAAATGCGAAAATTAATTATTGGATATTTTACATTAAAGAATCACTGTCTTAAAGTTGTCCAAAGATACCGCACCACGTAGCAGCGACCACTGTTCGGTAAATGTTCATGCCCGTCCGGAATCCAGGCTCACAGATGACCGTTAAGTGAAAGTATTATACTTTTGCTTTTCTGGTAAGCGAGGTAACCGGGGCCCGCTTTTTTAAAGGTTGCCATAATTTCTGCAGTTTAACGAGTGCTGAATATTTCAACCACTAACGGCGGTTGTGACTTAATATGTGAGTGGACCGCTTGCTCGATTGCCATGTTCTCACTTAAGCAAAAAAAATCCTTTGTTTTCAGTAAAACACTTGAGCTTTTACGTATTTCCCTTGTTTAAAGATTGCCTTGTATTGCCAAATATTATGAAATCTTCGCCGCCATCAAATTTGATACATGAATTTAGATAATGACATCAAGTTACAACAGCGCTGTCGCGACCTTGTCATGTGCCGATTAGAAGCGCTATTTATCTCTACGGAACGTTACTTATTTATAAAACTTTTTTTAAGTATAATTTAATTGATTTATAAAGCTTTTTTTTTTAAATATAGTTTTATTAAGTAATTCGTCAGTCTTTTAAACTTTATAAGCCCAATGAGGGCAATAAAGTCACCTGAATCTTTTTACCTCTTCTCATGCCCTTATCTCATCAAGGTGAGGTCAGCACCATGTAATTTATGTTGTTAAGTATTGGCTAGGATTTTTACAAACAGCCGTTGGTTGACGTCAGGCGGCTCTATTTATTTAAAAGGCTGTTTATTCCTAGTTCTCAGGCTTGAATAAACACCCATGTCCAGAACAAATATCTATGGAGCATACAAATAGTTTTCCTGTGTGAGAAATGAACCCACGACTCACGACGCTGAACCCGATACCTTAGCAACTGCCTCACCGAATTATCAATCATCTTACTACGAATATGATTTCAGTAACCATCATCCCTCTTGCAGAAGTTCAATCACAAAAATTTACACGCCATAGAAATTTCATGATCAGACTATTGCTTGGGAATTAAGTTCTCATACACATAACATATTTAAGACACATGTATTGTCTGAATGAGACATACTATGGTTTTTGAGTGTACTCAAAAACGGAGAGTTCGCTCAAACGTTAAGTGACGATCGCCTCCCATAGATTTACGGAACACCAGGGAAGTTGCTACGATTTTGCACCATCGGTTGTGTATCGGACCGAACATATCGCTTGGGACAAAATTGCTTGTGGGCGACAGACGATGACAAGTAAATCAAACGCAGCGTGAACAATAAAGATTGCTTTGCAGGTGTTTTTAATTTTTATGTACGATGAAATTAATCGGAACAATTCCCCACAATGCCACTTTCGGTTAATACGTTAAAATATTCAGAGATACAACGTCTCATCGCAAGGCGTCTCTAAGATGGTCGATGTAATCAAATGGACGAGACTGGTTTGTGTAAAATAATTAATCAGTAACACGTGCACAATAAGCAATGCAATTTTTACATGTGAATTTAAAAAAAAACGTTTGTAGGAAAACTTTATTAAATTTTCTCTGTTAATGTTTCGGAAAAAAATGTATTGCACATATGTTGCAGGCTTTTATCATGGACGCTGACATATTGAACGATTGCGACGAATCGGACAACTATTTCAACTTTTCGGATTCTTCATCAGACTTAATCTAGGAATTTTTTAATAACTATGAACTGAATAATATATAATAAATAAAATAACATATATAAAAACCTTTATTTTTTATAAAAACCTTTAGAGCCGTGATAGCTCAGTGTCCGGGCGCTCGCCTTTACTTCAATATACTCGAGCAACCTGAGTTCGATCCCCGCTGCCGGCACCAATGAAGTTTTCAACTAAGTGCTGACTTATCACGTGCTCCGCGGTGAAGGAAAACATCGTGAGGAAACCTGCGTATTTTCGAAATAATAACAAAATAAAAATATTTCGAAGATATGTGAAGTCCGCCAATCCGCAGTGGGGCCGCGTGGTGGACTATGCCCTGATACCCTCTGTATAGAGGAGGCCTTTGCCCAAGTATGGGTGGGACATGTATAGGCTGTTATTTTACTTAACCCTTTTAAACTTACTAAAAACCTTTGTTCTTTGGGCAATTCCTTTCAACATAGTTCACTACACTATTTTTATTACTGAGAAACTTACAGTTATTCAGTAATTTTCAAAGCTAAATAATAGGCTTCTTTAAAAAGTAGACAAATGAACCTTACAAGAGCAAAATTTTAGATCTTTAAAATTTTAGATAACGCCAAATTTTAAATATTAATCACAAGTGACCAAAGACAGAGCCTTCGACATGTGTCCCCTCGAATAAATTTATGAATAATGGATTTTGATGACTTCGGCAATTTTGTGGCAATTTTATCTTTACATTTTCAAGTTTCTTTTTAAGTAAAAAGGCAAGCACCAAAAATTTTTCATTAAAAAGCAAAATTATTCATCTATAATAGTTCTGGTATTATAATAAAAACGAAATCAATTTCGACGACAAGAGATTATTTAATTAACTTATTTTTTTTAATTAACTTTTCTGCAAAATGGCTTCACGATAGATTAACATGAACAAATATAATTTCTTGAACTTCAATGAGCAATAAAAAAAACTGCTTCTTAAAAGAATAATAGAAAATATTTAAATTACACTTGAAAAACATAATACTTATTCCGTATTGTCTTAAATATTAGTCAAGTACACCTCACTATAATTGTTAAAAGGTGACAAAAAAGTTGGGAGTAATTATACGTTGTATAAAAAATATATTCAATTTACTAACACTGTAGTAATAATAGAAACAAAAAATTATTATTACCCTTCATCAATTCAAGAACAAGATTATACATATAGAAGAATTGCGGACACATAGTTTCTAGGATGTTAACAATAACTGACGTGTACCATTGTGATACCCTTCGGTACATTTATGGCCGGTATGTTAATAACAAGCATTGTTTTATAAACTATCTTTATATCAAGCAGGAATTCATTTGTTATCAAATAGTTCGTCAACAAGTCAAAATGTTTGTAGTCTGTATATAACCAAAACATAAAAGTTATTTGCATTTTCGTAACTCGTAGCGTTTTCTTTAATTAGCAGTACTTTGCATCACGTAATATGTATTCTTTAATAAAATATACATTACGTCCGAGCGTTCGTTTCGGACCCCATGGGACTATCCAAGAGGACCGGGAAAACATCAAAAGTAATATAATAAAAGTTAATTAACTTTTGGGTTGCAGAGCCAAGTTTGGTTTTCGCAAGACAGAAACATACATAGGGTTTCACCACCAATATTAAAAAATAGAATTGGGAAACATCTTGGTATTTCAGTGATTTACAAACACGCTCAAGTATTTCTAATAAACAATCTTATAAATCAAAGCTACGCAGTCATTTATTATTATACATTATACAACACTGCTCGATTCAAGGCCGATGCACGTCGTGATAAAGCAATAATATAGTGTGACAATAGTTCATAGCAAAAGAACAATTAAAAATGCAATATTGGCTCCATTCACTCTGAAATAATGCTCTATATATGTGTACACATCATTATATTTATAGAAAACTTTATAGACTTTATAGACTAATTTATATAATCATCTGAAATATGTTTCCAATTACATTTACATGTCTGATATCTAAAGTAATAACATGTTTAAATAAACTGTTCGATCTGTCCTAAGGATCAATTTTACGGAATTTATTAAATACATTATAGGACCACAATTTTGACAAAAAAAAATTAAATACCTTCACTAAGTATGTAATGTAAATGCAAGGCAGGTGGGATAAGGGAATTTTAATCCGCTGAAAATTTAATACGCTGGTTTTTTATACTTTTAAAAATAAATCACCACTTAGCATAAAGTGCAATTGTCACTATACTTGTGGTATTTGATTAAAAATAAAAAGTAACATTTTAGAGCTTCGTTTCTTCTGTTAATCAGACGCTGCATTCGAATTTAAAACCTTCACATGATCTTGTTTTGAGATACCTACGCGCTTCGTCGAATAATAATTATCTACAAGCGACCAAAACAAACGTCATAAGTCCATGGAAAGCCGTGGTACATTTTATTTAGTATATGAATATATTTACTCTGCTGTGCACTCAAGTACCAAAAAAAGATTCCTTTTTTAAATTCCGGTATGAATATTATATAAGTGAGACTGTGCCTACGTGTATAATACATACAAAAAAGCTAATTAACCTGCTGTATCTCTCATCAAGCTCAACATTAACAAGTCGCTAGATTTTAATGAAACATGTGGTATAATAAATAGTAATGTATAATAATAATATAATACCACTTTGTCCCTCTACGATACAAAGGAATGTTACACAAGTACCAAAATTATTATTATTACAGTGAAAACCTGTCTGTAAGTAGTAAAGTACCCTTACGAAACATCAAAATATTACCAATAATATTATATCTACTGTTATGGTTAAATAATAAACACAAGATCTAATTAACAAAATAATACAATGGCAGCAGCAAATAGGACGAAATCCGGCCAAAGCCTTTAGTTACATCTTACTATACAGAAAGGTCAAAACACATTACGCAAACAAACTTGCTCGCGTACCTACGTGAGGCAAGTGAAGCTCTGTTTGAATACCAATGGAATTGAATGAAAAGGGTCCTCTATTGTGCCACTATATATAACTTTATGTAATATACTGCCTTGTGCGAGTCTAACGCTTTGTAATCATTCATCATAGTATATACCCGGGCTTATATAAACTAGCCTGTACGTATCCCGTTGCTGGGCGAAGGCCTCCTCTTTTGCAGAGGGTTCAGTGTTAGCCCACCATACGGCCCTACTACGGATTGGCGGACTTCACGTATCTTCGAAGATATATGAAGTCCGCCAATCCGCAGTGGGGCCGCATGGTGGACTATGCCCTGATACCCTCCCTCTGTATAGAGGAGACCTTTGCCCAGCAGTGGGACATGTATAGGCTGTTAATTTACTTTTTTTTTACGTATCTTCGAAATATTTTTCTTTTATTATTATTCCGAAAATGTGTAGGGTTATGACCATAGAGCATGTGATAAGTCAGCACATTAAATTAACAATTTCATTGGTGCTGGCACCGTGGATCGAACTCATGTTGCTAGAGTATATTGAATTAAAGGCAAGCGCCCGGACACTGAGCTATTTATGTACCTATATAAGTAGTTACTTCCATCTTTAAAGTAATTAGCAATTAAAATGGCCAGGTGTCCAGAATATTGACCTGATGTTAATAACATCAAATGGATATTAATTTTTATACATTGAAATAGCTTTATCTTCATTATTAAATTACATAAATTAATTTACTCCTAATAAGTACTCTTAATAAATTATAAGACGTCGAAAAACGATTTGAAAAAATCTTACTTCGAATAAATGATTTTGATTTGATTTGATAAGTTATAAATGCCGAATATTCTCACTAAAACTGGATTTCCGAAACGAAGAGATTTAATGATATTATATCTAAATTCACGTCACGCGATTTAATTTACGATTTGGGCAATAGTTAAATTTGAAGAGTAACTGGTAACATCCTACATTATGTAATTATAAAGTTGAACATTGAACTTGAACAAACGTGGAATAGAACATAATTGGTCGTCATGGTTAAGAACTACAAATAAATGTTCTTGAAAAGAATTGAAAGGTAATAACAAAAATTCACTGTCAACATATTTTTATTGTTGTTTTTTGCTCGATCTCTTGGTTTCCGTTTTAAACCTTAATATGAATTATAGTTATAGACACTATAAACATATATTCCTTTTTTTTAATATGTTTTTAAGATATAATTTATTCTGATTATTTTGAGAGAAAACTACTACGGCTGCGATTGTGGCTTCGGCATTAAGAATTGTGAATTCAATTCCCACATGGAACAAGCATTCGTAAAAACCTAGCCAAAAACATTAATGATTCACATGTCTTCTAGACCCACGTAGGTGTGAAAAGGAAAGAGGAAAGAAGAATGTAAAATGAAAGTATTAAAAACACATAATAATAGCGGTCTTTTCATGTGTGAAGCTGGCAGTTCACCTGATGTTAAGTGACAACCGCCGCCCATGTAATACATTTGCAACACCCTAAAGGTTACGATGCGTTGTCAACTTTTAAAAAATTGGTCCCCCGCTACCCCACTCACTCTGTAACAGCAATATTTGCAGTCCTCCGGGAATTGCAAATATTGCTGAATTTCATGTTTTTGTCAAAGTTTCAAATTACAAAAATTTTCTCATTGTCTGTCTGATCGTTTGCTAATTCATCTTATACAAAAATGCACTATCAAAGGAGCGCAGTGGAGATCCGCTCTGATGTATGTATTTGGGAATTTCTTCAATCTAAACTTTTATCTGTCAAATTGACCAAAGATTCGCGACATCACGCATTCTTCTAACCTCGAAACCCCATGGCGAAGAGAAATGTGACGTAATGGAAGAGTAGAAGAAGAACATAGTGTTTTTTTTATGTTGAAAAGTTGCCAAACGAGCAGATGGTTCACCTGATGTTAAGTGAATACCGCCGCCCATGGACATCTGCTACGGGTTAAAGATGCATTGACAACCTTTTGAACATTGGGCACCGGCTGCCTCACTCACCAGACGAAACGCGAAAGTATTTGTCATACTTCCACTTTACGCTGGTCTTCTGTGAGGTCGTGGTACTTACCCGGACGGGCCTGCCCATTCGTGCAACAGCCGAGGCTGCTGCGTGGCCCTACCACCGTAACCTGCTCAAGGGTGCTCCTAGTAAACGACCAGGGTCCAACTGAGGTAGAGTCGAGCAACGAACGGACAGGGTATAGGAGAAAGAATACAATGCGCCGAGAACCTTATCCCTCGTGCCTTAAGCTTGGGCAGCGGTAGGATTACAGGCGAAATCAAGCAACTTGAACCAAGAGGCATGGTTGTTTTATAGAGCTAATTTTCCTAGTCCTTGGGAGAATCGGTAGTCCACGTAAATATTGTTCGAGTAGGAAAACGCGTTGTCTATCATATAACTAGCGTGTCTAATGACAAAGACAAAAAAAACAAGGACCTGGGGACAAAATCTTTTAGCAGAGACTGGATTTGCGGCGGGAGGTTTGACTATCTTTTTACGTGCATCTGTCTTACTATCTTTTTTACCTAGGTAATTCTCGTAGGCCTAGAGTTTTTAAAAGTTCTATATAAATAAACTTAACCGCCCCGGCTTCGCACGGGTGCAATATGTTATACATATAAACCTTCCTCGTGAATCACTCTATCTAGTAAAAAAAACCGCATCAAGATTCGTTGCGTAGTTTTAAAGATCTAAGCATACATATGGACAGATAGACAGCGGGACGACTTTGTAGTGATATATTTATAGAAGATTAGTCCTACTCGCACTTATCTCCTTGTTTCCTTTCATAACGCCTCCAGTGAAGTTCTGTAATAAATGGGATTATGGAAGAAAGTTTTGGCATGCGGTCGGATTTGTTCCAATTTCATGCCGAAGCTATTTAAAAAAGATAAAAGGTGTTTAATGAAAGAAAGCTTTAATAGTCGTTGCAGAATAAGAGACACTTAATACGTTTGTTACAAGTAATATTGTCTAATTCAACTCTGTATCATTATTATAGGACTTATAATTGTTTGTACCTTTACGTTTAGCTGCAAACAGTAAAGAGTAACAGCCCCGAAATATTTAATTAATATTCAAGAAGCGTTCTAATTTTTTTCATTCGCTGAACGTACTCGCTGTGTTATGATGCTATGCCCATCACGTGTAATATCGGATATTTCGTTACATGTTAAAACTCTTGCGCACGTTATGTTGCAAACAGCAACTTCATTACAAAACCATTAATTTAATGTATAATATTCGAACGTAACTATTGGAATCTTGAAGTTTATATATGCTTAAATAAAATAATTATTACATATTTTTTGAAAATTATTTACATGTAATCATTCGAAATTAATTGTCTTTTAGTTGACTATTGGGTGAAGGACAAAATAAAAGTACTATATATCATACTTTTTTCAGCACAATTATTTGAGCATTATATATGTATGTACCGACATATACAAAAAGCTTAAATTTTGTATTTAATTAAACATTATATTATTGTATGTTTTGTTGAGTGTGCTCTAAATGTCAATATACGGACATTTTATAATCATTTTCATTAAAATATTTACAATCAAAAGTTCATAATTCCGACCATAGCATAAGGATTGAAATTTTTTAAAAAACAGAGTCTCTTGATTTATCGCGTAAATTCCAATTAAAGCACACGATTGATTATAATAAATATGAACTCACGAATATTTTTTTATATTGTCACTGGAACGTGTGAGCTCGAACTGGTTAGCGCCGAACGCGACACGGAAATTAAAAAAGCGCGCGAGTCTGCCGGTCGACCGCGCAGAACTGCCGGCGGCAATGCGGCCGCGCCGACGCCCGCCTTTTTTAATTCCTACGCGATTGCAACTACACTGCTTGGATTTGGAACGAAAGTAAAATGTAGTAAGATTGCATGCTTCGGACGCAGGCCAGTTTTATTCCGGTGCGATATGTATGTTTATCTCGAAGTAAGGTGCAATGGATGGAAGGTTTTAGACCATTTAAGGGCATTCGAAAATGGTCTACGTATTTACTCAACCGAAAAACAAAAATTTTGTGAAATCATACACTATAAAGATAATGAACGTCGCTTTTAAGCTTCTTCTAATACAGCTTATTTGCAAAGACATCGTATCTTATCAACACGCCTTTGTTAAATTACTATAGATTTGTGAGAAAAATTGAATATTTTATCATGTTCACTGAATTTACAATATTAAAAATTTTATAATACTCTAGATATCACATTGTAAAACAACGAAAAACAACAACAAAACTTTTTATCGCCAGAACCGTAATAGCTCATTTTCCATGCGCTTGCTTTTAATATAAAATAAATAAATATATGTATAAAATAAATAAATAAATAAATAATTCAATATAGTAGAGTAGGTACTATAGCAACCTGAGTTCAATCGTCGGTGCTGCACCAATAAAATTATTAATTTTAAGTGCTAACTTATAACGTGCTCTATCGTGAAGAACCACAGACCCGATTAAGTGCCACCCCACTATTCTGAGCATGAGAATCACCCGGCACATTAATATGAATCGGATTATGTCTCATGCTCAGAATGGATGTCGAGTCGCGGTCGTGGAACCAAGGAACTGCTTCTCATCGACGCGGTCATTGGCAAAATGATTAAACGCAACCGTAGGAACTTCTCCGCCGCCTGGATAGACTACAAAAAGGCATTCGACTCGGTGCCCCATACATGGCTAATGAGGGTCCTCGAACTGTACAAAGTAGACTGTACAGTAAGAGACTTCCTCGGGCACTGTATGGGGCAATGGAGTACGATCCTTTGTCATCTAAGCGAGCGGATGACGGCTGCGGAATACCGGATAAGGATACGACAGGGTATTTTCCAAGGCGACTGTTTGAGCCCAATATGGTTTTTTGCCTCTCCCTGAACCCTTTCAGCGTGTTACTGGAGGGCTTGGGGAGAGGATTTCAGCTTCGGAGAGGAGAGACTAAAACGTGACCTAAGACTAAAAAGTGTTAAAGTTTTCACATGAATGACCTCAAATTATTCGCCTCCAATCGCTCCCATTTGATGGAATTGCTAAAAGTCACTTGTGATTTCAGCAGTTTTAAGGTGAGTATAGACTACAACATTTACTTGTAACAGAACAACGAGCCGCTCTATGATATGTTCTAGTGTATCATCCTTTCACGAATTATACGTCGAGCACGCTTTCCTTTTTGTTACAAACCGTATTGCATATTGGTGTAACATTTCGTCGAGCGTATTGGTGTAACATTTCGTCGAGCCACGAGTGCGGGCGATGCGTGGATGCGATTTCTATTTTTCTTTTTTCTTCTAATATAATTCATCAAGATAAATGAAGCACACGCAACTTGTAGGTCCGACATTTCAAAAAAGAATGAACGCAAGGTACAACGAAATGTTGGTAAACGCACACTCGCTGTGAGCATTTACCCGTAACATAACGCCGAGCATTCGCAGGAACGTTACATTACATGGAAATGCTTTGGAAACTGAGCTTTTGCGTGTATTGTACCATTCGTAAGAACGTTACATTACACAGAAATGCTCCAGAAAATGTTGTACACTATACTCACCTTTATAGTAGCTCGGGACGGATAAGTGTGCGGTCCTCCATGTCGAAAGAGGTAAGGTCGCTAATACGAAGGGCATAGACTTATCTATGCCCGTTAACATAAGGACCATCCCTGAGGCTGAAACATATCGTTACCTGGGTATGTCACAAAACATGTGTATCGATGAGGCTGGCGTGAAACAGTCAGTTTGTGACGTGTTTTTTGCACGCCTGACAAAGATGTTTAACAGTCATTTGTCAGGCATGAACAAGGCGCATTTAACGGCTGGGTCATACCAGTCCTCATGTATACCTTTGGCAAACTCAGGTGGACTCAAACTGAGCTCAACGCCCTAGACCGAAAAGTCCGCCCAACTATGACATCCCACAGGAGGCATCATCCAAGATCGTCAGTGATTAGGTTGAACCTGCTGCGGAAGCATGGCGTGAGGTTCTTTTTAAGCGCTTTCACCATGCACAATCGCGAGGTGTGCAGCCTCCGTAACTACTTTCTGGCGAGATCGGATGAGTCAATCTACACGGACGGCATTAATTACGATAGAGGACTTACGCCTCTATCCTTTGCCAACGAGCAATGGGAGGACACGGGAGTACTGAGCGTTTCCAATCGAGCGACCGTATGGAAGGAGAAAGAGCTCCACGGGAGGTTCTACAAGGCTCTACACGAGCCTTTCATAAATACTGTTGCCTCCCTTAACTGGCTACGTTTCGGTGACCTCTTTGGGGAAACCGAAGGTTTTGTCTGTGCGATACAGGATCAGGTTATTAAGACGAACAACTATCGGAAATACATCCTAAGGGATGGCACCGTCGACATCTGTAGAGCTTGTCGCCATCCCGAGGAGTCGCTTCGGCATGTTATCTCCAGTTGTTCCATGCTTTCTAACTCTGAGTATCTACATGGACACAACGGAAACTGCCGTGCTATAAGTACTCTCCGGAGGCCGTGCTCGAAAATGACCCCACCAGGCTCTATTGGGACCGGGCATCTTCACGGACAAGACGATTGTCGCGAACAAACCTGATATCGTGGCGATGGACCGGGCACATTCGCGGGTATTTTTAGTCGATATTACCATTCCATATGAAGAAAACCTCGTGAAAGCCAAAACTGATAAGAAGACGAAGTATCTGGACCTGGCTCACGAGGTGACCGACATGTGGGGTGGTGTGCCGGCCGAAATTATCCCGATAGTCGTGTCTGCGAGTGGTTTGATCCCAGTTAGCCTCTCCGGACATCTGAGGCGACTGGGACTCCGGGACGGAACGCTCCAAGCTCAAATGCAGAAGGCGGTGCTCCTCGATACCACTCGCATCGTCCGCCGGTTTCTGTCCCTTTCACCCTAACCCTCGGCCATTTGGTCTCCCCTGCCAAGGGCTTCCGTCTCGTTTCGTCCTATTTATATATGTATTATATACAATATTTATATCTATTTGTTTATTTTTATTCATAATATTTATTTTATATACGCAATATATATCTTATTAATTGTATATCCCTATCCCCCCATAATAATAATAACATTTATTTACAGCAAAAGCACTACAAATTGGAAAAACAATATCAACTCATAAATAACATATACAAATCTTTCCTTAAGTACAATTTTTAATGTATAAACGTAATATCTGTTGCCTTCTCACTAGGCAAGCCTGTATCGAGGAGAGACATATTGCTTTACATATACATTTTTCATCAAGCAGACATTGAGTTCTATTACATGTTACAGAAAAATAAAAATAATACTAGAAATAAAAACGAAAATAATGTACATTTAATGAGAGGAAGGTAAACAAAGAAAGTTTCTTGCTAAATAGGTGTTACGCAATATCGTAATCACACAATATTCTTAACCTCATGTGATCTCTTGTTTTTAATGTCACAATATTTAGCTACTTTGTTGTAGACATAGGTTCTCGCAAAAATGTGAAGTCCACTAATCCGCAGTGAGGTCGTTTGGTGGACTATGTTCTAATACCCACTGTACAGAGGAAGCCTTTGCCATACATGTAGCAATATCGATTCGATTCTGTCCAAATTTAGCCGGTACTCCAGGCCTTTCAACGGTTCAAATTTGAATGACAGGACAAGACGGACACTGTAAGAAAGGGTGAAGTCATATCCCTAAGACTTCAACCCTGTGTTGGAAGATGTGTGTTTTCATGCTTCTGGACTGGAAAGGACCTGGTATTAATGGTGAATATATCAAGCACCTTCAATTTGCCGGTTTCATATTTATCAGTGCTGAATAACTGAAGAACCTTGTTACTGTTACGAGCTAGGGGTTCGGGGTTGAAGCGAAACGCTGGTCATTTAAAACTTCACTTTATTTCCACTACTACCGTGCACGGCCTTTGGATGTTGCTCAAATCCTTCACTTCGCTACTACAGGTGTGACGGCTCTTTGGTAGCGACAGTCCGTACCATAAATAATAAACCGTCATAGTTAGACAGTTGAAATTTTCACAAATGATGTATTTTTATTGCCGCTATAAAAACAAATACTACAGAATAAAAAAATATTTAATTGGGGTTCCCATACAACAGACTTGATTTTATGCCGTTTTTATAGATACGGAAACCTTCGCCTTAGTCCGACTTGCACTTAACCGGTTTTTAATTTGGCAACCTCTACAACAATTTCTGCAACCTGTCAGTTGTTTTACATGTCCATGTGGGGCGCTAATCACTTGTCATCAGTTGAACCACCTGCCCGTTTACCTGTTACCATAAAAAATAAGATAACAGAGAGGAGTGACCCATAACTTAGCAGAATAACCATAAAGGTACCTGAGGCAAAAATACTTTTATCTTTATTTTATATCGATACGAAATTAACTGGTTCTTGTAAAAAAATCGAAAGAATCATAATGGCACCACATTCAGGACGAATATGACCCCAACGGTTCTTATCAATATAGAATTTGAGTGCATTTTAGATTAAATTTTAACTAAGCTATTAGAAGTGTTCCTTTTTTGGCGCGTTGGGAAAATATTATGAGTAAAATTTTTACACTGCGCGCGCAGGCCGACTGTCAAGAAGCGACATGATAAAATTGGATGATGAACTTTACAGTATTACCGTGGTTATGTTTTAATTTATTTTATGGTTATTCAACAGCAAATAGCACAAATACAGACATTTGCTTTTGAAACCGTAGGGCGGGGACCTCTCATATATTATTATTGAAATTATTAATTTTTTAATATATAGAATTTTTTTAAAGGTTTACACGCCTGAGGCTTGGCGCCGCGGCTGGTGACAATAGAGCTACTTCTTTTTTCGCTCAAAGCTAAGCATAACTATTCAGCGAGGAAATGCAGCGTTCTTGGCACCATGCCGCGTGGACAAAGTTTATAAGACAATATTATTTAATTTAGACAGATTTGTGCCTGTTTTCACCATCGATCCCTATCTTTAAGAGACACCTAAAAAATGTAAGATGAAAACGAACATTAAGGCGCTGTATGGAGTAAAAATAGGTTTTTCAAACGTTTTCTCAACGAATATCTATACATTTTATAGGAGAAAAAAAATATAAGTTTATCTTGATCTTACGTTCTAGTGGCACATTGTTTTCAAAACATATTCTCGATATATTTTCTCGATACAAAAAAATCATAAAACTACCTCTACTCAACCTCAACTCAAGAGAAATTCAAATCCCAAAATAAACTTAATACTTTAACAATCTTAATATAATTAATATCAGTGGTGTAGAATATTATAATAACCTTTCGCGTTTCGACTGGTGAGTGTTAGTAGTAGTAGTGTAGTTTAAATTTTTAACGTCATCTATTTTGTCATTAAAATATTTAATTTTTCACCCTAAAACGGAAATTCATTTTTTAGACAAAAAATTATTGTTTCATCATTTTTTTTAATTAATTTGTTTATTTCCCACATTGAGCCATTTTATGAAATGAAAAGAAAATAATTAGTTGGTTAACAAATTAAAAGTGAAAATAATATAAAGAATACATATATGACGTAGGTTTGAACATGGGACTACAGCAATAGTTTACTGTTGTATTCATGACGCTCGGACCAATAAGCTACGCGAGGTCTATAAAAAGTGACAAAATTTCGATTCTAGTTATAAATAATTAAGAATTTCATCGATTTTTTTCAAATTTCATTTTAGTAGTGGTGTAAGTATAATACTTTCACCTTTCGTCTGGTGAGTGAGGTGGCCGGAGCCCAATTTTAAAAAGGTTGTCAACACATCTGGAACCCAAGTGTAACAGATGTCCATGGGCGGCGGTTTTCACTTAACATCAGGAGAACCGTCTGCTCGTTTGGCACTTCTCACATAAAAAAAAGTTGAAAAACTAATATATCGTAGTAAGTCTTGAACTTTTAAAGAATAAATTAAAATTTATAATATGAAAAAGATATGTTATAAAAAAGACGTATTCGTAATTTCTGCAAAATTTATATGAGCCATTTCTTTAAAACCACAAAAACAAAAACTAAATCATTTTTCGAATATTATTGTTTTGTTGTACAATGTAATTTGCCTTTATTAATTTATTTGACTTTAAGATGTATTTTTAATCAATTCCTTTTCCAGTTAATTAAAAAAATAATTAACAGGAAGATTTTCTAAAATCATCTGTATACATTTTCGAAAATCTCCCACGATATTATCGATAGTATCCTACGGCCCACCACTAATAGGTAATGAATGAAGGTCACGCGGCGCGTCGACAAACCTCGCGCGGTACGCCCCGCTAAGCGGGGCTACCCGTCCTCCGCTTCCCCATACTTCACTACCCAAATAGTTAAAAATTCACTGCATACAGCGCCTTAATTTTGTAAATATAATATATCTAATATATTATTAGATTTAATTCCTTGGGGTCTTCAGTTCCAACGGGCTTGAGGTGGCCTGGCGCACGGGCCGCCTAGCCTGAACCTCGGCGTATTATTATTTCGATACACACACATTTTTTTCTTAATTTTTTGTCTTAATTATATATATTGTGTCAGAAAAAGAACTCGATTTTTATCCAATGCATCGATTTTTCTAATCGATACATCGTATAATACACAGTCTCGATGTATTACAAAAAAAAATCATCCATGTAATTATAAAGTTCTATCAACTCGGTTTCTATTAGACTTTGCGACTCGAGTCCGACTTGACCTACAAGTAATATGCATATAGTATATATCAGGGTGACGCTGAAAGTTTTTAGAACAATTAGGACCATTGCCAATGGAAACTTCTTTTAAGTTTTAAATATAGTACTCTCAGTGATATAGTGCTATGCGACGCATAATAGAGGAAGATTCGGACAGCTTAGGTATTGGTATGAGTAAAGTACAAAAAATATTACACACGACCATTTAGGCGTCGGGATACTTTGTACCTTGATACTGGATACTTTAAACTTTTTGATATTTAACTCGAGTTCCAAGTTATTTAATTATATGATTATCAATTGTATCCAATGTCTTTTTTCACAAACAAAGAGTACTGGAGCACGGAATAAAATTTTTAATTATTTATATTTTGTTACATTAAAGAAGTATATTTTCTTACGTGCGTACATAAGTACACATATAAGTTTATTTTATTTCTAAGCTATTACATAACTTTTATCGCGGGCTTTGAGCGCGGCGACCGAATCAAGAAATTCCATTAGGAAAATAAAACCTCCGCCTAACATGTAGCTCGGCTGAGCGTTCGCTTAACGTGTATGTATATGGTACGACTGTACGAATGAAGCTCGCACGCATGGATATTATAATACGATATTATAATATTATATTATCATGTGATGATATGACATTTAGAGGATATCAAGTCTCAAACTTATGTTTCTTATTTCAGTTACCATAATCCTATAGTTTCAATGACAAAAATTCCTGATTAATCTACATGTATTGTAAGATAATAAAAATATTATAAACGATATTAACTTTTCATTTATTCAATAAAAGAAAAAATGCTTTTCTTTCGATCACCACGCTCAAAAAGTGTAACTTGAATTAATATCAAAGAAAAAAAATAATGCATAAATAATTAATTATAATTGCATAAGTTGATAAAAAATGCTATGCAATAGCTTTACTGCGTCAGTCTCCGAGTGCCACCCATTGTATTTTATACACTTTGATTAGTGTAACATCGATAAAAATACACAAAATACTGTAAATAAAAAATAATGTAGCATGGGGCGAGAGACAGCGTAACTCTTAGCGGGAAAAATGATCTAGTTATTAAGATAATCATCTGAAACTCTTCAATAATTATTTAAATATACTGCCGCCGAAAGTGGTTATAACTTTCAGTGGAAAACAAAAAAAAAACTCTTAGCAGGGTACGGGGGTCAATATTGAAGGGAAGTTCACACTTGTGGCGGATGAAAACAACCGCCGCGTCTATTTTAAATTTAGCGCGCAAAAGCGCGCGACTCGCGCTTTGCAAAGGAGTCGCCTCTGATTGGTCGGCGACCGGGGAGTTACCTCTGCCTCGAGACTCGCCGCTGAGAACACAACGGTCTATTTGCTTTTTTAACAATAACATTATTTTAAGGGTGAAAATATTGTGAACATATCTAAAGTTCTTCTGATGTAAATACAATTAATAGTGAGCACATTTGTGAGTTTTATTTAATGGCATTCCGCATTATATCTTGCCATATTGGTGACCCCGACGTGATCAGAAAACGTTTCGCCCTCGTGAATTTTTTTTTTTCAAATTGTGAAAATCTAATTCAGAGAATACGTATACCGGAGAGGACATTTTCACGCTGGAGAAGCTATCGCACAGCTATATATCTGATTCCATGCACGGATTACGCTGATGGAAAAGGATTGTTCCTGAGAACAAGCGGCGTGACACGGCGGTTCTCATCTGCTCCCTTGATGTCCATATCTCCCACACTGGACGAGCTGGCCACCCCTTGCAAGTTCATGCCGGCATCTGCCCTGCAGTTGAGGTACCTATCTGGTCATCTGAGGTACGTTCCGGTAGCGGCACGGGCTACTTTCTTGCCCTGCCCGTTCTCCTTCTAACATTTTCACAGTGGTGAGTGAACACACACAGTGCTAACTAATTACAAACAATAACGATTAACTTTCTAACAAGTGTCAGTGTAATCCAGGACTTTTTACAAGCATTTTGCCTTTATAAACTTTCTGCAGTGAACGGTGAAGGAACTTTTTCTCCCATTTTCCCCAGACCTTGCCACATTTGAATGGACAATTTAAATTTAACTTTTATTTTCTTGGCTCTATCACATAATACTATGATATTTCTCATTTATTTTATTTTGTGTGTTATACTTTTATGTTTATAATTTTTGTTTATAACATATTTTTTTTTGGTTTTGGTGTTTTATAACAACTTTTAGACTAATATAACTGGACTAATATATAATATACTGTACAATAACTTTTATAACTAACCTACCTGTGCTAAATAGTAACTTTTAACTATTTTTAAATTACTTACCATCGAACTCATTAACCGCCATTGGAAATTTTAATACTTGCATCGCTGGGCAGGAAATTATTAGAAATTTTAATTTAATTTTTCTTTGCATTTTTTTGTTTGTATATGTTTTGTTTGTTTGACACCATTTGTCCTTGGGTATAATTGTATGTTTTTGTTCATTGTTTGCCAATATTTTACAAGTTGTATATTAGTAAATATTTAATTTTAATGTTATTCGGTTGGTTTTATAATGGAAATTTAATTTGTTGTTGTTGAATGTTATGTGCACTATTTGACTATTATTTTGCAAGTTACCTTTTATTATAATATTGTTTAGTGCATTATTATTATTTTTTAATAATGGAGGAGGAATTAAAGCAACAGATTGCAGAGCTTAAACGGCAGGTAAAGCAGGTAGTAACACCGAACAAAATGTAGGAGCAGTCAGTGTTAAGTTGTCTCCGTTTTGGCCCAACAAACCAGCAATTTGGTTCGCACAGGCTGAGGCACAGTTCGAAGTCGCAGGCATTACCAAGGATGCAACCAAATATGGTCACATCCTTTCAAAGCTGGAACCTGATGTGGCTGACGAGGTGGAAGATGTCATTGCTCATCCTTCAGCAGATGACAAGTATGAAAACTTGAAAACCGAGTTGATCAAACGATTTTCAGTTTCCAGAGAGCAACGCATTCGCCAACTTCTAGGCGAAGAGCAGATGGGCGACCGCAAGCCTTCTTCTTTTCTTCGTCACCGGCAGTCTTTGGCAGGAAAAGGAGACGATGGCATTGTACGCGAGTTGTGGATGCATCACCTGCCCATTGACGTCCAGCGCATCCTGATGGCTCATCAGGACTTACCATTGAGCAAGCTTGCTGAGCTAGCTGACGGTATTGTTGACGTTGCCCCCGGTAAAAGCGCTTTAGTTAATTTTGCTTCTGCGGTTCCCACCCTACCCGACTTTAGCCAGTTTATGAAACGCCTCGACGAACTGACACAGAAGGTCGACGCTTTGAGCAGAAGTTACGCAGGCTCTCGTTCGCGGAGCAGCTCACACTCCCGGCCTCGTTCTGTATCTCGGCACCGCAAGTCGGGCGCTTGTTGGTACCACGCCAAATTCGGTACCAAGGCCGCCAAATGTTTGACTCCATGCACATGGAAACCCGATCAGACGGGAAACGCCCTGAACAATCAGTAGCGGCGTCTGATTGTGAACTTAGTACTAGCCGCCGTTTGTTCATTAAAGATACCGAGTCGGGTCATCGATTTCTTATCGATACCGGATCGGATATTTGCTGCTTTCCCCGCCGACTTCTTCGCGGTCCCTCCAGAGCTTCTGGATTCGATGTCCGCGCTGCTAACGGGAGCATAATTAAGACATACGGCTTCCATATCCTTCGTCTCAACTTTGGACTCCGTCGAGAATTTAGATGGAACTTTGTTATAGCAGATGTTGGTACTCCCATAATCGGAGCTGACTTTCTCGCTTATTACAATCTGTTGCCAGACTGTTCTAAGCGACGATTACTAGACGGCGTTACAAATATTTCCGTCACTGCCACTGTGGTAGCTATTAATCAACGAAGCGTAAAAACTATCATTACTGACAATTCCGTTTTCTCCAAAATATTACAGGAGTTTCCAGAACTGACGAGACCACCCGGATTTCCCCGCGTTGCGAAGCACAACACCGTCCACCACATTTTGACCACAGACGGACCACCTGTCTGCAGTCGTCCCCGCCGGCTCGCACCTCAAAAGCTCAAGGTAGCCAAAGCTGTTTTCGAGGACATGGTAGCTTGTGGTACAGCCCGCCCCTCTCAGAGCCCATGGTCTTCGCCTCTGCAGATGGTGCTCAAGGATAAACACCTTGACATTCCATCCACCTCGCAGGACCGCTGGCGACCATGCGGCGATTACAGGGGACTCAACGCACGGACGATTCCCGATCGTTACCCAGTTCGACACATCGGAGACTTTGGTAGCAACCTAGCCGACTGTACTATCTTTAGCAAAATAGATCTGGTTAAGGCCTACCAACAAATCCCTGTCGCACCTGAAGATATAAGCAAAACTGCCATTATTACACCTTTCGGTTTGTATGAATTTTGTTTTATGTCTTTTGGTTTGCGCAATGCTGGACAAACCTTCCAGCGCTTCATTGATGAGGTAACCAATGGCCTAGACTTCGTGTTTCCCTATCTCGATGACATACTCGTTTTCTCACAGACCCCCGAGGACCATGTTGACCATCTTCGCGCTCTATTCAAGCGCTTATCGCAATACGGTGTTGTTGTCAACCCATCGAAATGTGTGCTTGGCGCAGATGAAGCAACTTTCCTCGGATACAAGGTTAGCAAATCGGGTACTTGTCCGCCTCCTGAGCGCATCGAAGCCCTGCGGGATTTCCCTCCACCTAAAACAGTTGAAGGCCTCCGCAGATTCTTGGGTATGGTGAATTTTTACCGCCGCTTTCTGCCACATGCTGCAGAACTCCAAGCGCCGTTAATCGACAGTTACGTGTCGGGTCAGCTTAAAGGGTCGCAACCAGTTCCGTGGACACCGGAGCTCCACACCGCGTTCCAGAAATGCAAGGACCATCTTGCGAATGCGACGCTTCTTGCCCACCCTGTACCCGACGCTAAACTTGGTTTATTCACCGATGCTTCGTCCACCCATGTTGGCGCTTGTTTACAACAGCTCGTTGATGACTCCTGGCAGCCTCTCGCCTTCTTTAGCAAGAAGCTCAAAGCCGGCCAGACAACCTGGCCCGCCTACTACAGGGAGCTGCTAGCGATTTACGACGCTGTCCATCATTTTCGCCATATCATGGAAGCTCAACATGTGGTTATATACACGGATCATAAACCATTAACGTACGCCTTTTCACAAAAACGAGAGAAGCTTCCACCCGTCCAGCTCAACCAGCTTTCTTTCATATCCCAGTTTACAACTGACATCGTTCATGTACATGGGAAAGAAAACGTAGTTGCTGACGCTATGTCACGTGTGGAAGCCGTCCATATACTCGATGACTTCGCTGCTCTCGCTGCGGAACAGGCAACTGACGACGAAATGCAGAGGATGCAAACTAACTCGTCCCTAAAACTAGAAAAAGTATTTGTTCCTGGTTCCGACGTTGAAATTTTCTGTGACGTCTCCACGGGTAAACCTCGTCCATTTCTTACATCTTCTTTTCGCCGTTCTTACTATGACAAAATTCACAATCTCAGCCACCCCGGCGCGCAGGCAACCGCACGCATGGTAGCTGAGCGTTTTGTGTGGCCGAATATACACAAAGACTGCTACAAATAGTCTCGTGCTCGTACTGCTTGTCAACGCAGCAAGATTTCTCGGCACACATCGACTCCTCTTGGTAATTTTTCTGCACCAACCGCACGATTTTACCACGTACATATTGACATCATTGGCCCTCTCCCTTCCAGTAAGGGATTCCAGTACTGTCTGACGGCTGTCGACAGATTTACTCGGTGGCCAGAGGCTTGGTCAATGGTCAACACGACAGCGGAGGAGTGCGCAGAAACCTTTTTTAGAGGTTGGATCGCTCGTTTCGGCGTGCCCACCATCGTGACGACCGACCAGGGTCGTCAATTCGAGTCGTCTCTTTTTCAGACCCTCATGCAGATGTGTGGCAGCAAACGCGTTCGCACTACAAGTTACCACCCGTGCGCGAACGGCCTCGTCGAACGCATGCACAGGCAACTTAAAGCCGCTTTGATGTGCCACGAGGAAACATGACACAAGTCGCTGCCTGTGGTCCTACTCGGCATGTGCGCAGCTCTCAAAGAGGACCTGCAATGCTCACCGGCCCAGCTTGTTTACGGGGAACCCCTGCGCTTGCCCGGTGAACTCATTGCCCCTTCTCCAGCTCCAGATCGCGTCGAGGACTTAACCAACTTCGCCACTCAACTCCGCCTGCAGATGGCACGACTGAGGCCAACACCTGCCTCCCGCCATGGTCAACAGCCAGTCTTCGTTTCGAAGGACCTCTTGACTGCTACACACGTCTTCTTGAGAGATGACACAGTCAGACCTTCTCTCAAGCCGCCCTACAGTGGACCTCATAAGTTAGTGTCTAGAACGGAGAAGACAATAACGATCACTGTCGGTGACAGAAACACGCAAGTGAGTCTTGACCGTATAAAACCGGCATACATCGTAGACAATTCGGTACCGTCAGCACCTGGAGTTCGAACTGCTAACTCACCTGCTTCGCCTACTCCAGCTGCAACTCCAGTTGTCCCAGCTGCGCCTCCTGCTTGTATTAAACACTCCGCACCACCTCCTTACACTACCCGCTCAGGTCGTATTTAGATTAAGAATTTATTCCATGTTTAGCTTTTATTTTTTTTGGATGGGCTAATTTTCTGCCTAGGTGATGTGGCGGATGAAAACAACCGCCGCGTCTATTTTAAATTTAGCGCGCAAAAGCGCGCGACTCGCGCTTTGCAAAGGAATCGCCTCTGATTGGTCGGCGACCGGGGAGTTACCTCTGCCTCGAGACTCACCGCTGAGAACACAACGGTCTATTTCCTTTTTTAACAATAACATTTTAAGGGTGAAAATATTGTGAACATATCTAAAGTTCTTCTGATGTAAATACAATTAATAGTGAGCACATTTGTGAGTTTTATTTAATGGCATTCCGCATTATATCTTGCCATACACTTATTGGACTACGACACCATAACTTTTAAATCAGAGCAACTGAAACACTAATAGTAGTTATGTTATAACCTTTAGATAATTAAGTAATTATCATTGATTCAAGTTTTATAATAATACATCGATACATCGAGTAAATCAATAGGCAACAAAGCATCAGATTGATTCGATGCATCGTACTGTAACCATCGAGTGAATTAGGTCATAAGTATGTACCAGATAGCAGATTCAGATTTAGAATCAAATTCTGCATATGCTCTGTTAATATGTCCGTCGTCTATAAAATTACCCTGTATATGTAAACCAGTTTCGTAACTTTTTAACAGATTTGAGACGAATAAAATGTTAAATGACATTGAATATATTTATTTTAAAAGCTGTTGGAATTGATATTTTCTGGTTATTTGTTGTCAAAATAAAATATTAATATTTTTTTATGAATTATGGAATACTCAATTAACATTATGTCAAAGAATGTACTTCGTCTAAAATATCATCGTTTAAGAAGTGAAATTGATGTAATCGATCTTTCGATTATAAGAAGAAAAATAATCGATTAATATGAAAATCGATTATTTTTACATCCCTAGTTTTCGCTGGTGTTATTATTTATTAAATTGTTTTAATTTAACTGTAAATTAATCGGATAATCTAAGGTAATGTGTAGACTTTTTAAATAAGTGTTTACAAAATGTTTACTATTAAAATAAAACACCTTATATATGTGTCTGAAAGAATTATTATACGAAACTTGAGAAACAGACGACCAGAGGTTAGGGGACAAAATCCCGGATTAAACAATAGAATCCAGGCATTTCAAGAGCAAGGTATTAAGATAGAAGATGAAGATGCAGAGGAATTTGTCGAATCATCGGATAGCAATTTTTTTAATGCAAGTATATCTCGAATTTTTAAAATTTTACTCAAATTTTACAGTCATAACACACTTTGATAATCTTGTAGGTGGGTGGAGCTTATGATGAACATTTAAATGAGACATTAATGGGCAAATATGATCTTCAACATAAAATTGTAAAGCAAAAATATTTTAAGGATAACTTGCCCAATCTGTTAACTTGGAGTGAAAAAGAACAAATCCGCCATCTGGCAACAGCACATCCAGATGAGTGGACACCAGAAAGAATTGCAGAAAGTTTTCCAGTTACAGCTCAAGTTGCCAAGGTAATTAAGTTTATAAATCTTAGAATTGAGGAACAATGAAGAGATTAAGTAGCACTTGACCACTTAAGTGATTGTGCCAGTCTTCCATTTGAGTCTATTAGGCTAGTCACTTATATCAGTACATTTAGCTAGTATGTGGTAATTTTTATTGTAGGTTCCTACTAATATAAGAAAACGATTTGTAAAATTTCAACCATCGGAAATGAATAGTTTCGGAGATGTTAATTGTAGAATTATTGATTAAAAAGACTACATGGCTCAGTTTTCCATTGACATCCACCAGGTTTTACAGAAAGGTTTTACATTATTATAAGCACACACGCAAAATTTCAACATGCGAAAACGCGTAGTTTTTGAGAAAAAAAAAATTAAAACATGTTATTTTTACCGTGCAAATGTGCGGGAAGTCGATGGATGCAGGTGGCTCAGGATCATACTTTATGGCAGTCTATGGGGGAGGCCTATGTTCAGCATTGGACTCAAACAGGCTGAAATGATGATGATGATGATGATTTTCACCGTAAAATCCGCCATTGCACTAATTTGACTTCAAAAACTGAATACACTTTACTGCCAACATGATAAATATAGGGAAGCGAGCGATGTTATACTTGTATCGATTGTAATACAATTTATTAAAATTTTTTGAAAAGGTTAATGAGTCACAGATCACAGAGCAATCCGACTGGGATAGTTTAGGTTAGAAGGTTAAGGTAGGAGAGCAGCTCCCGCCTTATCCTTCATGGTTTTTTTTTTATTATCACCCAGAACCTCAGTGTAGTTTTAGTATTTTTAAAAACTCTTTTTTTTAATATGGTGGATGATTTTTACATAAATGGCCTTGCAACAAACTTGAATTCAGAACCGTCTTTGTCAACCCCAACATACTGTGGTCTTGGTCTATCCTACCCCTAGTGTTTTTAGACCCCGGAGGCACGGAGGGTGGGCAGTCCCCTAAATTCTGAGCCCCTAAAAAGGAAATATGTATAAAATTGCAGAATTTAAAGATTTTATTAGTATAATCCAATAAGACATATTTCCCTTTTAAAAATTCATAAAAAATCTTTGCATTTCCGACGAACTTCCCCCCCCCCCCCTTGGGGGGTTCCTAAGTTTTCACTAGAGCATAGTCCAAAAAATAACAGTTTAATATCAGTATAAATAGACAGTGACTTCATGCAAGAAATTCAAAAACTTGAATAGATTTACAAAAGAAAAGCCTATTTCTACTAAGTAAAAAAAATAAGTGAACTCAAACAGGCAAAAACAAATACAGGAAAAAAAATAATGTACATAAAAAAATGTTTGGCTATTTTCCATTTTCTTTATCCTTACTTGAATAATATAATAGAATAAAAATAACATTAGAAGCTTTAGATATTCTAAAGTTTTTAATGTTATTTTTATTCTATTCAACTTCAAATATATGTATATTTCACGGAATATACAACAAGAAATCGCAAATTTTTTAAACACAATCCCAATGCCCACTGTTATGACTATTATTGATTCATAAGAGTCATGATCAGTGTCCGGGTGCTCACATTTAATGCAATAAACTCGAACAACCCGAGTTCGATCCCCAGTGCCGGCACCAATGAAATTGTACATTTCAACTGCCAAATTATCATGTGCTCAGCGGTGAGAGAAAACATCGTAAGGAAATCTACATATTTTCGATATAATAAAACAAAATTTTTCGAAGTTATGTAAAGTCCTGCCAATCTGCAGTGGGGGCTGCATGGCGGACTTTGCCCAGCATTGAGACATGTATAGGCTGATACTTTACTTTACTTTTAATATTAATACATTTTAAGTATTATAAATTTGTATAATTTTTCAGAAATTGTTGAAATATCCCTGGAAACCTGCTACTGACGAGAGGATTGCACGCCATGATGCTTCTGCTCTGAGAAATTGGAAAGATTTGAAAGAGAATACACTAAACATACCAGAAGATTTACGTAAACACCTTTTGAAGTTCTCAGAGCGTAAAATACCCCCATTAAATAAAAAGTCAGTGAAAGTTGATCTAACACAGACAAAAAATATTGGTCAATTTGAAGAAATAATACTTAGATGTTCTAAACAATATAATGCTGAAAAGACTTCAGAAAAAGTTGATAGTAGTGAAAATATATCTAATAATGCTAGTAACATAAAAGTCAATAAAGATCCCCAGAGAATCACTTTAGATAATTTGACAGCACAAATTAAAAAAAGATTAGATGGTGGTGATTGTGTAGATATGCCTGACAAAATAATTATTGAAACAGTTAACAAGAACAATGTAGAAATTGAAAATAGCAGTGTTAAACTTATGAGTTCGGAGTCAAAAGGAGCAGAATTGAAGGAATATCAAGAAGATAATGATCAAATAAACCCATTTGACTATTCAGAAAGGATAAGAATTCCAAAAAACATGTATAAAAAAGGAGCCACATACAAAATTAAAGATTGTTATTATGACCATGATGGAAAATTTTTATATCGCGTTTTGGGCGCATCTCAATAGTTATAGATGGTAGTTGAAAATAAAACCTCTAATATTGAAGCATTATTTTTTTATACAAAAATTATATGCATTCATTTACACTAGTCCATTATTGTAAAATAACTTAATTTCAATCAAAAACATATTTCTATGTGTACACACCAAAATTATTGCATCTTTGATTATGATACTTAATTTTTAACAGTACTATATGTCATATTTAACAAATAATAATGCAATTAGTTATGTATAAAAATACATTACACATGCGAAAAACAATTCATTTTAAGCTAAACTCAAGATATGGCTGTTTAGATCACTTTCATTTTTCTAGAACCCTAAATCTTAGGACAAACCAAGTGTATAATAGACATTTAAAAAGATTCATAATATTCAAATAGCAACTAATTTTACCATGAGCCAATGGATACATTTAGTGATGCTATATATTTTTTTTTAAAGAAAAAATTTAAATATAAGTTAACATAAAATTGTAATTGTTATACATAAATGTGTAACTTATTGCCAACTAGTGATTATTATTTATTTACATGTTTCAAATAATTAGTTATGTTATTGTATCAAAGTAAAACCCTCCTCCGAATGAAATCAGAGAATTGATTAATTAAGGTTAAAATAGATGCAAGATAATATTCATGTAGTAATAAATGTGATTAATGAAAAATGCAAAATAACGCAAATTCTTCAGTCTTTGAATAGGTCGTTCGATTTTTCGATTACTTAAATGACACTATCTTCTTATCCAGTCCTTATCCCACCAAGGGGGTTGGTCGTCACAACACGTGAATCATGATGATATTGACAAGGTTTAATACGTCTGGCCGCCTGCCTGACGTCAACCCTCCTTAGGAACAAACACCCAAATCCAGAACAATTATCTGCCAGTCACAAAAATACAATTCACATGTGGGAAAAGCACCCATGACCCCATCACCGAAGCCAATAGCTTAGTATCTGCGCCATAGATTATAAAAGAAAAGGTTATCCAAATTGAAATTACTTTGCTACAATGATTAAATAATTTATAGACAAATTGCATCAAATACGACTTAGCTTGATAAAAATATTCAATTTGACAAAACAAGATTCGCTTTACACTCATCATCTAATTTTAGGCAATATTATATTACATTGCAAAACTATAGTTCTAATAATCCAAAGCAATATCTTATATGGATTTCTATGATTTTTAATTGTATAATTTACCATAAATTATTTTAGTCAAAATATAACATTAATTTTAATACCTTCATTTGGCAGCTACATATCCATCTATATAGTCACAAAATTCAATAAATTCAATTATTCGCCATTGGTAGAAATATACAACAATATTTTTATTTATTAAAATAAAACTGAAATCATTAAAGAAATTACATTCTACAATGTCATGACACAGTACACACACATACTTTACAATTTTTACCATGATTAAGAGATACTTAAAGTACCAATTAATTATTAAGTTCTTTATGAAACTAACATTTAAGCCTCAGTCAGTGTAAGGTATATCTGTACATATTTTTATATTGAAGATGTTCATGTTCACAATAATACATTTCCTTTAGTAGTATAATAATACACATTGCATGGATTACATATACCTACTCTACACAACACACAAGTTTATGTTCCTTATATTTCAATTATTCCATTCAAAAATACTTTTAGTTAGCACCCATATCATACAGTAAGCAAAAATTTTTGTAGCTTAGTTTAAATAAAAGTGAATACATTCTTGCAAATTCAAAATTACCTTTATATGAATAAATTTAACTGTAATATTATAAACAGCATTGTCAACATGTGATGCGGTATCAGTATATTTTCATTAATACTAAATTAGTCATTGTTTGTCACAAAAACAGATATTTTTATTTATGCTTTAAAAAATTACATGTCTTTTGTTTCCAACATTGTTGAAAGTTTGTGTTCTACTGTAAATAAGTTTCATGTGTTAAACATACCACATGTTTCATCATCATGTGGTATGTGTAATTAATGTAAATTCCAAAAAAAATATGCCTTTAAACACAAGAATTGATTAGTTTCAATATACTTCATATACTTTAGGATCTCAATTTGCTTAATTATGGTACGCAAAGCAATCTTTATAATTAGATATTTTAAAATATATTTCATTAATGTTAAATTGGGGCAATAACATTTTCATAGAGTTTAGGCCAATATAAAGTGCATTCAAGTGCAAGTAAATTTTTAGTAAAACAATATATTATATTGCCTATTTTACTATACACCCACATACATAAATCATTGTATATAATACATTTAATTTGATTTTAAACAAAGTTTAGCATGTTCCAAATGAGAGTTGAAATTATTATAACTGCCAATTACAAAGTTTTTATATTATAAAATTTGTTAAGAACGTCTCAATTTTCAAATTTCATAACACTAATACTAAAGTGAACCAAGAATGTAGTATTAAATATTTAATATTTTCATTTAGGAACATAAAATGTAAATTAAATTTGGAGTATGATAGTAAAAGAAATAAAATATTTTGTAAAAAAATTATCTCATGTTATAAAGCTATTTCATTAAATTGTCAATAGTCAAAAATTTAATTTTTATGGTTGAGGGTTTAGTCAAAGTTTATTTTAAATTTAGTCACAGAATTTCCGTCAATTAGAAGATTTCGAAAAGAAAAAAACAAGTATTTACAAGGCAAAAATGAAAAGTTACCTATTTATATATGCATGGAAAGATTGCATAAGAATTTTATATTTTGTCATATTATTTATAGAACTTTAGGTTGATAAATAACGTAAAATGTATAGTTTTAATCTGTTACGGCCGAACAACACGACATTACAGATGAAGATAAAAAACGTAGACAATGACGTTACTTACGAAGTGTCCGCCAGAGGTGTATGTGTAGTCCATTGCATGTGGAGTTAATATTATAAATTAGTTAAGACTCATTATTGTACTTGTAATATTCACACTAGATTCGCTGGTGCAATGATCAACCAAAATGATCATATTGACTCTGACTAAGATGAAATTTTATGTGTCCGTTATGGCGATGCTGATTTGGTTCTTCGACGACTGACCACAGGAACAATTCCGTTGTCAGCCATGGTCTGGTATAATGAGTAGAATCAACACAATCATGAGTTGACTGTGATTATAATGAGACTTGCAATGGCTGTTAAGGACACGTGTGAAGGAACCCATCACAAGTGTGACAATCCATGGAGTGTGCCTGGAATTTTCCTTGGCACAGATATAAATTTGACGGATGAACTGTGACGATGGACACAATTGAGGTGTCCACTGGGTACACCGGTGTTGCCCGTCAAATGTGCTCACCCATAGAATGTCAATTATAAGGCTCGAATCACATGTGTGGAGATATGATGGCACTTCAATCACATGTGCAGGCACAGACTGTGGCAACGAAAATTTCCACGACGAACTGTAGACACTAATGAAATTGTGGCACTTTTTCTATGGCACTGACACTTGTGTCACATGTGCTGCGGGCATCCTAGGACTGTGGCAACGATGGCATGTAGGGACGCCGGTGTGTGGTCCACCATGTCCGGTCCCCGGCCTCTGGCGGCGGTTGGCGATTATCGGGCTAGCGAGAGCCGCTTGAAATAGTGGCGGCAGCATATCGCGGTGGGAGAGGGCGGCAGGTCCTGAGGGCGAGCCTCGCCGCCAAGCTGGTCCAGCGCGCGAGTGTACTCTCGCTGCAACGCCACCAGGTCGATGTTCTGCTCGCCCAGCGCCGACATCGACAGGAACACGATGTCCCTGAAACAATAGGAATTATAAGTAGTAACTCACACTTAGTTCGTTCCTTAAAGACAGCATATACGTCAGTTGATTTATTATCGTTTCAATTATGTTCGACTTTTTAAGCTCATTACTCGTTATAGCTTAAACGGTCGCAAATTTAGCAGTCCAAAATTATTGTGACAAATGTCAAGAATGTGATATTAGTTAATATAATACATTTACGATGTCAATTACGTGGCCCAGTTGCCAAGGTATTGGCTTCGGCACCGGCACCAGTTCGTGGGTTCGATGGTTTTTATAGTCTGCTAAATGGTTTATTAACACATACAGCGTGTCGATACCATCGCGACAATAAATGAAGACACATATAGGGAATAACTTTTTAAAGTTGTATTAAACATTTAAATTCTTTAAACATCAATATTTACAGAGTTATTAAATTTTCCAAAACAAAGAATTTTAGAACACCCTCACCTATAAAAGCGTAACGTAAAGTTCATTTTTAAAGGTCACAAAGTATATGAATGGGTTGCATGAATTTAAAAGAGACAAAACATACTGTTAGAAGGAGAGGCTTGTAATACGACGCTGTGGCGCGAGTTATATAGGATGTTTTTTTTTTTTTTTTTTTTATCCGATAAGTTGTCAAACGAGCAGACGGTTCACCTGATGTTAAGTGAATACCGCCGCCCATGGACATCTGCTACACTCGAGGGTTACAGATGCGTTGACAACCTTTTGAAAATTGGGCTCCGGCTACCTCACTCACCAGACGAAACGCGAAAGTATTTGTCATACTTCCACTTTACGCCGGTCTTCTGTGAGGTCGAGGTACTTACCCGGACGGGCCTGCACATTCGTGCAACAGCCGAGGCTGCTGCGTGGCCCTACCACCGTAAAAACAAATTTTGTTTCAAATTTTGTTTCTTTTTTACTTAATTAGTTTGTTTGAAAAATATTTTTTTTTAATTATGGATTTTGTTTAACGTTAATATTTTTTTATGATTATTGGCACGTAGCGTTAGACGTGTATTCATTTATTATCGCGATGGTAACGACACGCTGTATATTGGTATGGTAAATGGTATAAAGAATACGAAGTACAAAAAATGGTATTGGCGGACGGTGGCGAAATTAGGCATGAAACGTACATATGTACGTTAGTGTAATGTGCCTATGATGCACAAAGTGACAATGTCGCTGTTCGGTTGCGTAACTCCGAACAAAGGGCAATGTTAAAAAAAAAAACAAATTTTAATCAGTAACAACACAGCGATATAGTATATTTCTGCTAGATAGAAAGAAATTAAATCTTCTTTGCGACGCTATAATTTTGTTTGACAGGAAAAATGGTCATTTACTAAATTACGTGTACATTATTAACAACCGGACACGTACCTGTAAAATGATGGGTAGCGCTTGTTGCCGCTGGAAGTCTCCCGCCAGGCGGCAAGTTTACGTAATGCGTCGGACAGGTCGTTGCTAAGGAGACCGTCCAACACCGCTAGTATAACACTGTTAAAGAGAATAATATATCATTTAGGATATTTCACAAAGTTTTAATTCAAACTACAGTTTAGAATATTCTTAGGGAAGCATTAAATAGAATCAGCGACATTATTTTCTTAAAGAATTTGCCAGGAAAACAATCACGTAAATTGCTTGACCTTATATCATGTGAACATTGTTTTATGTCTACAGACGGTCGCATTTTGTCCAGTTACTCGAGACCTGAGTTAAAATCCCTTTGAAATTGTCAATTCTAATTACATGCTCTGATTTACCACTTACCAGGTTCCCGGCGGTTATTTAATTAAAACGTGCCACTGAGGTAATTCAAAAAAAAAATGTGCAGCTTGCCCATTTGCACTAGGGTATCAAGTAAAAGTAAAAATGTGAATAAATTTCATTGTCATCGCTATGTGCATGAGAATAGAAGTGGGCATGAAGGGTGGGTATTTATTGTAATATATAGTTATAATAGGGGAACAAGGTGTGAGTTTGTGTGTAGGTGTGTAGGTGTGAGTTTGTGTGTAGATATGAGTTTGTGTGTAAATGTGAGTTTCTGTGTAGGTGTGTGCGTATGTTTGTATGTTTGCACTGACGTGTGAGCCGCTCGCGAGTCGTGCTCGGTGAGCAGCAGGGCGCGCAGCTGCTGCGAGCGCGGCGGCTGCGCCCTGCGCGCGCGCCACACCACGTGCAGCGGCTCGCCCGCCCCCCCCCCCGCCGCGCCCGCACCGCCCTCGCCCGCCTCGCCGCGCGCCCCCTCCCAGCAACATCGCACCACGCAACCTTCCGCACACCAACATACGTTATTGCGGCGAAACTAGAGGAAAAACCGTTACAGTGGGGAAAAATGACGTTGGTTTGCGCGGTCGACATATATCCTACCTCCAAAAAGATCGAACGGAAAGATTCAAAGATCGAACTGCTACGTTGATGAATATATTTTTACAAAACCAATGTACCCAATGGCACATGTTTTTGCTGATTGAAAGAACACTAGCCATAGCTTTTTTATGAGACAGTTTATCTTTGTGAAGAAAAAAAATCATTTAGATAATAGGGTTGGATTCCCACACGGGACAACTATTTGAGTGACCACTAATTGTTTCGCATCTGGGTGTTTGTACACGTGAAATTTATGTATGTAAAACGTCCTGACATCACAAGATAATGTTATCCTAAACTGAGGGCAATGTTTTTTTAAAAATAGGAAAAAACCGAACAAGTGCGAGTCGGACACACACACAACGGGTACCGTAACATTATCTATAAATACGGCAAAAAAAAAAACATGTCTGTTGTATGAAAGCCCCACTTAAATATTTGTTTATTCTGTTTTTTAATATTTGTTGCTGCAACAGAAATACACATCATCCGTGAAAATTTCAACTGTCCGTGAACCGTCATAGTTAGGTTCATGAGATACAGCCTGGTGACGGACAGTCAGTCAGACATGCAGCGAGGTCTGTCTGACCGTCCGTCCGTCCCTTGGGTGCGGAACCCTATATATATATGTTCAAGTATCACCGACGTCGCTAACATAGGTGCTCCCTCACCGGAGTTGTGCAGCGCGTCGCAGCTCTGGTACCTCGCCGCGAAGTCGGGGCACAGCAGATCCGGCAGGTGGTTCTCGATGTTGGCCCGCTCCAGGAACCACACCAGGTTCCAGTACACTATCGGGTGCGACTCGACGAACTGCGGCTCAGCCAGGCACGAGTCGCCCTCCCTGCCTGTGAATAGACGCGACATCAGTACGCGACTTCTAATGGCGCTGATCAATCTTGTTTTATTAAAGACGATGGACGCGTGTCCATCAGCGCCGGATTGAACATATAGCAAGAGTAGCAAAAAATTGCTACGGGCTGCCTGAGGCTGAATGCCTGAATTTTTTTGAGTGAAACTTAATAAATAAATATTTTTAAAACTCACCCAATATGGATTCAAACTCCTTTCTGAGGACCAAAGGATTCAGGTACGGAACACTTATCGTCTCAGACTGCGCCTGACCCTCGCGTGTGATCTACACGGAATAATACATCATAGTATCAATAAACATTAAGATCTAATTATAATTACCTCCTCATTACACAATTTAATCATAATTTTAACTGTATTTGGGCCACGCGACAGTCTTCGCTTTTGGACGGATGGGCAGGTCCGTCCGATTGGAAGCGGTATATTTATTTATATTATCATAGGTTATTAATTGGTGGCAACGCATCTGCAACCTTACGGAAGTTGCAAATGACAATGGGCTGTGTGTATCACTTATCATCAAGTAAACCGCACGCTCACTTGCCACATTCTCACATAAAAAAAATAACATCTAAAGTTCAGAGGTTGCCCATTGAGCACAAAGAAACGTACAGTTTTTAAATGTTTATAACATTAATGTGTAAATTTGACAAATAAGTAACATTGTAATTCAATTAAAAGAGATTAAGCACCCACGCCAACTCGTGTAAAGATGAAAAGAAGAGGGAGCAAATTAGTAACATAATTTTATTTTATTCGTTCAATAAACTTCTGTACGTTTTTATCTTGTAGATAAAATGACTTAATGATTGAGACATTCTCTTCAAGCCAGCCTACTAGGTGATGCAGATATAAAAGGAATATGCGTAATGGTGAAGAAAAGACTGTAACAAATAAATTTAAACGCACCATTGGCTACGGCGTCATGGGTTCAAACCCGCACGGGACCACTACTTGTGTGACCCACAGATAATTGTTTCCCATCTGGGTGCTTGTCCACGTAAAGTTTAGGTTTTTAAAACGTCCTTACAACACGGTATAATGTTATTCTAAAGTAAGTAAAATGGTTTGGAAAAAAAAAAAAAACAAAAGAAGCGACTACCACCAGGCGGAATTGTAGTCAACAGCGGATTATTACGGATATTGAGGGAAGAGTCGAGTGGGGGGGCGGGACGGGGGAGGGGTGGGGGGGTTTGTTTCTGTTGCAATGACGTCACAGCACCTGAGCGGTGAGCAGCGGCACGGTGTGGCGGCCGCAGGCGGTGCAGCGCGTGTTCAGGTTGGAGTCGTCGGCCGCCCAGCCGGCCATTATGTCCTCGTCGTACAAAGCGCCCAGGCACTGGTGGCACTGCGAGCACGAGGTCATCGCCACGCGGACATAAGCGCCGATGCCGCTGCCCTCCTGTATACGTCGATCGCAAAATTTCTTCTCTCATATATTTTTTTAACTTATGCTCCTTTATGCGCGTTATGTATTACCAATTTATTTTTCACTAACGAAAAACAAAACCGACTTGAAATATCTCGCGCCGTATTTATTTCATAATTGTTTTCCTCAAGTATCTCCGGAACCCAAGACCAATGAAATTAATATGGGACCACGTGGGAAACACCAGCTATCAAAGAAAAAAAGAATCATCAAATGAGAGTGAAATTTTAAGGTGCGCGCGCATCACTGTAACACCTTTGAAGCTGCACCGGTTGGTGCGCAGTGGTATCAGCGCAACGTCGAACTGCACAGTGACTGCAGACTCCCAACGATTCGCGAACATTTGAAAGATCTCACCAAACGGTACTTGGACAGAGCCGAACATCATCCCAACCCTCTCGTTGTAAGCGCAGCAAATTACCAACCCGACATTAACGCGAACGTCAACAAGCGTCGTCCGCGCAACGTCCTCATCGACCCGGTCGAGGAAGGAGACTTAAGTACGTCTGAACCACCGTCGGGGGTGCCGCCAAATAACACTACACACTCAGTTAGTGCATCAACAAACACCATAGTTCGTCTTCGCCTTCGAGCACGGCGAAACCAACACAACGCGTACACTAGGTACACCCGCGTTCCAGGACGGTTCTCACCGCCCCAGCCACCGACTAAACAAGCACAATCAACGGCCATCGGAGTCACGGTCCGCACCGAACCTCGGCCCGTAGGCGACATGCCAAATTAACGCACGCATGAGCACATGCGCGGCCCTATCCACTGAGAAGCGCCTCAAACCCGTGGGTTCTGGCTAGGCCACTGGTTCTGCGTTCGATGAAGCTTTAATAGTCTAACGGCCGGTTTCTGAAAAACTGATCATCGTAGAAGTCAACTAATGAGCTGTGAAATCGATTTTCAAATATTATTTGAGTTGCTAAAAGGATTGTTAAACTCTTTGTATTGATCATTCTGATCGTTAAGAAGATCATTCTGATCATTAAGAATATCATTCCGTATTAGAAAGTGAACGTTAATAACACTTTAATAAAGTTCCAAATTGGACGTACCGCTTGCTGTGGGTATAGATTGTCAGGCAGTTGCGAGAGAAGAGTGGTCAGCGAGCCGCGCTCCATACTGCAGGCCAGCTCTGCCTCGCTCGAGGCGCGTCTGAACCCGCCGCCCGTCGACCACTCTGCAAACGAGCGACAAATATAAGTTGACCCCTGGCGTGGTAGCTAGAATGGTGGCAGCGGGTAGTGTGGTTGAACTCCCCTTTTGAACAAGAGACATGTAGGAGTATATAACTTCTAAAAGCTACGCACCGTCCGGATTGAGCTCCGACGAGCCGTCTGTCGGGTCCTCCTCGGTGATGAAGCTGGTGATGGCGCTGGTCGCGTTCCCGAAGGCGCCTTTCACCGGCGTCGAGTTGGCGGATATCACCTCCTTCATCTCGTCGAACTTCTTCGCCATACTGTTGGCGGCCGACTTGAGGCTGCTCAGGCCGCTCTGGAGCAACTCGTTCGACTTCTTGCCGGCTATACTCGTCGGACTGTGGAGGTAAGGTCGATGAAATTTCCCGCACTGTGTAGCATTTTTAGGCGCGTGTTATTTAATGTATTCTAAGATGTTACGTTTTGGGTAAGGGCTGAAAATTTTATAGCATTATGAAGTATTAAAACTACATAATTTGGAGACTCCAATTTGGATTACTTTGCATATAAACATTATATTTTGGATATCGGTCAATCTTCTATATAATGCCATTCTTAATATTCGACCAAAGAAAAATATAATTTTCACTATTCCTCGTATGACATGTTCCAAAGCAATGTATCACCGATTTCCATATAAAGCGAATAAATTAATTCCCTAACGCTGTTGCAATGTGCAATATTTACTTTCAAAAGAAAGGTCTACGTGGAATATTTTCAGGCAAGCGCTTGAAAAAAATCAATTGAAACGTGCATATTATTTGAAGCTAGGAAAAAGCATCAATTATTATACAAAATATAGATCGTAAATAACATAAATAAAACAACGAGCTTTAGAACAAACAAATAAATACCACATGCCCCGAATATCCAAGCGTTAAGATTTGCGTCTCATATTCAACGAAATTATATGTACACCCAGTATAAGATGACCCTTGAGAAACGACCCCGTCCGTGTTTAATTAGACCACAACCACCGCATGAAAGGCCACGTTGACCGATGCGCGGTCTTACCTGAAGTAGCTCTCGATCATCGCCTTTCCCAATTTCATGTTTTCCTTGCGAAACGACAGTCTCCCGGGCGAATAGCGTCTAGGGGAACAAACAGGCTAGCAATTTGCGGTGAAAACTCGTGGGATCGTGAACAGACGGATCTAACGACTTTCCGAGGCTGTGGCAGCGATCATTCTTATTAGCAAAATTGATATTTTAAAAAAATGTGTCTACTTATGTACGCACGTAAGAAGTTATACTATATTCTACAACGAAACTAAAGAAAAATAACTAAAATTTTATCCCCCGTGCCAGTACTCTTTGTTTTTGAAACATTTAAATGACAAAAAGTTGTTATTGGTTGCCATGGTAACATCATGTCGCAAAATGGCAGTCTGTGTGTGCTCGCATCGTCAAAATATCAAAACGAAAAATGTCAAAACATAATCATAAGTGAGTTAGAGAGAACTCTCGCTGTTTCTGATTTGTTAAGATTCGATTTTGCTAAATATAGTGTTATCTTTTTAAATGTTCAACTCTCCGTGCGTCTTTCAAAAATGCGAAGGAACTATCGCCGTTGGGTGGGAGAGATTGGACGATTAAGACAATACCAATTTTAACATTATGTATGCAACTTCAGCCATTTACATTTTTAAGAAAAAATACCATGCTATAGTTATTTTAACGCACGAAATTTTATCTGCATTACATCCATCTGTTCCTATATGTTAGGTAAGCTACAAATGAAAAAAAAAACATATATAATTTGGAATTAAACATAACATGTCTAATTGACGATGGTAGCAGCAACTTAAATGTAATGTAAGGCTGAGTTTGAACAAAATTAATAAAATGTGAACGAGCGTTTAACTGTAATATTTTATTAAAAACAATAACATTTTAGTGACAAAAAATTATTCCATCTCTTTCGCACATTACGTCACGCACGTAGAAATAATACTGTAAAGCCCAAACAAACCGTCAGACTGGCAAAATAACTCGTCGGATGGTATATGCTACATGTGCGCTTACAATATACCATTGGGTCATGCCCAATGTTCTCGTCTCGATATGCGATTATCGCTTTGAAATAATCGCCTAAGATAACTAGCAAAAGAACTGGCGAAAACACCTTTCAAAAGGAACCTCATGAAATGCACAATAGTTCAAGAATGAGGGCGAAGACAAAATCTCCCGTATTGTCTTAGCCCGCAATCTTAAACTAGTCGTACAATGTAATGAATTCAGCTATGAACGCATGCTTAAATTGGGTGGGGGGGGGTTTGCGCCGCAAGATGTAATCGAATAAAAGATGATCGTCACCAATCGATTCAGATTACGTCTAGCGTATGATCCGAATGATAGGTAGACGATTCCCCGAGTGGATTAGAAATCGTCCAGGCTCGAGTTGCGAGTGGTTGCGACGGTTAATTGTAAAAAAACGATCGAATGACAGTGAAAGTGTGATTATTTTATCTTAGTTTTGTTTGTGATGTAAAGTATCCCAGCAAAGTAAAAGTTTAGTACGGTGAAATCTATGTAAGTATCCCAGAGTACGCAGGCAGTATAACAAAAACATATTCGTAAATGAAGGGTTTTTATGTGATATGTTCGTCTATAAAATAAATCTGTTAAACGGGTACAAAATCAAGCCCCCTCCCCCCGGGGCTGCTGCCAGTTTGCCAGCTGCCAGCTGCCAGGAACGTCATATTTATTCTATGTTATACTATTTATAGTACATTTTAGTATACGACCCGAATGGCGTAGTGAGTAGTATACCCGCCTCCTGCCCCAAAGGGTCCTGTGAGTTCGATCCCAACTACTGGAAAAATATTGTGTGATGAAAATATTGTTTTTCTAGTGTCTGAGTGTTTATATATGAATAATATAATATGCATTTATTTACAAAAGAAAAGTATGTTTATCATTTATCTAGTAACCATGTTACAAGCGTTGCGCTCGGGACTAGAGAACGTTGTGTCCTAAATGTTTACTTATGTACTATATTGTAGATGGCGCGCTAGTCGCGCACCTACGCTACGGTATCACATTTAGCAGTCAATTGTAGATGGTGCGCGAGTGCCACTCACCCGAAGCTGATCTTGAGCGTGTTCCCGAGGCTGACGAGGCTCGAGGAGACCGTGCCGGCGGGCGCCGTCTCGCTCCTGTGCAGTTTCCTGCCGGGAGGAAACTATCGAGGTTATCGCGCTCCGGCCGTGGCCGGGGCCGGGGGGGGGGGGGGGGGTTAGCGGGCGAACGGTCAGCCGGGACGGGCGGATCGGGTGGCGCTTAGATGGTTTGCTAAATGGACGGGGTGGAGCGCAGTTCGAGTGCGTTGATGGGGAAAATGCAAATTATTGTGACACATACCATTCATACTTATTCTTTCAGCCCTTATCCAACTCTATCAACCGTCATCTCAATACTCACGCCTTTCACAGACATATCAATATTCGGTATTCCTCTGGCTTTATACCCCCTAATCACATTCATACTCATCATTCTTCTAGTCACATAGCTTTCAATCCTTCTCACTTAGCACTTATTTCTTCAATCAAATACTGCTCCTTACCATCGATCTTAATTAGCACTAGATTTAGTAAAGTATGTCGCTTAAATTCGATATTCATAATAAAAAAAAAATAACAAAATCTAAATCGAGAACTGGCAAACTTAATTTAGAACGTCTAAAGTCTCCAATACCAACCATATGAGTATTTCAATTACAAAACCGAAAACATGGGGCATCAAATAAAAAGACGCACTAATCCAATTCCAAATTCAAAGCGCGACCAGTGAACACGCAACGCCTCGTATGACATTAGAGAGGGACAGACGACGAGTGGCTATATAAAGGCGAGCGTGTACCCGCACTGGGCCTCTTTGTCCTCCTCCTCGGCGAAGGAGCCCGCGCGGCGCCGGAACAGCTTCGGGCTGACGCTGAGCTCGTGGCGCGGCTGCGGCGGGGTGGGGGGGCAGGGGGCGGCGGCCGCGGCCGGCTGAGCGCCGTCGGCGCATTCCGCCGCGCGCAGCGCCCCGAGCGGGTCGTCCGCTAGCACCGGCGTCCGCGGTGACACTCTGCGAAGGAAACGCTCGGACGTTATATTATGTAGAAACTTTCCTCCAATCATTTGGACACATAAAGCTCACTCCAAGGCAACGGCAACGCCATTACCGTGAGACGGTTTCGGCATCACCCTTTTGTATGCAATCTAGTAAAAAAGATCGATTTTATTCTGATTTGAAGAAACTAAATGATAAGAGAATATTCTACAAAATTTAATAAGAAATTAGCACTTTAAAAATGTTCCCTTTGCCTTTAGTCTTCTTCGATTAGACATCTGTTCTTCTGTCTACGGTTCTGTAGGTACAAAAAATAATCCTTAAATATTTGCAACTGTACTTACTTGAGAGGTGAGGAATTTGCCTTCTCCTTGGGATCCGACGCAAAGATATCCCTCTCCGACTCCTCCGGAAAACTAAGCGCCCTTGTACACCGTGACTTTGTATTCGATGTGCCTAATATAAAAAAAAATTAAAATGCATACTTTACATCATCATCATCATCATCATCATCATCATCATTTCAGCCTGTTTGAGTCCACTGCTGAACATAGGCCTCCCCCACAGACTGCCATGAAGTACGATCCTGAGCCACCTGCATCCATCGACTTCCCGCACATTTGCACAGGTCGTCACTCCATCTAGTGGGGGGTAGTCCTACACTGCGATGGCCAGTACGAGGCTGCCACTCGAGAACCTTTCTTCCCCAACGGTTATCGGTTCTACGAGCTATATGGCCGGCCCATCGCCACTTCAGCTTGCTAATCCTCTGAGCTATATCGGTTATCTTAGTTCTACTGCGGATGTCTTCGTTACGAACTCTATCACGCAGAGAAATACCGAGCATAGCCCGCTCCATAGCTCGCTGAGCGACTCTGAGCTTCCTCATACGGCCAGCAGTGAAGGACCATGTCTCGGTTCCGTAGGTCATCACTGGCAACTAGAGATGAGTCGTATCGCTTTTTCTGAGTACCGTATCTGAATCAGATTTCGATTTCAAATATCAGATTTCGAAACTATGTATTTTAATATCTAGATATTTTACGGTCCCGTATCCACCTTGAATTCTAAAAAAAAAAAAAAAGACTATTTAAAAGTTGATTCATTCTATTTACATAATTTTCCTGATATTTAAAACTTAACTTATTTACAATTATGTGTGGGTTAATAATTATTTAGATTCCTCCGGGTTTAAATTCACGTTTACGAACATAAGCTGTTTGACTTTAATCGTCGAAAGTCTTGTTCGACGATCATTATACCTATACATAACTAAAGCTATTACCAGTGATACCAACTGTTCAAAAAGAATACTTCTAAATAAATTCTAAAACCCACTAAAATTGACTAAATTCAAAAAACTTACTGAATTTAAAATCACGATTTTTTTATACTATTAAGGTAAAATTAAAACATTACCTGATAAAATTAAAAATTTCATTAAAAATAGAAATTGAAGTAATATAAAAATGATTTATTTTAACATCTTATATATCGCTTAATAATTGACTTTAACATATTTTTAAAACACGTAATCATGAGTGACAATATCTTTATAATTTGTGTAAGAAATAATACATTCAGTATTATAACTTAGGGCGGAAGAATTTAAAATATACACACAAAGCACATAAGCCTTGGTCTGATTTCCACCCAAGCAGCACAGCACTATTAAATTATATTTTTCTTTTTGTGTACTTTTATTTTTTCCAAAAATATGAATAAAATTTAACTAATAAAAATATTCACAAAAATTTACCTCCTAAAAAATTTCCATTTATACTTTTCTTCCTTAATTTAGGCAGAAAATTCTTAAGTAGTAAGTTGGCATCCCTTACTATTACGTGCTTGGTACCAATGCAATCCAGCTCAAGACTAAACAAAATTTAAAGACATCGTTAATACTGTAATTCGTATTTAAATGCAACAGAGATTTTTTTCCATGCTGTTAAGATTCAAAATTACTTAACTGCGCGCTTTGTCGCCCGTTACGGCTCAAGGCTAAACAAAACAATAGAAATATAATAATATCGTTGTAGTAATCTTTGATACCATGATTAGTATTTAATTAAAACGGATCTTATTTGCATGGTGTTAAGATTCAAAATTACTTAACTTATTCATAATAGCTGTTTGTAAAAATCTGATATTGTGCCTTGCTTGCCGTACTGCTCTAACTAGTGTAATATTTGTATCTCACGCGCTTTGTCGCTCAAAATCTGTTTAAAAATCTGATATCGTGCATTGCTTGCCGTCCCGCTCTAACTAGTGAGTTTTTATATCAGACGCGCTTTTTCGCTCGATATCTGATATCGTGCATTGCTTGCCGTCCCGCTCTAACTAGTGAGTATTTATATCTCACGCGCTTTTTCGCTCGATATCTGATATCGTGCATTGCTTGCCGTCCCGCTCTAACTAGTGAGTATTTGTATCTCACGCGCTTTGTCTCTCGAAATCTGTTTAAAAATCAGATATTGTGGCAAACGCGTATGATATCGCGATTCGTGTCAGTATAGCGAGCGAGCACGGTACATCAAATTTCGGAAATATCAGATATTGTAAAATACATAGATATTGAACGAGCCAGTAAGCGATATTCGGATATTATACTAATATCTAGTTTTCATATCTGATACGATTTGTATCGCCCACTTCTACTGGAAACACACATTGATTGAAGATTTACATCTTAACTGATAATATTTCTAAACTTTAATCTTCTACAGACCTTAACGAGCCGAACGACTATGACCGTAAAACAATCGATTGTAAGTCTAATTGATTTTTAAAATAACGTTAACTAGTATAAATTATTTTCTTTGTCAAAAGAAATCTTATAATATTTTGAGAGAAGCCGAAATGCGCAAATTAACGAATATAATCAGGGAAGTGGTGACCCATGTCTCAGACACTATCTATTACACCTCGTTACGTACCGCTAGAAAAGGACAGCCTCTGCAGATTTTGCACTATCTGCGCGTCGCCGGCGAAGCTCTCCGACCTGGTCAGTATGCGAAGATCGGACGGGCTATCGGGGCTCACGTGGATCGTCTGTTAAGATCAATAAATGTTGTCAATAGCAGGAAAATTAATAAAGGGTAGCCAACGCTAGGCTACCGTAGCTAGTTAATGAGACATTTGCCGCCTCGTAGAGGGTACTAGAGCTAGAGCCACTGCGGGATGGCTGACGTCATGTATGTAAATACATTTTGTTTAATTATTTAAATTTTAATTAAGATTTCGTCTGTTTCTTCCACCAGGATTTTACGAGATTTTATTATTACAACTGCGTAAAACACCGAACTTTGACAGCCGCATATGCGATCACTAATTTATAAAATTATTTTTTTTTAACGATAAACCGCTACAAAAGCAGAAAGAAATAATGACCTGACGCTTTTCCGTAATCGAGAGTGGCGTCGGCGTGGACGGCTGCTCCTGCTCACTGCCAAGGGAGTTGCTCCTCGGCCTCGGCACTTCGCTGAGGTCCGGATTGGACGGCAGACCTGTGTGTAGATGTCGCGTTTTGATGTATTGAAATTATAATTCACGTGGTGTTTCTATGATCGTGCGAGAGAACAATATGTTGGGATGAATATATTTTTTATATTAACGTCAGTAGCAAATAAGAAGCGCGTTATTAAAACAAAAAAAAGTGAAATTGATCAAAACGGGATTCTTCCACGGACTATCAGGGGAATGGGATAAAAATATTACCTATCTAAACATACACTAACTTTGGAAAAATAAACGATGAATCTATGTATGCGCGAAACTGGCAGTTTATGCTGTTAAAAATAAAAAAAAGGAAGCATAATTTGAAAATGCAGAAAAAGAACAAACGTCGATAGGTGTCGAGATATTCGCGCGATGAGGTCACCGGCCGCTTAGCTTAGTCGCTAAAGCGTCTGGGCGCGAAACCAGAGGACGCAGGTTCGCATCCCGCTTCTTAAAGTTTTCGTTGATTTATCTACAGATTTATTTTTTAATTTAAAAGAAGCATTCAAAAAAAGAAGCCAACGCCTCGTTGTGTCACCCGATATGAGTATGCCCGCGGCGGCGGAGAGCGCGTGTGCTCGAGGCCGCCTCGGCGCCGCGCGCACGATGTTCGCGCGCCGCCACAGAGCCTCAAGCGCGCCGCCCGCTGCAACATAACAGACGCATAGGGATTTAGAAAAAATACGGGGACGCGGATTGGCAGCAGCGCGAAGTGGCTCCGAGCTACCGCAAGATGGCGAGGGAATCGGGGGAAGCTTTATCCTTCCCCGAGACGTGCACGCCCAGTAACAAGGGACACCGGTGCGTTCCGTAGGAGATCGCTCCAAACGTACAGAAAGTGACCACCGAGGGGGTTTTTGTGGGTAAGAACCTCACATAAACTGATGGGTCTATCTTACGAAGATTCCTCCCTCACAAATTTGTTTTGGACAACTCGATACTATATCCGATGTTTTTTATTTTTTTATGCGAGAAAGTAGAAAACGAGCTGGCGGTTGACCTGATTTTAAGTGATAACCGCAGTTCATGAACATTTGCTACACCTGTGGGTTGCAAATGCGTTGAAACCTATGAGTAAAGTGGGCCCCGGCTACCTCACTCACCGGACGAAACGCAGAAGAGTAACACTTCTACTTTTCGCCGATTTTTTGTGAGGTCGTGGCACTTACCCGGAAGGACCTGCCCATTCGTGCAACAGTGAACACTGTTGCTTGGCCCTACCATAGTTAGCGTATGTCATCTGGTAAACGGTTTGAGGTGCTTGGTGAACTTTTTGTCCGCCCCACGTATATGTATGCATCCTGGTTAAGAGTATGGATGCTTTAGGACTCATAAGTCCATACTAACAACTCTTCTGAAGTTGCACCGAGCGCGTCCCTACTCCCGTCCATCAACCTATGTAAGCTTGCGCCCATTAATAGCTAGGAAATTCCTTCATCTATTGCCAATCAACCGACACAACCGTTCGCGTGAGAAAATCAACAATATGACACAACTCACCAGAGTCGATGCTGGTTCGACTGCGCGTGGGCACTTCGAGAGAGTTCAACGGCGGTGCCTCCAACTCGCCAGAGGCGCGGACACGCGGCAGAGTGTTGCTGCTGCCTGCAAAAGAGATATTCCAACTTATCCTAGGTCGCGAGAAACCTAAATGGGTGAAGTTGACTCCGTGGACGCCACGCGAGTACAGTCGAGTGCATAAATCGATGAAACCTATCTAGCGTTTGAGTACGTTGCACGCAATTGTACATATACGGAGAGGTACATTATAACGATCTAGACTGTGTGTGGCACGACAGATAGGGTAGAACCATCCCAATAGGGATAAGGTATCCTCTGAATAAAAGGGGACACGGAATGGCAACAGCACAAAGTGGCTCCGAGCTGCCGCTAGATGGCGAGGGAATCGGGGGAAGGTTTACCCTTCTCCGAGACGCCTCGCGTACCTTACGAAGATTCCCCCCCCCCCCCCCCCCCCACCCGATACAAAAAAAACAGTAGCTAATATATCACACGTGCGTACCCGGTGCGTGTTGTTGCGCCGCGCGCGCCGCCCGCACCGCGCCCGCCTTCCGGAACAGCGCCGCCCCCACCACAGCGATGCGCAGCTTGTTCCACAGCAGCTGCGAGCCGCTGCGGATGGCCAAAGGGACAGCTTTCATGAGGACTTTAAGCTCGGTTAAATTAAACTGATCTACGGATTTTGAATGAGTTGTCAAAGTCAAAATTCAAGATCAATATGGGCTTATTTTAAGCTCTTATTAAAACTACAGTACCGCCGGTTCACTAAACTAGACATGTCCAGAGAAGAGTCGGCAAGAAACTCTGCGGTCTTATCTTTTTCCTTTTGTATTAAATAAGTACACAAAAGTAATTAAGTATAAAATAGCAGCCGTGGGACTTGCTAATGCATAGCTTCATTTGAACACATCCTTGTCTCCTTAATGTATTCTTCGACATTATAATAGACCTTGTGGCAGCACTAGCGAAAATCACGAAAGAATTTGAACGACATATAACCGTTGGGCCGTGCAAGCGAGAGCGATGTTACCTGCGCCCGCGCCTACGTCACCGCATGAACGCGACGTTACTGGATTCGAAAATCCGCTGCCGCTCGGTCAGACGCGCTAGTCGGAATCCATATCTCACGGCGAATGCACGTTTAATTGCGCTCAGATAATTCCGCTAATTGTTCTCGCGATATAATAGTTTTCTACATTTCTAATTTAGTATCTTTTATCTAGTATTCTTCCTAGTCTGTATAACTTCTTTTACATGTTTCTTGACTGTCTGTACGTTTCTGTCCGTGTCCTGCACTAAATACAATTTATATACGTGGCTTATAACTTTCATTTTACCATCAACAAAATGGCCACAACCTTTTCTGTTAGTGTAGCTTTTAAAAAATGTTTGATATTGTTTACACTCAATTGTTTGTGGATGTCACCTATTTTATTGCATAAGTTACAAGATGTCGTATCGTTTATTACGAGGAGAGTCAACAAAACAACCAAAAAGATAACCTGGGCATGTCCTTCGGCCAAGCGGCCTCCAGCACGCATCTGTTGTAGTAACCGTATGTGAGGGCGTTTGGCTGCAGGCCGGCCCGCTTCATCAGGAACAGCAGCTGAACCGCCAACACCGGCAGCGAGTGGATGCCGCACAGCTGCATCATCACTCGGTAGCACACCTGTGAAATATATAATACTTTGTCAAAATCACATTATACAGATTTAAGTATGTCTTTGGAGAGATTTAAAAGTCAATCTTGGATTATTTATTGTACTGTGTTGTGATATCTATCATATAATTAATATTTTAATTGCCTCAATTATTTATATCAATGTTTTTGCTGTTTAACGTACGTAATTCTTCCTGCACCGCGGCCGGAATGCTGGAGGTACTTCTCCCGCGAGTTACCAATTCAGACTGACACCCGGTAGCAAAGGGGGAAGTGTTTCGCACGTTTACCCGTAATCAGCTGTCTCTGTTGCTCCCGCACAAAATGTATCGCCGTCACGCTCGCACAGAGCAGTGCAACAGCGCGGCCCCACCGCAGTTGAAACGCACCTCGTCACAGGGCACCCGCAACTTGGTTGCGCGCTCCAGCAGTTCGAAGGCCACTCGCAGCATGGCGTGCTCCCTCCCCCTGGACAGCATCAGACGGCAGGGCAGCGCCAGGAAGTAAAGGGAGTAGCAGGCCCCCAGCAAGCACTTGGCCCAAGCCTCCGGCGACAGATTCGCATTTTTGGCTAGTCTGAAAGAATCGCTGCTTTTAGTCCTGCGATCCCATTATAAGACCACGATAGATGTTTCGGCAATCCGCCTCTCAATGCCTCGCAATGGGCAGCGCCTATATATAAACCAGTTGTTGAAATCTAATTGACTCTAATTAGTTGAATTTATCATACATGTTGCCGTTCCAAAAAAAACGCTTATCAAAGTTGGAAAGCGTGCAAGTAACTTATACAATATTTTTGGATATCGCTCGCTAGTTGGTGTCGAATTTAGAGGTTGAAACAAGAATTTTAAATTAAATTCATGTGAATGGCACTTTGAATGACTATGGTATGGCCACGCAGCAGTCTCTGCTGTTGCAAAAATGGGCAGAGCACAGAAGATCGCCGTGAAATGCAAGTTCAGCGTTCCAGATGTCAGTGGGCTGCGGACACTATGTACAATATCAGGTGAACAGCTAGCTCACTCAAAAAACAAGTAAATTTTTTATCAACGAAAAACAAAACAGACTTACAAATATATCGCTCTGTATTCATTTTATAATTGACTTTCAGGAGTTCCCTTCGTATCCGGGGCCTAAGGTCCAATAACAATGATGAATGAATGAATTAGGGGACCATATGGGAAGCACCAGCTTTCATATAAAAAAGAGAATCATCAAAATCGGTTCAGTCAGTCGAAATTTGCGAGGTGACAAACATAAAAAAAAATACAGTCGAATCGAGAACCTCCTCCGTTTTCGAAGTCGGTTGGAAGAGAAAGGTTGCGCACCTCTGCGCGGCGGCGATCTCCTGCTTGGTGCGGCGCGCCATGGGCGAGGCGTCGGCGAGCGACTCGGCCGAGGCGAGCGCGGCGGCGGGCAGCGTCTGCAGGGCGCCGCCGCCGGCTCGCGCGCGCCCCCTGCTCAGCTCCACCAGCGCCGCGTCCAGCTCGAAACGCGCGTACGCGTACGTGCGCTCTGCGGGACGCGGGACGTTTTACGACGGCGCACGCATTATCGGCCCAGTGAAAGAATGGCCAAAACGTGCTATTGAACGAAACTGGTTCACGGATTTTATCGCGTTTTAATTTCGACTTTGTAGCTCATGACGCTCCGAAGCCTTTCAGGCGTGCATGGTCACGGGACAGTCTGTCAAAATTAAAACGCGATAAAATCCGTAAACTAGTTTTGATTAATATTTTTTTATAGAAATAAGTCTAAAAAGTCGCAAATATGATCATATCTCACATTTCCGTGCTAAGCTCAAGTGGCTGCCTATTCGTCTTCGCCGGAATTCTCCCATACTTTCTCTTGTTTACAACATTCTGTTTAATCCCTCATACCCTACCTATCTAAAGGAACGTTTCCAATTTCTTTGTGATTCCCACTCTAAGTCTCTGAGATCATCAGAAAACTTGGACCTGAAATTCCTACGCACAAAACAAAGTTTATGAGTAGGTCATTTATGGTGCAAGGGGCGCTACTCTGGAATGACTTACCACTAGAAATAAGGCGTGCTCAGTCATTAAATATTTTCAAGAATCTTGTAAAAAATCATTACTTATCTCTGTAATGTTATTCCCTAACAATGATATATGTATTCGTATATATGGTATGTATATATTTATATGTATGTATTGATGTGTATATGTATGTATACGTATGTAAATGTGTATTTATATGTATACAGCGTGTCGTTACCATCGCGACAATAAATGAAGACACGTCTAACGCTACTTGCCAATAATCATAAAAAAATATTAACGTTAAACAAAATCCATAATTAAAAAAAAATATTTTTCAAACAAACTAATTAAGTAAAAAAGAAACATAATATGTAACATCCTATACAACTCGCGCCACAGCGTCGTATTATAAGCCTCGCCTTCTAACAGTATGTTTTGTCTCTTTTAAATTATTTCAACCCATTCATATGCTTTGTGGCCTTTACAAATGAACTTTACGTTACGCTTTTATAGGTAAGGATGTTCTAAAATTCTTTGTTTTGGAAAAATTAATAACTGTAAATATTGATGTTTAAAGAATTTAAATTTTTGATACAACTTTAAAAAGTTATCCCCTATATGTGTGTTCATTTATTGTCGCGATGGTAACGACACGCTGTATATTTTGTAAGCCTTTTGTATATACATTTATTTATTTACTTACATATTTATAAATATCTTATTATTATGAATTATGATTGTAAATAACTATTTTTCTTTTTCATTCATTTAGTTAACCCACACCTTTATTCCTAAATTATTTCTTTTTAATCCATCCAAAGGTTGCCTGGAAGAAATTACTCTTAGTAATAAGGCCGCCCATTGTACCCATCAATTATACATTAAGTTCTAATTTTTGTTTGTTTTATTTTTGGTGTGCAATAAAGTATATTCATTCATTCATTCATTCATTCTAAAAAAATATATTAAATAAGTGAATATTCCACTATTATATTAGCGAACACATCATGTACACATAAATAATGCTCTCAACATGTCAAAATCAAGTCAGAAGGCAGTATGAAAACGTGTTAATTGGAAACTTTGAGTGAGTAAAGTGTGGACCCAGATAAGCAAAAAGGAGTGATGGTGGACCTTGTAGTCAATTGTGCACATCTGCAAATGTTGGCGTCAGAATGATCGGCACACGTGTACGGAAAGCAGAAACCACCTTTGTCATGCGGCAGCTCGAACACCGTGCGCTCATAAAATTTGCCTGTACAGTCGCGAAGAGGGCCGAACCTTTAGCAGCACGAACACCGTCCTTTTATAAAACATCGCCTGTACAGTCGCGAACAGGGCCGAACCTTTAGCTGCACGGACACCGTCCTTTTTAATAAAACATCGCCTGTACAGTCGCGAACAGGGCCGCACCTTTAGCAGCACGAACACCGTCCTTTTATAAAACATCGCGTGTACAGTCGCGAACAGGGCCGCACCATAACAGCACGAACACCGTCCTTTCATAAAACATCGCCTGTACAGTCGCGAACAGGGCCGCACCTTTAGCAGCACGGACACCGTCCTTTTTAATAAAACATCGCCTGTACAGTCGCGAACAGGGCCGCACCTTTAGCAGCACGAACACCGTCCTTTTATAAAACACGTCCTCGCGAACAGGGCCGCACCTTTAATAAAACATCGCCTGTACAGTCGCGAACAGGGCCGCACCTTTAGCAGCACGAACACCGTCCTTTTATAAAACATCGCCTGTACAGTCGCGAACAGGGCCGCACCATAGCAGCACGAACACCTTCCTTTTTATAAAACATCGCCTGTACAGTCGCGAACAGGGCCGCACCATAGCAGCACGAACACCTTCCCTTTCATAAAACATCGCCTGTACAGTCGCGAACAGGGCCGCACCATAGCAGCACGAACACCGTCCTTTCATATAAAACATCGCCTGTACAGTCGCGAACAGGGCCGCACCTTTAGCAGCACGAACCCCGTCCTTTTTATAAAACATCGCCTGTACAGTCGCGAACAGGGCCGCACCTTTAGCAGCACGAACACCGTCCTTTTATAAAACCGCGTCCGCGAACAGGGCCGCACCTTTATAAAACACCGTCCTTTTTAATAAAACATCGCGTGTACAGTCGCGAACAGGGCCGCACCTTTAGCAGCACGAACACCGTCCTTTTATAAAACATCGCGTGTACAGTCGCGAACAGGGCCGCACCTTTAGCAGCACGAACACCGTCCTTTTTAATAAAACATCGCCTGTACAGTCGCGAACAGGGCCGCACCATAACAGCACACGAACACCGTCCTTTTTAATAAAACATCGCCTGTACAGTCGCGAACAGGGCCGCACCATAGCAGCACGAACACCGTCCTTTCATAAAACATCGCCTGTACAGTCGCGAACAGGGCCGCACCATAGCAGCACGAACACCGTCCTTTTTAATAAAACATCGCCTGTACAGTCGCGAACAGGGCCGCACCATAGCAGCACGAACACCGTCCTTTCATAAAACATCGCCTGTACAGTCACGAACAGGGCCGCACCATAGCAGCACGAACACCGTCCTTTTTAATAAAACATCGCCTGTACAGTCGCGAACAGGGCCGCACCATAGCAGCACGAACACCGTCCTTTCATAAAACATCGCCTGTACAGTCGCGAACAGGGCCGCACCATAGCAGCACGAACACCGTCCTTTCATAAAACATCGCCTGTACAGTCGCGAACAGGGCCGCACCATAGCAGCACGAACACCGTCCTTTCATAAAACATCGCCTGTACAGTCGCGAACAGGGCCGCACCATAGCAGCACGAACACCGTCCTTTCATAAAACATCGCCCGTACATCGCGACTGTACTGGCAGAGGCGCACCTGGGTCCGGCGGGTCGGGCGGCAGCACGAACACCGTGCGCTCGGAGACGTTGCCGGTGTCCGCGCCCAGCAGCGGCTCGTCGCTGGCGGCCACGCGCTCGATGCACTCGTCGAAGAACGTCAGCCCCTGGTCGGCGTCGCACACGAACGAGCGCTCCTCGATGAAGCGCGTGAACATCTGCGTGCGCATCATCAGCGCGAAGAAGCGCTGCTGCGTCTGCGGGCCGGACGCTGACTATGGTTTGCGTTTCGCGAATGTATACTTTTTGTGTGAGTAAAATTGTATGAGGGGAGATAAATAAATTTTGTGGGTGTTGGATCGGAAAATAATTCAAAAATATGTCATGAAAAATGTTTCATTTTTTATTCTTTCAATAAAATAGATAACTTTTTTAATAACGCCAAAGGCGTATAACTTCCTGTGCTTACATAAGTAAAGACACTGTTTTTTTATTAAGTATCGATTATAGAACATAGTTTGTAGAGTTTTTGTATGTTCACTCATTTATTACACAAATTATTTGTATTTGGTGATTGCAACTTAGTTCCGTCATGAAACGAATGTAATAAAAGCGATCTATTTATATGTGATCTGTTCACCTTATCCCTGGAGCGGAGGAAGGCCTCCATGTGGAAGAGCGCGTGGGGGTCCGTGGTGCCGATGGTGGGCGCCTTGGTGATGGGGATGAGGTAGCCCCGGTAGCCCTGCAGCGTCACCGCCATGAAACGGAGGAACGCCTCCTGGATCTTCAGCTCCAAGGCTTGCTGTGAAAGGTTATAAAAAAGTTAAGGACACATTTTTACACAAGTCTCTAGTCCTAACTATAGGTACAAGATAACTGTTTAACATACTTTTCTTTTATAAATAAATATATATTGATTACAGGTATGAAGACACTATGTTCATCACACAATATTTTCCCAGTAGTGGGGATCGAACCCAAGCGCTCTGTCGCAAGAGACAGAGAGATTCACTGTAATAGGATTGTCAAAAAGCATTAAAGGCAAAATTTACTTTTCAAAGATAATTAAAGCTCTTTAAAAGTATTCTAATAGCATAAAATGAGCTAGTGTAATTTTTGACTTTTAATTTTGTCTTTTTTTTTTTTCATGTTTTAGAGAACATTTCAAAAACTGGTAAATTTACCTCTTTTTTTCTCCTTTGGAAATCCCTATCCAGGCTTGTTGTTGGTTCGCCGTTGAATTTGGCACTGGAACGCTGAACGGGCGATGCTAGAATAAAACGATCATCATTTGAAGAGTATTAACTAAATTTATCAATAAAAACTTAACTATATCTCTAATTTTTAAATTATCGCAGCTTATTTAATTACTACATTCGTAAATAGTAAGACAAAGTTCATGCCTTATTTCGAAGTAGAAATCGGGTAAAGGCGGCAAAAACCTCAGATCATCAAAAAAAATTGCGCGAGCATAAAACCGTACACGTGATGAAAGTGGAACGACTTATATAAACTCTGTTTTATTATGCAAAGCACCGCTCTCTCAACGTTATGTCTTTCTCCCTCTCTTTTGTAACGAAATGTGACTAAACGTAACAAATCCTTGATCAGGGTAATTGCGATATAACACTAGCATTCCGTTTACAATTAATATCCCTGAATTTAGAGCCCGCATTTACAACAGCCCATATCTCCATTAGGCAAAAAACGTACCGGGTCTTATGTTCGTGTACAGCTGCTCCAGCGTGTGACGCAGCGCCCTCGCCTGTCGTTTCGGCAAGAGTTTCAACGATATGTGCCGTTGCGACTCGCATATCTAGAACACGAACTGGCATTAGGTAGACGAATACACATTAATTGTGCTTAACATCACGGAACACAGCAGAAATAAAGATCGTCAACATAATAACATAATATTTGTATGAAAATGGACGGAAAATGTTTTCTCCACTGCAAAGATTCCAACCTGCTTCCTCAGGGATACGCGCTCGGCGTTCTTGCCACTGAGCCAAACGGCATATATGCACATTATCAGCGATGTTTGACGCCATCTAGTGTTTTTCTTTTACAACAATGACCACGATTTCATATTATGACATTTTACAATGTAATATTTGAAAAAAATCTTCTCGCAGCGGCTAATAACTTTTGGTCCATTTTTTTACAAATTTTAAATTTCTTTTAAATTTTTAAAATTCTTAAGTGTAGAGAGAGAGAATAGTACTATAAAATGATGTCATTAAGAATTAAAGTTGCAGTTACTCGACATTCAATAAGAATTAAACATGGAACATAAGCACTGTAGTACTTTTAATTACTATGGTAGATCAACGCACGGATACTCAGGCTCAGCGTCTGATGTTGGACGAGTTATCAGGCTCGTCCGTAGAAGAACCGTTGCCTTACAGACCGGCGTTATTACCTATCACTATATACCATTTGTCTCAAAGAAACAAAGTATTACGACCTAGCTTTTACACGACACAAAACTGATTTTAAATAGTAAATTATTTTATGACTCATATTTTTTTTTCTAAAGGTAACTGATAACATAAAAACTTTTCAGTCATGTAATGTACCATGATGCCACACCACAAATTACAAAAATTATGAAAATCACAATAACTCAATGTAAAACATGTTTAAAGCATTAATAATAAACCTTTAGTCGAAATTGGACCTTAAACACGATGGTGAGTATACTTACTGTGATGTTATTCGTATCTAAGTCGACACACGTGACATCTGGCGGTGGTTCGTAAAGATCGAAGAATCTAGAATCGACGCCGATGAGGTACGGCAATGGCGCGTGCAACACCTCCGCCAGCCCTGAAAAATGGGACATTCGACTTTATTGCTATTGAAATTAAGTAGAATATAGACGCGAAACAAAGTCTATTTAAGTATTACCCAATGGACACAGCGGTATGTACGGGCACTGCCATTTGAAAGGAAACAAAAGGCTCGATACAGCCTCGGAGACGGCTGTTAATGTGTCCGGCCTGCGAAAAATACAACTAAAATTAATATAAAAGTTCATTGTTACGAATACGGTATACTGTTGTTTGGGTTATGTACACTCGTTTGAGTAGAGAACTGAACATCTCTTTATATAGGGCACTCAAAACTTAAACCGAGTGATTACTAACTGTTATCAAACGTAACTATATTTCTAAGTTTGCACAAGTCATTGCACACTAAACTGTATACATAGCAGGGAGACTACTTGTGGGGAGCAGGGGCAAAGTGTTGCCCTTATACTGCAGTCCAAATCAAAGTCAAAGAGTGTTTTTCATTCACTTTATGTAAGTCTATAGTGACAAATAATTTGTATTCGGTTTCAAGGACATTGAGATTTAATACCCACCTGTGCTCGCATTTAAGTTCTGGGATATACGTAAACAAAAAAAATATATATACCAGCGGGCTAGATCAGAACGGTGCCTAGAACGTTCTACTGCATTTGAGGCGACGCCATAAAGGTCAAGGAAATAAGTACGTGAGCACGAAAATATTCGTGTTTGTTAGGTTGTGCGGACGGGCGTGTGCATGCACGTGCGCTTGTGCGAAAATGTACCAGAGCAAGTGTACAAAGATCTCTTGCTCGGTGAGCGAGAGTATCAGCAGAGTTCTTCTTTATTGAGGATAACGTCTTAAAGGATAAGAAAATACGTGCATGCTCGAACGTACTTGTGCGTGTTCTTACTGGTGTGCGTGCGTATGTACGTGCATGTTTACGTGTACGAGTGCGCACCTGAGCGAGTGTATGAGTATCTTCTGCTCGGTGATGGCGAGCGCGAGCAGCAGCAGGCAGTTGTCGGGGCCGAGGTTGAGCAGCAGCTGGCGGAAGCCGGCGCCGCTGCGCACCAGCGGCTGCTCGTCGCGGCGCGTCACGATCACGCGCTCGTGCGCTCGCGTCGCCGAGAGCTGCGCACGGTTTCTTTGGTTATCGACCTTTTGGGTACTTTACGACCCTTTGGGGACGGAATGGGCTTAGCACCACTGTCTGGTAGAAACACTTTTTATCATTAAAATAAATAATAAGAAAAGCTGGTGCTGGTTAAAATTCAATGTCTCAACGATAATGTTTGGTGAGTATTAGAAATAGAAGAGAGCGGTAATAAGGTAATAACGCATTACTATTACTACTCAACTTTCCTCCTCTTCTCGGGGATATAATATGACCATGGCAACGTTGCTTAGGCATCGTAGGTCGTGGGTTCGATTTCCACAAGTGACAAGTATTTGTGTGACCCACCGACAATTGTTCCGGATCTGGGTGTTTGTTTCCCAAGAAGGGTAGACGTCAGTCAGGCAGCCGGTAATAAAAAATATAGCCCAAACTGCTCACAACGTGATTCACCAGGATGGTGATGATGTTAATACAAACAGGATTCACTAATATGCGAATAGTGCATCTCCAAAGTTCGTTTAAATAGATATTAGGGTTGTTATTAACCGCGAGTACCAGAAAGTACCGGCAAGAAACCAGCAAGTATAAAGCGATGATCTACGATTACCTGACCTGATATAAAAAGAAAGAGGGAGAGAATTGTCACAACGAAGTAGGCTTAAGTTATAACTTAACATCATTCTCGTTATAATATTATTATAGCCATAACACGACATCTGGCGAACGTCCAATGTGCTTGACATGGATCTTATCAGCTTATTCAAAGATAGTAAAGTAGAAGCGAGCATAAGAGATTGTTCAGTATAATTACTTAAGGGGTAACATGAGAGTTAAAATTAAATATAGGACAGGCAAAGCTTAACACGCCTCTAAAGATCGTCCATATGATTTAAGTACACAGTTATAGCTTCTTTACCATTTTTGATAGTCATAGCCCATAGACATGAACAACAAACAAATACACATACAACTAAGAAATAGGGCTGCAGATGTGATTCTTTTGAAAGAGAAGGCCCTGGTTACCTTACTCGCCAAATGAAACGTAAAAGTACAACCCTACGTTCAACTTGTGCTTTACTCGTATACAGTTTTTAGTGATAAATGCACACACACTATACGGTATAATCGAATGAATGAAAAAGCTCTTTTCGTTTGTTTTTGCAGACGTGTTTTGTTATAGTTTTATTTCACGCCGATCTATGGGCCTCTACCACAGTAAACGAAGAAAGGTTTCCCCATTTAAATACATTTATAGCGGAAAGGAGACTCCTAAAATTATTGAATGCTTACAACAAATTTAAACACAATTCATTTTATTCGTTTAAAAATAACACTAGTATATGTCGTGGAAAAACGTTATTTTGTCACCTGCAGCAAAATCCGTGGCTCTGGAAACGGTACTTCCTCCAATAAATGCGTAACGTATCTCTCGATAGGAACATTCAGTGGTTCGTCGCTCCACGACATGTCCTGTAATTAAAAAAAAATCATATTATATTACTGGGTATTACCTTTACTTTAAATGACTATTATTTCGCTATAAATTTTGCCTTTTTGTCAAATACAATTAGTGATAGTGGATTCGATTCCCACACAAGTATTTGTGTGAGTCACAGATAGTTAAGGGTGTTTATTTCCAAGGAAGGTCGACGTGTTATCAACATGTTGTGCCGACCCCGAAAAAGTGGGATAGGGAGAGGAGAAAGGAGTGTTTTATTTGCAATGAAAATCTAATATATAAAATTCTCGTGTCACGGTGTTTGTAATTGAACTCCTCCGAAACGGCTCGACCGATTTTCGTGAAATTTTGTGTGCATATCGGCCAGGGTGGAGAATCGGACATCTATTTTTCATCTCCCTTAATGTTAAGGGTGGTCAATCCCAAATGTTTTTTTGTATAAAATTTTTTGTGTTTATTTTTTTACATCATACAAAAATACATACAACCCTAATTTTTCACCCCTCTACGCAGACGTAGTTGGGGGCAGCAGCTAGTAATTTGTGTCAAGAGATATGCATAAACAGTTGTTCATTACAATTAGAGAGACATCCAAATAGAGAGGCATTCAAATTTGATAACTCCGTGGTTCAGTTACCAAGGAATTGGCTTCGGCGTCGGGGATCGTCGGTTCGATTCGCACACGGGACAACTATTTGTGAGACCCATATGTATAGTTGTTTCGCATATGGGTGTTTGTCCCCGTGGAATTTATGTTTGTAAAATGTCCTTACAACACAGGATAATGTTATCCTAAAGTAAGGGTCGTTTTTAAAAGAAAAACGAGAAAAAACGAGAAAAAGAGAGGGGGAAAGAGAGGGAGAAAGAGAAGGTCGGTGTTGCCATTCCGTTCGCTCACCAGTATGTAGAGCAGCCACCGCTCGAACGTGTCGCTGAAGGGCCACCGCGACAGCAGGCAGATGCACTTGATCACGTGGACGGAGTGCGTGGCCTGCGTCGCCCCCTCGCGCCAGCCCAGCTGCTCCTGCTGCCAAGCGGACAGCTGCTCGTGGGGGTATTCCTCGTAGAACGTCACCGCGGAACCGTACACCTGGGGGAAGGACATTTACGAACAATTGAAGGGGAAGGCGACTGAGTATGTGTAAGATTACGGAGTGAAACTAATTTTATTCATCGTGTTTATTTAATTTTTCAGCGTCCATTGTTATGGGACAGAGGAGCTGGTGGTCATTGTTAGTCCGGGCTACCGCCAGTTTTTAAATTGTTTATTTTGTCTTGACCATTGCAGATAATAAAATTAACATTCGTAAGATATAATATAACTTGCACAATTTTATTTTTATCTTTTCCACGACTAATCATGGTGCAACTCTGAAACACTCCGACCTTTAGCTTTATACCCTATAACATTCGCACTTTGAAAGCTCAATGAAAGGTATACCTTAGGTCACGAAAGGACATAATATGTTATAACATATGTTGTCCCTTCGTGACCTATTAGAGCAACTCTGATTCAACGAATTCAAATGAAGTCACCGATGGCCTGATCATATTATGCGTACTTAAATGAACTCTTGACTGGCAGTTAGGAAACAAACCTTGTCGGTGGCATCGGCTACCGTCAGCACGAAAGTCGAGAAGACCGGCTTGGGCTGGGCTGCGTCGTTGGGCCACAGCTCCAATGTGGCGCCCATCGGTAAGCAGAAGAGGGGCACCGATGTGGGGAACGCTAAGCTTCGCCTGTCCACCGTTGGGTACCTACAAGTCGATATTTTATGTTTCTCAACCATTGTTGAATAGTGTCACTACGGTGAACAATCGTCGCATCCGCTGTAGTTAAAAAAAAACTATGTTTATCACAAAACGTTTAGCGAATTTGTTAGTGGAATCGATTCTTCATCCTTCGGCCCAAGAGAAAGGTTCACTATACATTACTTTAATCAAACCTTAATTTAATCTTTATATTTTAATGATGGGTATTACTTTTGAAATTTTTCATGAGTCCTAGAAATCTAACGCCCAGTTTCTGAAATTCTGGGCATTGAAAAGTCATTTGAAAGCTGATTAATTAACATCTAAGATTATCAGTGTTTCAGAAACCGGGCGTCAGTATTCGGAACTTAATGCTGTGAATTGGGATTGTGTCAATCTGACAAAAAACTAGCATGATTTAATTTACATAAATGAAGAAAAAAAGTTATCGAAAAAGTACTTTAACATCGTTATAAACAAAAAAAACTAATCAAACTTCACGAGTTACACGACCTGTATCAACATTTTATGCCAATACAATGTCTTAATATACAGTGTAAAAACAAGTATATTTTTGTTGACAAAAAAACAAAACCGACTTCAAATATCTCGCTCACGTACACAGGTAATGAACTTAAAAGAAACCGAACTGACAATGTCCTTCAAAAAGATTTTTTGTTGATTTCTAAAAATCGCTCCACCGATTTCGATAAATTTAAATGGGCCACCGGAACAAAAAAAAACAATTTTCCCAATTAATAATGGAGTCCGACGAATTAGAAAAACGACAAAAGAGATAAACGCTCAATTACAACAGTGTCAAATGTCAATTTCATTATTGGAAGATATACCTGAGGTCAATTGTGGCACATAAAATCAATTTCATCTTTAAAGCATTGGTTGTGGCAGTGCAAAATGACCTTTAGGAATTCATTATCGTAATTATTACGTTTTAAATTGGGACGCGACCGAGTCGTCGTCGTCGCTGCACTTGAAATTGCGACTTATTAGTTTGCGATAAGGCGTATTTTACGATGCAAAGAGAGTCGCATTTGTGGATGCACCGAGTCGAGCAAAGAAAGGCGAGAGTCCGCCATTGAACTGTGCCCATATTGTTCTTAGACGGGATTTGCACAGTATTAATTAGAGTTGGTATTCAGTTGGGGCAAGCGTTAATTATGCCAGCGTTAATTATGCCAGCGCCCCGTGAAAGTACCGTTAATTGGTGCTAATTTAGAATTTAGTGCGAATAAGGCCGCCGCTCTGTATAACACCGAAATGCGTATTTTTTAAAATGAACAAACGGCACAACTTTTTAACAAACATTGGCATAACCAGGACTGTCTGAGGAAAAACTACGTTTTTGGGTCTTAATTTCGGCTTTAGACGCAACATTAACGATAAAACAACGATCGTTATACTGACCGGGTGCCGTGATATCTCAGTGGCCGGGCGCTCACCTTTAATTAAATTTGAGTTCGAACCCGGGTGCCAGCACCAATGAAATTGTTAATTTTATGTGCTGACTTATCACGTGCACACCGGTGAAGGAAAACATCGTGAGGAAACCTACATATTTTCGAAATCTCTTTCACTCCCCTCCAATCACCGCGTTTGTTCATAAGTGCACAAATCTTTATTTTACGTTTCCTAAAAATTGATATTTTTAAATAGATCAGTATAACTCACAATGTACGATTTGTTCATTTTTTTTTTCACAAATTTTTTTGAATAACAGACAAGTGGTTGTCGGTATAGGTGAACGCGGTTATTGAAATCGTAGAAAACTTATTTCATATCCGAGCGTAACCATTTTTATTGTAGTCTAGCTGACCCGTTGTTTTGCCATATAAATTATTTCTGGGGAATTTATGAATCTGAACGCATAAAAAAGAAATTTCGGAACGCACGCATAAAATGTTTGACAGGTAGGAACAGTTTGTATGGGAAAATACAATTGTTGCTATATCGATTTTCCATGCAATTTTTCCATAATTTCTCATCGTTTAAACCTTCCTTGGTCCACAAATATTTCAAAACCAAAATTAGCCAAATCTGTCCAGCCGTTCTCGAGTTTTAGCGAGACTAACGAACAGCAATTCATTTTTATATACAGGGAGATTTTTTGACAAGTACCCAAATTTACACAGGAGGTTCAGACTCTGTAGTAATCGTTTATTGAAATAAAAAACAAAGTTTTTTTTTTCCCAAAAAAATGCCATTCTATTCCCTAAAAAACAGAACGTGGTGAAAATGCGGTAGTCATTCATAAATACCTAAATTTTACTGTGCACGAACTTGTGTGCGTGTTATTTATGTTCTGTTCTAAATGGTTCAATGTTTCTGTGAGTGAAGCAAAAGAAATTCCTGATAAGTTGAATAATATCTTTGAGCTCAAGCTGTTAATTGTCAATAAAGAAATAATTAGACAATGCATAATAAGAAAGTTGATATGAAGGAATATACAGTATACAGGGTGGCTTTTTTAAAATTCACACAGGAGTTTCAGACTCGGTAGTATAATCGTTTACTGAAATAAAAACAAACTTTTTTTTAAAAAAAAATTGCCATTCTATTCCCTAAAAAACAGAACTTGTTGACAATGCGGAAGTCATTCATAAATGGTTCGTATACTTTTGATACGAACTTGTGTGCGTATTGGATATGAATGATCGCGCGAAAAATAAATGAGTTGCCAATAAATTACGCACTTTTTGAGATAAGTTCAAATGAATGTAATTAATTAATTACGAGTGATTTTAAATATTTATAATTTTTTATATAACATTTTTGATGTCTAGAATTTAATAAAAAAAATGGATACACGTAGAAAAGCCACCCTGTATATAGAAGATAATGCCCAACACTATTAAGGATTACATATATGCATCTATATGTATCTGGAAGTGTTAGTGAATAAAAAATGTGCAAGCGAATTAATAACCTTAGCATTACTAATTAACACGTTATCAGATGGTTTAGCGGCTTCGCTTTGATGATATACTTATCAATAATTTAAAGGTGGTAGACGACAAAATCTCCTCTACGGTCGCACCACTCACCTGAACAGTACTTCGGGCTTGTAGGCTATTAGAGGCGGGCGGTTCATTGACTTCTTGTAGCAGAGGAAGACGTCGCTACCCATTAGGCCTGCAATTTAAAATAACTTACAGGGTTAATAGCGTATAGATAATTTGGGGTTACAAGATTACACATTTACGAGAGGCGAGTCCATGGAAACATTGCTCAGAATCCGGGTAACACGAATCCGTATAAATATATTTTAAAACAACAACAACTGGCCAAAACGTTGTTCATCAGTATTTAATCCTTCAACCGAAGAAGAGTCACGCACCTGTGTTTTATTAACAAAATGATAAACATTTTGTTAATAAAACTGCAACACTCTTATCGTACTTTTTGTACAAATTTTAAATGAGAAACAGTTTTAGTGACATAAATTTGCATTGGAATATTTACCGGAAGGATGGGTCGTCTAATGACGTACTTCATAAGAGACCACGTAAGTACTCATGGGGGTAAAGAAAATAAAATTTTAACTATGTAATCTTTCGGTAAACTATATAAACTTTTTTACAGTGCCCAGAGGCAAAACTAAGGTTGAATCCGACCCTGCCCACTAGTGTTATCGACGTAACGTTAACATCAGGTTATCCTACTGCTTCTTTGGAACTTTCTCACATAAAGAGTCCCAAAGAGGTTAGAGGTTAACGGTAGTAAAAGCCGTACTTATTTAAGAAAGAGACTAGCATATGAGATCATACAACTGATCTTTGTAAACAATCGTGATTAAAAGGCAGGACCATATTTTAGTTAATCAATAACTGACTGATTTAACGACTCCTTTATAATACGACCACGGGAAAACAGACTCGAATAGTGAATACTGGGATAATAAATCTTATCATCAGCCGAGATAGCGGTCGAGCAACCGGCAATTTGGTAGTAAAAAGTTACGGTCTGTGTTTTTATTAACGCTGTACAAAAACATTAGAATCAATTGTAAGCTATAAAGACCATAGGAACGTTGTCCATGGTATTTCAATACGATCGCAAAAACGGTAACACTTTGCGACCAGGTTTCCGCTCTGTGGCGTTTTATTCGGCCGCGTTACACTTTATTGTCGCTAAACAATAAACGGTAATAGTTTTAATTGGCCTTTGGACATTTGCTACGCGGTGAAGGTTATGTATGCGTACACGACTATCGAGATATTAATATGTTCTACAAAATAAAAGAAACCTTGACCATGAGCGGATCAATTTGTTAAAGAAAAATTTCAGCCGGCAACTGAGCTTACGTGTATTGTTATCGAAATATGCGATTACAAAATGTAATGATATCAAACGATAGAATTATCAGGTCCGTTTGTAAGACAGTACTGTTTATTTACGATTTTGTTTATCGAATACATCATTTATTCACAATGAATACTATCAATTTTTATCGGATTATATTTTCATGTAATTTTGAACACCTCAGGTTTGGCGGCAGTCGTAGCCCTCGGATTGGATTGACCGTGATTCGTGTAATTATTGAAAGGCAAGGGCAATGGATGCTCGTTTAAAGAAACCTGTTTAAGAATGGCTTTACAATCAGCCGTTATCAATCCGCAATGAGTTCATGGTCGCCGTTTGAGATGATTTAAAAAATTTCCGCGCGCTAAATCATTTTTAATCCGAACCCACTTTGGAACAAATCTAAGATTATTATGTAGCCATCTGAATGTAAAAAAGGTATTTAAGACAGCCGGGACCTACCAAGAATCTGAATATCAATAAAGTTTCTAAGCATCAACTTTGTTTACAAAATCTAGCCTGTGTATTACCTCCCGGGCATTTCCAAGACTAGAGTGAGGTAGAAACTTTGCCGGCTTTTGTAAGAGTGGCTTTCCAGTCTCCTCATAGTAAGTCAACAGTGGACTAAACGCATGGTGGACTGGTCGCATACAAATTATTTTACTGCTCGCCGCGCCCTATTCTCTTCGGCACGTCCTCGGTTGAGGCGGCATACGTGCTCTAGCAGACACCGTTACTGGATGAAAACTCGTTAGCTGTGTTGCTTTAGAGATAACGAGACATCATCACCACATTTCCTTTAGTACAAATACGGAAGAAATAAATAAATAAATAAATATTTCGGACACATTTTTACACAACGTTCTCTCTACTAATATAATAGAAAACTGATAAACATACTTAAACATAATTTTGTTTTGTAAATAAATTCATATCATATATATTGTTTATATATGTAGCCACCCAGACACTGCAATAACACTATGTCCATCACACAATATTATTTCCAGTAGTGGGGATCGAACCCACACCCTCTGGCGCAAGAGGCAGGTTCACTACTCCCCACACCAATCGGGTCGTCAAATACCAACAAAATTTCCAAAATTTCCAAATTTGCCGAGGCAGTAATTAGCGCGGGTATGTCACGATAAATAGAGCCCAAACGGGCCTACCTTTGTTGAGGTTCTTGTTGATCATGCAGAACGCGTGCGGCGGGGACTCCCCGCGGCTGGCCACCACCACGCACACGTCCACCACCACCAGGGCGTTGCAGGGCGCGGAGGGGTGCGCCCGGCGGTACGTGATGAAGGTCTTAGCGGTCGAGTTGTTAACGTTCGCCAGGCGGCCCCCGACGGAGACGAGCACCATCTCCGCGTCAGCCATAAGCCGCTCCCGGCCGTCGTACATAACGCCTGAGTTGAGAGCGAACTATTTAAACAGTTCACCGGTACGGAGCGTCTGCATGTGTTAGCAATCTGGTATAATATTTAAACGGTTTCTTTAGCTAATAAAATCAGTCAACCTCCATACTCGGTTCGATCAATAACTTCTTACAATATAGTTGTGTGTCGTTATTAAAAGTACTTTATAGTCTATTAAGTTTTTTTTTCTGTGTGTGTGTGTTGCCAACCGTTAAGACGATGCGCTCGGGGCACCTCACTCAACAGATATCAATATAAATAATTTACGCCGGTCTTCTGAGGTCTGCCACGGTGCTTCCCCGGAAGGTTCTATCTAACCAGTGCGGGTTACTCGACTTGGCGTTGTTCGCAGCAAAGAGAGTAAATTTTTACAGGCTCATAAATTGGCCGAAATTTTTAAAAAACGTATGAGACGCGATAGCGTACTTTGAATAATGCATTTTATATTATTCATTAGAATTAAAAAAAAAATACTTTTTATTGTTCAGCTTTTGCTCCGACATGGTGGAAATATATTTAGGAACTCGGCCCTCGCTGTGGACACTACTGGACCGTAAGCCCTTACTAGTTATTAAATGCTAAGAAGAGATTAAACACAGCTTTCGTTTCACCTTAAACGAAAACCGGGCTGGAGATATCGCACGTCTATACTGTATATACAGCGTGTCGTTACCATCGCGACAATAAATGAACACACGTCTAACGCTACATGCCAATAATCATAAAAAATATTAACGTTAAACAAAATCCATAATTAAAAAAAATTTTTTTTCAAACAAACTAATTAAGTAAAAAAGAAACAAAATTTGTAGCATCCTATACAACTCGCGCCACAGCGTCGCATTACACGCCTCTCCTTCTAACAGTATGTTTTGTCTCTTTTAAATTCATTCAACCCATTCATATACTTTGTGACCTTTACAAATGAACTTTACATTACAGTTTTATATGTAAGGGTGTTCTAAAATTGTTTGTTTTGGAAAATTTTATAACTCTGTAAATATTGATGTTTGAAGAATGTAAATGTTTAAAACAATTTTAAAAATTTATCCTCTATATGTGTGTTCATTTATTGTCGCGGTGGTAACGACACGCTGTATAGCTATTGGGCGCGTTTAAAACTACAGAGCGAACACAAATATTGTCCGTCCGTTGCGAGCAATCGGCCTCTTGGCCTAATAAATAACACAGCCATATAAGCTTAGATATTTATAGAATGCCGTCTCGATCATCAATAAGGCTTCGTGGCACGACAGAACACGCTCCGCAAAATCATTTGAGAACGCAGACGCGCAATTGATTTTTATAACGTCGATGCAGTGTAGTCAAATGAAATAACAATCTTTTTTTGGTGTTGTTAGGAAGCTGTCAAAGCCGGGCTAACAGCTAAATACACTGTCACAAAAAAATGATTTTTATTTAATCTAACTATAATAATGCACCCAACTATACAGGGTGGCTTTTCTAAAAGTACCCAAATTCACACAGGTTTGGACTCGGTAGTAAAATCGTTTATTGAAATAAAAAAAAACTTCTTTTTTTCAAAAAAAAATTGCCATTCACTCTTTTGAAACGAACTTGTGTGCGTGTTAGTTATGAATGATCGCGGGTAAAATAAATGAGTTGTGTATAAATCACGCACTTTTTGTGATAAGTTCAAATGAATGTATTTAATTAATAACGAGTGATTTTAAATATTTATCATTTTTATATAACATTATTTATGTCTAGAATTTAATTAAAAAAAGGGATATACTTAAAAAAGCCTACCTGTATAATGCACCAACGTCATAAAGCGCATACATAGAACAACTTAAGATTCATCTGGTTTGCATTTTATAAAAATTACTTTGTCATCCAACGTTTACAACAGATACGGCCATTTAGAAAAGAACGCCTGCAAAGAAATCGAAGCCTTGTATCTTGTATCTTGTATTAACTGATGTTTTTGCTTTCAGTCCCGAGACTATTAAAGCTCCATCTGACGCAGAACCGGTGGGCTAGCCAGAACCCACGGGTTTGGGCCCTCCGCTGTGGGTAGGGCCGCGCATGTGCTCATGCGTGCGTTTAACTACGACATGTCATCTAAGGGCCATCGAAGTTGCGGTGCGGACCGAGACCCCGATGGCCGTCGACTGTGTTTTTAGCTAATCGGTGGCTGGGGGCGGTGAGAACCGCCCTGGAACGCGGGTGTACCTTGTGTACGCGTTGTGTTGGTCTCGCCGTGCTCGGAGGCGAGGGCGAACTATTGTGTTTGTTGTTACACTAGCTGTGGGTGTAGTGTTATCCGGCGGGACCCCCGGCGGTGGGTCCGGAGTATCTAAGTCCCCTTCCTCGACCGGGTCGATGAGGACGTTTCGCGGGCGACGCTTTTTGACGTTCGCGTTTGTGTCGGGTTGGTAATTTGCTGCGCTTACCACCAGAGGGTTGGGATGATGTTCGGCTCTATCGAAGAACCGTTTGGTCAGGTCTTTAAAATATTCGCGAATCGTCGGGAGTCTGCAATCGCTGTGCAGATCGACGTTGCGTTGATACCACTGCGCACCGGTGGCACGGCGGATGAACTTATTTTGTACTATTTGCAGCTTGTACAAGCGAGTAGGGTGCGTTTGGGCGAAGATCATGCATGCGTAAGACATAATAGGTCGTACGCACGTCTTATATAATAATAATTTGTGCCTTAAGGGCATTTTACTTTTAGCGTTAGTTAAATTGTGTAGCCGGCCGGAGACGAACGCGGCTCTATTACGAACGTTATTAATGTGCGTAGTAAATGACATACGCGAGTCGAAAGTGACTCCTAAGTATTTGACCTTTTTCTCCCAGGGGAGCGGTTGGCCATAAAGGGATATTTGCCCCAACTTTCTGCATTGGCGAGGACCGTTATAAAGATGTGACGGGTAAGTACTTCGTGTGAAGTGAATCGCCACTCTTTTCAGGATTTATTTCTATTCTCCATTTGCGAAACCAATCGCCGAGGCGGTCAGCGGCGCTCTGGAGTCGAGTGGTTAGTATTCTAAGGTTGCGGTCTGAATAAAAGAGCACGGTGTCATCCGCGAAAAGCGCGAGATTGACGTGGGGGTCTTTAGGTATATCGCTCGTGTAGAGCGTAAAGAGCAAAGGTGAGAGGCAGGAGCCTTGTGGTACGCCGGCCGTGAGGCGGCGGCTTGTGGAGAGGGTGCCCTCGACTCGATATCGAAAAGAGCGATTCAACAAAAAGGCCCGGATGGTGTGTACGAGCCTATCTGGCACTTTGAGTGTGTATAGCTTGTAAAGTAAGCCGTTGTGCCAGACCTTGTCGAATGCCTTTGCGACATCGAAGAAAAGAGCCCCTGTACTGATATGTTTCGGGTGGTTTAGGCCTTTTAGGATGTGCTCCGTTAGGCGGTATAACTGGTCGGGACAAGAGTGTCTAGCTCGAAAGCCGAATTGTTCCGTCGGCAGAAGGCCGTTGGAAAATAGGTGCTCTTTGAGCCTGTTTAATAAAAGCCGCTCGTAGAGCTTCCCGAGGCAACTGAGGAGGCTGATGGGACGATAGCTAGAGGGCTGGTTGGCTGGTTTATTCGGCTTGCGAATGCCGATAACCGTGGCTTGTTTCCAGTCGTCCGGAAAGGAGCAACTGGAGAGTAGAGTGTTGAAAATGGTCGCCAGTAAACAGATAAGCGGCCCAGGGAGAGCTTTGAGAATTTTGTTACTGATATTATCTGGAAATCGAAGCCTTGACCATCTGCATCTCACAGATATTTTAAAATAGGTATGACAAATGATACATGTTCGATCACATATCAAAGGTCTATTAGGATGCAGCGCATACGGCACATATCAGTGTTGGGTGAGCAACTTAAGAATAACGTACACTCAATACCAGCATGAATTAATAAGTAATTGCTGTTTGTCATTCGGATCGAGCCACTGTAGATGTCTTTAATTCTATGGTAAACATTGCCAACCAAGATCGTAGATTAATTTGTTTCGAAACTATTTTCAAATAATCGTACGATTATATTGCTATAATACATAGTTTTTTTTTCTTAACAGAGGCCTTTGTAAACTGCGGTAGTAAGTGATAATATACCGAACATTCTCTAATTGTCAGTTATCTTTCCTACTGCAACTTGACTAACGGCCGGTTTTAACAATCTATCTATCTGTAATTTTGGTTAATAGTGATAGGTATTGGACATTGCCAGGTCCATATTACTTACGTCAAAGTTATATTAGGGCCACGCAACAGTGTTCGCTGTTGCACGAATGGGCAGGTCCGTCCAAGTTAGTACCACGACCTCACAGAAGACCGGCGTGGAGCAGAAGTGCTATACTTCTGCGTTTCGTCTGGTGAGTAGCCGGGGCCCACTTCATTCAAAGGTGGCAACGCATCTGCAACCCTTCGGGTGATGCAAATGTCCACGGGCCGCGGTTATCACTTAACATCAGGTGTACCGCCAGCTCGTATGCCACTTTGTCACATAAAATATATATATATATATATATATATATATATATATATATATATATATATATATATCTCCAGTAACCAAATCTATAGATAAGATAGAATTTTGAAAGCAGCCGTATACTTTCACTCTATGGTATTAACAACAGATCCGGCCCTGTCAATGCATATCCGACTTCATTGCGTGCAATATTACTCGGGCTTTAAGTGTTTCACAACTGGCAAGGACAAAACCACATACACACGAAACAGTTAACCGCATATAAATTGCATATTGTAAAAATCAGTCAACCCGCATGTAGAAATTCCGGATTTATAATTAAATAATTAAACATATACACCTTCCTCTTGAATCACTCATCACTCTATCTAGTAAAAAAAAACCGCTTCAAGATCCGTTGCGTAGTTTTAAAGATCTAAGCATACATATGGACAGACAGACAGCGGAACGACTTCCTTTTATACTATGTACTACATAGTATGTAGTAGGTTTTATCTAATTTTAGAAATCCATTTAAAGACAAATATGTTAATAAAACTTTAATACTGTCTGATTCTAAATTACATTAATTGTTTATATGATGAAGTGGCGCAATTGCCAGAGTATTGGCTTCGGCGTTGGGAGCCGTGGGAGTCGTTGGGAGTCGTTGGGAGTCGTTGGGAGTCGTTGGGAGTCGTTGGGAGTCGTTGGGAGTCGTTGGGAGTCGTCGATATCTTACATGCAGTTAGTAATTGGCCGCGTGCCTCACTTGAAACTCCTCACCGTACAGAACGAACGTATCTCAGATTTCCTATAAAAGCGCGTGAATACCATGTCGAATGCGTTCGAATCTTGTCAGGTGCTAATAAAACTTAATCAATCCAAGGTTTTTATGCAGTGGATTTATAAATTGTCTGTTCATCGTGTCATACAGACGATTTATAAATTTTCTGTTTATTGGAACGTTTAAGAAAATTAGCCTCCTTTATCATGTTGGAGTAATCATTGTAAAATTGCCTAGATTTAAAAAAAATCGCTAGACTGCTAAAATAGATTTGAGATAACCATATCCATTATAATTTCATATCCATTAACAGACCGTCGGCGTCGTTCAAATTTAGATTATATTTTTAAGATATTAAATTTTTAAAGTTTAAGAAATTTTTAAACTTCCGTCCCTCTGTCCGTCGGTACACACTACGTATACAAAGTAACATTTCTACAATATAATATACTCTCTTTTGAACTGAATATTCTTTTAATCGGATCTAGTGACTGTATGACAAATTACATTCGAGATATCTTTAAATCAAGGTCATGTGCTTGAGAAAAAAAATGCACGGCACATTATGTAGAACAGTGGAGCGAGGGCATCAACACTGACCTAATGGAGCTATTCAAAAGGGATTCGGTATTAAAAATTACACACAATAATGCGAAAAAATCAACGATGGAAAAAGCTCTTATAGCGTTAAAGTAACGTTACGTTAAACGCAAGGACCATCCACACTGATCTAATGGAGCTATTAAAAGTGGAGTTTATATTAAAAATTAAAACAACGGTTGCAAGAAATTCAACGATGAAAAAGGCTTTTAAAAACTTTAAAATAAGGTTTAGAATGTAATGTTAAACGCGCGGACATCCACACTGATCTTATAGAGCTATTTAAAGCGGAGTCAATATTAAAATTCGCACAATGATGCGAGAAAATCAACGAAATGCTTTTTAATAACGATGAAATAAAGTTTGCAAAGTTACGTTAAACTTAAAATATAAAAATCTGTCAAAACACGAGCAGCGTCCGCAGAGATAAAGGTTGGGTCATCTACGGGCGTGGTAGCAGTGATCGGAAGGCCTTTATCGTTATTATCTGAGATGTGATAACGCGCCCACTGACACCAACACACACATACACACTGGTAACTGAGGTATCCTATATTGTCAAATATAATATACATTTCAGAAAAGATTTTTATGGGAGGAAAGTTAAAACAATTTACATCGGCGATATTTTATAAATAAGTTACCGTCAAAATAACTGAAATACCGGTTTTATAATAATCTTCAACGATGGATTGTTGGGGAGAAGACCACTGTAACGTAACGACTTCTACCACACCCAATTTGTGACGACGATAAAAAAATTTAACCGTATCACATTTTTAGATTTTTCAAACATAAACACGACTCTCATAAGATTTCATACCGTGCAAAGAGTAACTTTAATGATATAATAAGATTATGAGTCAAAATGTAATCTGTAGCTTTGGTTTGTTCGCAGTGAACTAACCATGACAGATCGTACGCAACCACTTCGCGAATAACTGGACAAACCAACTTTGACCTTAGGATGTCTGGGTAGAATTTAAAAAAACAATTTTAACAAGTCAGAGCTATAAAAACTGCAAAAAATTCATGTCTTCTTGTATCTTGTATTAACTGATGTTTGTGCTTTCAGTCCCGAGACTATTAAAGCTTCATCTGACGCAGAACCGGTGGGCTAGCCAGAACCCACGGGTATCGGTAAATTCATGTCTGTTTCATGGATGCCCCACTCAATTTTTTTTATTCTGTAATTTAGTATTTATTGTTATAGAGGCAACAGAAATACATCATCTGTAAAAATTGTAATTGTCTAACTATCACGCTTCATGAGATACTGCCTGGTGACAGACGGACAAACAGACAAGACAGCTGAGTCTTAGTAATAGGGTCCCGTTTTGCCCTTTGGGTACGGAACCCTAATACAAGAGAAGAGAAACGTTTACATTAACGTACATAATGATATCGTAGAAATGCAAACAATTTATATAAGCACATAACGACAACGAGGTTGCGAATTACGACAGCTGATGGTCGAACAACAAATTGCAAAAGCATTTTCTCATGCCGTACTAACGTGAAACATACACTGGGTGACACTCGCGAGAAATACGGAATATCTGTAACGTAATAAATAATAATCCGGCAAAGAAAAGTTAATAAATATACTTGGCGTCACAGTTTTATAACATGTAGAAGCTTCATAAGTTAATTTTAACGACAGCAACATCTTAATCCCTGCTGCGGCCTTAAAATGCTTCAGTAAGCCGTACCTAATCTAAAGACGGTACGATAAAGTAAGCAATGTTAAAAATCCAATGAACTTTTCATGTATGTATCGAAGTAGTTATGTGAAATACAGATAAGTTCTGTGAATTACAGATAATTTATGTGAATTACAGACTAATCAATCGCATCCACACTTCTTTCACAGCTTTCAGGTTGGCTGGTAGAAAATGCCATATGGCACTAGGCCCGCCTTTTTTACAAAAAAGTGTTTAATAAATATAAATATGTGAGTCTTTTTCCATATTTTTTACTTTTATACAGAAACAACTACTCGAGAAATCCTTAAAATGTACACTTGTCATTGTACAGTACTGTCTTTACTTTTCACAGAGTTGTCTGAAAACTATGTAAGGTAAGTAAGGTTTTGATATTTACTCTTTTATAAAAATGTCGTATGGTATCTTAACGAGGGACAATCAACAAAAAAAAAAAAGAAGTTAACTTCAAATCTAACTCACCTTTTTTTACGTGGAAAAAATCCTTTATGGATCCCGCCTTGTGGGTAGGCAGCAGGGGTATGTGGTATCTACGGGAGAACCCACTGAAATACCCAGGTTGCACCTGCGCTGTCGCTTAAGCCGGGGACACGGGAACACGAAACTCAATCTTTCACGAACCCCGGCGCGACTGTGGCCTTCTTAGGCCTCCTCTTTCCGGGTGTTTGGACACCCGGTCCAGCCAAATGGTATTTCCAACTCACCTATGTCAACCAGCGGAGGTCGGTCGCGCCCCCTGCGCAAGCAGAGAAAGCACTCCGGCGAACGCATCGAGCCATGGTTCAGATCGGCGGGCAGACCCGTCGGCGTGGTTTCCACCAGCTCGTAACCATTTGGCACCGTCTCACCGAGGCCAGGGAACACAACGCCTACGGCGAAAGTAAATCGTTGTTACGGCCGTACATAACTGTAGTTAATCATTTACTACTAGGGGCATTTTCGCCACTCAATATCATTTTCACTGATCGATAGAGACAGCGGCCAAAATAGAGTTTCCAAAACTATCGCCATGGTTTAATATACCAGTTTAAAGTTTTTACTTCTGTCTGCAGTCACCATGCATAGCCCTAAAATTTTTAATAAACAACTCTTTACCCTAGTTTTCAACCTAAAGTTTCGTTCATGGATTTAATAAAAACAACAATGATTTAATGTATTTATGTTCAATTCAGCTGGTCTGATGCAAAACTGCATAAGCATCCCACATGTATTGCTAATAAGGTGTTGGTGACGTTATAAGATGGGATGTATGTACATGTACAAGTTATAATAAACATGATTTCAAAAATTAAGATTTCATCATTCTTCAAATCATAGAAATTAATAAGAATTTTAAAAGCTACTATTTAAAGATAATGTAAAGCTGGCACATTTTATTATTGGCAGAGATCATAACAGATAACACAAAAACCTATAGTTAAAAAAATCATACTATTTTATATACTTATAACATTTAGCTTTAGTGTGATAGGACCACGCAGCAGCTTCGCCTATTGCACTAATGAAATTTTCAAGCGAAGTACCACGGCCTCAAAAGACGTGAAATGGAAGTATGTACTTTAGCAGTCTGTCTAATGAGTGAGGTAACTAAAGCGCAATTTGTAAATGTTGGCATCGCATCTGCAACCCGTCAAGTTGTGTCAATGGGGATTGGTATTCACTTAACATGAGGTGAACCACATGCTTTCTCGCCAACTTATTACAAAAAACACTTACGACAATTTCTTTGGTCACTTGATTTGTTCTTTTATTACATTTTATAGTAGGAGGAGGTAAGCAGGCTGGCAATTCACCTTATTTTGTTGCCGCCCCATGATTAACTACATCACCCATGTTGTAATGGCTTTACCATCAAGAGGATGTAGCCCTGTTACCTCATTCACAAGACTGATGTATGAATATGTTGACTATACACCTATGAGACTATAGCACAGGCGAGTCTGACCAATTGCTATTGCAGGACCAAAAAGCTGATGGGGGCTTCATTAAATACACAAAGTCAGTGTTGCAAGTAACTAAAATATTGCATATATGTAAAATCTTTATTCTATTTTAATCCATTAAATAACTAAAATTACTATAAATTCATAAAGCTTACACTCAGACACTTTACTTAAAAAATATTATATTAATACACAATTAAACACACAGAGGCAATGAACTTGTCAGTATTCATTCATTTTTTGTTAAATAGTTTATTAAAGAAGTAATCAAAAATGAATCATGGGGAATCAATAAGCCCTTTGCATTATGAATGCTCTTTGGTATTATAAATAAACATAATATTTTGTCTATATAAAAGTGCTATTCTTAAATATCAATTCTTCTTTAATTCAACTTACTGTATATATTAGATAGCACTTGTACAGATATAAAAATATATACATCAATTTAATCAAGAAATTTGGGCCTATTCTTTCACCTAATTGGATATGAGGCAACTAATTTTGTAAGGATGTAATTGACATAGGTACCAAAATGATATCAATTACAATACAAAGGTGTCATATGAGACTTAACCACAGACATTGTAGATAAAATGAATAATAAGCAGCAAGAAAATATCAAGATTGTCAACATATCTTTTAGAGGAAAAAAAATGAAAATATCAAAAAAAATATTAGTAGAAAATTTATTGTATCAGGAATTGAGCCAAAAACTATTGTACCATGTTATATTGTGTTGTTTTGAGCATACCTAATAAAATACAGTTGCTAAGTATCTTCGCAAAATGTAGTCTTTTTATAGAGACTAGGGTTAGTCATAATCAATGTAAAATCATTAACGACATTACAAACCTATGTCTGTTATGGGTGCCTTGGTACTATATCCTTTGAGGTGTCCAGAATCTGAATCATCCAACAATTCTGGTTTTTCTGGCAATCCAGCGACAACAAAATAATCTGCCACACGCCGTTCATCCATTATAATGCACTACTTTTGTATTATCTGTAAGAATTACAACAAAATAAGCATTTTAATTAAAAAACATCAGGCATTTCAATAACATTGTTGCAAAAAATGAAAGATAAAAAAAATCTAACCTGTTTTACTAATAAAGGGCATTATAATAAAACATTAATTTAAATTATTAACGTGAAGGATAATTTTATATGCGATAGTATTTACATTTTTTACTAAATTTTATTGCGCAAAACTAGAAAATTATTAAAACACGAACTCTAATGAAAGATGAAAACTTACAATAAGTTTACAGATAATAAATATAGCTAAGATAAGCCGAAAAATACAGATTCACAACACTGTAAACTACAGAATGCGGAATATTTAATAGTCCATATTTCTGTTTTGTACAGCATCATGTATGCAGTAAAAATAGGTTTTTCAAAAGATTTTTTAACAAAATTTTTAACAAAATGTATGTTAAAGATTAATAGATCTTACATTCTAATGGAACATTGTTTTCAAAACATATTCTTGATGTTATATTTTCTCGATAGAAAAAAATTCGTGAAACTAAACTAAACTAAACTCTAAAAGAGAAATTGTAGAATATTTAAATAACAAGGATTGTTGTCTTAATTTGTTGATTGAAGTAAAATATTTGTAAATATCAATTTTATTCATGAAAATTTATTCGAACGCATTTCGAACGAAATTAAGAGCCGTGATAGCTCAGTGTCCGGACGCTCGCCTTTAATTCAATATACTCGAGCAACCTGAATATAAAATAAAAATATTTTTCGAAGATATGTGAAGTCCGCCAATCCGCAGTGGGGCCGCGACTATGCCCTGATACTCTATGTATAGAGGAGGCCTTTGCCCAGCAGTGGGACATGTATAGGTTGTTATTTTACTTTTTTTTTTAATTCGAACGCGACGACTAAAACACAGCACCACTGCGGCGTTGTTTCGGTCCTCTTTCATTTCCACACGTTGATTGAACAGAGAGCAAATAGTACTTTTAAATAGCTGAAATTTGACAGAGAGCGCCGGGATATATGTATTATCTTTCACTATATATGTATTATCTATGGAGAGCGCTGAGGCGCGTTGCTATTGCTGTTGACCAATGCCGCTCGTCTTCCCAAAGACAATGTAATCACTACGTTTAAGAGACGGGACTTCCATACTAGCCAAAAATATCAGTTTACGCGGCACTCCAATACCAACCATACCACAAAGATGTCAAACAACAGGAGTACCAAAGTAACGAGACATATAGTGCTTAACCAAGCTAGGTAGAAATCGAGGTTTCCACTTAATATTTTTTTTAATTAATTTTAGGTAAGTATCGAGTCCGTATTTATGTCCAATGTTGATGAGGGGATATTTGGTACTAATACAAGGTTGGACTTAAATGCGGACCCGAAATAAGATAAAAAACAGTTTTTGATAATTCAAATAAAATTTTATTACTGAAATGAAATTTATTTCTTGTCTCTTGATTCTTCAGCCAATGGCTGTTGTCCTGCTGTACATGAGTCTGGAAATAATTGAAACATAAAAATAGAATCAAAATCCAAAAATTATTTTAGTTTTCTTGCTAGCTCAGCGCACGAAATTAATTATATGACGTATCAATATTACAGAGATTATGTTTCAAAATCCTGCAAAATTCACCCATTCCGATCCTTGCTCATTTATGTAGGCACACCATTCAAATATGTAAAAGTTTGTGCCCCTACTCTTTCACGCAACATATTATTTCTTTTTTTTTTTTCAATGATAAACATTAACGTAGTTATCGATATGTGGATATTACAGTTGCAGACATCACTAGCACACAATTTAAATGAGAGAAATTTGTTAATTTTATTTGTTCTTAGCCTGCTCTACTTACATATGGCTGCAAAGTATCATATTTAAGTGCTTACATGGGCTTCATCAAAGGGAAATCTCGCCATAAACCTCATTTTTCAAGATTCGAATGACTTGCTCGATTTTCACCAATTTCACAGGTAATAAACCGTCTTTTTGGCATTTTGAATTAAAAGTACAACTCTGATCACCTGTCACTAGTTTACGTGAGAAAGTTTACTCTTAACAATTTAAATTTACAATGAAATAAGCATTTACATTCAAAATACGCGGTGCAAAATTAAGTTTTGACAAACAACATGTCACTTCGTGTATTGCAAGCAAGAGAAACCGCATTGAGGGAGAGTGATAGCAATGTCCGCCATCATTTGCCGCGTAAAGTCCATAGAAAAATTTTTTGTTCCTAGTTTCGCCAGACTGGTCTTCCGCTCACCGTTACGAAATATGTTCCGTATTTATTTATCTTGAATGGTGGATGTGGCTCATGGGATCATTTTCAAACCAAAAAGACACTTAAGGACTAATAGGAAAACTGTTTATTTCAACTTAAACATTTTGAACTTATTTTTGGACCAAACGTAATCATTATGGAATTTATATAAAGAAAGACTAGACTGTCAATCAGGAGTGTTTCAGCTCGACAAATTTTCACTTCGATGAAAGGATTTAAAAAAAAATGTGCTAATAAATGTAGCTCTATTTAAATATCAATAACTATTTCTTTTTGAGCCTTTGATGAAGGTGCCATTATATCACTACTTTCTAGTGTATTCATGGTTGTATTGATTTGAGCTCCTGACAATAGGAGGCTTATTGCACCTTCTAATTCACTGGCCCTTTTACACACATCTATTTCTTGCATAATTTCTTCTTTTAGTGAATTATATAACCATAGATTCTGTTCTGAAAATAACTTTATTTGATTCTCAAATACATCAACAAACACATTCAGTGCATCAATAACAGTTCTTGTAAATCTTGTTTCACCAAGATTTCTTTTGAAAAATCTAAGTAAAGCACCAATATCTTTTTCTGATAGTTTGTCAATTGCAACATGCAATACTTTTCTACGCAGCATTTCTTGTAAAAGTGCTACAGTTTTCTCTGGATATTTGGACAGTACATAAGATTTTAATACAGCAGACAAAGCTTTGTCAAATTCCATTTTTCTAAGATGTTTCTCAAACTGTGGACCTTTCTCAATTTTTTCCTTTTTTACAACATTATCAACTGAAGAAGAAGCAGTTTGTATATGGTCAGGTGCAAACTTATATAAACCTTTTTTTTCTTCTGTATGTCTCAATGGTTGATCTCTTGACCTAATTGATATTACTCCATCAATCATTCCAACAGCCAAGACATCGTCATTTTCTGATATGGCCATGCTAAGAATTGCATTAGGGAAGTCAATATTGTGAACTACTTTGAAAGTTGAAATGTCATATATTTTAACATGCCTGTCAAGGGAGGCAGACATTAGTCTACTACTATTGCTAGATAATCGTAATGTTGTCACTGTTTTATGATGTTGTGAGATATTTGCTAGTAGTTTGCCCCCATTGAATATGTCCCAAACCTTAATTTCAGTTCCTCCTGCACTAATAAAAAGACCACCTGATGGTATAAAAAGTGTAGATTCTACAGGACTTCCATGGTTGACAGTAAGGGCAGGTTCATTGATTCTGCAATCATACAATTTTACTGCATGATCATAGCCACCAGATAGAATTAGATCCGGTGATACAGGACTTGGTGCTCCAGCTCTGACATAGTCAGTATGCTCAGAGAAGCTTTTAATTTTCTCTTCAGTAGCTATATCCCAAAGGCATACAGATTTGTCATCTGAGAAACTTATAACTTTATTTTGATCTTTTGTAAAAAAAGTTCTATGAACCTGAAAACAATGAATTTTTATCAAGTGAGTGTTAAACTTAGTTGCCAATAACCATTAATCACTAAAAAAAATTATTTATAGTCACTAAAGTTGAATTAAATGGTTATTCACATATGAAGTAACTTAATTAGAATTAATAATATAAAAGAAACAATAAAGTTAAAAGATTACAAAAACATTTATCCCATCAAATCCTCAGCACATGCAATAGCAGATAGTGAGATGACCACTTGAATAACTTCATGTTCTAAAAGTAATGAATTTTATAGTATATGCTTAAATTAATATATGTTTATCTAAGAACTCTATTTTACACTCTGTTGTTGAAAATTCTCTTCTTTTTCAATTATATTTTATTGGACATATATATATTTATATATATATATATATATATATATATAGATTTAAAAAACAAATAAAATTCAATACATTTTTTTAATTATATGTTCATGTTTTCATTTTAACATTGCCTCCAAATAAACTTTGTAAGAACATTTTGACATGCATTGATGAGGTCCCATATTTGGTACAAACATGCATCCACAATGAATTGAAATTAAATGTTAAAATTAAATGCAATTTTCCAATTTTAAACATTACATAAGTAAAACTACTGAATGACGAAAATTAAAAATAAAAGAAAATTCCCCAAGTAATAATATAAAGACCTTTTCCACTACTTATTCACATAATTATTTCAAAAAACTTGAAATTCCTGATTAGAATCTTAAGACACATCAATATCATGAAGAAAAAATTTGTTTGCTTTTGTTTATTTGAAAATAAGGACAAAAACTTACAGGTCCAGAATGGCCATTGAATACACGTAATACATTTTTTGATTGGACATCAAATAATTTTACAGCTGCTTCTTCACTTCCTGCTACTAAAAGTCTTCCATCATTTCTGAAACAACCACCATAGGCCGCCTCCAAAAATTTTGAAATATTTTTCGCAACAGTTTTTGTAATTGGGTCATAAATCTGAAATCATTAAAGATTTTTTTGTAAGAGATTTATTTTATTGTTGTTACAAAGTGAAGCAATCATTATTTTATTTCATTACTTATTGAATGTTAATGCAATGAAGATAAATGTGACACAATTTTATATTTTAGAACCTTAACTAAATCTTCCCTTGCTAGAAGTAATAGGTTAGGTATTTGCCTAAGAATATTAGTCACATATTCTTAGACATGGCAGTTCTATTAGTCCTAAATTTTTTTAGGAATACATATTGATTTACTGCTACCAAGAATAAATGCTATTCTGTATTTTGTACAATATTTGCGTTTGTATTTATTTTACCTGTATTCTGACTGAACATGTTGCAGCAATATAGTATGGTTCAACAGGGCTGAAATCTAAATAGTCGATAGCTCCAAATTCTTTAACCAATACAGGTTGCTGAAATGATAATTTAAGATTTTATTTTACTACATTAAATTGTAATTACAATGATTTTATAACATGCTGAAACTATACCCCTAACTTCTTCCAATATATGTTATCTTCAGTCAACGCCGAAGCCGGTTTTTGGTATACAGATTTGTTAGTTCTTTTAAAGGGATATGAAATATGAGCCATATTTCCTTCTTTGAGATTTCAAAATAGGAAGGAAAATCAACCTTGCCTAAAACATTCGATTGAATTTTTGGCGAATGTTTATGTTACATGCTCTTTTGACGTTTATGTTGTGTGACAGAGACAGATCACAGATCACAGAAGTGGCATCAACTATTATTACATTACAATAGCAGTTACTAGTTAGCACTAGCATGTGTTAATAAGCACCAGAGCAGAGGTGAGAGCTAAACGTAGCTCAGTAATACTTAAGTTAAATCTATAATAAATATTTAGTGGTGGGTTGTTATATAATTTCTGAGGAACGAAACGCAGCCGTTGTCCCGACAACGGAAACAGAGAAACAAAGAGATTTTTTAGTGTTGTTTGCAGGTCCGGCAGCGTCGAAAGTTTCGTTAGAAATACTATATGCAGACGATATTTGGACTCAGGATAATACATTTGCTGGTGCATGACTATAAAACGATGGCGCCATCCGATTCGTTGTAACCCCGCAAGTCAATTCGAATAACAAGGGAAGATGCTAGGCTTAATCATAAGCATGCTAGGAGCCATTCAGATGGAGGTTTGAACCCCAGGTTTAATCATTATCGATATTGGATGGAACCTATCCAGAGGACAAAATAAGATCGAAATTGTAATTAAACACCAGACATAACTACTACAACAATGCAGAAAGAAGGCGTTAAGATTTTCGTCACTGTGGCTATCAGCCGTTTAGCTCAGTGGCTAGAGCGTCAGCCGAATGCCGAAGACGTAGGTTCGATTCCCACAACGGCGACAATCTTTTCGTACTTTTTCTACATGTTTAAATGCTCAATCTTAAGTGCAGAGATTAGCACTATAAAAAACTTTAAAATTTATATTAATTAAGTAAATTTTTAAATAAAACTGTTATGATTACCCAGATAATTAAATGTTCCGATAATTATTCTAGCTTGTTAGATAATTTAAAAAAAACGGTGACTTTTTTGTTTTTGAATTTCTTTAGGAGGTTTTTTTTTTAACAGTTGGTAACACTGCCTGCTGTCACTATTCTATAATGAATCAGGAATAACTGTCAAGTGTCTAAAAATTGGCAATGTTTTTTTGACTAAGATAAGCAGTAATAGTTGTATTTTTACAATATTAATATATAATTGACGATTGGGCTGCAGAAAGCATCTTACGCAATGTTTAAATTGATTAATCGCCATGCACGTCGAAGTGGTGTCATATATTTGCGTAATGAAAAAATTGAGGTTAGAAAAGCTAAAGTCTATTATTGCTATTCGTCAGTTGGATCTATAAGATATGCTTCAACCATTAATAACGATGCTGGAAAAACTGTTCCATTGGTCGAGAGTATACCCGAACCACCACCTGTTCCAGATACCTCGATAATAACCGAGACTGTACAGTCTTTAGCTGTTAATGGTGAGCCAACATTCGCTAGTTTAGGTTTAGGAGGATGGAGTCCAGTAGGCATAGTACAAAACTGTATGGAGTACCTTCACGTTTCTTTGGATGTGCCATGGTGGGGTGCAATAATGATTGGCACCATTGTTGTTAGAGTTGTTCTGTTTCCTTTAGTAATATTATCACAAAGAAACACAGCTGTAATGAATAACAATTTACCTGAGATTCAACATCTCCAGCTTAAAATGACTGAAGCTCGACAAACTGGAAATCAGTTAGAAGCTGCGCGATACGCTCAAGAGATGATGGCATTTATGAAAGAGAAAGGGTTAAATCCGTTAAAGAATGTCTTGGTTCCTTTGGCCCAAGCGCCTGTATTCATCTCATTCTTTATGGGCTTGAGAGGAATGGCTAATTGCCCTGTAGAAAGTATGATGCATGGTGGATTGTGGTGGTTTACGGACTTGACAGTGCCAGATCAGTTTTTCTTACTTCCACTATTTACAAGTGCAACAATGTGGGCTACAATAGAATTAGGTGTAGATGGTGGACGGCTTGAAGCTCAAAATATGCAACTTATGAGATATTTTTTAAGAGCAATACCAATTGTTATGATCCCATTCACAATTAATTTTCCTGGGGCTATTTTAATGTACTGGTGTTCAAGTAACTTTATTTCCTTATTGCAAGTTGGATTTCTAAAGGTGCCGGCTATAAGAGATTATTTTAAAATTCCAAAACTCATCAAACATACACCAGAGAATTTACCAATAAAGAAGAAAGGTTTTGTTGAAGGAGCAAAAGATTCATGGACAAATATGAAACTTTCAAGAGACCTAGCTGACAGACAAAGAATAGATGAAATGATATTTACTAAGGCAGGCAAAGGTGCTATACAAAAAACTTATAAATTTGATCCAACAAAGTTATCAAATGTACAAGCTAAATCTAAGTAAGTTTTATGTTGTATCTGTTTGTTATTTTATTATGTAATAAATGTAATAGTAGCTTTTGTTATTCTTTGTTTTTTATCCTTTATTAAATAAGGTATTGAAATAATGGTTTAAATGGAATTTAACTTCACTTTAACAGATGTTTCTGCTTTCATCTTGCTTCAGATTGTGAAGGACCGTACATGTGCTTATGCATGTGTTATCTAGTGGGAAAGAATGTCACGCACAGGCTATTTTTGCAGGCCATTGGCACAGACCATGACCCAGATGGCTATTGAGTGTATTAATATGTTGTTGTGGGTGGTTAGAGCCACCCTGTAATGATGGTGTACCTTGTGTATGCCTTGTGTTGGTTCTGCCGTAGTCATAAGCAAGTACGAAAATGTTATATTATATTAGTATTTTGTGTGGATGGTGTTAGGTATTAGGTTCATAAGACAACTGCTATCTAGAAGATCTATTGCAGTCTGCCTTTCGAAAACATTACTATACGATCCTGTAGGATAACATTATCCTGTGATGTTTTACATACATAAATTTCACATGGACAATCACCCAGATCTGAAACGATTATCTGTGCATAACACAAATAGTTGTTTTGTGTGGAAATCGAATCCACGACCCCCGGCGCCGAAGCCTATATATCGGCAAATGCGCCACGGAGTCATCACAGGTGAATATATTAGAACTGAGTGTGGGTGGTATATTGTTGTCCCTACTTGATCTGACTAAATTTAAGAATTTAGTCTACTCATCTATGACTTACTCTGGGCCCTACCAGAATAAGTCATAGCAGCAGACATAGCAGCTTCGGCAAATGTGAGCAAAAAAGTAGCCAACAAGCTCGAAGTTCACCTGATGTTAAAAGATATTCGACACCCATGGACATTTCCAACACTCGTAGGTTTGCAAATGCGTTGCTGCCCTTAAATAAAGTGGGCCCCGGCTACCTCACTCACCAGACGAAACGCAGAAGTGTAACACTTCTACTTTACGCCGGTCTTCTGTGAGGTTATGGTACTTACCTGGACGGACCTGTCCGTTCGTGCAATACTGTTGCGTGGCCCTACCACAGTTAAGAAGTAGAGTAAAAGTAGGGTAATCACTTAATATCAGGTGAACCGCCTGTCCGGTGTCTGCTTTGACTTAACTTTTCACATAAAAAAGTGTCTCCTGGCTTTTTTGAAATTTAAAGTCTGATCACTTTTATCCTCCTTTCCTCCTTCCTTCCTTTCCTTAGTGATCTATATTGATCCTTTATTTAGTGATTTAGTACTTCCCAAACAAAATTTTCCTAGATTCAATAACTAAAAATATAAAATAACTAAAAAGGTAAAGTTGAATCAACAGAAATAACCAAAAGTAAAGTAACAGCCTATATAAATGTCCCACTGCTGGGCAAAAGTCTCTGCAGAGGGGGTATTAGGGTATAGTCGACGACTCGACCCCACTACGGACTGGCGGCCGTCTTTAACTCATCATATATCTTTGCCATATTTTTTTTATGTTACTATTTCTAAAATATGCAAGTTTTCGCATACTGTTTTCCTTCACCTGATATGTTCTCTTTGAGATGCTTTCGGAATTTAGATTTCAAATCGATCGTTTTTGCAAGAAAACTATTGTTCTACATCGGCCGCGTGCCCCCATAGCAAAATATCATGGGGTCATTAAAGCCTTTCTGAACGACCGTTTACTCGGAAATTCTTTTATTTAACCTATAAAACTCAAATACATCATACTTTTTTCAAATCCGGTGTTGGCCGGATTGGAAAAACTATATTCTCGTGAGGTATACGACATTAAGCTACTCCGAAACAACATCCGATTTGAAACGTTCCGGAGTAGCCGGACACCAGTGGCGGATTTCCAGTCTTAGCCGCCCTAGGCCCAGGCCATGTAGTAAGTACTAGCCGCCCCTTTCTCAGCGCCCAAAATGTAGACTACATAATGAATTTACTTTATTGCCAACTTTTATCGAAGTCGACTCAGAAAGCTAACTGTCAAAGCTGCTAGTTAGTAATACTTTCTGATGTTTCAGAAATATTTGCTCCTTTTAATGTAACGTTTAAACAGTTTTAGGTTTTATTTATTTAAGTACAGGTTTGTTGTCATAGAAGTTAAAATTTTGTCAGTATTACACAATGTAAAAATTACGACAAAAAGAACGAAGTTTTTCAAGGGTTCCATTCCCTCAACGGCGCAAAACTTTTCGTTCTTTTTTCTAAAAATTTTAATATTTCACATATTAAGTGCAGATATTGGCACTATAAAGTTTAATATTACAATATGTTACAAAACTCGTCTGCACTAAAGCGCACCAAAATCATTAATCAAATCTTAGACCGCCAACCATCAAGGTGGTTTCGATGGTATTGGTAATTGGCGGTTCGACGAATTGTGCAATTATTAATATCTTATATAATGGTAGTGATTTAAAATCTTGTGATTATTAAAAAATATTTTAATGATTAATAAAAAAATGAAACAATGGTAATATCACGTAAACATAACTTTCATCTTAAAAATATTCTAATTTACCTTAAAAAATGATAGCATTTTAGTCATATGAATTTGTGGACTGCACATTGCATTCTTAGTGTCGTCAGCTATGTGACAAGTTTCATACATTTCAAGAAATCACATCGAATATGTATGCCCCAGTGTTTTCACTAAATTTCTATATTTTAAAACGGTCAATCAATGGCGAGCGAACGGAATGACGGCGATTCGACCGAAACCTTTTCTTTATTTTTCGATTTCTTATCCACAGCCACCCAAAGTTTCTCATTAATAAGATCCCTGAAAATAAAAGAGACATGGTTATTGCGATTAAATTTGTAATTTGTTTATTTTTTTATATTTAGTGCTCGTCTCTGCATTTAAGATCAAACTTAGACATGTGTAGATAAGAGTGTCACAAAATTTTCATTTTCTTTTTGAAACGTCTTTGTTTTATCTACTCGGCTTTAAACAGTTTTATCTACTCGGTTTTTTCAATTTTTGTGTTCAACCATCATCTTTTCCATATCAAATCTTTAAAGAATTCACCAGAAATACATTTAACAGCGTATTTTAAGTATCATTTATTAACATCATTTGAAATTATTTTTATTAACACAGTAATTAAATAGCATCAATTGTGACGCTACGCACTAAAAGTGAATGGTGTTTACTAAAAATGGTAATGGCTTGGTTATGTAAGACCGAGCGTACGGTTGAAATTAACCTTCCTTGTGAACAATCACTTAGGTCCAGAACAACTCTCTATGCGTCACACGAATACTTGTCTAGTGTGAGAATTGAACGCCAACGACCATAAAACCACATCTGCGTTACATTTTCTTGGTGGTAGGGCCACGCAACAGTGTTCGCTGTTGCACAAATGGGCAGGTCCGTCCGGGTTAGGACCACGACCTCACAGAAGACCGGCGTAAAGTAGAAGTGTTCCACTTCTGCGTTTCGTCTGGTGAGTGAGGTAGCGCCCAGGACGCTTTTACCAACTAAGCTAAGCGACCGTTGACGTAACGGCGCGAAAATTTCGACATCTATCTACGTTCTTTTCCAGTGTGCATCCTTTACAGTATACAACACCTTATAAAAACATTTGTAACGAGAGATGTGAGGTAGCCGGAGCCCAATCTTCAAAAGGTTGTCAACGCATCTGTAACACTCGGGTGTAGCAGATGTCCATCGGCGGCGGTATTCACCTAAGATAAGGTTAACCGAACCGCCTGCTCGCTTGGCAACTTTTCACATTAAAAAAAATGTTGCCACTGCTAGTCCCTACACTCAAGTTGTCTTTATTTATCGATATTTAAATTCTTTGTTTAATGTCTTTTTCACAAACAAAGACAACTGGCACACATTTTTCTTTTGCTAAAGAAGTATAACTTCTTAGGTGCTTACATAAGTTATACACTTAATGTTTTTACCTGTGTTTCATTATAAGCTGTACTACACTTTTATTTAGATCCTCCATTTTAGGCATTGCTCCACCATAGTCAGCTGGTAATTCATCTTTATTCACGTATTTATACAAAGTTTGTGACTTGGGAGAGTGAAAATAAATCTGTAATGCATGTTATTACATTCATTGATCAGTGTACCACTTTTCCACTATCTATTATTAAATTTTATAATTTTTAAAATTAGGCATCACTTAGAATTAAGCAATCAGTTTAAAACAAAGGATATTAATGTGTAGTCTCTTTGAAAAACTAGCGTGATTTGGAATGAAGTCGTTCGATACATACCATTTCAGTTAATTCCTTTTTTAAGAATGGCTTCATAAGGCCGTATATTTTGTCTATGAAGGGCGGCGCATTGACTATGTGTACCTGCTTCAGTCTAATCGGTATAGCTTCCTATAAAAAAAGTCAAGATTTTTTTTTTGCAATTAAGCTTTTTTAGTACTTATTCTAGAACGAATACTTTATGCACTAAGATAATCTACTGGCCATAGTTCGCTTGTTTAATTGTATGTTATAAGTTGATTTAACAACAAAAAACTTCGCATAAGTATCTTTAGATTCCGCCATTTAACTCGAGGTTGCTGTAACGAGTTTGGCTGGCAACTTGCAAACATTAATTATGACACTACGGCTTTCCGGCTGGTGATGTTGGTACTATTTTTTAATGTTCAATACAGATATATTATAATGGCATGATCTTTCCCGTTGATTTCTTTCAAATGAAAAAAAAACTAAACTTAAGATTAAGAACATAAAATAAAAATTGTCCCGTGACAATTTAAAGTGTTGAAAATGTCGGCAATTAAAATGAAAACTAAACGATAATAAAATCTAAATAGTTCGAAACGATATTTATCATGATAAATTTAGATTGATGATAATCAATTATTATTATTTGATCGATATATCAAAAATGTTTAATTTGCAAATCTTTAAATTGTCGAGGTTCCCACAGGACTACCTATTTTATAAATCTTTTCTGTTTATCGATTAATTATTTTCATAATTCATTTATCTATTTTTTTATTTTTTAGTGATACGTTGGGTTATTTAGATCAATCTACAAAGTAAAGAAAAAAATAATGTTTTCTCTTACGTGCAACATTCTCTTTTCTGCCACGATGTATTATGGTGAAAATTTAACAAACGCTCAGAAATTGCAGACATACAAATCATCCCAACCAACATTTTGTGCTACTTATAATGAATGGCATTGTTTAGAAACGCAGATCCTAAAGTAAAAGTAAAAATATAACAGAAATATCTTTCCTATGTTGGGGTGGGAAAACTTATTCTTGGAAAATGAGCAATGGACCTCAAAAATAAAAATTTTACATTTTTTGAGCCTTAACGACTATAGCAATTGCAAATACAGGTCCGCTTATTTTCACTTCGTAATTATTTTTTCGGTAAGTTTCTATTATTAAAAATATTTGTATACGAAATAATCGCGCATGTCTCTTTTGTAAATAATCACTATAACGAATTTGAATGAAATTTGTAAATGTGAAAGTTTATAATAATCCAGTGATTACCATAATTATATCATACGTAAGAAGTTAAACAGACATACCAACTAACCTCTTGATACTTGGCCAGTTTTCTCGCTACCGACACGTTATATTTTGTTAGAAACTTCAGTGATATGTCTTTGACGTCCAACACAACGACGTCAGATTCTTCTAGCTCATCGTTCTCTAGCAACCAGGCGTCTGTCGAAGTGTAGAAAAGTTTCACGTCGAGTAAATACTCATAAACATCTAAACCGGGGTCGTTGATTTGGTACAGCCAAATGTTTCGCTTTCCAGGCAACTTGAGAAACCCGATATTTCTGTAATGGAAAGTTTAAGAATATTCATGTAAAGCTAATGTTAGGCGTACGTTACAATGCGAGCCAAGTGCAAACAGCCTCTTTACGAACTTCCATCTCAATCGGCTCAATGATGTGGGAATGAACAATAATTATCCGATACAACAGTCGCGACAACTATTGTGCCTGGACTATCAACAGCAAGAAATGTGCAAAGTATGGTATTGTTTTGTGTGGGAAAATGAAATGCAATCTGGATCAGTACATCGATGTAGTTTCTGCACAATAGGAATCGGACATTGATAAAATAGCACTAGATTCATTTGCTTGATTAATTTGCAATATTGGCATATTCGGGATATTTTTGAAAAATTCGGAAAAATATTCGGTTGTTTTGCCGAATAATCATCTAATACCATTATACAATTATTTTTAGATTTACGCATGTTTAAATAGGTTTAACTCTGAGAGCCGTGCAATTATAAACGAAACAAATACGAATACATCCGTGAGCAGCTATCACTAAGTGATTAAATAATAAATCATCGTAATAATACAATTTGTGTTTCATATAGGTACCCGTTTTTAGTTTCAATATACGACTAGGTTTGACTGGTAGAAATGAAGTTTAAGTATTAAGGTTTATTTTAAATCAAAGTTCGCTAAATAAAATGTACCAGTAGCTGAAGTTATCAAGTTTATAAAAGAAGTTTTTTAACTCAAACTTTTTTAAATTCAAATAGCATAGGCGTTACTTTGGTCAATCAAATCAACATAAAATAGGTGTTGAGATTGTTACGTTACAATGCAATATCTTGGTTGCGTCAAACTTCAATACTAAGCAGAAACTGACAGTTTTATTTTGTTTATTTATTTCTTTATTGCCAACCGTAAAACAAGGTAACAAAGGGCAGAGTTAATGCCCAAAGGCATTCTCTACCAGTCAACCCAGGATGTGGTGAGTATTCCGTTATTTACGTTTTTGACCAAAGCAATAAGACCGACTTAGTGAGTGGGCGTCCAACTATAGAAGACTAGTTTGGCGATGGGGGTTGAAGGAGTTGCTTTTAGTCCGATTTTTCTAGATAGACGGTAGAAAAAAATCGGTTCTATACAAGTAACTTTTCTCGACAAAATATCGAAATAAACATTCGATATAGTATCGGGTACCTACTTGTATCAATTAATCAATGCTGCATTGTGCCTCGCAATCCTGTATGTAAGGCTATTGGACCGAACTATTATTCAGTTCGGTACATCTTGAACCGAATGTTCCACCGAATATTCGTATTCGGCTAAACGTATATCCGGAGAATCTCTTTTATTTTTAATAATGAATGATTATTCTGATTGTAGCGTCTCATGAGAAGAGGTCAGTTACTTCAAATATACACGGTATTATAAATTGTATGGAAGTTCGTTACTTTAATTGAAAAATAAAGAGAAAGTATCGTAACTGGTTTATATAACTGGTCGACCCTGAAATTATTGCTCCGCCTGTGGCGGGTTTTCGTAAATCAAAAGGTCGATGCACTGACGTTTTGGTGACGCAAGACTCATTGAAATTAATGGAAACAGCTTTTGTAAAAGCTTGTATAAAACTGTTTGCGTATTCGTCATGACGGCATTTAGTTTTTATCTTGGAGTAAACATAAACAGCTCATAACTGTGGCCATCAACAACAAGAGATTCCCATCTTTTAAAATTAATACACATTGTCTATACTTTGATCGACTAATGAAATTTGTAATATATTAACAAATTGTATTAATTTATTAATATTTTTAAAATATTAGATATAATGACAAACAAATAATTAGACATAAAAACTACAAAAGATAAGATTTAACGCAAATTATTAGGCTACAGCCGTTCAAATTATGTATGCGTATGTATGTGTTTGGAAAATCGGGGTTTCTTCGAATACTTGTAGTACACAATAAGTGTATAAATTCTTTGGACCCGTACTAGAATTGTTAGGTTATTTACGCTTTTGTTTCGATTATCACTATAAGGTAGAATAGCATGTTATTATGGATTTAAGATGTAACTCACACAATGCTCAAAATCTTTTGCATATGCGGTGACATCGGATCTCTGTCTTTTAGCAATGATGTGCTTTCCGCTCTGAGTGTAAAAAATAGATCCGCCGCGACCTTTGCCCTTTCCAGATCATAATAGCAGCTGTGCGCGAATCGAAGAAGCAGGAAGTCCTCTGAAAGGAATAGGATTATCTGTGGCAAATGTGGACAACACTTCGATCACCCATATTCAATCGATTAATCCACATCATAAATAGGGCAGTGATTAATCCAAAAGACAAACCAAGACATGTAAAACAAATTAACCGATGTATACAGGTGTCTACTCCTGTTCTAAATGGTTCAATGTTTCTGTGAGTGAAGCAAAAGAAATTCCTGTTGAATAATATCTTTGAGCTCAAGCTGTTAATTGTCAATAAAGAAATAATTAGACAATGCATAATAAGAAAGTTGATATGAAGGAACATACAGTATACAGGGTGGCTTTTTTAAAATTCACACAGGAGTTTCAGACTCGGTAGTATAATCGTTTAGATACTGAAATAAAAACAAACTTTTTTAAAAAAAAATTGCCATTATATTCCCTAAAAAACATAACTTGTTGACAATGCGGAAGTCATTCATAAATGGGTGGTATACTTTTGATACGAACTTGTGTGCGTATTGGTTATGAATGATCGCGCGAAAAATAAATGAGTTGCCCATAAATTACGCACTTTTTGAGATAAGTTCAAATGAAAGTAATTAATTAATTACGAGTACTTTTAAATATTTATCATTTTTTATATAATATTATTTATGTCTAGAATTTAATAAAAAAATGGATATACTTATAAAAGCCTGTATAAACTGCGATACTGCGGCCTGTGTCAAGAGGACTGGATAGTTTATCGCTCAAAGGCTAAGCATAATATTTCCGTAAGGAAATACAAATACCGTTCTTCGCACCATGCATTCGTGGACTATAATTGTTAGATGACAATTAATTTAGTTCGTATTTAATATTATAAAGGAAAATTTTCCGTTTAAAAATATCTGTAAAAATGAATAATCCTAAAGATAACAAAATAATCTTTAGCTATACCTATGTCTTTAGGTAAGTGTGGCTGGGAATTTATCCATTCCCTCATGTGCTCTATCGCCTTCGATGCCTCCATTGAGTTATCATTCGCCATATTCTTGTTTCTCTGTGAAGAAAATAAAATATTATCATTATATTAGTTAGCGTAAAGTCTCCACTCTTTTTATAATAGTCTAAGAGGTCAAAAATCAGTAATTTTTTATTTATTTATGTTGAATTTTAATAATATCGATAGTGTAATTTTAACTGTCCTCAAAGACGCCCCTTTTTTTTGTATAACTGATGTTACACTTTCAGTCCTTAGATTATTAAAGCTTCATCGAACGTAGAACCGGTGGGCTAGCCAGAACCCACGGGTTTGAGGCCCTCAGTGGGTAGGGCCGCGCATGTACTCATGCGTGCGTTAGTTATGGCATGTCGCCTACGAGCCCTCGAGGTTCGGTGCGGATCGTGACCCCGATGGCCGTGGACTGTGCTTGTTTAGTCGGTGGCTGGGGGCGTGACAACCGCCCTGGAACGCGGGTGTATCTAGTGTACGCGTTGTGTTTGTTTCGCCATGCTCGAAGGCGAGGACGAACTATGGTGTTTGTTGATGCACTGAGTGTGTAGTGTTATTTGGCGGGACCCCCAACGGGGGATCCGAAGGCGCCCTTTGTTATGTATACCTAGACTATTTAAACTAAGTAGATGTTAGATTTATACATGTATTAGTGTACTACAATAGTATCGCCGTTTTATAGGTCCTTAAAGGATCAAGTAATTGGTCGGATTTAAACCGCACGCTTATAATCCACGCTAAAGTTAGTAAGTTGATCATTCGTATTTTAACAAGCTAAATTATTATTGTCTTTGAGCAATTAAGTATATGACAATTACGCCCGGTTTCGATTTTCGATTTTCAAATGTTGAGCTGCCAAAAGGATGTTTAAACTCTTTGAATTGATCATTCTGATCATTAAGAAGATCATTCTGGTCAAGTTAACCTCTACGATGATCAGTGTTTCAGAAACTGGGCGTAATACTACTCAGATGTTTGGTTTTATGTTAACAGGAATGATTTAAGATGTTCTTATCCATAACATATTTTTTAACAATATTAATTAAATACAGTTTTAGCAATCAAGGGATAGAAATATGGGTAGTAATTCATAAATAAATGGGGGCAGCATTGGCCAGAGGCCAGGACTGCATCCAAAGTGTTTCGAACCCGAACGGCGCGCCGTGCATTAATGAAGTTTTAATTTTTGCGTGTTTCTTATATGAAAAAAAAAATACATTATATATATTTTTCATGTCGAATTTTGCGTCATAAATTTGTTAATAGTCAACCATTGTTATGTGGCGACTGGCAACGTAGGCGATTCTAAACGCACTATCTGATAATGAAATAGCCTCATAATGGTCTTGATATTTTGTGATTTATTGAAAGTCAGTGTGGTAAAATTATGTTCCAGTGTCTACAACAGTGCAGTATAGAAGACTATTTTCTTCTTATATCTACATGGCATTTTTCGATAGAATCAATGGTACCCAGGTGGCACCGAGATTACTAACAAGCTATATTACACCTACAAGACCGTAACAAAACGTTTTAAAGTACGTAACTTATGCATGACCAATGCCGCCCTTGTTGGACTCATCGACACTGTTTACCTATTTGTTGTGCTTTGTCGCCGAACAATACGGGTAACGAAAATGAATGTTCACAAGTTAGCTTATGTTAGATAATTATGTGAAATGAAATGAAGTTCTATGGTAGGACCATACAACAGCTTCAGCACGAATGGGCAAGCTCGTGTAGGGTTGCCAAGCATACTTTATAATAACGTATTTTACTTTATTTTTGGTGAATATACTTTATACTTTTGCATAAAAATAAAGTATGTGAAAATACTTTCTTTTCCATATTCAATATAAAATGCATAAAATAAAACACTTATTATGTATTAGGTATATACATACAGTATTCCCATTCCTAGTCATAAATCCATTCGATAAAAAAATTATACATAAATTTAAATAAACCTGTTCCGCAGATTCAACACCTTAAAATAGCTCAGCGGTCAGGCTACTTACAAAGAGTTTATCGATAAAAATGAAATTCTGTAAATTTGTTTTGCTTAAACACTACGTGTTGTAAAACAATTTAATAAAACTAAATTTAAAGTGACACAGTAAAGTTTCAGAAGATTATTATTCATAAAGGATTTTATGTCACTCAAGTATACAAAGTTACTCTATGATGTCACTGTTAAGGAATCGCTTTTTTCTGTCATTATTCTTTTAATATATTCAAATTCGTATTTAAAAAGTTTTCGCGTGCAATAAACGATATACCCTCGTTAAAGATAAATACAATGAATATTGAATTAAAGTAAAATATTTACTACATTGTATGTAATTACATAAATTGTACGTAATAATTATTATTTTTGCGTTAATCATAAGAATGAATCCCGATAAGCAAAGTCAAGGACAACGATAACGTATTCGGAATAGTCCTGTGGAGATAGAATTTAGATTCGACTTTTGCTTAGCGTGAAGTCCAACCAACATTAACGTTCCATTCAAATATTCAGTATTTTGTCAACTGTTTTTGTCACAAAAAGTTCGGCGATTATCAATAGGAACTTGTTATTTTACCTTAAGAGACTAATTGGAAAGCAGAGATTACATAATTTTTATAAAAATATTATAGAATTAGAGAAAAAATTTCGTGACTGTCCATTACCTGTAATTATATTTGTAATCATTAAAGTAATTAAGATCGGACAGAGAGATAAATAAATGTTTCTCACTGGCTGAATAAAATGAATATAATTGGGTAATACCAAACGCAGATTAAAAAATAACAAATCATTTTTTTTATAACATAATTTAAATTTAGACTTTATTAATGTACATAGCATCGAAGTCTACTTCGAAACAAACGCATTGTATTGTACATACACAATTACTGATTTCCTGCTATAAAGGCGGCTAGGTACTGGGGCGGATCATTCCTCAAGGTAAATATCATTGTCATCGTGAATTGTCGTGCAATACTTACAAATGTACTTATATAACGCAAAATTTAAACTTGACATAAGAAAAATCTCTAGTTTTCGACTCTACCATACTCCGCCATTACTTTAGGGTAACAAAAGAAAACTATAACTTTTACCTATCCCCTGTGTCAGTGTTTTTGGTTTAAAAAAAATTGATAACGGCGTAATAGATAATTTTTTTGAACTTTTAGGACAAAATTTTTACAAAACGTTCTTTTCCAGTCCCAAACTAAGCTATGCTTGTACTATGACATATATGTTTATACTAGATAACTGATAAACATAGTTTTCTTTTGTAAATAAATACATATTTTCTATACATATAAAACACCCAGACACTGGAAAAACACTATTTTCATCAAAACGTCAACCGGATCGCTTAAATAATTTAATAGATAAATAGTATAAGTAGTATAATAGTCGAAGTTGGTCGCTTAGCCAACCAACTATTTCATTATGTCGTTTTTTGACAGTCAGTATGCGCGCAGATCTTTTCATCACAAATATATTTTATTTACATAAAATACCGAAGACTTCGCTTAACAATTTCGCAGTTTGCATTAATAGTGACTAACTACCCTTCGGGTGCCGGTAAGGGATGTCATTTTCGAACAAAACATTCGAATCATTCATCAACTTTATTTTAACTAATCTTTGCAATGTTCTCTTTGACGAATTGTGAATAAGACCATTTTACAAATAAACAGTTTAACGATATCTAAGCGCGAATCGCAATGTCTGAGAGCAACCGTTTAACCTTAAATTGTAGACGATGAACCGCCGAGAAAAACAAGTCGTTTTCGGACTCTTTCGTATTAGATAATGAGATTCGAACTTACACCTAGAGAAACAGATTCAACATTCCAACCACAAAGCCATCACTGATTGCTTTTAGTTTGCTTATTTCGATGAAAAAAAAAACCGGATTACACTGATAAGACCGCTAGTCCCCCGCAGTTATCGCTCCAGTCGAAAACAGCAATAAAACATTACACGAGTGCTTATGTACTCAAATTGTGCTTAATGCTAATAAAGAAAGAGCTCGTCATTATTTTATGATGAATTCTATATACGTACACTTCAAATCTCAAATCTCACAGGTTGACAGATAAAACTGGAAAACATATAAATACTTGCATCTACCGTAAGCATTTAATCAATTGTGCAAAGTGTCTTGAACACCAAGTTTTTTTGTGTTACGAAAATCCTTTATATTAAAAAAATAGATCAATTCAATCAATTGAGACACGGAATAAATAATTTAGGTACGCACAATGTTATTGTATTAATTATCACGATTATAGAGAATTAAGGCACTGTATAACGCCGCGAAATAAATTTCAAACAAACTAGTTTTAAGATCATAATAAACATTTCCATACGAACGAGCGATATTTCGCAGACGCACGAAGGTCGGCTTACATTATCAGAAAAAACCTCTCACCTTTGGAACCGCCCGTGTTGTGTGTGGGGTTCTACGACAAAATTTTCGTATCTTAGTTACAAAGCTTCATGTTTGCACAGTTTACGAAATTAAATATAATAAGTTATTGCGGGCTACGTTCACATCTATTACGCCCCACATGCACTTGGCGACTGAAAGGCGTCAGCCGACAGGACAGAATGAGACAGACAACAGCGCTTTGACATTCACAAACTCGAATGAATGTACTCGTATACACAGCGACGCAAGAGTTGAGCTGCGTGAGAAGGTATAGTGAATTCAATGACGAAACAAATAATTCTATAGATAAATTAAGGAAATAAAGATAAATAAAACTTAGAGACGTCAATTAGCAGTAACTGATAATGAATTTGCTCGTTTGTGAAGTAAAGCTTTTTTATTATTAATGAAACTACTTATGATGACAACCTTTACTTTAATTTGGTTGACGAGCTGAATAGCGTAGTGGGTAGTGTACCTGCCTCCTGCGCCAGAGGGTGTGGATTCGATCCCCACAACTGGAAAAATATTGTGTGATGAACATACTGTCTTCTAGCGTCTGGTTGTTTATATGTATAATATGTATTTATTTACAAAAGAAAAGTATGTTTATCAGTTATTTAGTACAAGCGTTGCTTAGTTTTCAAAACTACGTTGTGTAAAAATGTGTCCCATTTATTTAAAAAAAATATTATCGAGCGCTTCTCGTTAGACTCTGCGAGTGCCGACATATTATTATGTAAGTAAAAGACCTTAAAATTTTGTATCGTAATTTCATTTCCATATTCTTGCTGAAGTCGCTAAAATTCTCACAAAGCTTAATTGAAATTGTTACTATCTCACCTGCCTTTAGGATGATTTTTTGGTTACGTGAGTACAGTAATAAGTACACCTCCGCATAATTCAAAGTTTTATTGGATTAAGTTTTGTACAAATATATATTGTTTATTACATATTGTTGCAATGATCGGCAAGCGTCTAGATGCATTCCATTGCGCAGTAGTCGTTTTTTGGTCTCTATGGGGCAACGAAAGCGGGCTAATAGGAATATTGACCGCGCGAGCCATTGCGATTGGTTGCACGCAAGTGGACTTGCGCAAATTTCTCCCCTTCCTGTTATTATTATGTGAAAATTTAGCAAGTGAGCAGGCCGTAGTACTACCCGGACGTAGCTGCCCCTTCGTGCAACAGTAGAGAAGAGGCTGTGTGGTCTGACCACAATGCCGTTTTCTGCTCAAACTATTTGGCGGGCACTAAACGAACCTGAATTTTGTTTCACATTTTTTTCTGCGCTAGACAAATCATCTCAATTTGAACGTATAGGCCAGCTCGACTGGTGACCACAGCAAGACCGATGTGAAAGCATTATACCTGTACTTTTAGTCGAGTGAGTGAGGTGGCCTAGACCTGCACTCAGTCGTTACAAAAACGCCTGTGTGCGGGATCCTGAAGGTACGGCTCCTTGATACAGTTTTTGGGATTTGATATTCAGTATAGACGGAAAAAGAAATACGGTTCCAGCTCGACAAACGGTTTAATGCGAAGTAACATTAAATTATAACAAAAGAAAAACAAAAAGAGTAAGCAGAAACTATCAGATGGACGTTGCTATTAAAATTTTAGCAGGCGTTCCGAACATGCCCCCGGATGTTGAAAGGTTTCCTTTCAACCAAACTATTCTAAAGTCAGGGGACAAATCTTGCTGAATGACCTCTTGATGACTCCGCTAGAGGTGCGAATGTCCGTGACTCTGTTGACTCCATCGGCCCCAGGATAAACAGCTACAACGCGGCCAAGCTTCCATTTGAGTGGCGGGAGATTGTCCTCCTTCACTACAACCATGCTGTTAAGCTTCAGCGATGTCTGGTTGGTGCGCCATTTGGTTCTTTGCTGCAGCTCGCTAATGTACTCTTTGGACCATCTGGCCCAGAAATGTTGGCGCATAAGCTCTAGTCGCTGGAACCTTGTCAGATGGCTCAGCTGGCAGTCCTTATACTCGGGAGCAGGCATTGAAGTAAGGGGCTTGCCGATAAGGAAATGCCCAGGAGTAAGCGGCATCAGGTCGTCGGGGTCACTTGAGAGTGGAGTCAGTGGCCGTGAATTTAATATGGCTTCGATTTGGGTTAGGACAGTGATCAGTTCCTCATAAGTCAAGTTACAATTTCCCAATACTCTGTACATGTGAAATTTTATAGATTTAACCCCCGCTTCCCAAAGTCAACCAAAATGAGGAGAGTAAGGTGGACAAAGGTGAAAGTTTATACCTTCTTCGGCCAGAGAATCAGGTAATGAATTGCAGTTAGCTTTAAGAAATTTTCCTATCTGATTGTAGGCACCTACGAATGACGTACCGTTATCTATATATATAGGAATAAATATAGGTTGGTTTACCTCTTCGCGAAATAAACCGGCGCAGCGCAGAGAGGAAGCTATTGCTAGTCAAATCGCCTACCAATTCGATAAGAATCGCCTTCGTCTTAAAACATACGAAGATCGCAATGTAAACCTTAACGATTCTACAACCTCGACCAAGGCGGTTAGCGGAGGAAATGGGTCCAGCATAGTCGACACCTACACATTCGAACGAGTGACCAGGAATAAGGCGGTGCTCAGGAAAATTCCCCATGAGAGGTTAAATGAGCGGTTTTAGGAGGTAACTTTCTGCACGAATTAATAAACATCAATGCATAAGCTACAGCGCGCTTTAATCGAGATAGGTTAGAAAATCGTCTGAAATTAATGAATACATTACCGCGCGGAACACAAACGTGCAATGAAACCTCAGGACGAACTTCAGGGAGATTGGAATTGCTAGACTGGACTGGACTAGGAGGCCACTGAGAGGAATCCTGCAGCAGAAATTGAGGACCTGACCACCACAGATCAAGGCCCTGTAACTCTGCAACATCTACGCCGCGAGAAATATGATCAGCAGGATTTTGATCAGTGGGAACGTGACGCCAGGTACAGTTCTCAGTTTTCTCCATAATATCTACCGTACGATTGCGGACGAAACGCTGCAATTTATTAGGCAACATCTTAAGCCAACCTAGCACTATCGTTGAGTCAGTCCAGAAAGTGGTATGTCTGACTTCAACCCGGAGAGATTCTATAGCCTTTTCGTAAAGGCGTAGTTGGCTTTAATGGAGCAACTCGGCTCTTAGCCAAAAGTAACGAGACCTTGACCTCTCCTTTCTCGTTAACACTTCTTGCGTAAAGGCAGGCACCATAGGCGCCCTGTGACGCATCAGTAAAAATGTGGAAATCCACAAAAGTGTAAGCCTCGCAGACAATAAGGCGAGGGATGCGCAAATTATTCAAAAGCGGAAGGCCTTTATTACATTAGCCCAAATCTTGGCTAATTCCAATGGGAGTTCTTCGTCCCATGATAACTTATGAACCCCTAGCCGCTGCAACATAATTTTGATAGGGATGATGCAGGGTGAAACTAAGCCCATGGGATCAAAAATTCGTGCACTGATGGAGAGCATAGAGCGTTTCGTAGAAGATGATGCTTCGCACGAATCGACAGAGAAGTAAAGCTCATCTGAGGCTATGTGCCAACCGAGGCCTAATGTCTTACCAGATTCCAATGATCCGATATTTAAATTCAGGGACGAACTAGCGTCGTACGGATCAGAGGTAAGACAGAGTCGAGGATCGTTGGACTTCCACTTGTGCAAAGGCATTCCGGCAGATGCGAGCTCGGCGGTAACCTTTTTCTTAATGTCCAACGCCTCCTGAAAGGAGTCAGACCCAGTGAGGAGGTCATCCACGTAATAGTCGTGAATGATGATCTCTGAAATACTCTTGTCACTGCATTCTAGGCCAATTTGCTTAAGGCATCTTGTAGCAAGGTAACTGGCACTAGCGCACCCGTAGGTGACGGTATTTAGTTGATATGCCTTTAGTGGACAGTCTGCAGAATCACGCCAAAGGATTTGTTGAAGATGTCTGTCGTCAGGATGTACCGCGACCTGTCTGTACATCTTTTCCACATCTGCGGCTAACACATATTTATATAATCTAAACCGAAGGAGTATTGAGATAAGCTCATCTTGCACAGTAGGCCCTACCATCTGAATTTGATTCAAGGATATTCCTGAGGTGGTAGGACTACTGGCGTTGAAAACTACCCGGAGCTTCGTAGTAGTACTATTTTCATTCAATACGCCATGATGTGGAATGAAATACGCAGGTGTATCGGTGTTTAATTTGCATTCCGACATATGGCCGAGCGATAGGTATTCAGACATAAATAAAACATACCTGTCTCTAAAGTCAGGCTGCTTCTCGAACCTACGCTCTAAAGCCTGAAGACATCGCTTTGCGCGTTGCAATGAATCACCTAGGCAGTCAGCAGACTGCTTCAAAGGTATACGCACACAGAAGCGACCGTCAGCTGAACGAGTCGTATTTTTAGTGAAGTGTTCTTCACACTTTCGTTCCTCTTCGGAGTATGATGACTTGAGGCCGACCTCTTCCAGCTGCCAGAACCGAGATAAAAGGTTCTGAGTGTCATCAATGCCGAGATTAGGATCCTGAAGAATGTCTAAAATTTTTGTAAAGTTGCACGTGAGAGGAGAAGACCCTTGGCCACCACTTATAGGACCGGAAACCAGCCAGCCAAGTCTAGTTTCCCATAGGATTGGGTTATTAGCTCCTAAATTGATCTTTCGCGACCCGAGCAGATCCCAGGATACATTGGATCCAATGATCATGTCAATTTCTGACGCCTTATAAAATTGGGGATCAGCTAAAATAATATTAGCGGGGATATTTAAATGCGAAATATCAATTGAACAGCAAGGCACGTCATCAGTTATAGACGGCAGTACATAGCAAAGTAGACGTTTAGAATAATTTTCTCTTCGTGAACTAATTGAAACATAACACATTTTAGTTGTGTTGGTTTTAGTCTTATTGATGCCGAAGATAGGTTTATCTATATCAATATACTTTACATTCAATAAGTGACACATTTTCTCGGTGATTATGCATGATGAACTCGCACAATCCAGCAGAACACGTATGATGCGCTCGTGACCATTAGAATCGGCCACTTTAACTAGAGCCGTAGATAATAATACGTCTTGACGGGTCTCTAAAGGCTCATCCGCACAATACGTGGCTAGCGTTAAGCTGTGGTCGCTAGGGGGCACAGTCGGTGGCTGGATGGCGGAGGTTTTAGCCGGGTGATAAGAAGCGGAATGATTAATTCCTCGTTTATCATTAGACAAGGTGTGGAGCCACTTGCTATGCTTGCGCTTACATAAGGTACACCCAGGTCTTCTACAGCGGTTAGAATAGTGACCACTACGAAAGCAGTTGTAACACACTTTAAACTGAGGAATTAATTCCCATCTCTGCTCGTTACTAAGGCCTAAAAATTTATCGCAGCTATCTAAGTAATGCTCACCCTTACAGTGTGGACAAGACTTATTGCTGGAACCAGAGGTATTACTAGAGCTGCTATCCGACGACGCCTGTGTTCCGGCTACAGAGACCAAAGCTTTAATTTTTTAACCTTTAGGTGGCTGAGGTGGTTGCGATTGGGTGTGAGGAAGATTAGAGCGAGTAAATTCCATTGTTTCTAAAAGATCAGATCAGAAAATCGAGAAAAATGGACAAAGTTATGGGCTTTTCTTTATCTAGACGACTTTTACACTCTTCCCATTCACGAAACGTCTTATGGTCGAGTTTACGACTCATTATGTGAATAAGAAGTGTCCCAATGTTTGGTCGGTTCGCCCAGTGACTCTAAACCTCTGAGGCTTTTATTCAACTGATCTATTAGGCGCTTTAAATTAAAGGAGGATTCACTTTTAATAGAATCAATGTTAAATAAATTATTAATATGCGTCTGAAGTAATAATCTCTTATTATGATATCTCTCACACAACAGCTGCCACGCCACAGCATAATTACTCGCAGAGAATTGAATCTCCTGAATCATCACCGCAGCAGAGCCCTCTAGTGAGGCTCTGAGATAATGAAATTTGTTTATTTTACCGATCGTCTCGTTCGAATGTATGAGGCTTTCGAAAGTGTCATGAAACTCTAACCAATTGATATAGGAACCGTTAAATTTAGGTAAGTTAATAGTAGGCAATTTAATCAGCTGATGATTACTTGCGTGAGAACAACTTTCAAAATTATCGTTTTGTACTGATTTAGAATTACGAGAAAGAATATCCTGAGCCTGTGACAGGGATTTGTAATATATAGATTCGAAATCTTCTCTTTCTGCGCTTTGCGAGCTTACATCATCAGCAAGGCATTCCAACTTAGTTTGCAATACATCATACTGCTCAAATATTAATTCAATTTTACTAATTCTTAACTGCAATTCAAGAACTTGTTGTTGATTCAACGTACCACTCAATTCCTCTATATACTTGCCGAATGTAGTCAGCCGGCCTTTTAGACTAGCACGCTTTTTAATTAATTCCTTTTGATCTCTCTCACTCATTTTGGAAGCATTTAGGCAGGAACGGGCTAGTTTGTCTGGAATTGATAACAATACACAATGAAAATAAAGAAATAAAACAAATTTAATCACACAATTAGGTATGTACCTATGATATTTAATTTTACAAGTGTGAAAAAACTATAAATTACTGCAAAAAATAACGATTTAATACAATAAAAAGCACGACCAAAACATTTAATCTCTATATATAATTGGAAATGTTTATAATTTTCAACAATTTCTGAGTAAAATTAAAATTTGTGTTTTCATTTCTAGTAAAAAGTTACAAGTTAAAATTACAAATTTTTAGCAGAATTCAAGTTAATTTTTAAGAAAAATCTAGTAAAGCGTAAACAAGAACATATATTTATTGATATTATACTATGTTTATGACTATAAATGGCGAATTTAATGAAAACAAATGCAATTAAAGTTTTAGTGAATGCAAGTTGAAACTACCTACAAGTCTATACAGGATATCAAATTAGCTACTTAATACTCAATAATAAGCGAAAAAAAACAAAATAAATGGTTTATACAATAGACAAACCTGGTTTTTGCTTACTATTTGGACATAAACAATGTCAGGAGTATGCACTAAGCACTGGTTAACCTAAGCAAAAAAAAAAAAAAAAAAACAGAGTAATGGGTTACCACTAATTTTCCTAAAAACTGTTCACTGATCACTTCCCTTATTTCCTGGGTATCTCGGCTCGAAGGACCATGTGCGGGATCCTGAAGGTACGGCTCCTTGATACAGTTTTTGGGATTTGATATTCAGTATAGACGGAAAAAGAAATACGGTTCCAGCTCGACAAACGGTTTAATGCGAAGTAACATTAAAATATAACAAAATAAAAACAAAAAGAGTAAGCAGAAACTACCAGATGGACGTTGCTATTAAAATTTTAGCAGGCGTTCCGAACAGCCTGCAACATCGTTTTTTGTGTGACCATGAGCAGCAGTCCTCATTTACCATCAAATGAACTATCCGTTTGAAATAAAAAAGTAGTCGACTCACAAACGTCTGTTGGACGTCGGAGATTTTTTATCATCTTCTACACCCGCTATCATCTGCTGCACCCGAGGGTTCCAGATGCGTTGACAACCTTTTGAATATTGGGCTCCGGCTACCTCACTCACCATATGAAACGCGAAAGTACTATTCTTCCACGTGACGCCGGTCTTCTGTAAGGTCGTGGTACTTACCCGGACGAACCTGCCTATTCGCGCAACAGCCGAGGCTGCTGCGTGGCCCTACCACAGTTATGACTAGGAACTTTTCCGTATTCCGTACTATTGTGAAGCTAGGTTTATGTTAATCGCGTTTTAAGTGTAACAATGATTGTCCGCCCTAAACCAATTTCCCGCAATACGCACACATAGAAAACGACACCGACATATATTTTATAATATCGTCACCGCCTCTGAATGTTCCAGACCGCCAATTACTCGAGGAGAGGGAAGTTATTCCCCAAGAAGGGGCTGCTGAGGTGACCAACGCTGGCAGGGTCGTGGAAGTGTGCGAAAGCGTTCCCGTGGCCCTGACGATATGCGCCTAGGTGGAACTTAGTGGGGATTTAAGTTGGTGGGATTCCGACATAACCCGCTCTTGCCCTGCGAGGCCGGCTATGCGTAGGCTTGAACTCCCCCCCGCCCATGAATGGAAGGGTAACCGGATGTATCACGTCCTCACTACATTATCCTGTGTTGTAAGGACGTTTTACAAACATAAATTGCAGATGCGAAACAACTATCTGTGGGTCGCACAAATAGTTGTCCCGTGTGGGAATCGAACCCACGACCCCCGACGCCGAAGCCAATACCTTGGCAACGGCGCTACGGAGTCATCATAATATAATAATATAATCTATTTATAAACCACCAGCCAGACGAGACAACAAATATCCCCACAATAATAATTATTATTAATCCCAATCACACTAGCAGCTGTTAAGGTTATGCGTGTGCGTCTTGAGGTTTGGAGCTTTTGTTTCTGTCTATTCTTGAAATTATTGACTGATGGTGCGTAAATGGTTTCTTCCGGGAGCTTGTTCCAATGAGTGATCACAAGGTTGGTTATGAATTTTTTAGTGGGTTCTTTTTTGCTTTTGTGCGGCACAGCTTTAGCGAATGACCTCTCAGATGCTTGTTCGCAGAAAACTGGAATAGGCCTTGCAGATCAGGTACATCTTACTATTATCCTCTTAGTATCTTGTAAGTGTCAATTAGTTTGCCCCGTATTCTGTGCCACTCTAGTGTTGTGAGGTTCAGTTCTTTTAGCATTAGTTCATATGTTACATTTTGCAATTACCTTACCAATTTTGTAGCTCTACACTGTACATTCTCTGTACTTATAGTATCTTTCTTAAAATACGGGTTCCGAATTACATAGGCACACTCCAACAGCGGTCTTACATAATGTCTAATAAAGTTTGTTAAATGTTTAAGTGTCAGTATCCGACGAAAGATATAATCTAGTCTTTTTTGTATATATACTGGACTGTTAGTTAGAATTGCCATAGAATTTTGTATCATCAGCAAACAGTGAGAATGGAAGTTTTATCGTATGTTTGTCAAAGTGCGTATATTTTTGCAATTTCAATCGATGCTAAATACTAGTACCTGACAATCAATAATCGAAAATTAGTAGTTCGAGTAACGGTTGTTCAATCTGTAGTCTTGAGTCTTGTCGAAACACTAACCTATTATCCGCCCGCACCCAGTTACTGCGCACCAATTGCAAACTAATAACAAAAGTAGCTCTTAATAAAAATATATCCTATATGTGTTCGGATCTATGTATGAATCTAGATATTTTACGTTCGCGTATCCATCTATATTCGGTTTTTAAATAGGACACGATGATATCATAGGTATTTAACAGAAACAAAGTTTTATTTGCATAAGCTTTATTCGTGTCCCACTGGATCGCGAAAACATAATGCGAGATCTGGGAGTTGTTATGACTCAAAACGTTCTTTCAGAACCCATTACGACTCAATCATCTTAAGAGCCAGAAAAAACATAGATTTTGTAAATAATATAAATATGTTTAATGTTTCACGTAAGCCTTTCAAAAAAGTCAATAGCTAACTTATCCTGTATAATTGTCTGTTGAGAAGCATTCTTGAATATTGTTGCACTATATCACCATGTTATAATAATTATATAAATAGACTTGAGTCTATACAAAAATGGTTTGTTCGCAGCCTCAGTCTGCGAAAAGTTCAGCCAGGTTTGGGAAAAGTTCTGCTTACATACAATGTCGGACTTCCAAGGTTTAACCTGTATTTTCTTCTTAAGCGACAACAACTTAGTAACCTCTTAACATTGCATAAAGTAGTTAATCACACCCTTGATTCTGACGTCCTGTGCCATGTTTCATTGAGATGTTCACCTAAATCTAATCGTAGACAGCATCTTCTCCATATACCGTTAACCCTGATAATGTATCTTATAACAGTCCCCTAAATCGAATGTGTAGGCAGTATACCTACTGTTTTAAGTAGAGACATAGACAAAACTTGGCATTATTTTTAAAAACTATTAAATCCTCTGAAAATATTCGTCTGCTTCTTTCTTATAAGTAAATTAGTAAGTAGGTATTATTTATTACATAGATTATTAAAATAACATATTCAAATTGAATGTTGTGCTCGGTGGTTATTGAAATGCAAGTTTAGTAATATCTGTTATGATTTACTTATGTTATAATCTGTATTTTGTAAAAATAAATAAATAAACGTTAAGATTTAAAATTACATAATCATAACATTAACAGTGATTTAGAATCTGTTCAAAAATCTGATATTGTGCATTGTCGTACCGCTCTAACTTGTGTAATATTTGTATCTCAAGCGCTTTGTCGCTCGCTCACACACGGCCGTCGAGTATTCGGTACATAGTAAATATTTAGATATTGTAATACATAGATTTCGAAAGAACCAGTAAGCGATATTTAGATATTGATATCGCTTACTGGTTCTTTCGAAGTATTATATAATAATCATAAGGTATTACCATTATATAGTTACGCTCAGGACCTATCTATCATCCGAAAAAAGTGCATAAGGATTCTTGCACACATAGATAACAATTCTAGCTGTAGACCATATTTCACAAAAGTTAAATATTAACTTTATCATGCTTATACGTAAAAGATTTGTGTCTTTTTCTTTTTAAACAAATATACTCGTAGCATTAACACTCGACACATAAATTAATATTATTTATAATTATATTTACCACATTCTTCTTTAAAAATGTTAAACAATAGCTCATACTATATGTGCAATTAAGATACATAATAAACTACGCAATGAAATTTAAAACATTACTGAATTATCTAAGTTTACATCCATAATGAAATGTTATTTATGTAATATATAGACATAATGAAATGTTATAACAAAATCCGTTTTATTCAGTAAAATAATTTGAGAGAAATGAGGACAGAAAGGTATATATCTACCTTGATACCTTGTAAATAAATTAATTATAATAATTCATTTAATTTAATTAATATTTAAGTGAGCAATGTCCATTAAAAAAAATTGCTGTGCCTAGATAGGGCATCTAAGTTTCTGTACACTTCTTTATTGTAACATCTATTTATGTACACTTATAATGTACACTTAGATGACGAATAAATGTTTGGTTGATATAGTTTTCGTATCTATATACGATTTGTATTGCCTACTTCTATCGGTACCAGTGAAATTGTTAATTTTAAGTGCTGAATTATCATGTGCTCAGCGATGAAGAAAAACATCGTTAATTGTAGGATAACATTTTCGAAATAATTAAAAAAAATCGAAGATACGTGAAGCCCGCCAAAACGCAGTAGGGTCTCATGGTGGACCCAATACCTTCTGTACAGATGAGGCTTTTGCCCAGAGCAGTGGGTTATATATAGCTGATAATTTACATTACTTTTTAATATAAAAGAATGCTGTTCGTAGTTTTCTTGTGTTGCTATAAAGAATTAAATAAGTAGTACATCGTAACTTATTTATCGTGCTTTGTTGTAGTAAATTAGCAACTATTATTCAAAATTATTCTTGAGAGTATTTGGTATAAACATAGATGGTCTCCCTGTATGCTTGTCACTGTAAAAAAGATGAAAAATATTTGCCATTACTGAAATGTGAAAGAGTAATGCTCTCCCTATGTAACAGAGTATCTTACATTTTTTTTTATAATTCGAATGTTATTAGATAATAGCCTACTATTAAATAGTGCTATTTGTGGTTTTCCAATTCTTTTCATGTGAACGCACTTTTATTTTAGTGCTTCAATACAAAATTAAACAACACTTACTCCCAGACTTTGTATGATACTTATTTACAATATTAAATCTGACTAAATTGCATGTTATCTAATAAACCTAGTACACGGGGAATGAGGCCAAGAACGATAGCTGCATTTGCTCACTGAATAGTTATGCTTATACTTTGAGCGAGAAAAGAACGAGCCCTCTTGTCAGGACGTAAACTTCGTTGAGCGGGAACTCCATGTTGGACCTAAAGTTTCAACAACAAATACATAATCTGAACCAGAATACTCATATATGCGAGAGACCGCTAAACTGCTACACAAGGTACACCCCAAACGAGGGGTTTGCGTCTCTCCCAAGGGATCAACGTCAAGCCATCGGGTCTCTTGCCATCGTTGCTGAAATTGCGATAGGGCTGTAAAACAGAATGAATGTTGATGGAAACAAGAACCGAACAAGACGTTTGGTATGGGCAGTTAGATGCTATTTCTATGTGAACTTGTCACTCTATCGTATAGAGTACAATACAAAATAAAGATCAAAAAAATCAAAATCAAATCATTTATTCATCGAAATAAGAAATATACATTTCATCTATCGATAGTCATTTTTTTAATCTACCACCGTTTCGTAATGAGGTTCCTCTAACGGAGGCTTTTTGTCATTTTTTTTCTCAAACAAAAATACATTGTTATACAGTACAATTTTATTAATCTTAATCTGCTTGCAAGTTTGGATATATGGGGGCCCCATTGAAGCATTGAATCAAGAGTTATTCCAAGAAAAACAGTGGTATCCACAAGGCATAACTCGTCCCCATTTACAAGTACTTTGGTACCACCCAAGTGTTTAACAATAAGTGTCAAAATTTTATATATTTAGTTTTATTGCCATTCAAAAGTAAATTATTAGCATTAAACCAATGAACTATTTTATTTCTGACATACACATAGCATGATTTACCTCGTCAAGTGTTACAATACGTCGTTCGATTTTAAAGATTAATGAAGTATCATCGGCAAACAACACTATGTCATGTTTTTTACCTACTAATCTGTTCCTAATATCTGTTACTATGGAAATTTGAAAGAGTAATGCATAAAAAAATAAAAGAAAGTAATTAATAATTTCCTTACTCGGCTACATTCTTTATATATTTCAATCTTAGATTTGATAGTAGCTTTCTAAGAAAGTGTTGTTTGTGGTTTTCTCATTCCTTTCTTTTGAACGCACCTTTATTATAGTGCTGCCATATAAAAATTAAACAAGAACGAAATTTTACGTATTTTTTCAAGTTCATTTTAAATACTTTTACACTAGTTCCTTGTATTTGAAATTTGCATTTTAAACGGCAATTTATAGTTTTGTTTTATTATTTAATAATTAATATTAGTTTCATATAGTAACATCGACTGCTGCAAGTTTGCGCATGCGCCGAATGGCGATATTTCAGTGAATATTCTTTGAACTAATATTTTTTAACTATGAATTTTTGTCGTTAGATTGTATTTACCTCGGTAAACTAGCAATTATTGTTATTTTCTAGACAAAACACTAAAAATTAAATACTTGTAAAATATTATTTAAAAGTGATAAAAGTGTACCATTGGTGGCCATTACAAAACCTAAACTTTTTTATCAAGACAAATGTCCATTTGATTTGATGTTTCGGCGAGGTTGTGAACCTAATCAAAAGTTATATTCCCTGTTTCAGAGGAGAATAAGTTTGTGTCTGTATTGAACAGTGAATTTCTTCTTCAACATCCACATAAGCTGTTTTAGAACGACTAAGAGCCAGCAATTTCATTAGGGACGATTTTCTACCAAAGCAAATCTGTCAATTCCTTGGTTTTTTTCATTAGTTTATTTTGTTTTACATGTATTACATTGGAATTTATTAATTATTTCCACGTTTAATCTATAGTTAAAAGTGTGATTCAATTTGTGCACAAGGTGTGGGACCCACTCGTTTGTTACTCTTCATTGAGCATAACATTGGCAAGGCGACCTATATCTGGCGCTTTCATCTATCATACTATAACAAAATTATCAGATATTAAGTATAATATTTAATCAGATATCAGGAATATAAAACTACAGTTATCGCTGGCTCATTGAAATTTACTTTTAATCTTCGAATTCACGTGCGATTCGCCGAAACACCAAAATAAAATCATGTTTGCAGGCTAACAAAAATGATTTTAAGATAAATTACGAATAGTGAAGTTGTTATAGTGTACAAAAAGAAAAAAAAGCAATATTTAAAAATAGTGATTCGAAAGTGCTGTGAACTGTGTGACATGGGGTTTGTGTACAGCCGTGTACATTTTTCGGGATTGTGGTGACATGGACTGCAGGGGTACGGCCTGTAAAGCTGGGCTCCAGGAGTGATCGAGCGTGCTTGGCACAGTGCCTGCACCAGACCCTAGTATTATGAATAAGCGAGACAGCAATAAAGAGAAAGAACGTCAGAGTGACGACAAAAGAACCTCTGCGTAAGTTTTTTTATGTAATAAATACTTAAGAAATGTTTTTTATTTACTTCATAGTAATGTCTCTTTCTTTTTTTTATCATAACAGCCTGATCTTGTAATCCTTACTTATATTATAAAGACGAAAGTTTGTATGTATGGATGGATGTTTGTTACTCTTTCACGCAAATACTACTGAATGATTTTAATGGAACTTTACAATAATATAGCTTATATATCAGAATAAGCTATTATATCATAGGCTATTATAGCTTATACATCAGAATAAGCTATTATATCATAGGCTATTATTTATATACATATTTTATGTCTTTCTGTCTGAATTTTACACCTTCAGCCTATTCTACACAGATGTAGTTGCGGGCAGCAGTTAGTGACTCATAATTTTCAAGAAGTGCATGCTCTTCGAAGTTGTAGAATTTATATTAAATACCATTGTAACTGATTAACTATACCAAAGTGAAGTGGTTTTCATATAACCACAATAAACATAATATCTTTTTCCTGAGAATATCTAGTTTTCCAGACTGCAACCTTTTTTTATTAATGAAAAGGTTTATGTTTACAATGATGGGTTCACCCATTATTTACTTATCCATTCTGCTAACAAGTCTTATATCATAAGATAAACTTAATATTTAACATATGATCTTCTGTCAGGCCAGAAGACAAACTTTGCTTTAAATGCTATAAATCATTAAGTTCTTAAAGTAATGACCAAGTAATCTTAAGTAGTAGGGGAACTTAATAAAATCTTGATTAGAATAAGCTAATATTATTGTAAGATGACTAAAAAAACTATAAAGATGTACCCACAGTTAGTATGTTTATTAAACCAGGACATACAGTTAGTGTATTTTTATAGTTCGCTAATAAACACAAACTAACAAATACAAAAACATACATAAAAAATCTATCTACATTGAAACATATTTATAATATTCTTTCATAGAATATCATATAGTGATTTAATTCTGTAAGTGTGATTGTAGGCATGTTACACCCCATTTGCAACAAAACTTAAGAAAAGCATTGTGCATATACTCTTATAAATCAAGATTACATAATCTGAATGAATAAAAGAATGTAATTACCCTTATTGTCCAGATGGATTGTCTCAGTATAATAATAAGGCATATGAATCACAATATGTTGATGTCTTATATCTCTCACAATACTTACTCTTGATAACACTTCTTATTAAGAACAAAACTTACTATCAGTGACTGTGTTAAAGTTATGTTTATTCAATTGACTTTCTGCCAGTTAATAATAATGGTTTCTTTGTTCCTTTTTATAATATATTATTAATTATTAAAAATGAATTTAAAATACATTCATAATGTTGTAAGTGAAACTAACTTGTAATGTTTGTTGTTAAAATCTAGAGAGCTCTGTTCATGTCAATAAAATTGACAAGTAAATTAACCATAATTATAACAAATGCTAGAAATATGTTTAAAAAACATTGTTATTGGTTATTTTGTGTTAAGTAACTTGAAAACTAGTTCATATGCATAGAAAATTGTAAGTACATTGATTCATTATTAATCTTTGGAGTAAATTTAAAATAAGCGAAATAACCTGCAATTGTTAATGAACTTAATGTAACAAGATTACAATTTCTCTATAGTTACGTATATTCAGAAAGAGATATATGTTCATATACATCAAATATAAAACTTTTGTTGTTGTAATCAGTAATATATATTTCTAGTATTAAAATTTGTGTTTTACATTGTTGTTCAATCTTAATTTTGCTAGGCTGTTATTAGTTTGGTAGGCTGGAGTGTGTTGAGACTTTCACTTTTGACTCAATGCCAATAATGGTTGCTGATTCACTGCAGTCAGTGCTTGTTTAGACATGGCAGGGCAAGTAGCAACTTATGCTAATAATGATTTAATTGCACTGAACTTAATGTATGCAATTAAATAATTTTTTGTATAACTTTGAGTCCATTCTTGGAACAAAAGTTTTACATGTTACACCATATATTGTGAAAGATGTCTATGATTACCATTTATTTCTTGCACAAATATCAACTTGCTGGCTGACTTATTTTCTTGTTTCATATTTTGTAAATATAAACACTATATTACTTAATTTAATTATTTGATGAAGTCTGCTATTACATCACAAAATTAAAATGATTATTATTATTTTAATTTTAAATTATGAATGTTATTATTTTTATGCAAATTTTTAATAATTAATACTTTTACTACTAGAGAAGTTAATACTTTTACTTCTAGTTTGTAATGTTACTGTCATTTGTAAAGTTTGATTTGTGTTACAATTTTTTCTGAAAAAAAATCAAAAATTACTTTATATACTTATTTTTAAAAGCTCTGACTTCCACCATTTTACTGAGCTTGCTGATGTAATTTGGGGTAAGCCATAAAAAGTTCTGTATAAGAAGGCTAATTTATTTATATTATATATTTCTGAAAAAAGTCTAACATTCTGTATTCTGTATCTATATTATTACTTTCCGAGTTATATATTTTTGTCAGTTAAATGATAATTGTTCAAGTTATTCATGAAGTTGTGTTTGTTCTAATACTAACTTGATACAAATCCTGACTAAGTTCCCAATGTCTTCAAATTTTTCACTTATGTTTTGAATAAATGTTGGGTTTATTATTTGTTTACAAGTTTATTGATTATAGATTTGTATTCACTTGTGGAGAATAGAGGGATACTATATGCTACAGTTGGTGACTTTAAATCTATTATTCAACAAGAACTCTTGCCATTATGTATATTTTATGGTTATATATCATTTAACTGAGTGTAATATTGAAGATCAAAGGAATATTGTGTTCCACAAATTATTCTTACGCCTAAATTGCTTATTGAGGAACTAATGCTCATTGCTAACAGAAATTTCACAATAGTTTATTTTACTTCTACTCCAATCCATTTTAATACAGAGTTTTTTTATTGTATTTGGCTATATGAGTTATAACCTGCCTATTAAAAAGAAGCCAAATAGATATTTGTCTTAACTACATGTATTAATACACCTGACAACGTTTACAAACATTTTCATTTTTGGACATACAAGGCCCTGTTTTGCTAAGGATAAATTTATAACTGACCAGCCACTGAACAATCAAATAATCACTTATTTATACTTGTTAATCAGATATTAATTCTTCTATGAACATATTCCATATTTATTTATTGTTGTTAATTATAATTAAACCAATAAGGAAGTTAAATGATTTTAAAAAAATAATTGAAAAATAAATGAATTATATGTTATTTAGGCTTTATCACACATTTTTTGCAAAGAATAAGTGGATGTGCAATAACCAACAATAGCGGGATTAAGACTGTCTTGATCACTTGTTAATAATTTATGTTATTTTCTAATTCAACTAATGACCTGCCATTGCCCTTATTAGACAATAGCAACACACAAAATTATGGTTGACTTATTGTTTTTAATGTGTTTTTCATGATGCATAGCTGACAAAGCTGCAGTTGGGTATTAAAATTGGATTGTTTAGTGTTCAATTCATAAATTCTGTTTCTACATATGAAAATAAGAAGTACCAAAACATGGAATTTTAACTTATAAAGTTTGCCATTGTCCATTTTATATTTATTATGTAAGTTTTGAACATTAACAATTCACATTGATTTCTTGATTTACACGAATATAATATGTATTAACTGAAACTAATGAACTTTAATATTCATGTATTTAATATTGCCAATACAAGCAAAATAAGTAGCAGCACTTTGAAATTTTCAATATGTTCTCATAAATATATCTAGTAAAAAGTATATTATGTCACCTTTGCATATAAAATCTCATGAAACAATTTGTAAAAAGTCTCAATGGTCTGAACCTTTCGAATATTTTAAATAAATTTTCCAAACCACAAAAAGTAATGAACAGTGAGGTATTTACACAATTATGCAATATTAACAAAAATATTAATATTAAAAAATGCTTATTTAAACCAATTTCAAGATAAAATGCTAGAAGAGTAAAGATAATGTTTCCATTTAGATGAAAAGGACTTAAAACGACAGTATCATGGACGTTACGGCAAAAATATTATGGCAGATCACACTTGAGTAAATGATGGAAAATATTAATTTTTCTACATGGTCTTGCATTTGTTTCCATTTGCAGTCTTTATATTTTATTATTAATACTTGAATGAAAGTTTTCTAGCCGTGTACCAAAAATTTGTTCTATAATAATTTTGAAAAAACAGTTAATTCTCCTGCAAATCCGAAATATTGCTCTGATTTTTACAAAATCAATCATAACCAAAATAAAAATATTATCCTTTAATAGATATATATAGCAGAAATCTAAATTTGTATGATGCACATTTATCTGCTGCTTTTACAATCATTACTTAATTCACTGCAACTAGGTTTGTTTTTAAATATGCGGGCAATGGGTGTGTATGTAAATATCAATGGTGGTAGGGCCACGCAGCAGCCTCCGCTGTTGCACGAATGGGCATGCCCGTCCGGGTAAGTACCACGACCTCACAAAAGACCAGCGTAAAGTGGAAGTATGACAAATACTTTCGCGTTTCGTCAGGTGAGTGAGGTAGCCGGAGCCCAATTTTCAAAAGGTTGTCAACGCATCTGTAACCCACTGGTGTAGCAGATGTCCATGGGCGGCGGTATTCACTTAACCTCAGCGGAACCGTCTGCTCGTTTGACAACTTTTCGCATAAAATAAAAATAAATAGTCAATGTATGAAAATCTCGTATTTATTTAGGGGTGATTTCCTACCAAAACGATCTCATGAAACCACACTGAATCTTGCTAAACGCATCAGGACCTACGAACGTAACGTCGACGCCTTTACTGGGCCTGACCAAATGGAGACGACTTGTAAGCGCAGTGTGTAGTTTTCCCCTAGTTATAGGAACATGAAAAGGTGACAATCAGCGCATTTTTTAATTGTTGACAACGCATCAGCCATCCGCTTTGTACATGTCCATGGGCGGCGGTGAACCACCTGCTTGCCTACTTTTCACATTATAAAGACCACGGACTTTTCATAATAGAATTTTCAAATTCGAATAGACGCTTGCGCGTTGTTATGAAAAGTCGAATTGTACATAAAAATTAATACATAAATCCGTAAGTAAGCTACCACCAGTTCGGAAAGCACTTTCTGTTGAGAAGAGACCGTCAAGAAACTCAACAGTTGCTCTTACCATAATAATCATTAACATAGGTATAATAGTCTTATATTAGTGTACGTGAGTATTAACAGTAGGAACTCCACACATTGGCGTCGTTGTGATATTCCGAAATGGTGTAATTCTTTTGAAATGGTATGATTCCTACTCGCCACGAATAGGATCTCGTTTGACGCCATCCACCTCCAATCATCTGTGCCAGGGTGTAGCGTAGTGATGTACTCTTGTGTTCGCAGCGCGACCGGTGCGGTGGGCGGGCGCGGCGTGGGCGGAAGCAGCGCGATGCACACGTCGCGGCACTCTGTCACCTCGTCCTCGGGCGTGCTGATGGTCGGGCCCAACTTCCGGGTGGGCAAGAAGATCGGATGCGGCAACTTCGGTGAACTAAGGCTAGGTGAGTGAATGCCGCATCCATGGTCAAGCGTTCGCACGTATTCGTACCTCCTTTATGACGTTTCCATGCCGTTGAACCTTCCACAGATTACCACAAAATCTTTATGAGTTTGATCGTCGACTGACTTTTCTGATCGAATCATTGGGGTGAATTTACGTACAGTAAGTTTGTTTGATTAGTTGGTTAAGTGCTTCATACACTGCGGCATCTATTAGAAAAGATAATCGACATTGACCAGGCTAACTGCTAATGTAATCAGGTATTAAAACCTAAGGATCTGTTTATAACGATATCTTCTAACATATATACGTCCACAAAGTGGCTTCAACTAATGCTGCTGTCCTTGGAAGTAGGCACTGAAGCACGGCCTTACGAAAGACAGCTTGTATTGGAAGTATCATTCTATTGTGGTATGGCATTTAACGGTGGTAGAGCCACGCAGCAGCCTCGGCGTTTTCACGAACCGGCCAGGCTCTTCCGGTACCATGACCTCACAGAAGACCGGCGAAAAGTGGAAGTATAATTAATACTTTCGCATTTTTTGGGTTCCAGCCACGTCACTCTGGTGAGTGACGTGGCTGGACCCCAATTTTCAAAGGTTGTCAACGCATCTGGAACTCTCGTGTGTAGCAGATGTCCATGGGCATTCACTTAACATCAGGTGAACCGTCTACTCGCTTGGCAACTATTCACATAAAAAAAAAATTGTATGCCGAGGTGGCTCCGATCTTTTAAATGCTGGCAAGGTGGCAATTTCTTATGATGACAATCAAATGCATGATGATGCGATCACGAAAGAAACATAATCAGATCAAGTGATGATCGGTTAATGACCGTTACGCCATACGTTTGTTTAAATTGTTCTTCAAAACGGCGAACCTAATCTAATAATACCTTGACCTTTCGATTAAATTTGGAATAAGAAAAAATCTTAGCGTGGTTGACTCGATAGCAAATTAATTCTGCTCAAGTCACGAGTTCCTTTGCCTATAATTGGATCTCAATTTGTCGATTATACCATATGGGAGAATGCTCGTGTCTTATTCGGCCGGTATTCATCGCGACCTAAGCAGTATTCAGTACGAACTTAATTGCCCTGATTCTTGCTGTGACTGCAATGTGCTGTGCGAGCAATCAAGCTCATATATATCACTGTATGTACATGTGTCCCACTACTGCGTAAAAAAGGCCTCCACGGAATGGTTTGGGTAATGGTTTGACGTCTGTCAACGCGCGAACCTATTGCGAATTGTCAGACTTCATATGTTTCGAAATATTTCAGTGTGGTAGGGCCACGCAGCAGTTTTCACTGTTGCACAAATGGGCAGGTCCGTCCGGGTAAGTACCACGACCTCACTGAAGACCGGCGTAAAGTAAAAGTGTTACACTTCTGCGTTTTGTCTGGTATGTGAGGTAGCCGGGGCAAACTTTAGCTAAAAGTGGCAACACATTTGCAACCCTACGGGTGTTGCAAATGTCCATGGGCGGCGGTAATTACTTAGCATCAGGCAAACCGCCAGCTCGTTTGCTACTTTTTTTTTTGAAAAAAATTCTTCTATTTTGTATTTATTCAGTTATGTATTTCCGTTGCCACAATAACAACAAATACTATAAAACAGAATAAAAAATATTGAATTGAGGTTTCCATACAACATACATGATTTTTTTGTTTTTGCTGTTTTCATAGATAATGTACGGATAATGTATAGATAATGGTACGGATTACGGAACCCTACATGCGCGAGTTCGGCTTGCACTTGGCGGGTTTTGTCATATTAACATTTCGAACGGTTAGACGAGCCGTAAGGAATGCATGTTTAGACAGTATTTGACCGCTAACTGCACTTAGTTCTTTTGCTGGTCCGGCAGACGCTTCTGCATTTTGTACAGGTCTATGCCAAGGATGATTGTTAATACAAAAAAAGAGTATGTGTGTACTTATGTATGCACGTTGAGAAGTTGTACTTCTTTATCATAAAGACAATAAAAATACTTGAATAAAGACTTAAATGCAGTTGATAACGGTTTATTTAAATAACTTATTAACTAAATGACGTAAAATAATATAACATGTAATACATTAATAATTTTATGTACATGTAACGATTTTAATACATAATTGTGTTGTTTTAACCTATTTATTACGTTATGTGTTACAAAGGTAAACAAGTCTGCTTTCGTAATGAGCGAGCAAATTGTATAACACGGCCATGACGGGGTGATTGCTATTTAGTGTTTTGGACAACTTTGCAATGCTTAGAATAGCCTAAGTTGAAGGCTCTAAGGTTATTTGCCAAATAAGTAAAGCAGCGAGTAAGCATTAACTTAAGCTGTGGATGGGTGAGCTCCCAGTATTGATTATAGGAACAATCTTTGGGGCTTAACGCCCCAGAGATTGTAACCGTAGTGCAATAGTGTAGTGCAACCCTTAAGGCCGGCAACGCAATTGTGACTCAAGCGTCCATCGGCGGCGCTGATAGCTTACCATCAGGTGACCTGCTCGATCGTTTGCCTATTTTTCCATTAAAAAAAAAACTTTTTCACACACAAAAAACACACTAAAACGTGATGAGATTTATTTCATTTCATTATAATTTATTTATTGGTAAATATTTTATGATTTTCACTTGGTTTTCCCCGTTTTATTAATACGAAACGTTGAAAGAGGACATTTTAACCCAGGCTAAGACATAGATCAAAGGGTCACGAAATATTTTATCGTTCTTCTTTCAATACATAAATCACTTCGATTTTTGTTGATGATATTTCTCTTTATACAAATATTAAATAACCGCTTCATAATTTAGATTTTTATAGAAATAAAATAATATGTTCGTTTCGAAAAAGCATCGAAACGGCTCAAGGGATTGGTATGAATTTTTACTAAAGTTTTCGTGTATGTATAAATCACTGAACATAAAAAAACTAAATAGTGTATAAATAAATGAACAAAAACTTGGTGCTACGGGATTCGAACCTGAGTCTTTCTGGTTTCGCGCCCGGATGCTTTACAAACTAAGCTAACCGAAAGTTTTTGTTCACTTATCAATAAAAATGTGCAATTTAAAGTTTCAACTTGAGTGCATAGACACTAAAAATAAAAAAATTATCTTTATAAATTTTAAGGGCAAAGAAACCAGAGACTTACCGAAGTCTCTGGTTTCTTTGGTTTTACCAAAAGTAAATAAACCAATTGTTTGATTTCAATAATCGCAAGTCTACCTAATATAAACATGATATGTTAAGAGTGGAATTTATAATATTCCTTTTTTTATTTATGACCATGATATAAAAAATTACTACCGTCAAAATTTCAATCCAGTGATTTAGGCTTAATGTCACCTATAAATGAAGATGATTTACGTTCAAACTTCTCGTTTTTTAAAAAAATTATACTGATTATACAACCAAAATGTCAATAAAGATGGTAAAACAAGGGGCTTTCCAAAATCCATAGCCTTGCCTTTGACTGTGAAAAACTTGAAAAAATTTACTATAATACATTTTATTTTCATGTTATGAGACTGAATACCAATTATTTTTAAACTGGGTATTTTCGAACATTATTTTTATTTAAGCTTCTATAGCATATAAGAACCTCATAAGGGATTGGAATCAGCCTGTCATTAACGGTTACAACCTTCCATTACATTTTTTTTATTATCATTTCCCACTCACGATGATTAAGATTGGCGAGATGCGAAAATTGCTATAAAACTCATTTTGGCGTTATAACAATTAAATCAAATATTAATAATAACAATTAAATAAAGAATGAAAAATAACGTTCACATGTTGTGAACGTTTCTGATATCTTGTATCAATCACATGTTGTGACCGTTTCTGATCGCGGTTAAGATATAGATTTGATGGGCATTAAATACACACGTGAACTACATCTGTAAAGTGATTGATTGGTGTCTACTGAATACACTTGACATACTTCGTGTCGACACTGTGCCAATAGATTCTTTAGAGCAAACTTATATACGTACATCTGGATATTTTTTCAACTAGCCGATTTTATCACTTACTAATAAAGCCATATTCGTACCGAATGCTTGACGCAAAGTTCTAAAATTCTATATGTCTCGCAATGGTGAAGATTGTTATTAAAGTGCGCGATGATAAATTGTTTGTACAGCTGAATTTGAATACATCGTCTTTCTCTTTCTAGTTTAGGTGATAGATTCGATAGATATCGTTAGGATTTAAAATTAGCAATCCGTCTTGTTTCAAGTGTTAGACAAGGTGTGAAGTATCTTGCCAGTCAGCTTTGAAGTTGTGAACAAAGCAATAGGAGGAAGACTGATGATATCGTATTTCCATGTATATACAATTCAAAATGCAAATATTCCCTAATTATCTCTTGTGTTTAACACAAATACCCCTCAATAAATATATCCCCCTTCAACACTGCTGTACATCTGTTCTTTTACTGTGTTAAAGTTATTGAAAACGTCCTTGAATTTGACAAAAACATAATTTCGTAAAGTACCGTAGAATACCTACTTTTGTTGTTTATTATTGTTAAAAAAATAATTTCTAAACAGGCTTCAGTAAGTAAGCGTAATCGAGGAGTTAGAATGAGAATTAAACATAATACGAAACATAAATAATTTCAATATGTGCAACACGTATACGACATTCAAACTGTTACATAATGTTATCGATCTTTTAGTAGTCGATCAAAAGAATCCCCTTGCAATCACTAACCTCCTTTTTATGGCATAGCATAGAGTCCACCTCGGACGCTGTTTCATAATGTAACAATCAGCAGGTATCTGTTAGTTAACCTGAAGACCAATTTCTTAGCATTCTTTACGGGCGACTAATGAATCAAAATTCAAGACAGGAGAGAATGTCGTCGGGCCCTCGCCATTATAATCTACGGTTGCATTACCAATTGCCAACAGACTGCATAGTAGTTTCAGTAGCATGATGACAAAATACTGTGGTAGAGCCACGCAGCAGCATCTGCTGTTGCAAGAATGTGCAGGTTCATCCGGGAAGCCGGAGCCCACTTTTGTTCTTTTGTAATTGTTTTTTGTTGTAATGTTTTTGTTGTTTGCAACGCCTCTGCAAACAGTCAGGCGTTGCAAATGTCCATGGCCGGCGGTTATCACGTAAATCAGGTGAACCGCCAGCTCGTTTGCCATTTTCTTACAAAAAAAATAATAATGACACCTCACTGTCCGTGAAATCTGTCAAGAGGTTTATATGTTGGAGAGCTTGCCATTGAATTATACATACGTACATGGGTAAGAAAAACATTACCCCATTCCGCAGTCGGGTATAAACGACTGCGGCCTATGCCCGGTGAGTCGTGTGTAATCAGAAAACCAGCGTACCGGAATTAATTTGTTTGGACAGCGGTAGGACACCGATGTTCCTAACATATTGTATGTCATGTGTATATTAGTTTTTTCTGACCGGTAAGCTCGATAGAGAGCATTTCCAGAAAAGGCAGAGGTAGTACGTAGTATTTACAAAAAGAGCCGATGCCTCCGGATGTGGCCTTAGTTTGAAAGTATAATACACTCGGGGTAAAATAAATGTGTATCTGAATTTAGCTTTGCAAAAAACACGTCACTTGCGCGGAAGCCATTTTGATGTGTCTATAATAATATTATTGTATAAAAAAGCACTAAAGTAATATCCATATTGAGCACCGATTGATTGTAAATTTTTAATTATTTGCGATTATTAAAAATCGATATGGTTAAATAGGGATGCGTTATCATAATGTTGCTCAATAGTCTAACTAATAATGAACTATAAAATTTCCACACAAAAAAGAACTTCAATCAAGTCCATCCTATCTTAGTCCAATCACAGTTTTGGGTCAAGTCAAACTAAACTTTCAACTGGAAACTTATTTGGTTTAATTATCCATTAAGAGTTTGGATTTGGTTTGGAGACATTCGCCGCCTTGAGAGGTCAAGCCAAACTGAGGCGAGTCTTGTCAACCAAAAAATGCTTTGCTCATAATGTCGTAGATTCGTGATTCTTGTACCATTGACCTAAAGCCATCGGTTGTCCAACTTTTAAATAATATAATTAATATTAATTATACAATAATAATCAAAAGGATATCTAACTATACAAATCTTCTATTCGATTTGAGGAGTTCTCTAATGTATCTCCGGAGTCCAAGGTCCGATACTAATTAAATTATATTAATATGGGAAAAAAATTTTCAAAATCGGTTCATAAATGACGGAGTAGTGAGGTGACAAACATAAAACAACCGAATATAGAACCTCCTTCTTTTCTGAAGTCGGTTGTAAAGAACAAATATTTTAGGCAATGGTTATTCAACAGTGGTATAAGAAAATATGTAATTTAAGGCAACTTTTGTATATTTTTCTTAACAGGTCACGTGATACCGCGTGACATTAAATGGCCGCCAATTATTATTACAAAACAAGTTATCGTAAGGAACAGGGAAACGGATAGATATCGGTGAAGTGTATTTTAATCGTCGAATACCTCACTAGGAAATGCGATCCCGCGTTTGTTTTTTTTTGTCGTTTTACGTATCACACTTATCTGTGCGACAATCGAATTCAATACTTGGCCAGACCGCAAATGATTTTCCGGTCTGGTTGTCTTAAGATGGTCTCATCGTTACGTCAGTTATCAACGCACGATTAATTTCGCTTTAAATTATTTTTTTTTTGCAAACTATACTAACCGTACGAAATCTTTCGCTTTTAATGCGTAATTTAATGATTCTTTTTCTAACGCTACTCTCTCCCTGTACGAAATCTGACGTCCGCCGATCAGTGGGTTCCGCAGAAAGTATACTGTCACACATGTAATTTTGTTCGGGTCAAGTACGGGTTTCTGAATGGAGCTGAAATGTCTATCGCTTCTTTTCAGACATTGGGAGTTTGTATAAGCATCCCGTCTATTGTGAACTGGGTAGATTTTTTTCGATGTCAAGGATGTCAATGCATTAAAATGTTGTAGCCATAGCTGTTATAACATTACTTATTTACTTTAAGCTGTACACAATTTGTAATTATTCCAACTACTGGGTGTTAATTATAAAATATGCAAATTATGCATTAACATTAAATTTTGTCCCTGTGATCTCTAATAATCCTTTTTATTGCGTTTTTTTAATTACACTAATAGGCGCCTCTTGATTAAGGCTATGTGAGTTTTAAGTAACTAAGTAAAAATGTGGTCATGAGAAATTTTGGTCTTAACTTAAAATCGTTTAGAAAAATATATTACGTTTCAGATGATTAAATATTCATCTGAAGCATAATACGTAAACCATAGTCTTTGAACTTGAGTACCATTACAGTACTTTACGGTGGTAGGGCCACGCAACAGTGTTCGCTGTTGAACGAATGGGCAGGTCCATCCGGGTTAGTACCACGACCTCACAGAAGACCGGCGTAAAGTAGAAGTGTTGCACTTTTGCGTTTTGTCTGGTGAGTGAGGTAGCCGGGGCCCACATTATTCAGAGGTGGCAACGCTTCTGCAATCCTACGGGTGTTGCAAATGTCCATGGGCAGGCGGTTATCGTTTAACATCAGGTGAACCGCCAGCTCGTTTGCCACTTTCTCACATAAAAAATGAAAAAAAAAAACAATAATTTGAGAAATTTATAGTGGCTTGACGTGGTTCTATTAATAATCAGTATAGAACTTTACAAAAAATGCTGTAAATGTTTTGTTAAAGGCGATTCAAGTTGTCTCCTGTTTTCTACTGAAGAAGAGAAGAATGTTGCTTGTCGTATGGATATGGCAATTTAAATACTCCGAAGAGTTTTGGAAACGTCAGGCATTTGCTTTTAACTCGATGAAATGCGTAATTCAGTTTTATCTAACATCGCCCTTTATATCCAAACGCTTTTCGGTTCGCGGTCTGCCAGCCAGTGAAAAGCGTTGGTGGGTTATTACGATAATTAGGGGGTCAATGTCTCGTTTCCATTCTACATTCAAGAACTACTCCCGATTTAGGCGTCGGAATTTAGCGTTCCGCTTGATTTGTCTCTCAAGCTGCACTCGGTGTTGTTAAGTTCTCGGAGACGTCGATTAGCTATTGAATACCATTAGTTTACTTAATGGGGAGGACGTGGGGGCTTCAACCGACAAGTAATATCGGCGAAGTCACGTTTCTTCCACCCATGGCAGGTACAACATCTGTCAGGATGGACTTGGGTTGCCGACCTTACTGATTGTGCCCCGGACACCTCGTACATCAGATGAAACGCAGAAGTAACGATTATTCCACCTTAGTCTGATTTCTGAGGGGCCGCGCAGCAGCGGAATTTGCTGCGTGACGCTACTACAGTCTAAATTATTGTCAATATGACTCCAATTGACGAATTTGCAATGTTTAATGAAACAAAGAGTCTGATCATTGTTATTTAATACAGAAAACTAGGTCCAAATCATAGGTGTCGACCCCTTTCATTTACGGGTCGTGATAGTTTTTCTTTAATCACAATCAACTTGTGTATTGTAATTATGAACGGCATCGTTTATTAATAATGGAACGTCGGTACGGTTTTGTGCGAAACTCGATCGTTTTCTAATCGATTATCGCTCACTTGGATCAACGGTTCAAAATTAAAGACGGTTCAGCTGCATTTGGCGCCTCGTCATCTGACGGCTGCAAGCAGAAACGACCGATTTTTCTTAGTTACGTTGCGCTCGTTCCAGATTTGCGTTCACAAATGTAAGGCGGGTTGAAGGATTCGCGTCGAAAAAAGCATTTATTTTGCCCCTTATATATGCCAGAAACCTAAATTCAGAACGGCTTTGAGCAATTGCGTTCGCTTCTTTTGGATTCTTAAATATTTCATTTTGTCGCTGTATTTATTTCTTTTTGGATGTGTTTATGTGTAACTGTCACTGTTTCGTATTCCTGAATGTAGCATTACAATCTGGCCTATGTCGTTTGAATGAGATGATATTTAATGGAGCTTCTTTTAAAAGTTGGTGGCTATTATCTTAATCCTTTCGAGTTATGACGTTTGAGAGTCCGAGATCGTACGTTTGTATGTTTGTGTTGCATTGCACAAACCACATGAGACTCAACTACTTTGGATTGTCCGAGTATGTTATATTTGTGTGTTGTGAGTGTTAGTTTGCATTGTATATTATTCGATTATATAGTTATAGATGACTGCGTGGCGCAGTTGCTGGGCTATTGGCTCCCGCGCGGGGGATCGTGGGTTCGGTTCGGTATAACAAAAGATTATAGTTATATTTACGAGCAATCAGTATAGGGTTTCGTTAACTTTAAATTTGTATATATATATAAGCATAACTGAAAGTACCAAGAAAAGAAAAGGTTAACAAGACAAATGAATTTTGGGAAATGTTCAAAACAATTTATCGTTTAATTAATTTTGAAAATGAAAATTGGTGTAAAAGCTTTTTAGACAATTTTTTTTTCAGTTTTTGAATGCAAAATTAACGTCATTGACAATATTGAAACTTCTTAGGCTACAATGTCTTAAAATTTTTAAGATGTATTTTGCAGGTCTAATTAGAATCTTGACTGTTTTAGCGTGCACAAAATGGACACCCGTTAACCGCAAATAGCTGAAAAGGGTAACCACAATCCTTGGGCTGACGCCACGTAATCCTGCCACTTGACTGCGACAGCCTTAACGCATGTCACGATCACGTACCGCTGGATAGATAAATTAGATTTGAGGAGATAATTCATTATAAGGTGACCTCCGTACGATGTAAGCCCTATTGCCGTACGATAAGGTTTCCTTTTGTCGCGGAGCCACCGCTTTGTATGGCTGCCGCGCCGTCTGACCGACGGGAATTGGATTCTGTTTGGCGTCACTGGAAATGACATTACGGCGGCCACGTGCTCTCCCCGCCAATGTGGGCACGTCACGTCTTCATTGCGGACCGATATGGCGAACGACCATGACACCAGGCATATATGAACGCGGGTTTCGAAAACTTTTGATGCTGAAACATTGCGACGATCCTGCAACACGCGATATACCTCCTGTATACAGGAGGCATGGTTAGCTATGCGAGCCAACTACTGATTGCCAGACTTCGCATATGATTTTCGTATTAATTTTTTTTTTAAAGTATTTATTGATGTACAGACTTTCCGTCATCACCGAGCACTTGTTAAATCTGCAGCTAGAACTTCTATTTACAATTATTTCATTGGTTCTCTGGATTGGAACTCGGGTCGCTTGAGGGCTTTAGAATTGAATGCGAGTGCCTGATCACTGATCCATGATGGCTCTTGCCTGCATATCAAAATGTTTTTAGTTTTATTGATAGATAAAATAAATAATTAATACAAACGTTAATATAACTTTACTAATGCAAATTAATACAAGTTTACATATGAAGGACCAATGCACTCATATTAACATTGTAATACTGTTCTTATTCAGATCTTCACCATTATCAGTCTTTCAACTAATTTAGGAATAGTATAACCCCAAAGTCGTCGTACGATTCCAGTCACTTGGCGATGTTCATTTATTATTACTAGACGACCTTCGAGCGTCTGTGACCTTCTGTTGCTTTGTAAACTTTAATGCTATCGATGCGTCACAACTCACGTAGTGGGATACTGCTTGCCTCTGTACCTTCACCCGGAGCAAGACTGGATTTTAGTTTCGTTTAGGCGAAAAAACAACTCGTAACTGGCAACTGCCATGGCTCATACGCGCACACCAAGACGCACCATTAAAAAGCCAGCTATTCGCAAAACTTCGAACTCTGGCCGCAAGTCTAAATACCATCCATTAGGAAATATCTAATTATTAAAAGACACTGCCCATGTGCTGATTTATCACGTGCTCAGTGGTAAAGAAGCCCTAATATCCTCTGTACAGAGGAGGCCTTTGCCCAGCACTGGGATAAATTAGGTTGTTACTTTACTACTGCCCATGTAACTTAACGGTCGACTAATAAAATTCTTGCTTTAATATGAGATGAGGAGGAAAAAATGTGTAGGCTTGCTGTATCCACTATTGACGGTAACTGATTACTGTCGTCTATGGACCTGAATATATCTTGCTCTTGCGTTGCTAACCTTGTAGAGAGTGGGCCCTAAATAACTCGCTTAGTAGAACAAATGCAGAAGTAGTAACGCCTGTGCTTTAGGTAGGTCTTTTTGACAGTATGAGTTGCTGTATAGCTCTATTATCTCAATTGAGTCCTATTTAAAATAACTAAAATTTCGAGTTAGGAAAATAAAAAACTATGAATAAAATATTGAATTTATATACGAATCGCATTTTAGCTACTGGACCATCTTCGTCTGTCTACACCGTTTTGCTTCTTAAGAAGCGGAAGAACCACTTTTACGTAATTAAAGGGTTTACTAAGTTTAATTTAACTTGAATTGCTTTTGCCGGCGTCAAAGAAATCGCTTAATGCAATTTTAATCTCCAATTTAGCACGTGCTCACCGGCCAAAGCGAAGCATACAACCTTCACTGTATTGATTAGTTGCGATGGTATGGTCTATGCTCTGTTTTAAGAACCCCTTATTGTACTATCTATTATAGTCTCAAGGAGAAGGGAAGTGATTTATGAAATTATACCTACTATACCGAAATACACAATCGGCAATATGTGTTAGTAGTGATTTCAAGAAATCGACATAATTTTTAATTTCCCATTCATGTAGTTACTACATTGTAAATGGAACCTCTCGGAACACAATATCACTTTGTTGGAAGCATTAATATAATACGTATCCTGCATCAAAATCAAACTTATTACATTTTAAACATTATGTTGTATAAACTCGTCAAATAAACAGAAATGATATTTTTGATAACAAAATACAAAACCAACTTTAATTACCTCACTCGCTATACATTTTCTAATAAATTTAAAAATTCCTGTATGTATATCTGGAGGCCAACACCAATAAAATTAATATGGCACCACATGGAACCAGCGAGAAACTGAACATAATGCAAACACAATTAGTACAACAATTTCATATATGACGAAAATTACAACCACATTAAGAACCTCCTCAATCTACATATAAACTCCACTTTTAGTAAGGACGTCTCCTCATAGCTTCTAAACGATGTTGCTTTATTTAAAAAAAATAGCGTCCCGGTATCTACCACAATCTGTTGTATCAAAGAACACTTTCGTCGTGTCAACGCGGATCTAGTGTAAATTTTATCGCGTGATAGGAACCGAGTTGTGGCTTTCCTGACATCACTACGGGCTGACGGTCATCGAAAGTGATCTCTAAATTGCAACGGCACGGAAATTTCGTAGGCGAAAATTCACATATCCAAACTGGAAGATAGCCGTGATAGCTCAGTGTCCGGGCGCTCGCCTTTAATCCAATATACTCGAGCAACCTGAGTTCGATCCCCGGTGCCGGCACCAATGAAGTTTTTAACTTTAAGTTCTGACTTATCACGTGCTCCGCGGTGAAGGAAAACATCGTGAGGAAACCTGCATATTTTCGAAATAATAACAAAAAAAAAATATTTCGAAGTAATGTGAAGTCCGCCAATCCGCAGTGGGGCCGCGTGGTGGACTATGCCCTGATACCCTCTATATAGAGGAGGCCTTTGCCCAGCAGTGGGACATGTATAGGCTGTTACTATACTATACTATACTATAAACTGGAAGACCCCACTTAATAGGTTATTCATAAAAGTTTATTGGACGATAAAGGAAATAAAACTGGATTTTAATAACATAATTATTAAAAATTTATGGTTGTTCTTCGTTCGTCGGTTTATTTTTGTATGTTCCCTATGGACACCGAAACGGCTGGATCGATTTTGGTGAATTTTTCGCATTCTTTTGATTAGCCCTGCGGGGGTGATCCTGTGAAGCGTGGGAGTGATTGAATGAGCAGAACTTTTTTGGGATAATTAGTGCGAAACTGGGGCGGGTCGCTTTTAGTAAATAAACGTCATTCTGTTAAACTATTTGATGCTTCGCCAAGTCGATTCGACCCTATTTTATTCTAACTGATATATAATGTACACCACCCAGACAAATCTCCAAGTGTTACATACTTTTATCAAAATTTTCTGTTTTATTTCTTATCTGCTTACATACAGTGACTACTTATGATTATTTTTAAATGTTATTTAATAACCAAAAACAAGATCGAATACGTTGCGAATAACGTGTTATTTTAAAACCTTCGTTCGATTGTTCTACAAGTGTTCTACATACTTAGATCGCGTTAAATCGCCTAAATAGAGGCGCGGCTACTGTATTGTATAATATATACACCATATTTAAATACTTTATTTTTTTCTGACATTGAAAGTCACATTCCTTCAGCTCTACGCTCAATACTTTGAGTTCTCGTTTAACAAAAAAAATCGCCCTGTACCTCTTTCTTGTATGTCACGACGACAGTAAAGTAAAGTAACAGGCTATACATGTCACACTGCTGGGCAAATGCCTCTCCTCTATAAAGAGAGTATCAGGGCATAGTCCACCACGCGGCCCTTCTGCGGATTGCCGGACTTCACATATCTTTGAAATAAATTTTTTTTGTTATTATTTCAAAAATATGCAGGTTTCCTCACGATGTTTTCCTTCACCGCGGAGCACGTGATAAGTCAGCACTCAAAGTTAAAAACTTCATTGGTGCCTCCACCGGGGATCGAACTCGGGTTGCTCGAGTATATTGAATTACGACAACAGTGATATTACGCAAATTCCATTACCTCCATTCACTATTTACCTCCATAATATCCATTAACTACCTCCAAACAATATTATAACAATATTTAACTGCGTTACAGCAAATTTAATTTTCGTAACGACGATATTGCTCGCACTTACATATAGGGTTTCGGTTATGACACCGTCCCGTCTTGCTGGGTCGAGTCACTCGAACGGAGCACTTAAAAAGTTTCATACAGAAGTTGCTCGTGGAAAACAATTTGCTTGTTACAACAATCTGGATTCGTAAACAAGCCTCGGGCGACCGCCGTTCAATGACATGTCTAATTTCGCTGAAATGTGCACGATATTTGTTGTCAGTAATTTACATTTACATATTCAACTCTTTGAGTAAAGTACTTGTACAGTGTAGCAAAACATTGTCGTTCACTTGCGTAGGCTCTCTAATGGATTTCGTTTTGTTGTCTCTTAATAACCATATGTAATGAATTATATATCATGTGGTATTTTTTTAACAATTAATAATGTTTTACTCTTCTGTTTCTATCTGATTCATCGCTGATTATGAAATAGAAACTATTTATAGTCTGGGACATTCTATAAATTTTTCTTAATTGTTACTATCCTATTATGATCGCTACCTTAGAGGTGTGTAATTATATTTGAATAAAGTTCTTAATGTCAGAGCTTCCTATGCTTTGTAGATTTCATAGTCACGGAAAGAACTGTGGTGTCTGCTATCGTGATTTCACTTTTTCTCCATATTTTAAATTTTTCAAATTCTTGATTAGGCTTCTTCAGAAAAAAAACATTGAATATTTAATACGAGGGAAGGTTGAGTAAGGCCCAGTTTCTGAAATGTATAAATTAACTAATAAGCTGACAAATGCCTCGTGAAATGCCATTTGAGTTGCCAAATGTTACGAAACCGGGTGTAAGTTCTCCAAAGGGTTAATTTAATGTTAAAGTTTAGTGCAAAAGTTATTAATCTCTAATATTCTAAATTGTAAATTTAAAAGTCAATACCTTATTTAATTAAGAAAGGTAACGGAATTTACTCAATAAGGATAAATTGCATTCTTCCTTATTAAGGATACATGTAAAGGCAGTGGTTTTGTAAATCCTCTTTTCTCCGTAAATGGAAAAAAGATTTCCGTGAATCACAACACGCCTTTAGCAAATTGCAAGAGACTGAACTGCGCAAGTTTTTGTAACACAACATACTCGATCGGAAGTGGAACATTCTGCACTTGCAACATAGAAGCGTAGAGATTTAGTCACAATGTCATTGACCTCCGATCTTCCTAACGCGTGATTCACTGGGTCACCTCCATGCCAACTCGCCACCCTCCGTTGCAGAGTTCCTATTATAATGGCCGAACGGATAGTCCAATGGTTACGGTGGTCATCCTGCCTACTGCCCTGTTGCCGGTTCGATAGTCAAACGGGACGAAATGGTTGTTCCGAGTTTGAATGTATACCGTGTCCGTGATTTTCGTGTAAGCGATAGAAGCACTAGTACAAATTAACGTATTTCCCAAAAGATTAATTAGTTGTTTTTTTTTTTTAGAAACAAAGCGATATTGTCGTATAAAGTAGAAGCCTATGTACCACTGCTGGGCAAAGGATTGCTCTTGTACAGACGGTATTGGAGCATTTTACATAACTTCGAAATATATTTTTTTATTATTTGGAAAATATGCCAGTTTCTTCAAGATGTTTTCTTACACCGTTGAACACGGGATATTTACACAACCTACAGACAATTGTTCTGCATTTTGGGTGTTTGAACAATTTGTGTCCCTAAAACGCTATGAACACATGATGATAATGAGTATTGTAGTACAGATTGTGATAATATTAAAACATTTAGAAAGAAAATAAATTGTTAGTTTACAATAAACATTTGTAGATGTCGATTTTTCGTTTCAATCATAAACGTATCCTGCATGCGATATTAGATACGGTATAAGCAAAATGATAATGTCTCTCACAGCTGTGAAGATTTTATGGCTTCTTTTATCGAAGACTCGAATACCGATTAATTTGGCGTACATCAGGCTGTGTTGTTAATGCGATATACGATGTTTTTGGTTTGTATATGACACCAAATACCATTTTCGCTTTGCTCGGAAGCCACGATTGCAAATACAAACACAAGTGCTCCTTCTTATGCAGATACATTACGTGCTGTTAATTTATTTTCTTCACGGAACAGCTATTTCAGCGTCTAGGAGTCGATTGAGCATGCTCTACGGAAAGGAATAGTCTTACAATATTTCTAGATATAGAAGAATTGTATCAATTGTCATTGCAGTTTAATTGTTGCACTGTTATCGCTTACTAACCTGGTTGCAGTCAATACAATAATATGCAGATAAAATTAAAATAATGAAAAACTGTAATAAAAGGTCGGCTTACCATTATATCTCGTCTAACTGTTAACCATTTTATACCTTCCATTTCTTCAATTCAACCAATATTTAGAAGTTGAAGTAATATAACCGACGGAATTAAATAACTAACGAATAAATTTTTATCGAGGTTACACCTACGATAAATGAATAATGCCATGATTTCTGGGAGTGAATAGATTTTTAATTCAATGCGAGCTAGTACTGTTGTTTACTATAACAGTACTAGCTAGCATTCAATTCACTTTTCAGTAGAACAGTCATCGTCCATCGATGGTGATCACAGCTCACAATAATTCCCCCGCTGACGATAGGCCTCAAAAGTCTGCAATATATCATTGATCGTAAGCTTGAATAATTGGATACTTTAATGAAAAAATATTGTCGTAATCAAAGCACGGGCATTCCCAAGTACATCGACCGCTACACTGCTATAAGAATCGACATTTAGCGCCTTGCCGGTGGCTATTAGCACGCAATTACCGATAAACGTCTTTAATAAAATGTTGCCGCTCGGTGAAATAATAACGTTATAAATATTTAGAAATCTCAGTTCGCAAAAAATAGTTCTTAGGCTGTCCTATCGTTTAGGGTAACCTAAAGTTATTAATCGCTAGTTAAGAAATGTTTTCTTCATGTATAGAATTACAATAGCATGTTCGGTACGTCATGTTACATTGTGTAAAAATTATATGTCGTTTTTCAATACTCAACTGAGGTGCTTCAAAGGCGGCGGCTACCCTTTCTTAATTCTTTTTTGAACTATTTAATTGGCTGCTCCCGCTGAATAATCTTAAAAACTGTTGTCACGTGTGTGTCATTGTTTTTTTTCTGATATCTGATCGCAAATGAGCAGGACGTTCACCTGATATTCAAAGATTACCGCTGCCCACAACGTCCGTGGGTTGCAGTGACATTGTCAACGTTTAAGAAGCTGAACCCCGATCATCACCCGTATGAGACTAAATGAGAAGTTATTTATCATCATGACTCATTTATCTATTTGTTAAAAAGTAATTACTGTGGTAGGGCCACGCAGCAAACTTCGCTGTTGCACGAATGGGCAGGTCCGTCCGATGCAGTACTAAGGCCTCACAGAAGGCCGGCGTGAAGTGGAAGTGTTATACTTCTGCCTTCTGCCTGGTGAGTGAGGTAACTGGAGCTCACTTTATTGAAAGATGGGAACGCATTTGTAAACCCTACGGGTTTTCCGAATGTCCATGGGCGGCGGTTATCATAAAAAATATTTTTTATTTTATAAAAACCGGTTTTTATACACAAGTGCACACAGTTTTTATAAAAACAGCTAAATTCATGTTTCTTGTATGGGAGCACCAATTGTTTTTATTCTCTTTTTAGTTTTTGTTATTATAGCGGCAACAGAAATACATCATATGTGCAAATTTCAACTGTCTTACTATCACGATTCATGATATACAGCCTGGAGACAGACGGACAGACAAACAGACAGAAAGCGGAGTCATAGTAATTGTGTCGGGTTTTACCCTTTGGTTCCGAACCCAAAAAAACTGTTCGCGGTTAACAGTACTATTAAGGCGAACTTTTAGTACCAGTTTCATTTGCGTTAACGACACCGCGGTGTTTGATTTCGTACAATTCCCTCAATTAAACCCATTTGTTTGCACGGCCGCAAGAAGCTATAATATAGTAATGTCTAAGCCTTTTAACGGTCGATAGGACATCATTCTATAAGTTCGATATCATAATATCGTCGTCCGTGCCGCTCTGTAGAGTCGTGACTCACGTGTGACGTGCAAGTAAATCGACTGTTTATCGTACTATGAATGACTTGTTTATCGAACTGCCGTAGTGCTTATGTTGTGAAGGCAGATCTCACCTTACGACCGCATCGCTTAGGGCCAGAAAAGGAGAAAGGAGGCGGGCAGCATTTGGGATATGTATTGCCTTATACAGAATCACCTATCTTGTCATTTCCAATATAATGGCGGGTCTTACTGGTATTATAAGAAACAAGACTTGTATGTTTGTCCGTGTGCTCAAGTTTATGTGATCAGGAATACAAAACATCATTATTTCTGATTTACTTACGTTACGTTATTCTTAAATGAAATAAAAATTTTAAGAGGTTACAAGTTGCAATTGTGGCGGGCACGTGGAAATTCGTATAAACGAAGCAGTGGCTACAGGAAAAGTCTATTCTCATTATTCTTAAGTCTTGTCATATTTTAAAATTACGTTCACAAAACTGCGAGACAATTTTACTCTTTAAATTATTCTACTTTGGAAGGTCGGGGCTGGTAAGCTGATTTGTAATAAAAAAGAACTTATTAACAAGTCGGTATTTTTTTTTTGTGCTTTTCTACAAAGTTTAAGACGGTATTTCTTGTGAAATATAATTACGATCATCACGAATAGTCAAATATCATTATGATCCCGGCTCTTGCTCTGCGACTGTCATTTTCGTCACGTGTTGACGGCGGGGCAAGAGTTTATGACACGCCATCTGTTCCCCAGAGGAGCATAAAAATTAAAATCGAGGCAAGCTGAAGAATTAACGGTAACATCACTACATCGTATAAAACAAAGTCGACCCGCTGTCTGTCTGTCCCTATGTATGGTAAGATCTTTTAAACTACGCAACGGATCTTGATGCGGTTTTTTTACTAGATAGAGTAATTCAAGAGGAAGGTTTATATGTATAAGAATTGCACCCGAGCGAAGCTGGGGTGGGTCGCTAGTTTACTATATAGAAAATATTTTCCGGTAACTGGCAACTTTCTTGGCAACGTTCGAAGATGACTAAAATTTAGAGTTAAGGTTCTAATCTCAGTTTTCAACTAATACTTATATTGGAGCGTTTGGAAAATAATATGGGAGCAAAATTTTTAATTTTGGTATGGCAATAAAAATGAGACATGATGAAGTTGGTTGCGAAGCAACTTTAACGCTGTTACCATGGCAACGATTTTTTTTTGATATTTACCTATAATTCCAAATTATTTCATTAAACCGTTATCAATTGCGTATAACATCTTTGTCACAAAAAAGTACTGGCACGTGGGTGATATTTAGACGGTAGATATTTTATATTTAATTAGGTAGTTTTGTTTTGTTACGCTAAATAAGTATAACTACTTACGTACGTACAAGTATACACCTTATTTTTTTTTTCAATTAAAATTGTAAGACACATCAGATATAGAAGTAGATAGCGTTGGATATTGGAAATTCAAGATGAATTTTTTGTAACGTAATCTTCAATGTTCTGCGCAGTAATTAGTTCACGTAATGGGTATTGCCTCCTCACACAATGGAACAACGAAGCTCTGTTGCCCAACTATCCGCGACGGAGATACTAATACGAATGCATTTTCGCGATACGTCCAGTAGCCATGAAGATAATTGCCACTATAGATGGCACTATAGATCAAATCAATGCAGAAATATGCTTAGATCCGATTAGATCTTACGCAGGAAACAGGTCATGTAACAGAAAACGGGCAGTGTAGTTATTACCTTTGTCTTTCTGTCACGGATGCTATCTTAGGCATCAGAATTAATATCTAAGAGTAGGGGTGGTACATTTTTTTAAGTAGCAACTATTTGTTATTCTCACCTGAGTAAGGAGAAGAATATATTGAACAAATTCTTTATTGTTATAATAGTAAGACGTTAGTCTTCGAATTTCTCCATACAGACAAATCATCAACACTTGTCGCTTTTTTTCGTCTATTGAACAAACTAGGTAACTGACAGGTATTCAAATGTCGAATTTCTAAGAGTGAACAAGAAGGAATTATGAATAAGGAAGTTTGATACCGAATATAGCCCGCCAGTGTCTATCAGAGTTAAGCAACGACGTCCTTTAGTAGGTGAAACAAAACCTCGCTATGTAGAATTGAAAATGTAATGGTAACCTAGTAGGTAGGTAAGCAATATCATTTTCAATTTGCTATAGCATTACAATTTTCAAGAGCCCGCTATCAGTGCTAGGGTTGTCAGTAACGCCCCGCCACTGTTTTGGTTGACGACCGTACAATCGGCATCTTGATGCGCCGTCGCCGTAACTAACGCGATGCCGGAACGCGACAGGCCTTTGACGCATCGCTTCTATTTCTGTCAACGGTGCGGATCTCTTCGCGCGGGGCAAACTGAAGCAGTGTTATTGAAGTGTTTTGCTAAGTGCAAGGGCGCGCGCACACCGAAAGCGAAGGCAGTGCGAAGATTCTTAAACTAACTAAAACTGAAAAGACTTCTAAGCGATTAACGCTGCAGATGGACACGATACCTCTTCGAGAGTTTGGAAGCGACACCTCCAACAATCAACTACCGACAAGACAGACGAAATCCAAAAGTTATTTTTGACGATCTTCACTTTAGCTCTCTATAATAGCAGTCGAGATTAACGGTTCAAGAAGGACAATCGTTTTTGTGATTGTCACAGTCTACAAATGCTTGTAATTACTTTACACAGATATTGAATGACGAGTGTTTCTTCGATGGCCGATTATGCAACAACAGGAGCGGCTGCGTGGTTGACCACAGTGCAGTCATCGTCCCCAATCCGAATACAGTTGACCACATATGTCGTTTATTGTACATAACGGCTTTTCTTTGTACAATTGATCTCTGTGGTAGCGCCAAGCAGCAGCTTCCGCTGTTGCACGTGTGGGCAGGCTCGCCCGGGGAAGTACCGCGATCTCACAGAAGACCGACGTGAAGTGGAAGTATTTATATGACTTTCGTCCGGTAATTGAGGTGACCGAAACCCCTTAGGTGTTGTAGTTGTCCACGGGCGGCGATATGCATTCAACATCCGATGAACCGTCTGCGTCTCGCTTGCCAACTATTCACACATTTAAAAAATTTGAAAACTTAGTTGAGACAACAGACCTAGCAACTTTGCGCTTTTCGATCGATTTTTTTTCAAAACTATCCAATTGATAATTATTTCCGATCTAAGTGAATGCCCCGAAACGATCGGTATAGTTGAAATTTCTGTCATGCTAGACAATTTTATGCATATTGTACTGAGTTTTAGAAAAAGAGCACAAAATACTAGTTAATTTGAAATATACTTTTTTATTTTTAAGATGATGTAATAAACCCGCTGATGTTGATGCTTTTTTATATTTTTCTGTAAATAAAACAATTTTTGGAACCAAACGAAAAGCTATGTTTAAAATGTTTTCACTATGCACTACGTCAATCGGGCCGCGAACAATTCAGATTTGGTTTTAAACATTCATATAGTCTTTTAGCATAACTATAGCCGGACAACAAATGTCATATTAGTGCAGATGAACCGTTTAGCTCTCAACTGGTCTCGTAAATCTTGTTCTATTCACACCGTTTCAGCTAACGTTGCTGTCAAGGACGGTCGATTACACTCATGGTTTTTATTTTGTTCGCAGGCAAGAACCTATACAACAATGAGCATGTAGCGATTAAGATGGAGCCTATGAAATCCAAGGCTCCGCAACTTCATCTAGAGTACCGATTTTACAAGTTACTAGGCACCCACGGTGAGTACTGCAATATATTTGAAACGTTTGTACAAAAGTTATTACGACTTTGGCACTTTATTGCCAGGATTTAAGGTCGTGAATTGTTCTGCGTTCATTCACGCGTCTGTACGCAAACACGTAACTTTCGATCCTCCACTTGGATTCCAACTCAAAGGCCACTAACCGTCGGGTAATTGTTTATAAGCACGTCAATTAGCATAGCTACGTAACACGCAATCAGTTTGTGTGACATTTCTATGCTAATAATGAAAACTCTAAATACGTCACTGTGGGGGATCGACATCTGAATCAGGCATCTTTTCAAGCATTTTGTGTAAGCGTTACGGTAACAAATGGCAAAGCCAAATCAGTTTTAGACTTAAAAGACTGTCTGTAAATTGGGATACCAAATATAAATATGTTAAAATAGTAATTGTATTGGTGATCGATAGGTCCGTAACTAGTCGTTACGTACACCGATTCTACGTGAGCTTAGCCGTTTTATCATTCCTTTATATTGGTGTACGTACACTTCTGAACATGAATGTAAACTTTAATATTGGATATCGAAATAAGTTATAAGATTATTGAATATATATAAAACCGTTTCATGTATTGTGCCTAGATTTTAACAAGTTAACTATGGCTCTTGCGGTCACTGTGACAGAAAACCACTACTGTGTACATTACTAATAAGGACTGAACAGAAGTGGTTACAGATAGGATTGAAAGCGACGACATCGCCCAATATAGATATTCATAAGCACCAAATACGTTACTTTCTCATGTGGGATATTGACTTTAAACTCCTCTTAGAGGGAATACCAAAAGTGTTCTACTTGGGAACATGTGGCGGCCGCTACAACGCCATGGTCATGGAGTTGTTAGGGCCCTCGCTAGAAGATCTATTCGTACATTGCGGCCGGCGGTTCCGGCTCAAGACGGTCCTTTTGATCGCAATACAACTTGTAAGTGCCACACCACAGCGTAGCTAGGCGATTGTTTTACGGACGCGACACCGTAGCCGATGCCCGATAGACCGACACAATATGGTGTCCGATGCCCCAAAAGCGGGTTAAGTCGCGACCGTCGTCAGATCGACGATCGCGAATTTCGAAATTGGAACGATTGATTGTTTTCTTTTTGTTTTACGAAGCAATGCTCTCGCGCATTTGGCCTGTGTTCTGTTTATCGTTTGTCGGCTATTGTGTTGTGTCGTGCAGGTGCAAGCGAGAGCAATGCTCGTACTTATGTGAGTACTAATTTGTTATGTCCACCCCCCAACCCCCCAACCACTCCCCCGTCGCCCCCACGCGTCTCTCTCCAATCCCCTGTCCGTACAATCCGTGACCCCGCAGCCCCGTCCACAGCGGAAGGTATCCCCGAGGTGTACTACTTCGGGCCGTGCGGTAAATACAATGCGCTGGTGATGGAACTGCTCGGCCCCTCGCTCGAGGATCTCTTCGATCTATGCGGCCGACGTTTCTCTCTAAAGACTGTATTAATGATCGCCATGCAGCTGGTGAGTAGCCCCCGTAGTCGCGTACAGTCGCGCTCATAAAAATACTCGTTTCAAATGTGCACGCTCTGGACGATTTGTAACCCGGAGTGGCTGTGGTTATAGATTTTCGAATGGAAACGTTCCAAACTACAAGTGGATTATTTTACTGAACGTAACTGTACATGGAGTTTTGCTAGTTTTTAATTTATCGTGACCTTACTAACTGCCTTGTTGATTTCAACTACATGCTGTCTTTTTAATACGTATCAATAACTAGAGAAATTTGTTTTAAATCAGAATTTATACAACATTAGTAGTTGTTTATTAAAAATATTTTTTAATTTTAAGCGCGGTTACCTGTTATCATGGTTTATTGTATGAACTTCGTTTTCCCTTCATTACAGTTACATCGCATCGAGTATGTCCACACAAGACACCTCATATATCGAGACGTGAAACCGGAGAATTTTTTAATAGGTAGAGCATCGACTAAAAGAGAAAAAGTCATTCACATCATTGGTAAGTTACGAAGCTATTATAGTAAGGGAATACTAGAGTTGATACATGACTATAGAGCCATGGTTTTAAGCCAGAATCAGAATTACCCGCTCGTGTATTTTGCCTAATGAACAATCAAATGATCAATTACGTCAGTCGAACCGGTCTGGTGATTTCTTCTCGTAAATCTCGTTCCAACTAATCCCAGCAGAAGTCCGGGTTGAATATATTTTATTGGTATATCTAAGTATATCGAAATACTTTGAGCAGTTTCTGTACGTGGTCGTTCTAAACGATGCCCGGTTATGGAGCTGTATGTAGATTACAATGTCGTTTTGTTAAATTAAAGTGTAAAGGAAGACGTATATTCAATAGACTTCAAGCAGCGTGCTCCTTTGTTATATTTCGAATTGCAAAGTGTGTCATAGGAACGAGGTCGAACGCACGTAAAGCTAGTGCGGCGGGATTGAAGTGAAATTTTACTCTAAAGAGTAATGGAATCGGCGCAATTTCAAGTGCTCGCAACATGTTCTTCGGTCATTATCCTTTTTAAGTTTCTAAAGCTTTTTAATCTATAATTATAAAGCTTTGTCCAGAATTCCTTGTGTACGTGATCCTGGTCAATTTTTAAATCAACCTCTAACCGCAAGACGTTGCCTTAGTACCATTTATCTGGTCACAAGAATCTCTTATATTACAATCGGCAATGACCGTAAATTCATAAACGTCGGCGTTAAGAATTGACCTCCAACAATTTTTTTTGCAACACCGAATTTAAACATAACGATGAGGGAACTTCGTGTTCTTTTTTCTTATTAAGTGACGTTGAAATTGATTTTGGGAAAATTTAAAAACTATAACGAAAATAGAAAAATGAACGAAAATTTTTCCGTCATTTTTGAACGTGCATCCTCCGTGTTACGCGCCGTCAGGCGTCATTAGCCGCTGAACTGAACGAAAAAGTTTTCGTCCATTTTTCTATAAATTTTATATTCAAGTGCAGAGAATCTAATAGCACTATAAAACTTAATATCGTTTAAATGTTGAAAAATATTAAGCGAAGACGATCCTAAATATTGAGATGTAACTAAGAGTCGAGGCGATTGTTGACCGTGTAAGGAAGTGTCGCCATGCATTGAATATCAAACCAATTCCTCCTCTGCAAAGGTCAAACGCGAACGGCCGAAATCAAGGATCAATCTTATTTTGCATACGGATGTTTTATGTCAGAGAATCGCTAGACTTCATACTATGGCGATTATTTTTTTTTTCTTTGACTTGTAAAATTCGCTATGCCTCCAAAATGTTTAGATCATCATAAGCTTTCTCGTATTCTCATTGGTTTTACGTATCTAATTTTCTTTTCTTGTATTTGTAAATCTTTAAGTAGACTCTCAAATTCTTACTAAAGTAAATTCGTATGGCGTATATAAAATAATAAAACTAATCTATATCCCAGTAAAAGTGGATTAAAGCTTTTGTGAGTACTACTCCCAACAGCGTGTTAGGTCTAAATTTTAGTTACGTCATTCGATGAATAGGTTCGGTGACCGCCAATCCGAATGACACACCCTAAGCAAATATCAGAGGTTAATTTAGTTTAAACAAGTTGATAATTTTACCTAGACTGTGGACTAACGATGTTGGAAAATTGGATGTTGTTACGTTTTCGTTTACTTTGTCGAATAACTGAAATAACTCCGGAAGCTCTCACCGTATTGATGTTTTGGAACAGTACTCATAGCCTATATAATTCGTACGGCGTAGATTAGCGTTTCATAATAGTCATATTCAATATATAGTTGAGAATGATTCGCGTATTATCTCATAACTATATCTTGGTTGTACTGTTCTTATTGTATTCTTTAGTAAAAGTATAAATTATCAGCCTATACATGTCCCACTGCTGGGCAAAGGCCTCCTATGTACAGTGGGTATCAGGGCATAGTCCAACGCGCGGCCCCACTGCGGGTGGCGGACTTCACATATCTTTTTTTTTTATTACTTCGAAAATATGTTGGTTTCCTCAAGATGTTTTCCTTCACCGCTGAGCACGTGACAAAATAAACAACAAAAACACGTAAACAAGTACAAAAAAATTAACAATTTCATTGGTGTCGGCACCGGGGATCGAACTCAGGTTGCTTGAGTATATTCAATTAAAGGCGAGCGCCCGGACACTGAGCTATCACGCTCTTTTAGTAGTGACACTGAATGGTAAAAATTTTCTATAAACTCGTAAGAGAACGCTTCAATGGCTACCCGAGACATCGGTCATTTTATATTTTAGGCGTGTCTCGAGATATTTTAATACTTTTACGACTTACATTTGGAAACTTCATTATTTCCTTATACTATTTTTTTCATCAATAAACGTGTAATATATACAAGTTTGTTGGATTTCATAGATTAATGTCTCATTAGTATTTATAAGAGTAATAATGAATAATTAGACAACCAACCATTCCCAAACGTGATTAGTTCTGACGGATCTACATTAGAATATTGATATTTTGAAGTTTCATCAAATTCGGGAATAAATAACTGTAATATAATATAGAACATATTGTCAGTAATATTACATATTATTAAAATAATAGTTTATATAATTATAGTTTATTAATATTATTATAGTAATAATATTCGGCTGGAGCTTCGTAGGTATTTCGTAATAATAATGATATAAAATTATCTTAATTTATTCATCGCAACTATCAGTACTAAGTAATAACAATTACAGTTCAATCAGGCTTTCAAACTAGGCGATTCCTCTCTCTCCTCTATGGGGAAATTACAATATTGTTACAAACTACTCGCTGGCGCAGTTGCTAACCTTTTGGATTCGGCGCCGGAGGTTTTGGGTTCGATTCCCAGGAGTAGTATTTGTGCTACAGATAAATATTCCGGATCTGGGTGTTTGTTTCCTAAGGAGGGTTGATGTCAAGCAGGTGGCCGGTCGTAAAAAACGTATCCAAAACAGCTTACAACATGATTTACATGTCTTGCCGACATCACCTCGGTGGGATAAGGCAGGAGGAATAGGATTATAGTGATAATGATGATTAAAAAGCCTCTAATTTCACATTCACTTTATTAATATAATACTATGATCCTTTATACTATAATTCTTGTAGTTTTGGTTATCTAAATACATGTAATGATTTATCAACTTTTTCAATCTTACGTTGTTGTCGACTTCTTATCGACCGTTGGTTATAAACGTCGTCCGACCATTGTAGCGAATTATCGATGACGTCTAACTTTTATTCGAGATTCGTGACAACATGTACGGAAGCGTCGATTTGATCCGTCGCCTCGAAAATGACGTGATCGAATCGCTTTCTTACACAATTTGTAACGCAATTTCTCTTTGATCGCCGAACGGCTAGTTCAGAGCTTTATTCACAAGATTCAGCAATATTTTAAGGTTTAAATCATTCATCTAAATGTACATATATATTCCGTTTATAATTTACGTAGGATATTGGATCTAACGTCAATGAGAAAACTGGAAAGATATGCATCTCTCTGCATGCGACATCTCTCGTTCGAATTATCGTTGTAAAACGATATTCGAAATTGTTTGTATGCTGGAAAGGATATAACAATAGATGGCGCCAAGCATTGCTTCAAATGCTAAGAAAACAATGTAGAAGAATACGTTAAGATTTTCGTCGTTGTGGCAATCAGCCGTTTAGCTCAGTGGCTAGAGCGTCAGGCCGCGAATGCCGAAGACGTGGGTTCGATTCCCACAACGGCGACAATCTTTTCGCACTTTTTCTACATATTTTAATTAACATATGCATCTGTTGTTCCATTTTACTACATTGTCGATATTCCTTTAATTTATAATATGACCTTTGTCTCTCTGTCAATAATGAAGACTGTATGTATGTATGTAGGTACTTATAAACTAGTGTCAGAGTTCTACGTTCACAGAACTTTAAATTAAAAAAAAAGAATATTTTAGACCAGTATGTAAGGGAATAAAACAAAATCTAATGTTAAAATTAAAGAAATCACAAACGAGTGAATTTTGTACAAAACTTAATAAGCATGATAACCAAATAAATATATTTTTATCAATAACAAAGTTTTTACGAACATAGTACTCGTTGTGTTTTCTAGTGTCAACTCTACTTATTGTATTTTAATTAAGTGTTCAGAGGTGTGAATTATAATCGATCCACGTGTTTCTTTTCAGATTTCGGTTTGGCCAAAGAATACATAGACTTAGAGACTAACAAACATATCCCATATCGGGAGCACAAATCGCTCACCGGCACCGCGAGATACATGTCAATAAATACACATTTAGGAAAAGGTAACGTAACGTTGGTTTCACTCCATTTCCCATAGTGTATATACATTTTATTTATGTCAAATAAAAAGAATAAATAGTCTTTTTCTCAAAGTCAACGGCAATATTTCTTTATTAAAAGGCTTGTTTAGGTTTTTATCGAAGGTCAAAGACAAGTAATACCGGTACACAAATTTAGATCTGTCAAATGAACAACCGGCAAGAAACTCTGCAGTTATGCCGTTATATTATTATAACATGCTGTTATCCTTTTCTCCTTTAAATTATATATACAAATTTGTTAAGTATAAAATCTGCAGCAGTCAGGGGACTTGCAAGTTCAGAGCAAGAGTAATTTCCACACATCTTTTTCCAGCTCTCGGCTAACATGTGGAGACGAATAAAAAAATGTTTCAACCAATCGTAGTCAGTCTTCATTGTAGTTACAAGGAATATCGTTCCGTGAATCTCCTGAGGCGAAATGCGTACTTCTAGATTATTCTTAACATGAGTGATGTATAATAGATAGGACGTTGAGATTTCTCCGTGGTGATATTGTCCGCCTAGCTTAGTGGTAAGAACGCAGGGGCTTGTTTTCCGTACCCTTATAACCCAGGTTCGAATCCTGCTAGTACATATTTTAATTTAAATATGAAAAATTGAATAAGGGCGAGGAAATCTTTAGAGCCACATAGATGCAGTGAGTAAGCTTCGGTTAGGCAGAAGTGTATCGTATGCATTAACAACGGAATTAGTGACAATTCGCGAATCACACAAAGCCCATTAACATTATCATCGCACAAATCGAGCCGGCTTCTATTGTTTTTGATGTGGGGCGGTTGTAAGATAACAGTCGTTTCGAGCTGTGCTAAGTGATTGAACCACCGATGGATATTTAAAACGTACGCGAAAGAACAAATCATATGTAAAAACATACGCGAAAGAATAAACCCAAGTTGACGTAGTGCGTAGTGTACCTGCCTCCTGCGCCAGAGGGTGTGGTTTCGATTCCCACTACTGGAAAAATATTGTGTGATGAACACAGCGTTTCTCTAGTGTCTGGGTGTTTTTATACTTGTAGGTATAATATGTATTTATTCACAAAAGAAAAATATGATTATCAGTTATCTAGTACCCATCGTACAAGCGTAGCTCAGTTTGAGACCGAGAAAGTTGTGTAAAAATGTGTTCTAAAAATATTTATTTATGTATTTATCTCACTCACGAAACAATCGAAATATTTACGTCGGTACCAATTACCAGTCCATTTCAACAGCAGAAGTTGCTGCGAATGCTACAGTGAAAATAATTCCCCATACTACTTGTTTGTTTGTTGTTTTCGACGTGTTAACAGAGTGCTATATCGCTCCACTTTCCAGAACAATCCAGACGCGACGACCTGGAGGCGCTCGGGCATATGTTTATGTATTTTTTACGCGGCTCTTTACCCTGGCAGGGCTTAAAGGCCGACACACTTAAAGAGCGATACCAAAAAATCGGCGACACCAAACGGGCGACACCAATCGAGGTGAGTACATCACGTGCGTTGCATTAGACACCAACTTGACACTGAGTCCCCTCTCAAGTGACTCGAATAATGAGTGAATTCCAAAATTAACATTTCGACGGGACAAGTGCAATCTCAGAATTATACAAACTGCAATACAAGTCTAGATGTATACCGGAACCGGACAGAAGAGATCTTTCTAATTTAATACATAAATGTTTTCCGAGACTGGATTATGTAATAATGTCCTTACAAATCCAATATCTAATTCTGCCAGGATTCTTTATACTTTATAAGATTGTTAACTTAGCATTAAGACTCAGAAGCGGTTTAAAAATGTTTGTTGATTCTTTGAATTTTTTTTTCTAATATTGCCAACACGATTAAGGTGGCATATCTGTTGAAATTAAACGCTTTTTAAAAATGAAGAGAAATAAAATTACATACTATTTTATGTTAATCGAGTTTTGTCTGTTGCGAAATTTGAAACTTGTTCGAAATTCGATTCCGTAAATCTTTAAAAACCATAGGATTCATTTTTAAATACACTCGTGATATTCCGTGTAAAAGTGATATTGATTTACGAAGAATTACATTAAATATTTAAAAATTAATCTATCATCCTTGTAACTGTATATTTTACATGTTTTATAATTCGTTTACGGTATAACTAAGGGTTTGGTTACTTGTAAGTTGGCATCATAAAAAAGTTCGAGTGACAGAGCATGGTAATTTAACGCAAGACAATGTTTCGTCGGCTTCGTAGTTTGCAACAATAGGCGTATGTAAGTGGCCGTGGGATAAAAGTATAGTGTATTATCACTATAATGAAAGTTTTGTTGATGACTCTCAACTTGGGCGTAGGTAGATAATGATGACACCTTACTTAAATTTTAATGTTTTTTATAGTGCTAATCTCTGCACTTAAGATTGAACATTAAAACATGTAGAAAAAGTACGAAAAGATTGTCGCCGCTGTGGGAATCGAACCCGAAGACGTCGGCATTTGCGGCCTGACACTCTAGCCATTGAGCTAAACGGCTGATTGCCACACCGATAAAAATCTTAACGCCTTCTACCTACATTGTTATTTAGCATTTGAAGCAATGCTTGGCGACAATCTTTTTTACTTTTTCTACATGTTTTAATACACCTTATTTATTAATTTACTTATTTACTTCACCAGCAAGATATTCATCGAAACATAATAGATAAAACTTATATAACAAGTATAAGTTACATAGACTATGTAAAAAACGAATGCTAAAAAAATATTAGAATGGCTTGTACATTTCTAACTGAAATTAATATATCAATAAATAAAAAAATGTAGTATTTTTTAACAAAAATAAAAATATTGGAGGCGAAGAGGAAGTTCACATTGTTTAAATTAAAATATTGTTAGTAGACAGATTTCTCTTAAATTTGTCTATGCTTGTAATAAAAATGTCTATGGTATTTTAATTTTCAAATACTTTACACCAATGAAGACGTTAGCAATATTTGGATACTAATAAGTGAATAGTGAATTGAATACTTAGCAAATATTAGCGATGAATGAATACTTCTTTTGAAATGTTCGTCTAAAATATTATTCGTCATAGTTTCGCGAGTGTTATGTTATATGGTATCGAACATAACTAAGTTTTCCGAAAAATCTTAACTGAACAGGACTGTCAAATATGACGCTTATTAAATAAAACTTTATTCGTGGATATTAGTAACAGGATCGATGGTTTACCTTGCACGTCAATATGATTTATTTGTAATATTGAAGTCGATGTCTACTAAGCCGCATAAGGCCTCTAAAGGAAGTGATTGCGTTTTGTATCTTTAAAAAACTGACCCTCAGTATCCTCACTGAACAGATGTAACCCAAGAGTATAACTCCTATTTCACGTCGGTCTGCTGTAAGATCGTGGTACTTCTCCAGTCGAGTCTGCCCATTCGTGCAACAGCGGGGCGACGACAACTTACTCTAAGTCATAGTTAACTGCGACTTGCTAAGATATACAAAGGGTCATCGGTGCATTCCTTGACCCTGGTTAAGTTTTAATTTTTGTTTGTTTTATTTTTGGTGTGCAATAAAGTTTATTCATTCATTCATTCATTCATTCCTTATTTCGCACTGAAGCTCACCGCCAAGCTGGCTTTAGTGGGCACGGATATACCTATATAATATACCACCCCGCCCCCCCCTACCCGCAGGTGCTATGCGAGGGCCACCCCGAGGAGCTGGCGACGTACCTCCGCTACGTGCGCCGGCTCGACTTCTTCGAGACGCCCGACTACGACCAGCTGAGGCGGATGTTCCGCGACCTGTTCGAGCGGCGCGGATACGTGGACGACGGCGAGTTCGACTGGACCGGCAAGACGATGGTAAACAGCACCGCCTAGAGCAAACACCCTCCCCCCCTCCCCCCGTCTCACGTCTCGTGCATTCCACCACACAGCCCCCACTCTTCAATACCTGCTAGCTAGACTAGCCAAACCCCGCTATATGCTTGTCGCGCCGCCCACCCTATGTTCCGTTTTTGATTTTTTTCCCATAACACATTTTTCTTTCTTTTCTTCCCATTACCCTCCCCGTCTTTCGTCTCGTGTATTCTACCACAATCACTGCTGCACGCATGACGCGCCCACACTTCGCTCCATTTTTGATTTTTTTTTTATTCATGATACTTTTTTCTTTTCTCCCCATTGTCCTCACCGTCTCTTGTCTCGTTCATTCTCCCGCACACTCTCCAATCCCTGCTACGTGCATGTCGCACACCAACCCGTCATTCCAGTTTTGATTTTATTTTCTTCATAACGTTTTTTTTTTCTTTTCTCCCCATTACGCTTATCGTCTCGTCTTATGCTTTCGCCCATCCAACGCCCACTCTCTCGAATCCCGACTGCAAGCATGACGCGCCCACCCGTCGTTCCATTTTTGATTTCTTTTTCTTCATAATGCTTTTTTTTTTCTTCGCATTACCGTCTCGTTCGTATACTGCCAGTGCTCATTAATCATTTCTCGTTAACATCGTCGACATGAGTTTGTTTATACCGTTAAATGAGAAACGAAAGAGACTAGTGATGTTTGGAGGGATTAAAGATTTGTTTTAGTTGGCATAATTTGACATGCGCTATATTTCATTATTTTTGTAATCTTTTCTTTCTCATCCTTGATAATTTTTATATGAATAAGGTAATGTAAAGTATGAAGTTGTCCTTAAACATTTTTATTGTTATTTCCTACCACATACTTTTTATTTTTTAACTATTTTTCCAATTCTATCATGTAAACTGTTCCATGAACCTTTTTAAATGTTATGGGAAATTAATGTAAACCATAAATAACAAGTACTATGTAATCTGTAATTCTTGTACATAACTATTTTTAGCTTAAATATTTTATATTTTTGAATAAGGCTAAGCTTTCTGTTAATAGAACTACTATTTTGGAAATTCAAATTTTTTTATTAGTAAAATATATTCTTTCCATAAATTATCCTCCAAAATTGCAATGTAAATGCTTAATTGTGTACACTATGCTATTGTGTATCTAAAATAAAACTGTAATGGATAAATTTGGGTTGGGGTGTTTTCCATTAAATTTACCACTAACTGTATTAATACTATGTTTTGTTCTGATCTGTATTTGCTAGCCAAACATTCGCTTGAGTGCCATATCTCATGCTATTTCAGTAACAATAACACATCCACTCGCTTTCAACAATCACTAGCCAATAAAAATATTTGACCAATGTATTTCTTAAAACATAATTGTAGATGAATTCAAAAAAATACCTTAAACCAGTCATTCTTTGATTTAGTGCAATGGGCTGCGCATTTAAATGTTAGAACGTTAAATGCATAAAACTCATTAGATAAAACTTTCATTAAAATGTTCATGCAATGTGTTGAAACATGATAAATTTCCTAACCAATGATATATGTACTAAAAACGTCATCATGTTCATGAAAAACCTTTTTTTACTTGATTACATTATCAACAAAGAATGGTTCTTTTCTTATTGTATATTTTCATTGACTTTCACTTTGCCTCGCCAAAACAAATTAATAGTGAAAATATTTTGTACATGTCCAATATTATTAATATTACAATAGTTTTATCTTAAAGTATGAGCTTACGATATTGGATTAGTTATTTTTAAATCTTACCAATACCAGTGAAATTTTAAATAACATTCACCATGTTTTTCCGATACAAGTAGTATATATTTTATATAGTATAATATTGTTTCAAAAATAAACTTTATCCCATTACTATTTGTGTTTCTGTGTAAATAGCTTCTTGTAATACTCTACATTGGAGATAACTTAATTTTTTTGAGAATTCCTTATACTGAAACTATCAGCTTTGAATATGACAGCAACAAATTTGCTTCAATTATTGGTTGCCGTCCTATAATTTGTTTTCGATTGATTTTTAATATTTATTTAAAAATTATGTTTTGTTAACATTGTTGGGTGTTGCATGCCGCATGCTTACCGCTTTTGTTCCGACGTCAGCCCGCCAATATGCATGTGATGAGAATTTTACGCAACGCACCGCCGTCTAATATTGTTAGAAATAAGTCGGATAAGGTTAGTAGCGATGGTATTGTATTTAAAGGATTAAATGAACACATAACATAGAGCCATTGTAATTTGCGTAGTAAGCATATCTACCCCTGAACTGTCGTTATCGTTTTTTAATTAAATATGATGCAGTAAGTCAAAGGAGGTTATAAAATATAATTATTTTAAATTAAAAACATTTGTAAATTTTGAAATGAAACTTAGTTTTTTTTATGCCGTGTTTTAAAATAAAAGTATTTAGTATTAGATAGATACAGAATTTTTTCTATCGATTTCTTTTATGTATCTATATAGTCTTATATAATGTTAGCTTGTATATTTAGTTTAGCCTTTTAGATCTCAACTTTTTAACCTAATCGAATGTTTCTGTATTTCCAGTCTACACCGGTGGGCTCCATTCAGACCGGCCACGAGATTGTGGTCTCGCCCAATCGAGACCGACACCAGCCTTTTCATAAGGTCAGTTATTTGCTGTTAAGTAAATGAATATTTGATCCAGTAAGCACATTATTTGCTTAGAGGCGTCGCATTATACCTTGGTCGGACCATACATTAATGTGGTCGTGACAAAAATATTATTGTGATCAATACGTAAAAGAGACAAGTATAGAGAGAGAAGCTATCATTGAAATTGGTATTTGTGGAGTAATGAATAGAAAAGAAAATGAAACGTTTTAGTAACACCCATCCCAAAATTCCTTTTAACGTGTTTCGTAATCGAATGATATTTTTAAACGAAATGCAGACAATGGATTAATGATTTTATTAAAACAAGAAAATAAAATTATATAGGTGTACAGGTATATTCTTAATTTATACTTTTACTAGTCGCGTCAAATTGTCTTTGACTGACAGCCCGCGCGCCTTGTTTGTTTGCCTTAAAGAGCAGTATAAAAAACGGACTAAACATTGCTTTTAATTTGCTTTCACATTCTTTTCATCTTTTTGGTTGTAAATAGGTAGTAGATTATTATTGGGGAAAATGCAAATTTTGTTAATCAGCTTTGGGGGGGATAAATTAATATATTTTTTGTAGTCTCTCACTTTTAATAAAATTTCGCTGCCCTATGCCCTTCAGGGATCTCACACTCTCACACTTTGTTTTTGTCGGTGCAGGATGAATTGTGTGATTATATGATTGGTTTGGTTGAGGACGATGAGGCGGCCCTCATATGCGTAGAGGTTTGATTTGTTATTATTATTTTCTGTCTTCAGTTTACCAAAGTTAGTTACTCCCATTAGCCTTCTGATTTCCCGCCATTTAACGTCACTTCATCCGTCTTTAAATGTGCTTGAACCTTGTATATCACCCTCGTCAAACTGACTTTTATTGGATCATTCATAAGAGTATCGACGTTAAGATAAAGTTGATTTATTTTACGGATTTTAACTCTATAAATTCCAGTACTTTTAAATTAAGTACTATTTTTATATTTTTATATATAGGAGTGCAAGGGGTCCCAACCAACATCTCTCGGGACCCAAGCCAACCTCGCCTGCCCGCGGTGCACTCTGCTGATCAACGAAAGAGGCTCTGGCAACCCGCCAACACGCACTGGACCAGCGCGGCGGGTTATGGTCCGTACCCCCCATATGATGGTGGACAAAGTAGCACGGCCCCTAGTGCCCGGGGGCTCCGGCTGCAACGCGGACCGAAGAGAGGGTGAGGACACGATGACCTTAAAGTCTGGCAGCTTATTCTACCACCGGGAGGGCGACCAGCAGTCCCAGGGTGGTGTCGGGTTCCTCGTTCACAGGTCCCTCGTTAACAACGTGGTATGTATCACGAGTGTGTCGAGCAGGGTGGCGTTCCTTATACTCAGAGTATCGAAGAGGTACTCGTTGAAGGTCATACAGGTCTACGCACCGACCTCGGCGCACCCGGACGATGAAGTGGAAGCTATGTATGAGGACATCAGTAGGGCCATACATACTTCCAAAACATACTTTACTGTTGTCATGGGGGATTTTAACGCGAAACTAGGCAGGAGAGGCGATGATGAGTTGAGAGTGGGGAAATTTGGATATGGAAGCAGAAATCCAAGGGGCCAGAAGTTGGCTGACTTTCTGGAGAAGGAGGAACTCTTCATGATGAACTCCTTCTTCAAGAAGCAGCTTCATAGGAAATGGACTTGGATGAGTCCCGACGGCTGCACAAAAAATGAGATTGACTTCATTTTGTCGACAAAGAGACGGATATTTAATGATGTCTCCGTGATACACAGGGTGAAAACTGGGAGTGATCACAGAATGGTTAGAGGCACATTGAGTATTAATGTCCACCTAGAAAGGTCTCGCTTAATAAAGTCCACGCTCCGACCCACTGCAGCCCACATACAAAACCCCGAGAGCTTTCAACTCGAGCTCACAAATCGCTTCTCCATCCTGGAGGATTGCGTTTCTGTGGACGAGGTCAACAACAGGCTGGTAGAAACTGTCCACGAGGTAGGGAAAGCTTTCTTTAGACCCCGCCGGAAAGATAGACCTCAAAAATTATCAGATCATACCATCGACCTTATGGCGGAGAGACGCTCAATGACGCTGCAGACTTCCGAGGACGCTGAAGCATATCGGCAGCTCAATAGACGGATTTATCAGTCCTTGCGACACGATATCCGTAAATTTAATACTAATCGTATTAAAGATACGATAGAGCAGAATAAGGGCTCCAAAGTGTTCGCAAGAGACTTTTCTATTGGGCAGAGCCAGTTGACGAAGCTAAAGACGGAAGACGGCAGTGTAGCATCTACTAAGTCAGAGGTACTGAGAGAGATCGAAAGGTTCTACGGACAGTTATATACCTCAAGAGCCAAGCCTGTTGACGATTTGGTTAAAGATCCAAGAGCCAAACTAACTCGACACTATACAGAAGATATCCCGGACATCAGCCTGTTCGAGATCAGGATGGCCCTCAAGCAGCTTAAGAAAACAAGGCGGCGGGTGAGGACGGAATTACATCAGAGCTTCTGAAAGCGGGTGGAACACCGGTACTGAAAGTCCTTCAGAAGCTCTTCAATTCCGTCCTGTCCGAGGGTACTACGCCCAGAACATGGAACGGAAGCATGGTGGTCCTCTTCTTCAAGAAAGGTGACAAAACCTTGCTAAAGAACTACAGGCCCATCTCGCTTCTGAGCCATGTTTATAAGCTGTTTTCGAGGGTGATCACGAATCGTCTCGCACGCAGGTTTGATGACTTCCAGCCTCCCGAACAAGCCGGTTTCCGTAAAGGCTATAGTACCATAGACCACATTCATACGCTGCGGCAAATTATACAGAAGACTGAGGAGTATAATTTGCCACTATGCTTAGCGTTTATGGACTATGAGAAAGCCTTCGATTCGATCGAGACTTGGGCAGTGCTGCAGTCTCTTCAAAGGTGCCAAATTGACTATCGGTACATCGAAGTGTTGAAGTGCTTGTATAAAAACGCCACCATGTCGGTCCGAGTACAGGATCAGAGCACAAAGGCTATTCCGTTGCAGAGGGGAGTGAGGCAAGGAGATGTTATCTCTCCGAAACTCTTTACCAATGCAATGGAAGACGCCTTCAAGCTCCTGGATTGGAAAGGATGTGGCATCAATATCAACGGCGAATACAGCACTCACCTTCGGTTTGCCGATGACATCGTAGTCATGGCAAAGTCTTTGGAGGAGCTCAGCACAATGCTCGAAGACCTCAATAGAGTATCCCAGCGGGTGGGCCTGAAAATGAACATGGAAAAGACCAAAGTCATGTCAAATGTCCATGTGACGCCCACCCCCGTATTTTTGGGAGGCTCGCCACTCGAAGTTGTTGATAGCTACGTCTATCTGGGACAAATGGTCCAACAAGGCAAATCCAACTTCGAGAAGGAGGTCAATCGACGAATCCAGCTCGGCTGGGCTGCGTTCGGGAAATTGCGCAGCGTCTTTACGTCCAAAATACCACAGTCCTTAAAGACGAAAGTCTTTAACCAGTGCGTGCTACCAGCGATGACCTACGGTGCCGAGACGTGGTCTCTCACTATGGGCCTCATAAGGAAGCTCGCGGTCGCACAGCGCGCTATGGAAAGGGTAATGCTTGGGGTTTCTCTACGAGATCGAATCAGAAATGAGGAGATCCGTAGAAGAACTAGAGTTACCGACATAGCAGAGCGAGTCAGCAGGCTGAAGTGGCAGTGGGCAGGGCACATAGCTCGAAGAACCGATGGCCGTTGGGGCAAAAAGGTTCTCGAGTGGAGACCACGTGACGGCAAACGCAGCGTAGGAAGGCCTCCCACAAGGTGGACGGACGACCTAGCCAAGATCGCAGGGACGCGTTGGATGCAAGCCGCTAACGACCGGTCGAAGTGGAAGTCAATGGGGGAGGCCTATGTTCAGCAGTGGACGTCCTACGGCTGATATGATGATGATGATGACTATTTTTATATGTGAATGGAATAAAATTATCATTAAAATATGAATATTAACTTATTTCTTTCATTAAAAAGTACAAATTAAATAAAAGTTTGAGTTTAAAATCGGCGACAAAATTTAACGGTTTTCCCTGAGCTAGAGCTTACTCAACATCAACGGCTACATCGCCACTTTCCATCAGGTGGGATGGCAGACAAGCGCTGGCCAAATAACAATAAAAATATATATATATAAAATAAGTATTAGGTCCATACTGAAATTATATATAAAAATATTTAAAATGTTTGAAATAATATTTAAAAATTAGAAATGTTGCACTATTTTAAAATCTCTCTATCAGATATCTTTTCATGAATAGGTAAATTGCTTAGACGTGATGTTGACGTTATGCAGAATATTTTTACGTCATGAAATAAAAAAATAACGATAAAATCATTGATTTCATCAAATTTGTACGACACAATTTATGACGACTAATTGTTTGAATTAACGTCTTCTTTTTGTTCATGTTTATTAAGAATTTTATTATAAAGTTCAAAGAGTTCAGTGTTAAGCTCCTATCAAAGTTTGTTTTTCATTTTTAATTAAACAAACCGTAGTTGTAAAGTTTGGCCAACCTACTAAAGCCTAGGTTGACTGGAAAAAATGGCTTTTTAGCAATAAGGCCGATTTTTATTCTTTTTTGTTGATTATTGTACCAAATATAATTAATAGTACACTACAACTGTTATTGTGCCGATAACAGTTGTAGTGTACTATAAACTATATTTCATTCATTCATTCATACACTCAATGAATTCTAAATCGAGTTATAATGATCTTGAAATTGGTCCATTCCGTTTACGAGTGAAGCTAACAGTTATTTTGTGATCACTAAGATATTTTCCGAGCATCGCTAGTTGATCTCGTTAACTTGTTTGTCAATTTGTGGGTGTACGAGTATTATCATTAAATGGTTTATCTTTGGATAGTGCTTGGTGTTTTAGTTGTATTTTCATATACTGAGACGAACCAAGTGTTACATACGACATTTCACTCTCACAGATTCTTTTTACATTATATTTTGTAGTTAGTGTTTTTTTTTTTGTTTGTTTGTGTTTTCCTTTGAGTGTTACGTGTTTTTTACAACAATGCTTTGAGTGTATGTCTTACGTTTTCGTCACGCATAATGCTCTATGAGAGTAAACTTTTGATCTATTGGCCCAGATTTAAATATTAATCGCGATATTAAAAAAAATAAAGTTGTTTTTTATTGTTTTAGGAGTTCATGCATCCCTAATGCATGAACTCCTAAACTCAATTATTAAGGCGTTATCATAAATATGATAATGAAACCGAAAATGATTCTAGATATCATATTAAAATATTATTGCAACTTTCAAAAGGAGTATATAATTATCGAATTAAGAAGTTAAATGAAAAAGTCACCGAAACTCGTTCCAAATTGTCCCTTCCAATTTTTCTGCCTTGATTTCGGTTACATCTAATCGGTTTCCAGTTCGATCCTCAAATCGTCCTTCGAGATTTTTCCATTTTGCAATTTTACGCGTAGTTTCGCGACCATATCCAGAGCCCAGACAGGGTCCGCGATTCGTTTGTGATTTGGGATCCCGTCGGTCCGTCGCTTTGCAGGGGGCGGTGAAGGACACCGGCACCGGCGGTACAGCGAACACCGGCGGCAACTGGCCCCACAGCGGCAAGGCGACGCCCCTAACGGCGGGTCACCTTACGCCGGCCGACCGGCACGGATCAGTTCAGGTATGGCGCGGTAATCTGATGTAAGCGGTACGTCCGCTCTTGGTACGGGAAGAGATTTTTTTAATGTGCAATAAATGTCAAGCGAGCAAGCGGTTCACTGCAGTGCTGCCAACCGTAGTCCGCTCGCTAAGTGGGAAAAGCTTGTTTTTTCAATGTGCAGTGTTGCCAACTGTTAAAATATATTCGTAAAACAATCCAAAAACCCACTAAATTCACTGAATTTGAACGAACACTTCCTAAATGAGAAACGTTTAGGAAGTTTTGCTTTGAATTGACCTCCTAAATAACATTATAAATTTTTCTTCCTATATTTAAGAAAAAAAATCCTTAGTTGGCATCCGTCGTTCACTGATGCTAAGTGTTATACCGCCGCCCGTGGACATGCAAAACACATAGGCTTGCAGCCTTTAAAAATGTAGACCTATCTCTGTTACTCTGGCACAAACATTAACCATAGTATGTAGAAAAAATCAACTTTATAGGAGAGCAGTTTAACGATATTTTGCTTCTTGTTTCTGATTTTAAACCTTTCTGAAAATTTTGATATCGAAATTTTTGGGAATGCTTAAACTGCTCTCCTAAAAAGCTGGCTTTTTCAATTTACGCTAGTCTACTTAGGAGCCATCGATATTGCCGTTACACGGGAGCAACAGAGCTATAATGGGTCGACTTACGAAATTCCTTTGTAATTTAGTTATTTTAGAGCAGGAAAAATTCAGTTGACAAGAGTGACGGTTGAGAAAGATCAAAAAAATCGATATTTATTTTCTATATGTCGAAATCGATGTTCCTGTGATCACTTTCTCTTATGTCTCTCGCATAGCAACGTCGTTTGAGATAGAAATTAAGAAAATAAATGTCTTCCGTAATCGATAATTATATTAACACTACAAACTGTTTCTTGCAATCGACAGTTTGGTAAATTTCTTCTTGGATCGAAGTTTATCCATCTGTTGTTATGCCCTTTCTATCAACTGTGAACATTTTGTTAAACACTAGAAACATAACGTTAAATTTTTGTTTGTTAAAGTAATGTGCTCCCTGCATGTTTCACTGAATTTAGACTTTTTTTATATTATTTTTTCTTCCGCCCCCCACCCCCGCAACGAAACCTGTATCTGTCAGTAAATGTATATTTGGTGTATTTATTTTTTTAGCTATTGAAGAATAAGCATTTTCGGTATGTGAAATTTCCCGGATCCGTGTCAACGGTCAGTTGTGAACATTTTGCGGCAATCCTTTGTGTGTCTGTCTGCATGACGCTTGGCCCAATCTGCCCATGGCATTGTATCGCTTTGCACTGCCTCTTGCCTAATGAGATTCTCAGTCGGCTCGATTCAGCCATCGTTATAATCGACTTTCATTTTCCTCGGATAACCCTATTTTGTGACTTACCTTGTACTGCGTCCATGCTACACGTACGATACCAACTTTCATGGCTATCGTTTCTCAAGAATGACTTAATGCGTCACAGTAGAGATTCTTCGAAAAGTTTCTCCATGAGAAAACACTGTATCAAGTTAGATTCCATGCAATGGTTCATACGGTGTTTGAGTATGCCATTAATATTTGCACATAAGATTTTAATTGCGCCATAGTTCGTGTAGAAAAATTCATTCAAACACACAAATAAATAAATACAAGAGTGGGGTGCCTCATTCACTTTCATTTCATTTGACCGAATTATTTTTGCCATTTCATTCTTCATTCTCATACGGTGCTCATTTATTCACAGTATTTTTTTTTAACAGCCATGTCCCACTGCTGGGCAAAGGCCTCCTCTAAACAGAGGGTATCAGGGCATAGTCCACCACGCGGCCCCACTGCGGATTGGCGGACTTCACATATTTTCGAAATATATTTTTTTTGTTATTATTTCGAAAATATGCAGGTTTCCTCACGATGTTTTCCTTCACCGCGGAGCACGTGATAAGAGCACGATTCACAGTATCACTCAATTTAATTGAAGTATGTGAAGCATGAGCAGTATAGTCTCTGGAATGTCACGATGTCACACACGAGATTCTCATCACCGTGTACTGTGCAAATGGTGATGAGTTGATTACCTGTCTCATTTAAATTTGAAAAGTGGACGTATACCGTTAGCGTGGTATTGTTATCGCCATAATTACTGTCTTTGTCATTTTCTTCCATTTTACATCATCATTTCCATGTCTATTGACACAAGTGTGCCCTCATCACTTATCGTATATCTGCTAACATCTGTGTCCTAGATGTTTTTACTTGACGTTATGTGTCGGTTTGTTTCTACTTTTGTTCTGGAAAATTTTCGTTATAGCATTTTTCTTAATAAAATAGTAAAATATCTAACACTGTTTTATAAAATTTTCCCTTTAGAAACTTTGGCGGATCAAATTGTTAGCAAAAATGTTTACATGCCTTGCCTTTTAGTCACATGTAGCAAAATGTTTGGCTGATATTATGATAAAAATTTGAACCTCTATAGTTAAAATACAAAGTGAATTCATCCGAAACAAACTTCTAAAAAGTTTCATTAAAATCCGCCAAGATTAAGTCTAATGTACATATTGACAATCTGATTGTCGCAGAGTATAGTGAAAACTACGCCTGAGTGTGGGTTTCATCCCTACAAAAGCAAAAATATTATGTTATGAACATAGTATATTTCTAGGTTCTGGTTGTTTTTATTTTTTAATATTTTATAATTCATGTCTATAAGATGTATTTATTTACAAAAGAAAAGTATATTTAAATATTTTTATTTATATAGCGTGTCGTTACAACGGCGACTATAAATGAACACACCTTTAACGCTACTTACCAATAATCATAAAAATATTAACGTTAAAAATACATAATTAAAAAAAATATTTTTCAAACAAACTAATTAAGTAAAAAATAAACAAAATTTGTAACATCCTATACAATTACAACTGACAGTATGTTTCTTCTAACAGTATGTTTTATCTCTTTTAAATTTATTCAACCCATTCATATGATTTGTGACCTTTACAAATGAACTTTACGTTACAGTTTTATACTTAAGGATGTTCTAAAATAAATATATAAATTTTAATACAATTTTAAAAAGTTATTCTCTATATGCGTGTTCATTTATTGTCGCGACTGTAAAGACACGCTGTATATTATCCAAAGTAAAAGCTTTGCTTAGTTTAGGAATAACATTTAAACATGATAAAAAATAAAATATGTCCAAAAATCCTTTCGAACGTAATTACATCTACTTACATGTTATACGTACTTACAGATTATATCATATTTATCGACAAAAGATTGATTTGGAAGTTTGTTCAACATAAATATAACTGTTGACGTAATCCGTTTTTATATATACGTACGACCAAACTGAAATAAAATAAACAATTTTATTTCAGTTTGGTCGATTATTTAATGTGATTTTTAAGGGATGTTGTCGTCAACAGTAATTTTTAATAACAAAATATATGCTTATCTATATGCGAGTCTTGCGCTTGTGTTTGTGCGTTGAGCGTTATGCCTTGTGCCTTGTGCATCTGTGTTCTGTGTGATCGTAAGCTTTTTTTTGGGGTCACTGATTAAAGAAATTGCACGCGTGTGTAAATCCTATTGAGTAATATTTACAAGAAATATATTTATTTTAATCATCATTCACGGTACATTACTATAACAAAACATAACGTAATTTCTATAATAATTGATCTTTTAACTATTTAAAAGATGTTACAGTTATCTATTTTATTAATCATAATATAATTATGAATATGGCACCTCTAAAGCATTGTCATGGGAGTTTTGATAACAGTATACATACATAAGTTACATAATGTCACTACAATTCCATATTATTAAAGTGTATTATATGATAAAATTATATGATGTCATAATTGTTGAAACTGATATTGTATGAGGAAATGTCGAAATCTTCAATTGTTTCTTTTTTCGTTGTCAATTTGGTGTTCTCTCGTTCTTTGCCTATTCTGGTGGACTTGAAAAAGTCGTTCACTAATCTACAGAGAAGCAATTTAAAAAAAAATTAACCGGCCATCAAATAAATGACTGGTCAACTTAATCAGAAAACCTGAGCGTACTTAATTACATTTTTTTTACGATAATACTGTAAAATCGATGAAGTTTTAATAAGGATGACGCATGCCCATACCGCGCGGCGTTTAAAAATTGTTCCGTTTTACATTAATGTCATATATAAATAAGTTAATGTGACAGACGATATAGAACGTATGATACGGAAAGATATGGCAGTCTATAGAGTTACTATGTAACTCCACCAGTTGGTCTAATTTGAGTGACTCAGTTTCGGTGCGTTAGCGTCACATCTACCTCGTATTTGTACACAATGTCAACGCGTAAAACGGTTTCATTTGACCGTCAATCGGCGAATGAGTTTGTTTTTCAACCGACTTCAAAAGTTCTTCTTCAAAAGTTCTCAATTCGACTGTATTTTTTATGTTTGTTACCGACCTTTCGACCAGTACTTTCGACCGATTAGATGATTCTTTTTTCATTTTCGAGTGAACCGATTTTGAATGATTCTTTTTTCATTTGAAAGCTGGCGCTTCCCATGTGGTCCCACATCAATTTCATTGTTCTGGACCTTGGGCTCCGGAGGTACTCACGGAACTCGTGAAGATCAATTGTGAAATGAATACAGAGCGAGATGTTTGAGGTCGGTTCTGTTTTACGTTGGTAAAAATATGTACCGCGTCGTCGTCGACGCCCGTGAACAGGTGGTGAGCTCGACGAACGGCGAGCTTGGTGCCGATGACCCTACGGCGGGCCACAGCAACACGCCCATCACGCAGCCGCACCACGAGGTGGACGTGGTCGACGACACCAAGTCAGTGTTTCAACTGTATGGGCGCTTTTTTATTTTTTTATTTTTATTTTTTTAGTGTTATTATTATGGGGGGGGATATTCATTTGTTTTCTCGTCTGGTTGGGTTTATAAATAAAAATAAAAATAATATAGATACATTATTATTATTATTATTATTTCGACTTTAAGTTTTGCGGTGTGGGGTTTAGAGGGTGTGGAAGTCATGACTGTATGGACGCTTTTATTTTATTTTTCTTTTGTTACTATCATTTCGATTTTAAGTTTTGCGACATTAATTGGGTGGAAGCCATTAGAAGAGCGATAAATGCGATTGGAGTGTGTGAAGCTAGAGGAAGAACGAGAAAGATTTGGATGATGAAAGATATGTATGTGAAAGTGATGAGTATTGAGATGAGGGCTAATGGAAGAAGGTGGAAGGAACGGTCATGTGCCGACCCCGATTTTAAGTTGTATTTCTCTTCTATTTTAAGTTCTGGATTCTAAGATTTCTTTATTTCCCAGTCGGTTAACTGTGGTAGGGCCCTGCAACAGTCTTCGCTGTTGCACGAATGGGCAGGTCCGTCCGGGGAAGTACTACGCCCTTTTTTATGTGAGAACGTGGCAAGCGAGCTTGCGGTTTACCTGATGTTAAGTGATAACAGCCGTCCATGGACATTTGCAGCAGCTGTAGTGTTGCAGATGCGTTGCCACTTTTTAATAAAGTGGGTTCCGGTTACCTCACTCAGAGGATGAAACGCAGAAGTATAATAACACTCCCACTTCAAGTCGATCTTCGGTGAGTTTGTAACTGTACTAGGGCCTCATAAAACTATACTAGGGTTATAGTTTTTGATTACTAGTTTTGTCCTTTTTAATATTACTATACAGTTGTATATTAGTTTTGGGGAAAGTTTGGAGTATCGGAATGAATATTACTATAATTCGTAACATGAATACCCCATTAATTTTATTAATTTTACTTATTTCGGTTTTTGTAAAGTTGTGAACATATTTGCTTTAACCATAAGTGATTTGGACTATTGGCACAATTAGACAACCCGGGGCTAAAGTCGAATATTTTTAAATGTATCGTTGTCTTATTGTGCTGAAACTGCTACTGGTACCCAGAAGAGGTCGATTAAAGTTTTAATTTTCTTCCTTACATCAAAGTGTATTTTATTAAAGTGCCGAGGGGATTTTATAACGTCTTTTATTATCGCATGGCACTTGAAGACACCTGTGTTTCCAATTAGCCGCTGTGGCAATGTACCAGCCGTACCTACGCACCCGTCCGCAGGCAGACTCTGTAAATCGTCATGTAGGCAATCCGTGTATTCCAGGTGCTGCTGTTTCTTCAAGCGCAAAAAGAAGAAGTGCGCGGCGCGCGCGGGCAAGTGACGCGTGCGCGCCACCTGACCCCGCCACGCCGCACCCGCGCATTAGCCGGCGCCCGCACCCGCCACCACCCGCCACCACCCGCCGTCACCCGCCATCACCCGCCAACACTCGACACCCGACACCCGCCACCCGGCGAACGACGCGCCGCCGCCATCCGAAAACCGTCCGCGACCAATGCGACACCCCACAAACTATTGCGGCCCTTTCGAATGCAATATCCCCACTCAAAGAACCGTCCGCGACCGCTCCTCCCTCTCACCGCACCCCGTTTCGGTACATCACAGAATCGGTTCGAACTATACGCAAACATCCGGAAGCCAGTTTCCCCACGCCGTTCGTTTTGCGTTGCGCCCGCTCTCAATTACCATACCCGATTTCGGTCCTCTCGATTCATGGACCAATCATCCAAAATTTTGCCTCATCACTACTATCTGGTAATATCAGTGTCCCGTTCGTCGCTTTTGGGTATAGTCAATTTTCGGGACAGTCCATATCTCTATATAGACGGAGGTCGTTCTGGTGCGGTTAATAGGCAAGTGCCGGCTGGCTGCCGCGTCATTTCCGATTGTCTACCCGGATCCAATATGGCGGCCCCGAATTCCGGCTTGCGGGTGTTTCCGTTTCTGGCGTGTGGCGTTTTTCTGATGGCGGCTAGCGAACCAGTTCCACGCAATATTACATCCCCCCTCGCGCTTATTTCGATCAAACCCGTGACAGCTGTCATTGTGACAAACGTGTGGACAAAGACTTTGACTGTTGTAAACTATTGCTAGTTGATTAAAGTTAACTTCGATTAGTGATACCACGAGAAATGATATGTTAGCAATATTTAATCACCGTGTTGATAATAAGAAACACGAGGGATATATTATTCGCATTAACAATGGAGTCGATGTGTCGAGGTACATTTTCTACACTACACTAACATAAGTGATCTATATACCCCGACTTCATCCATTTTCAGTATATAACATAGAGAAATATAATTCGTTGCTTGTTAAAAGGCAACCCTCAAATTGTTTATTGCGCATGCATTCGATTAAAAATAACAAGTAGCAAATAGCAATCGTATTAAATACACAATCGTATTGCAAAACATCAGAAATGTTTTATTTCATTTGCGAGTGTTTCTTTCGATTTGTACGAGTGCTAATGGGTGATGTATTAATCGATAAAGGGATTTCTAATCACGTGTGATAACTATTGTTACTGTTAGTTTCTAGAATTCACGAGAGTGTCTATGTTCGAGTGATTTACGTGCGAGAAGAAACCGGCTTATTTAACATGTCCGAAATATGTTTTTCTCCATTTTAAACTAATTAATTCCATAGAAGCGGATCGAGTGAACGCTCCAATGACTGCTAATCAATATTGAAAGTAATAAATCGTGTAATCTGCAGACAAGTCGTTATTATAGTGTATGTAAAAAATGATTCTTAGATGAAATCGGTCGACTCGGTGCTTGCAATCGCCTCGTGCCTATGAATTATATACGTATCAAAGCAATGTTCTCTTGTAACTATAATTTCGCGAGTGCCCGCGAGTCTGTAATTTTGTACGTGGTTTTATTTCTCTATAGGGGGAGTGTTACGAATAAATTGAATGATGTTAACATAATTCAACTAAGGGAGTATTAATTCTAGGCCTGTTAGAGATGGGGGGCTCATGTTAAGTGTTGCCTAGTGTGTTTTATTTTATTGGACAGTTAACGCTAGCGCCCATACTAATGGAGCGAAAGATACAATTATAGTCGCCCTACGGTCGTTGCGTTAATTCGTCTCCTAATATAGTAATATTTACAAATGCCTAACGCATACGGTCAGCAGATTAATCTAGTCTTCGCAAACGTTGTCGCCCTATTATTTTCGACGGTCCATAGTTTTGATTAACGGTCGGCTCATCTCCAACTCCATAATTCGTAGTTTCACGCAGTGCCTGTCGTATAGCGTGTATTTTTCTTTCATCCGTCACCTAGTCGCACGTTGTTTTGCTGTCCGTACGTCGGCGGGGAGTGGGCGGCGAGGCTTATCGTTTGTGTTCCCGTCCGTAGAGTTATGTTACAAGGTCCACCATCCACTGAAGAGTTATTTATGTTTTTTTTTTATATATTTGAATTTGGGACGTGACAACCCTGTCGCCGGCGCGTTTTCGCCCCCGGCCCGCCTTCCAGCTCGTAGCACGAACCAAGTACGCGCTGTAGTACATTAGTATGTCAATATCGTGAGTACTGTATGTAGTTAATAACAAACACTTACCGTATATTAGTCGTGTATCGCTTTGTTGCGTTCGGTAGTCGTTTACTTTAGTACGTCCCGCGAGTTCTCTTATTCGATGTAATTATACATTTATATATATATATATTTTTTCTGTTACGTTAAGCAATGATTTACCATAGTTTAGGTGTTTCGCGGCTGCATCGTGTTTGTGGTCGTTGGCGGTGGAAGCCGGCGCTGTGTTGAGCGCTGAGGCCGCCATTTTAGTGTTCGGGTTGTGTCGCGTCATTTTCGTCGAAAATGTTTCTGATCGTTTGTTCTTTTGTGATATTAACACCAGTCTCGTTTTCGTCTACTAACCTGACCACTCTGAAATTCGAATGCATTAGTTGTCGGAGTTGAATCGCGGTTAGGTCAGGTTAGCTTTTCAAAGTGACATCGGTATTATGCTGTACCCGCAAATACACTTGAAGAATGAATTGAGAAAAAAGCGCATTCGGCGTTCAACACAACGGTTATAATTTAATTGTAGTTGTATTATTATTAGTTCACCAATCGAGCTCACTTATTTACGGAGGGCAACGTTTTACCCATACTATTACAACGGCTCCATTCCTATAGGGTTGCCAGACACCTATCTTTATTTATATTTATATTATTTTAGGTTTTAAGTCGCCGATTGTAATCCGTTTCGATGATTTCAATTCGCTACGCGAAACGCGAATCGGGGCAGTGAACAGTTTTAAGTGGTACGATTCGTGGCGAGCTACGAGAATGCTGGATCCAAAAAATATCAACGTTCGTTTGCATAGACGATGTATGGTAGCGTGCAATAATATAATACATTTGTTAAGGGCGAGCGGTTTTAGTGGGAAGGGGTTTGTTCCGATCGGCGGTGCGCCGTTGCAACGTTACAAGACTGACATTTCGCGTACAAACACGTGGCCCCCGTATGTTGTCAATTCACCATGTAGCCTCCCATAAACTAGCGTGTTTTTGACACGTCTCTAATTCGGTAGCTATACAAATATTGTCCAACTGCTGCGTCTTTCGTTCGAAAGGGTTATTAGGCTTGGGTTGTGGCAGAATTGGACTCTTTAAAGTTGGTATCGAACCAACTCAAGGCGTGAATTGGTTGTCCCATCACAACTCGGTGTCGGACTGAGAACGCCGGCTATTGTCGGATGTTGGTTTCCGCTTTTCCTTTATTCGTTCCTGGTTTGTAAATCAATGGCCCTTCGACTGATCCTCGGGGCCGGTATCCAGAATGTTCTGGAAGTACGGGCGGTGTGCGAACAGACTGAGTGCTGTCGCCGCGACAGCGTGTATATTTGTACAGCCTAGGGTCGCCACGTTTGCGTAGTGTTGGGACGCGTTTAGTTGCGGGTGGGGACCCGCCTGGGGATCACTTCGTAGTGATGGTTTCAGCTGGTGGTTGTCATGGCAACGCGGTAGTGTTCTAAGTCGTCAAAAGTCTGCCCGTGAGCACCCGTTTGATGATGTAACGCGAACAATACCATAAAGCACGCTGAACAAGAATTTATTTCAGATTAGTCAGTTATGTAGACATCACAAATATATTGCCCCGCCGATGGGGATATGAAAACGTTTTTCGGAATTTAAATAATAAATTAATTGTTGTATCGTTTTCATATTTTTAGCTAAAGAAAGTATAGAAAATTCGATTGTCATCAATGTATTTACGGTTGACTCTAAAATGAGAATTTCGAAAGTTTTTTTGATAAATTATTATAAACAAAATATTCCTCTCGTTGAATAGATTCAATTATTGTAAAGTTGCAGTGTATTCGAATAATAGACGTAAGTCTTGTAAAATCATTACAACCAATACTTGTACCTAATTGTTACTTTGTAATTGCTAGATAGACTATCAAATTAGATTGGTATAGAAATGAGAATGAAAAAATTTTAATGTGATCTCTTACCAAAAGCGGTTCAAATCCGGAGTGTCGTGCGGAGAGGGTTTATACACATGCGGAGGGTCCGAGTGCGACAAGCGGTCACTGCGGACAGGGCCATATCGGGTTCGCACAGACCAATTGCGTGCATTAGCTTAATAACGTTTAGGCACCAACTTATTACGTTTTCACACTTCGATTGTATTTACGTATTGTAAATGGAGTTACAAATGAGTATTTATTGCGGAGGGCGCGTTGTACGCGGACCGCGGCGAGCGGAGCCGCGTCCACTGCCTAGTTAATTTAAAATATAATTTTTAAAGAGTCGCTTACAAAGACGTTCAGTCGGTCGGCTTGTGGGACGCACGAGGATTTCTGAGCTCTAGTTTTTAACTTGTGTATTATAATACATGATGCTTTTGAAACTGAATTGAATTCTTATTGTTAAGTATAAAAGTAAATAAATAAATATTTCATTATTATTATAGAACCAGTCTCAGTGTTTATTTTTCTCTGTAACATGTATAAATATTTGCGTATGCAATTTGACTTGTATTCAGTTAAGGTCACAACTGTTCAAAAATACGAAAATATTTGTTAACTCATAATTAAATAAAGCTTATTATAAGATGTTCGTTTTATTTTTTTAATAACTTGAAAACGAGTATATATTGTTGGGGGTACCGAGTATTATGGAATTTATTTGTTTAAACGTAGAAAAAACTTGGTTGGGTTATCAATATATGTGTTCTAAGTAACAATCTGATGGGCTGCATTGGAACAGATTATATAAAAAAAAATTCTCATAATTGTTAACTTAAAGTTGCACTGATGACTATGGCTGAAACTTCACCTAGAAGTCAACGGAAGAGTGTTATTAATAATAATCGTAAATGCTGTGCGTGTCGACTATACTATTCTTATTATTTAGTAATAAAACAGTATATGGGATTTTTAGAAGAGACTAACACGTATCGCAGAGACCAGCACACTCCGAAGTACTAGGAGAGCAGAAGTTTATAGAAGGTTCATCTCACTACTTAATGGCTTTGCTACCCTAATACAGCTTCAACACTTGTTACAAGCATTCGACCGCACCCGGACCGATATTTGGGAAGAATGCATTGTACAATAAGTTTCAAATTACGTAAAAGTAGTATATGATTCTGGTAATTTTTTTGTAATTTAATGAGAAATTTGAAAATACATGGAGATTTTTTCTACAAGGATATGGCCACAGGCAAATGTGCGTTTTTCCATTTTATAGTCAAATGCACCATCAAGATTTTTTACTGAAGACCAGTAAGTATTATCGCCAAATTATTAAAAAAAAATATGAAATCATTTTTAATTCGCTTTAAGAAAAGTCATCAAACCTCTATTTGCAACAAACTTATGCTTAAACTGTGAATTATCTTTTCTTACAGGTGGATTTTGGTAGGAAAACACAGATCTTGTAAGTGTAGAATTTAATTTATTCCAATTAACAGTCTTATTCCAACGGCTCTCTGAAAACAAAGTGTGGTTTAGGTCAGCGAAGGAACAAGAACTTATAAAATCGAAGCCTTATTTCAAATATTTAAAATATAACTAGCTAGCACTGAAGATCGGCAACTACATATAATTGCACCAAATTCTAACACTGAAATGCTTAAAATTATCTTACATAAAACAAAAAAAAAAAACTGTAATGTAAATGTATAAGAAAAATATATTAATTTCGATGAATAAAATAAATATCCAACAATTATGCATCGCAAATAAATGATACTCAATTTGACATAATAAATTCTCGTCACAAACTCGCCGCTGCTCAAAACAACGCCCACAAAACACGTCTCTACAAATAACGCATTCTCAATTGTAAACAAATGGACAGACATCCCGAGTCAACTTACGCTAAGGGAAAAATAATTGCATTGAAACATTACGACAACAAAAGTATTCTTTACGAATACACAATAATAAAGTATATGCGAAAGGAAAGATAAGAATTAACAAGAAAGTGCACAGCGTGTTGAAATTCAGAAATCGTATCCGCCGGCCGCGACGTAGCTCTTGGCGCCTGTGGCGTTCCTCGCTTCGTGGTGGTTCACCTCCTCTACGACCAACTCGTCGCTGTTCACCTGCACCGGGAAGGAGTCGAGCAGCTCGCCCAGCTTGCGTGTGGTCGACAGCAGCGCGTTGGTGAACAGCCCCTTAGCGTATTGGGCCCCATCGTCTGCTTGCCTGGTGGCCCTCGAGTTGACGTAGTTGTCCTCTTTCACGATCGGCGGGAAGTAGTCGCGTCCGTCGTCCAGGTCGAACTCGAGCTTCTTGATCCGCCTCTTGAGGCTCGGCGGCCAGTCCTCGTCTATCGGCAGGTCGACGTAGCCGCCGGCGAGCGGCTTGGCCGACTCGGCCGAGCTCCTCACCGCCTGGTAGTCGTGGTCAAGGTGCGGCCGGAACGTGATCAGCTCGTCCATGTTGAACTCGCCGTCGTCGATCACGGTCTCCTCGAGGGCCATTTCTGCAATGGACAATGTTCTATTTGTATAACTGATGTTACGCTTTCAGTCCTTAGACTATTAAAGCTTCATCGAACGCAGAGCCGGTGGGCTAGCCATAACTCACGGGTTTGAGCCCTTACTCAGTGGGTAGGGCCGCGCATGTACTCATGCGTGCGTTAATTTTGGCATGTTGCCTACGGGTCATCGAGGTTCGGTGCGGACCGTGACCCCGACGGTGGGTCCGAGGACAATGTTAAATCACTACATGTTATTAAACAAAGTCGTCCCGCTGTCCGACTGTCCCTATGTATGCTTTGATCTTTATAACTACGCAACGGATCTTGATGCGGTTTTTTTTTAAATAGATAGAGTGATTCATGAGGAAGGTTTATATGTCTAATACATTGCACCCGTGCGAAGCCGGGGCGGGCCGCTAGTAATTAATATAATAATTGCACCTCCTACATTTTCTCACCACGCTGCGGGTTGACTGAGAGAGAATACTAAAAGGCATTAAGTTCGCCCTTTGTAATCCTTGCTTAAGGTAATTGATATAAAGAATAAATAAATAAAATGCTATATAGCAACATTCGAAGTGTTCGCGATGAACGAACGATTAGGAAGTCGATAGATGATTGGTGATTTTTGTTTTTACGCGACTATTAGACATGGCTAAATAAAACTGTTTTACTTATTTTATTGCGTTCTAATTTAATTTCAAATTCCCGAAGTATCGACCACTTTCTGTGAACACAATGGCCTATGTTCAACAGTGGACTCAAATAGGCTGAAATGATGATGATGATGATGAACTCGTCCAGCGTTCACGGCCCGTTCAGTGACTATGAACGATAGAAACGCGATAAAATCCATTAAAAAGTTTCATGTAACCAGATGAAGGACGGTGATATTGGTAATTTCATAGGGATGGAGTTCATTTATATGCTTCCTTCTCGAAAAAAAAGTGTAATATTCATATTATAATATAAAATTATATAAAATTTATATAATTCATATAAAATTTTGTATTATATATTATTAAATGATTCGCTCTGAAACTTCTGCAAGGCACTTGCAGAAGTTTAGAGCGAGTCATGTATAAAGTCAACATCGATAATGTCGAAGAGTAATTATGGCAATACCGAATTTTATGTTCCCCAGTAGTCCTTATACTAATTTCCAAATGTGTACTCTTACAAGTTAAGCTCGTTAGCTTATAACCTGAGATATGAATTTCTCGACTCAACGAAACTTTGTCATATGGCATTAGAAGTGTCGAAGTGGAGGTCACTGCTTCAAAGATGATTTTGTGTCAAGATCAAATATTTACTGCTGAAACTCAATCTGATATTAGAGAGGTGGAACATTCACCGCTACGAACGGTAAACGGTTCCTCTCTAATATATTTACCGCTTTAGGCGGCTAGAAATAAAAAGCTTATAAAACTTTCTACAACAGTGCAGTCTCAGGATTTTTATTGTTACGAAAGTTTCCCTCGACCGCGGAGCGAGCGGTGTGTATTGTAAATTTAAATAAAACCGTTCAGGGATTTGCAACGCTTTCACCGTTTCCAGCGAAAATCGAAAGGCGTCACGGTCTAGTCGAACTCCGCATTTCACGTAACTTCCTAGTTCTTGTGCAACTGTTTCAATCACACTGAATGGATGCCTGAATATGGTGTGAAATCTCTTAGACATATTTTTTTTGCAAAATTTTACGATTTTATGCAGAAGTGTCTGCCTGGCTCTGTAAGATAGAGATAAGTAACGACTGTTGCAGTTTTTGTCTAGTATTTAGTTTTCCAAATGAAAATTAAAGGGATTTTTTTGAGTTACAATATGCAGTCGATGTTTGCTATTTGAATGGAAATATCATTATTATTATCATCATGTCCGGCTTTTCAAATCCACTGCTGAACAAAGGCCTTATCCCAGACTGCCACTAAGCACGATTCCGAGCCACCTGCACATTTGCACAGGTAACACAACAATACTTTTTACATATTTATTTACTACACTACTAAACGAATTCATGACTAGCTTATAAATATAATATATATATGTATCGAAAAAGAAGCGCTTACCAACCCTGGTAAGCGCTTCTTTTTCGATATATAAATATTTATAACATTTAGATGCTGGATGATTTTAATTGGCTATTTTTTTCAGTTTAAACACTGGTCTCAAAAAGCCTAAAGTAAATTATGATATCTACTAAAAAAAATAAGGAAGTGGACAAAATTAGGGAACACGTGTTTTTCCTATCAATACGCGTTAAACATTGTTCCTTTAAAGTTTTGACTTAGTTCTAGGTAGACAATTGGGTCTTCGCACATAATGATTTCGTGTATCATAAAATAAAATTTAGAATGGTTAAGTAGCCATCTTCATTTTAAATTAGAAGCTCAGAAGCTGGATATACGCAAGCCCTGCTCAGTGTTACTTGAACGCGTTTTGAAAGAAGAAGAATCCACACTAATGCTGGACTGGATATTTCTATTACCCCTGGAACTTGTTTCGTACTTCTTTTCTTTTTGAAATCATTTTCACTATAGTGTTACTAATCGAAAAGCTTTTGATTGACTGGAATAATGTAAAAAATATAATCGAGTCCAGCAGCGGACCGGATTGATCCGCTGGCTTACTGACTGGAATGGTATAAAGACCAGTTAGTCTACTTTGTTGCGGAGAGAAGTGCGCGCTTTAGTTACTACCTTTACAGCTTATGAAAAACTAGAACAATGCAAGAGACATAATCCAGTTGTCTGGATTCATCTGCTGGCTAACTGGACTGGATTCATCCGCTGGCTAACTGGACTGGAACAATTCGAACCTGAATAAAGACCAATTGGCTACTTACTGCTGGTGGCGGAGAGAAGCGCGCGTGTAATCGACGGCGAAGCGTGCGCGCTGTTGGCGGCGTGCGCGTGCGCGTCCGCGCTCCCGTCGAGGCGGGGCCGCAGCTCGTCGCGCATCGACGGCAGCGCCACCAGCGCTACGGACATCAGCAGCACCAGCAGACAAGTCGCCGGCTGGGCGGACTTACCGCTGGGGCCGTTCGTCACGCCTGTGAGCACGCTCTGCGGATGGACACGTGCGTATTAAGCCGATGATAATACGCTGTCACGTTCTTCGGATGCGTAGGCGTGCAATTGTATATTTATATCGTGTTGGTGAAAATGTGGGCACTATGAAACCAATGCAACGGTGCTAGCGCGGCGCGCGGATGAAGACTTCGGCAGTATGTAGTGTTACGCAGTGGTATATTTAGCTGTGTTGGTAAAGATGTAGGCACCATTAGACCGCACGCTCTGCAGATGAACACGTTGATGGTATGATATCGATGCAACGGTGCTAGCACGGTCTCCGGATTAAGAGGTTGGCAGTATGTAACAGTTTGTAGTGTTTTATTTAGTGTGTTGGTAAAGATGAAGACACTATGAGATGCACGTCCTGCAGAACACTGTAGGCTGTATGCAACCAAGTATATAATCAAAGCTCTATACTAACTCCCTTAACCTTACGAAAATATTGAAATCGTCCGAACGGCTGGTATGGTGCAGTATACAGCGTGTCGTTACCATCGCGACAACAAATGAACACACATATAGGGGATAACTTTTTAAAGTTGTATTAAACATTTAAATTCTTTAAACATCAATATTTACAGAGTTATTAAATTTTTCAAAACAAAGAATTTTAGAACACCCTTACCTATAAAAGCGTAACGTAAAGTTCATTTGTAAAGGTCACAAAGCATATGAATGGGTTGAATGAATTTAAAAGAGACAAACATACTGTTAGAAGGAGAGGTTTGTAATACGAAGCTGTGGCGCGAGTTCTATAGGAAGTTACAAATTTTGTTTCTTTTTTACTTAATTAGTTTGTTTGAAAAATATTTTTTTTTTAATTATGGATTTTGTTTAATTTTTATATTATTTTATGATTATTGGCAAGTTGCGTTATACGTGTGTTCATTTATTGTCGCGATGGTAACGACACGCTGTATAATATACGTATGGTGCAGTTTCTAAGAATTCTATAAATAATATTATGCTACAATCTATTTGGTATTAATGAAATGTTAATAAAACTGCCATATTTTAACAGTGAAAATTATTCACAAATAATTTTGTAACGAAGCTACAGCTTAAAAGAAGTACAAAACAATCTTCTTCTGCAATTAAGATGGTAAATGGCGTAAGTTGCAGCAACAGCAAGTAGAAGCCGGAAACAAGGCGAAACTCTGCCTTGTACGGATCTGAAAGGATTTGCTTTTTGAAATTTAACGTCGTAGCGTAGCGTTAAGACCAACTTTAAAACAAAGAAAGAAGGGAATTTATTTGTGCGAAGAATTTTAGACTATGTTTTATGGAATAACACAACTTACTTTCTTTAAAGTATCATCACTATAAAGTATACTTTACACTTTTGTAATAGGTGTTATTAATACAGCTTAACAATTCCAATGTTTAAATTTCTGTTGAATAATGTTTAAATCTCATAATAGTAAAGAATAAAATATCTTGGTAAATGTGTAAACAGGAGAGAAATAAGAGAAGTACAGTCTAATAAAACCGAAAGTTTGATTATGAAATTCATATAGCAGCTATGGCGGATTAAGTAGGATAAATGATAATGAAATGAAATCACGTGTGAGTGTCACCACTCCATGGTTTCAGAGCCAAGAGGTGAGTCAGAATCGATCAAAGCGATGCAATATTTGTACATGAAATGAATTTTGTCTTTGTCTCAACAAGTTGAGATTGAAGGCTTCACCGTTTTATGGTTGATAAATATTTTATTATGTCGCATAAGAATAAACATATGGGAATATACTATAAGAGTAAAGACGAGATAAAATAAAGTTTTAGAATGCCTTGATTAATACATCCAGTAATTGAATCCATACGATGATCCATGTTCAAGAAATAGTCGGGGGATCGAAACGAAAATTGAATAATGCAAATGGAATGGTATTAAAAAGCAGAACGCTGTTGAGGGCTTTTTATTTTAACATGTAAATATGCATTTCTAGTTTGTCATGTCGATAACAGGTTTTAAAGAAAGCTTCCAACAAATTTGCATCGGCAGCTATCTATACTGATAGCGTAATTTCGTTTTCTAAAACGTTTATGGTGAGAAAATGGACAGATTTTTTATGAGGCATTGTCGCAAACGGAGAGTAGATTGCGTTTTGATAAATGGACCATCCACATGCCCACGGACAATCCCAAGACATCTTAATATCCGTGGGATTGGCGCTACCAACTTTCTGGTGCCGTGATACACACGCACTACATAAAAGGGAAAAGTAAAAAACTTTTAGGAAGTTTTCTGTGATCAGTTTTATATTACAGAACTAGCGACCCGCCCCAGCTTCGCACGGGTGCAATATATTATTCATATAAACCTTCATCTAGACTCACTCTAGTAAAAAACCGCATCTGGATCCGTTGGGTAGTTTTAGAGATCTAAGCATACATAGGGACATACAGTTAAAGTTTTGGATTTGACAAGGTTTTGTTTTACGAATTCTGAAATTCCTGCTTTACAGCGTTTGCTTCTTACGATTTTCGCAAGGATATCGGCGAGGTATCATTTACTTCCGGTAATGATTAAACTAACATTCAAATGCTATGATAAGTAGCTTTGTAATAAATGATAAGGTTTCTTTTAATCTATTCGGATAAACAAACAATGTCACGTTGCTTCTTTATTCTAGATAAATATTAAGCATTACTTTTTACAGTTTAAACAAAATTGGAATTTGAATGATCGTCAATGAAAGCCCATAAGATTTTCAACCGATTTCAAGGACGGGAAGTACTCAAGTTATAGTGAGTGAGATATTTGAAGTCGCTATTATTTGTAAACAAAAATGTACTCGTTTCGAAGGACCAATAAACGGTATCTTTAAATTAGAAATGATAACGTGAGGCATTTAAGAAGACATAAACGGAAAGCAGAGGACCGCAGTCAGCTACTTTCAGGCCGCAAGTGTAAATGAGATATTAATTGCACTCGATCAGACTATAATTTATCGATCAGCGATTCAGCCGCACCTCCCCTATCTATCGGCGCTGCAAATGACTCGAAACGTGCGGACATTAAATGTTCTCAAAGAGCGCTTGGAACGTTAAAAATAGATTAAGTCGATGCGATGTAGTTCTCGCTTAGATATCAGAAAATCACTAATGGACCTCTTTGACTTCGAAATAATTACGTGTGATAACTGACACTTTGTTGTTACATTTTCGATGACGTTGAAATATTGGGCCCGTGCAGTACCGAATGTGAGGGTCAAATTAAGTTTCATTTCGAGCACTTGTAAATGTAAAAACCTACCACCGTTTCCCCTTTCCAAGCGATAGTTCTGTACGGTGACTATGAATGTGACAAACCGTTCGAAATATAGGGAATTTTAATGTATTCCTTAAAAATTATTGATTAATGTGTAGTACGCGTAAATATAAAAAAATATTATTTAATCCAGCATCGGTGCGCAAATCTAAAGCTCTGTAGAGAGGAACCGGTAATAAACTCTGAGGAGAAATATATTTTTTTAATCCTATATACAGGTAGATTTTTTGAGAAGTGCCCAAATTTACACAGGAGGTTCAGACTTGGTAGTATAATCGTTTATTGAAATAAAAAACAAAGTTTTTTTTCCAAAAAATGCCATTCTATTCACTAAAAAACAGAACATGTTGACAATGCGGTAGTCATTCGTAAATACCTAAATTTTACTGTGCACGAACTTGTGTGCGTGTTAGTTATGAATGATCGCGCGTAAAATAAATGAGTTGCGTATAAATCACGCACTTTTGGAGATAAGTTCAAATGAAAGTAATTATTTACTTACGAGTGATTTAAAATATTTATAATTTTTTATATAATGTTATTTATGTCTAGAATGGAATAAAAAATGGATACACTTAGAAAAGCCACCCTGTATAATAACATCAGCATTAGTTGCACGCAATCAGCAATAGCTATTTAACATACTACAAAGAAAGCTATTATAGTAAATCTTGATCCTTGAACTTCAGGGCCATCGTATCTTTCAACAGTATAATAATATTTACTTAAATTTTTGTTTAACATTTATTTATATACATACACAAAACATTTATGAATGTTGTGCGGATGACACCTTATACAGCGTGTTTTACTTTACCATCGAGACAATAAATGAACACACATATAGAGGATAACTTTTTAAAAGTGTATTAAAGATTTACATTCTTTAAACATCAATATTTAACTAGTTATCAAATTTTCCAAAATAAAGAATTTTAGAACATCCTTACGTATAAAACTTTAATGTAAAGTTCATTTCTAAAGATCACAAAGCATATGAATGGGTTGAATGAATTTAAAAGAGACAAAACATAATGTTAGAAGGAGAGGCTTGTAATGCGGCGCTGTGGCAACGAATGAAAAAGTCTCTAAATGTATGATTCCGTCAGTTGTAGTTGTACAGATTTTGTGTCTCTTTTACTTAATTAGTTTGTTTGAAAAATATTTTATTTGAATTATGGATATTCTTTAACGTTGATATTTTTTATGATTTTTGGCAAGTAGCGTTAGACGTGTGTTCATTTATTGTCGCGGGGGTAAAGACACGCTGTATATGGTGACGACATCTGGAATGGGCATGGCATTACACCCCCTAGCGGCGTCACAGAGTATGGGATATTTTGGGACCCTTTAGGTAATCAAAAACGGCAAAGAAATCTATTGGTCCATAAAGTTTCGATGAATGGTTAATCATCGATTAACGACTTAATGGTCGATTCATTAATTCGATCAATGTTTATCATCAATTGACTTGTCCACTTTCAAATAATCAGTTTAAAATAAATACAAAACCACTCTAAAACTCATAGCTATTAAACGCGAATACCAATTTAAATGCAGAGAAGCGTTTCAGTAGATTCGCTCCGCTGCGGCGTCAATAATTCATAAAGCCAAGTACACGCGAATGTGGACACAATCGATGTGGCGTTGCGGCGAATGTATATTTAGCGACGCGTACAATCACAAATTCGACTATACCGACGCTCGCAATTCGGTTGATTAATAGGCGATAAACTGGGCCATTATTGCCATCTGCATCGGCGGCATCATTTAGCAACGCCACCCGGCGCGCCGGGGGTACTATTGCGAAAAACGGAAACGAACGAGTGAACTTTTATCGTTTCGTTCGAATGCTAATGCGAAGAATTTTTACTGTGATGGAGTTTCCGCTTAGACGAATGTGCTGTCTCGTCGAGGAGGTACCGCTTCCCGAGGAAGCGGGAGACCGAAATAATGGTGCATTGAACCTCGTCTGTGTTCGGGTTCGGAATATATTTCCACCCTCACAAGTATTGTAAATGTCCATGGGCAGATAATAATTTAACATCTGGTGGACCGCCTGCTGGCTTGAAATCGTTTTACACGAGAAAAAATCTGATACGTCCGACATTGTTTCGGATTCGCGTAAATGTAACATACACTCCGAAAAAAACCTCGATCGATACGGTAATTGAATTCGAAACATTTAAGAGTACATCCACTGTTTTGCAGTAAAGTAGTCTACGCTTGGGGCGGCATCGACGGCATATTTTGTGACTGATTCAAATGATGTTGACGTTCAAATGATTCAAATGTAAAATCAGCTGAGTGCCTAAATATTAGTAATTGTCGTATCTACCACATATAACTTAACATATAAGAAGGGAGCTATGTAGGTCGTTTCGTCAATTTTATTAAATTATCTAACAACTGTGGTAGGGCCACGCAACAGTATACTATTGAATGAATGGGCATGTCCGTCCGGGACAATACCACAACCTCACAGAAGATCGGCGATAAGTAGTACACTTGTGCTTCGTCTGGTGAGTGAGGTAGCCGGGGCCTACTTTATTTAAAGGTGGCAACGTATTTGTAACCCTGCGGGTGTTGCAAATGTCCTTGGGTGGAGTATATCACTTAACAGGTGAACCACCAGCTCGTTTGCCACTTCCTCACATAAGAAAACACTTCTTTAGTAAAACTTTAGCATTAAGAGGACAGTTTTTAATATTTATGCACGGGGGCGTGGAAATATGAAATTGTAATGCGGTGTCAAGTATGCGTGAAGACTCAAGACCTCTCCAGAGAAAATTTTTCCTTATCTTCCTGTAGAAAACCCCTTATCCGTGCCAAATTAACAAGTTCACATAGCTCGATGATATAAGTGTTATGGCTCTGAAAGAGAGTACACACAAACAGAAACATAGACCTAATAGTTGCTTAGTACGAAAGACTGTTATACTTTTAAATAGATGCCTGTTTGTAATCGCGGAATTTAAAGACCATCAAAATATAAAGTGCTTACTCCAGGGAACATTATGAACATAATAAAAGCTTTAACTTATAACACCAAAAATAAAAGAAATACGTTTATATTGCAAATATAAAGTTACATAATATAGGCCATCTCATGTAATCATATATAAGATATTTTTAATACACCACCTTTTTCTTTACCGCTGAGCACTTGGTGGAATAGCATTAAAAATTGAAACAGATAATTTTATTGGTGCCGGCGCTGGGACTTGAAAAGTTCCTCGAGTACCTTCAATTAATTAAATCGATCTACAGCGGCTATTGTGAGGAGAGTATAAAAATCGACTTTGTTATTTAATTTCCGCTCTCGTACAAAGAACGAGGGCTTTATGAGAAACTAAGAGCTTTTATAAATGATACATCTAAAGTGTCGTCTGTATACAATGAGCTTTTGACGAGGCTATAAAAGAATTTCCCTTGTTTAGCTAGCTTAATGGAGAAAGTACACTCAAAAGAAATTGTAAAAAAGGGACGCTATCGAACGCTCCGCATAAGGTTTCTTGTCTCCTGAAATTTTTTTTCTTTTGTGTAAAGTTGGCAACCGATTTGTATGATGATAAGTGATTACCACCACCTATCGACATCTAAAACACATGAGCGGTTGCAGATGCGCTGCCAAACATTAAAAACCGTCCAAGTGCGAGTCGGACTCTGAAAGAAAGGTTTCCGTACTATTCATTATCTATAAAAACGGCTAAAAATCACGTTTGTTGTATGGGAGCCCCACTTAAATATTTTATTTATTTATTTATATTTGTTTATAGCGGCAACAGTAATATATCATCTGTGAAAATTTCAACTGTCTAACTATCACGCTTCATGAGATACAGCCTAGTGACAGACAGACAGCGGAGTCTTAGTAATAGGGTCCAGTATTACCCTTTAGGTACGGATCCCTAAAAACGGAGGCTCCGGCCCGAGGGGTATAATGATAATTCTACTACACGCTGGTCTTCTGTGAAAGGAATAGTACGCCGGTCTTCTGTGTGGTCGTGGTACTTACCCGGACGAGCCTGCCTATTCGTGCAACAGCAAAATCTGCTACATGGCCCTACTACAGTAATTAATTAACACTTTGTTTATGCATAGGAGGACCAATGACACATGTGGGTTGGGCAAGTTTAACGTTATTGTATTTTAAAGCTTTAGCCACTACGCTAAGAGGTCGAACATGTTCGAGCGTAGTGGCTAAAGCGTCTGAATGCTTAATCTGGAAGTCGCGGGTTCGAATACTGCGGCGGCGAAAAATTTTCCGACGATTAACCTACACATTTTATGTTGCATCTAAGTCGAGAGACTTAAAAATTACATTATCAAATTCATATTCCTACTTCCACATATTTTTATATTCGACCCACCAATAATAACAATCAAAATAGGTGATTTAATTAACTTTAATCACCTACTTTACAAACTTAATCGTTCTTGATAATGCAGATTGTGTACCCATACAGTATTCATTAACAAACAAGTAATTAACTGCCAATTTATGCGGTAAGATAATTAATTAAAAAATACGGAAGATAAGCAGTATATAATATCTAAATTTTTCATAGCAATTGCCGACATTCGTTCGAATTATCGTCGTAAAACGTTATTTGAAATTGTTTATAATTATATTGTAAAGGATTTAACAATATATGCGCTAAGCTTTGCTTGAAATGCGAAAAAGCAATGCGGATAAAAGACGTTGAGATCTTCTTCGGTGTGGCGATCGGCCGTTTAGTTTAGTGGTTAAAACGTTATGGGCGCGAGTCCGAAACACGTGAGCTCGATTCCCACAGCGACGAAAAATTTACAAATTTGAATACATTTTGACGTCGAAAATCCACCGTTTATCCACCAATTTTCATAATTTTGATATAGGCACTCGTGCTATAATGAAATATCACTTGCAAAAAATCGTTTTAGCCGTCACGCCCTAAACTTCGAGGGAAAAAGCGACACAGAGCTGGCAATCGGTAAAGGATCTTCTGGAATTTTGGTGGAAGGGCTGGAAAGAATTACCTGTAACCTCTTCAACTGTGCGCTGAGGGTCTGGTTCTGAGACTGCAGGATCTTTATCCTCCTCATCAGCGTCTGGTTCTCAGCGGTACACTGCTTTACCCTGTGGACGAATAGACTCGTTAAGTCAGATCCTGAACTACAAATTTGCTCGGTAATAATAAAAGTAGTGATAGCCGTGGTGGAAGGGCCACGCAGCAGCCTCGGCTGTTGCACGAATGGGCAGGCTCGTCCGGGTAAGTACCACGACCTCACAGAAGACCGGTGTAAAGTGGAAGTATAATACTTTTGCGTTTCGTCTGGTGAGTGAGGTGGCCGGAGCCCAATTTTCAAAGGGTTCTCATTATTCACTTAACATCAGGTGAACCGTCTGCTCGCTTGGCAAATTTTTATATAAAAAAAGGCATGCTGTAGCTTTTTAATACTCCTTGGTTAGTACAAGTTTCTAGCTTAGCAAATGCTGTTAAGTAGACTTTAAATATTGACCATACTGACCAGATTGACATTGAAATTAAGAACTGATTTTATATGATTAATGAAGATTGCAAAGGTGTAGAAAAGTAGTAAATTTATCGAAATTAGTTATAATTATGTTAGTGTTCTTTTTTTATTTATTTCGTAAGTAGGTAGGTAATAATCTATTTTTGGTCGCGGAAATAACTGAAGATATGGACATATCTACATACAGTGATTAAAAAATTTTGTTTTTTAAAATTGTCGTCATTATGTGATTGTAATTATGCTAAATACATAATCTTATCCTTTAAACGAGCAATTCTTGTATATATATATATATATATATATATATATATATATATATATATATATATATATATATATATATATATATATATATATATATAATCGGAATCTCGGAAACGGCTCCAGCGATTTTCATGAAATTTAGTATGTGCGTAGATTCGGGGGCGAAAAACGATCTAGCTAGGTTTCATTTTTAGAAAATGCCCTTTTATCCCTGTTTTCAGGGAATGAAAAATATCATTCGAATATGACACTAAATTTCGCCGCAAAAAAATGTTTTAATAGCTCGGTCGGTAATCGGGCGGCCCCAAAACAGACGGCCGCGGTTCGTATCACGATCATTTACACACTTATATATTTTTACTTTTTTTTCCATACCAGATCATTTTATTTATTTTTTATTTTTGTTATTTCTAGGTACTATGATTTACGTAAGGAAAAAGTATGTGTGGTAATATGTATTTATAGTTACGGATAAAAACAAAGTATCCACATAAAAAAGGGGTCTGGTGTGAAACGCATCGTCATCTTATCTTACTTTCAGCCACCCGGGTGGTTGGATATAAGCCGGTCATAAAAATAAAGCCCAAAGTTGTGATTTATGCCAATGCCAACCACAGCGCTTTTGGCCATCTTGTATCGGACCGAATAAGGTGACAATCACTTTACGGAAATCCGTGCGAGAAGGGCAATATATTTACGACGTAAGAAAATGTATTTAAGTAACAAAGAATCGTAACAATGGCGCTAATGTTAATAAACACATAGTTATAAGTACTATTTGTTTAAAGACAAACAATTTACTTAATAAGTTTAAAAGTAATTCTAAACCGATTTACTGATGTAATATTAACACAGCCTACGGAGAATAAACTGGCGCTAAACGATAACATTAATTAAATGTCGACATATTGAGAATTATTTTCGCGCGCTTTTCTTGTTTTTTAGTCCGTTTCCTTAAAACATTGAAATAGCCGCAAAACAGTTTAATACGTATTTGACATAATATTTCCGTAGATTATAATATACCAATAATTTATTACAGTCCGATAAAATAACTACCGTCTCGATGTTCGCCCTTGCCCTAATAATAAATGTTTGCGATTACGCAAAAGTAATATGCTCTGTCAACATAATCGATAAGATAGAATGAAATTAATAACTTTCCTACTGCATGCTCGTACATTGTTTCGACAATGACAAACATTCAGTAAAGGCAAAAGGACCTTGAAGTAGCAATTGTGTCCACAAGAAAAATATCTACAGTATCGAAGGAAATCGTAAAATGTTATACAATCATACTGAATTTATGTCGCGATAATTACCTATGGTTGCCAGAAACAGTCGTGTGTTGTTCCAATATTAAACAAATGATTGTAAAATTTTGGACCATAATAAATATTATGCGGCATGAATATATTAAAGATCTATTCATCAGTTCAACTCCAGTGCTAAATTTAGCTATAGATACATTTTAAACGTGTGGGATTTTGTTGTAGAAACGTATGCATTGTCCCATAAAAGGAATCGGTATGTTTCCCGGAAAAATTTTTTACACAACGTTCTCTAGTCCCAAATTAAGCAACGCACAAGGCTTTGGGTACTAGAAAATGGAAAACTATACTTAAACATACTTTTTTTTGGAAAATAAATATATATCATACACATATAGACATCCAGACACTCGGAAAACTATGTTCATCGCACAATATTTTTCCAATAGTGGGGATCGAACCCCACCCTCCGGCGCAGGAGGCAGGTACACTACTCCCCACGCCAATGGGGTCGTAGGATGTGGAAGTGTCGGATGTCAGTGGGAGTGGAAGGCGGACCTCACCTGTCCTCCAGTCCGTCGACATACTCCTTCTTGCGTTTGCGCGAGTCCTGGGCGGAGATCTTGTTCCTGATCTTGCGGCGTATCCTCTTCAGCTCCCTCTCCTCGTGCTTGGTGAGGGGGTAGCTGGTCGGCAGCGATATGCCCTCCTTCGCCAGCAGGCGCCTCTCCTCGGCGGTGAGAACGAGACGGGGATAGCCGTTCTTGCCGTCGGGCAACTTGCCCTCCTTGTGGTCCGGTTCGTCGTCATCGCTGCGATCGCTCCCAGAGTCATCTAACAGGTGAGAAATGGAGATCGGATATTTTTTTCATGTGGAAAAGTGGCAAACGAGCTGGCGGTTCACCTGATGTTAAGTGATAACCGCCCATGGACATTTGCACTCCAGTAGTAGGGTTGCAAATGCTTTGCCAGCTTTAAATAAAGTGGGGCCCCGGCTACCTCATTTACCAGACGAAACGCAGAAATGTAACACTTTGCGTTTTTAACTTATTTTGCGGATTTTATCAAGTTTTATTTTGATTTTAAACTCCCGACTTTTTGAACACTTTACAGCGTTCAGGCTCACGGGACTGTTGTCTACGGGACCTGACTAGCCACGAATTTTTACATTTTAAGAGATATGTATTCAAACTTACTTTCTTTTGTTGACATCGCAAGGAATTGAATTAAAACGGCTCAATATTGCCATGCCAATCAATTTTTCGAATTTCAAGAAGTAAGAAATTATTTTAGCTTCGTTTCAAAGGGAAACTTAATAAACATAATAACTTGAGGAATGTTGCAAGTTCACAACACTAATTGACTTCGGAGTTCAAATTTAACGCACGAGACGCGCCTCCGAGTAATTACAACTTCAACGCCACAGTTTGTGGCCCCGGGGGCAAATTAAGCGAAAACGCCCCGTCGCGTGGAATTAACAACAACGCCGAAAAGTTCAAGGAATCTGCGAGATTGAAGTCGCTGGGAGATTATCGGGGCTAACGGAACTGTCGACCCGACGATATGGCTTTGGCTTCATGGCGGTTACTTCATGACAGTAGACGTTTCGAAGTTTCGTTTGGGTTTATCTCGAATCGAATTAGTTGGGCTTGTCGAGATCTCTAACTGTTTCGACAAAACATGATCAGTGCATCATTTGTAACAACAGGTTCAACAACAACAACAACAACAACATATCAACAGGTTCACAAGTGGCTGTGTTGATAATAAACACCAACTAACCCCACTGATAACTCGTGATAGCTCAGTGTCCGGGCGCTTGCTTTTAATTCAATATCGAGCAACTAGAGTTCGAATCCCGGTGTCGGCAGCAGCGAAATTGTTAATTTTAAGTGCTTTAACACGTGCTTAACAGTGAAGGAAAACATCGTGCGGAAACCTGCATATTTCCGAAATAGTAAAAAGAAAATATTTCGAAGATATGTGAAGTGTGCCAATCCGCGGTGGGGTCGCGTGGTGGTCTATGCCCTAATACACATTCTACAAATGCGTTTGCCCAGCAGTGGACATGTTACTTCTCTTTTTATGACACAATCGGCGCAAGTGCTAAGCATCAGGCTAACCCCATGAGTCGTGGATTTCCTCCGTCAGACTTCAACCAACGACCCATATACACATTTGACCAATGTAAATAGCATATAATAAAAGTCCACAGATTTTGCCATACTGACAGTGATTGGCGTGTTTCATGTACCAATTTAATATATGAAGGGGAAGCTTAATTATCCATTTAACAATATTTAACTAAGTACTTCCTGTTCTATTTTGCATTTAGTCTTCATAATTCTAGAAACTAGAAACTACAACGGGATAATCAGAATCCATACTAAGAACAAGAAAGCATCATAAAATGGGGTAAGGATAGGTGGGGGGGAGGGGGGGAATGGGGTTGGTACAGAGGCGGGAGGGATGTACAAGGGGAAAGTCTGAATCCATATTGAAGAAAAAAGAGCATCATAAAATTGGGGGGTGGGGGGGGGAGGGTTTTGGGTAAGAAAAAGGGGGGACATTAAATGGAAAATGTTAAAGAGTTCGTTTCAATCGATGAGCAATGACAACATCGAAAAAATTGGCACGCGGGCGCATTCGAACAATTACGTCCAATCAAAGCGATACGAGACGGCGCTCCAATTTCTACAGCGTTTTGTTTGATCAATATGTTAACATCTAGCGCAGACGAGTGTCGGTGCGAAATAAGTGTTGAGGCGACAAAAATTGAAGACAACAATCAAATAAATTACTAAGAATTACAAGACTGTACAAGTAAAGTGACAGCCTATGTGTATGCCGGAAGATATGCTTAGCAGTGTGAGGACATACCATCGCATAGTCTGGTTGCATCAGATAGCCCAATTTCCAAAAAGGTTGTCAACGCATCTGCAAACTCTCGGGTGTAGCAGATGTCTATGGGCGGCGGTATTCACTTAACATCAGGTGAACCGTCTGCTCGTTTGGCAACTTTTCACATAAAAAAAAAGATAGTTGTAGGCAACAATTACGAGTTAACCTTAAGAGGTAACTAAAACTGGGATGTCTGCAGCTTTTGTTTTCAGTAGCTAACACGCCATTGCTGGGTTTATGTTTCCTCGTGTTTTTTTCCTTCAATCTTCAAGGTAAAGTTGAGAGCTCGGAAACTGAGTCAGCGGGTATTTTAATAACGATTCATGCTCTTTTAGAATCTGTTATTCTTATTAACACGCCTTTAAAAGCCGTGATAGTTCAGTGTCCGGGCGCGCGCTTTTAATTTCGTATGCTCGAGCAACCTTAGTTCGAATCCCGGCGGCAGTTTCAATAAAATAGTAAGTTGTAATTTGACGTGTTGACTTTTCACGCGCTGAGCGGTGAAGGAAAAAATCGTAAGGAAACCTGTTTATTTCTTAATTAGCAAAAAAAGTACCTCGAACATATGTGAAATCTGAAATGCCTACTACTAGGTACGCCTACCTAATACCCTCTTGGGGAGGAGCTAAAAGGAGCTCTTGGCCAGCTGTGGGACATATAGGATGTAACTTTTTTATAAGTTAGTAAAGTATGTCTAAATATGTCCATATTGCATATACAAAAGTTTACACAACCAAGTTAAATGAACACTTGTATCTATGTAATACGAGTGCACGTTTACCTTTGTTTTAAGAAACGATTTATTTTTCCCTACAACTTTATTGATATTACAGTTTCGCCCATTGCTTGTGATCTGTAAAGGCCCTAAGGCCAACAGTGGCTCAACAAGGCCAAAAAAAAAAACCATTGCTCGATGAGAGAACAGGGGCACCACTCACCGCAGTGGTTGGCGCCGTGCTCGTACTCGTATTCGCGCGCCTCCGCCTTCAACTCCTGCAGCTTCCTCTGCGTGAGGAGGTTCGCCGCGGCCAGTTTGATGTTGGGCGCGTTTTTCAGGTCGGCCGCGTTGATTATCTTGATCGACTTCAGCTCTTTCATGTCCTTGATAGTGACCGGCAGCAGTATCGAGCGGGGATTCCCCGCCACCGGGGCCACCCTGATCACGCGCCGCTGCGGCGCTACCGGCTCCACCGGCTTGGAGTAGACCTTCGTCGGCTGCGGGTGTATCACCTGGAGGTTCGTCACCTTGAGCGGCTTCTGCGGCTGCGCCTTCACCACCAGCTGCGGCTTGGGCGTCGCGGCTGGCTTCTGCACTTTGGGCTGGACGACCACTTGGGGCGTTTGCGAGAGGCGACGCTTCCTGCCTTTGCCTAAAAACAAGATGGCGCTTGTCAATATGTCCGCCGGCGGGGCGCGATGGGCGAAATGTCAGCATTGAACCTCATACGAAAACACATAAGAAAAAGCAACTTAAGAGTATAACAAAGTTTTTTCTTTTTTTTTTCAAAACATATCCTTTACTTAGGCTAACATTATCCTATGTTGTAAGGGTTTTTTTACAAACATAAATTTCACATAAACAAACACTCAGATGCGAAACAACTATATGTGGGTCACACAAATAGTTGTTCCGTGTGGGCATCAAACCCACGACCCCCGATGCCGAAGCCAATATACCTCGGCAACTGCGCCACGGCCAGTGGTCAATATTTAGACAAGACAATTTCCATTACGTTTGGATCCTAATAATAAGACACACAAGAGAGCTGTCCCTCTCTACTCCATTTTATTAAGTGCCACATATGATATAACGGGGCTTGAAAAATATATGCGATGTATTTATGTCCCATTAGCCATAATTATTTCGCAATGGTTGTCTGGAAGAAATCGCTTTCTGAGCGATAAGACCGCTATCGAACTTCTGCATTTCTAAAAGTTTGTTACGTAAATATTAGTACCTGGAGGACCAAGCTTTTCTCGGTATTTTTAGTAAATCATGTAATAATTTTTGGAAATAAAAAATAAATAAAATGATCTGGTATTGAAAAAAAAGTAAAAAAAATAAGTGTGTAAATGATCGTGATACGAACCGCGACCGTCTGTTTTGGGGCCGCGCGATTACCGACCGAGCTATTACAACCTTTTTTTTTGCGGCGAAATTTAGTGTCATATTTGAATGTTATTTTTCATTCCCTGAAAACAGGGATAAAAGGACATTTTCTAAAAAGTAGTAGGTAGATCGATTTTTCTTCTATTACCTAATAGGCTTATCAAAGTCCCGAAACCCACTGAAGTCATTATTCTGCATAACTCATCACGAAAAAACCCGCGTGGAGGTAAAGACCGCATCGGTAGCGATGACA